>JAGXOD010000032.1:5000-605000 GCA_020368025.1 Brachyhypopomus occidentalis
ACTTCCTCCTCTGTTGTTTCTCTTCAGCTTCTTCTCAATCACTGAGAGATCTAGCGGAATTCGAGAGGGTCTGTACAGGGGCTTCTGTTTGGCACACACTTCTGATGTTCCTATAACAAGTGTTTTTTTTTTCATTTTCTCATGAGATATGTATCTATACATCAGAAAAATGTAGAGAAGTAAATGAAATTCGCCTATATTTCCAATATACATAAATTATGATGTCATCGTTGTGACGTTAATAATACGCACAGATAAAAATGCACTGTTTTTTTTTTAAGTGAAGGGCGGTGAAGACGAGGGGCGCTGCTCTCCGTTTTGCCGCCTTTGTTGCCATGCTGCATGTTTTTACTTAGCAAACATTAGCTACATTACTTAGACGGTCATTTGAACTCACAGAAACTTAAGACATTAACATTTCATGTGCCGCAGTAAGTTGCGGTTCAATGTGTATGCTTTTTCCCTGACCAATGAGACCGTTACCAATTCTCCAGGCGCCCCGACTAAAAAAAGTAAAATTTTCTGTATTACAGGTCTGCGTTGAGTTTGCATCCTCGAAAAACACACAAAACAACAACAAAGTGTTTACTAGGATTAAAAATAAACTACTACTAGGTAAAATGTACGCTAGTTTGTTTAACATTTACTATTGGTAGCGTCTAACCAATAAGCTTACGTAGGACATTTATTCAGGGTTGCCAACTCTCACGCAATGAGCGTGAGACACACGCATTTGACTCTCTTCACACGCCATACATCCGATTTCTCACGCTGAAAAAAATCTAGTTTATTTATCTTTGATCTACATCTATGATTCAATGAGTTACTAGTTCGCTGGTGATCGATCGCTTTAGGCGCAGCAGAGAGGAGTTTCCTTTTCATAACCCCCGTCCACAAAAAACAAGTAGTTTCCTCTTCATATCTCCCCCCCCCCAAAAAATATATATATATATATCCATATAATATATATATATATATATATATATATATATATATATATATATATATATATCTCACTCCAAGTGATTTTGAAAAGTTGGCAACCCTTTACAAGGTAACGACGGGTGAATTAAAACATTTTAAAGGAACTGCTTCAGAGGCTTCGTTTTCCGACATGTGGTAGGCCCCCCCTTCTATCAAGTGACGTGCTGGGTTTAATAGCTATCTTAAAGAGCGATTTTCAAACGCATCATTTAAAAATTGTTTCCAATCAACTAATTAAAAATTCTTTAGCGATTAAAATGGCACGTCTATATAGGTATTAGAAATGGAAATTGGCCATAACATTCTATCTTAAAACGTTAAAATATAGCTCATTGCCGTTGTTTTAGTGCATTAAACCACGTTAAACTTTTCCCTTAATTAAAGGGGGAGGAAAAAGCGTACTTAAAAATGTACTTTTCGTAATTACAGGTTCGTAATTTCAGCTGTACTTCTCATGAGAAGTAATCGAGAGGTGTTTGGCGTTTCTAGGCTGTTGTTTTAGTACGTTAAGCGTTCTTCATGTTAAGTGTAGAAGACTCATCTTAATACGTTGAAGTCAACAGCAACGTAACAACCGAAACTAGCTAAGGTGGCTAAATGAGCTAAGGTTTACCCAACTAAACCACATATTCACTGAACTTCAATAAATTATGTTAAAGATTTAAGAATAGATCGGTCTGGAAATAATTTTTATGTTTGGTCCCTTTGTTGAAACTACCAGAGAATCGCCAGAATGCGGTGTATCGCTTTGTTGTTTCTTCTCGCATCAGTTTTTAAAATATGCACTTGTAAAGGTGAGTCTCTTAAAAGAAAACAGCTATTCTTGTATTCTGGAAATTAGCAAATTAGCTAGCTACGTTAGCTAATAATTCTAACCTTAAACAATGTTTTATTCAAGTAAAATATCACATTACAACATGTTTAACACTTTGGGGTGTAGCTGGCTAACTCTTTAAAACGTTGCTAGGTATTTACTAACTAACTGTGGTCACTTGCTGACTCGCTAGCTAAAGCTTGTAGGAAGTATTCTCGTTTCATTAACCACTATGCTGTGTCATTTATAACTAATTACGTATTTACTTACGGGGATTTATCCATAGTGTACAGAAGTGTGTGCTTGAGTCGGTAATAGTGTTGAGAGGCTGGGAAACCCACTGTCTCAAGATGGTCGACGTTGTCTTGTCTCATGGTCCCTCTGAGTTCTGATTCCGTGCCACTTGGGTCATATTGTTTGCTCTCACTTTGCTCTCAGAAGATAACACCTTTTCCAAGGTCAAACACGTTCAGTGTCCATTTACAATTTTTTTCCAAAACCTTGTAGTAAATTACATATTTATACAAATACACACATACTCAAAATGATTGTCACTTTTTATTACATTAAAACAGATAGTACCGTGTTGGGTAATAGCAGAAGAATAAGTGTATTACTTACGTTTGTTGGCGTATTATGCTAGCTAGCTTAATATATGCTTAAAATACAGTATATGCTAGTTTGGTTAAGATTTGCTAAGATATCAAATATATTCCAAGTATTTTATTTAAGGGTAGTTTATTTTCAAAACGCAAAATCTTAACGTCTTCACGCGCTGGAATTACAAGAGGCTGTACATTTATGGCTTATCTGTAACGTAATACAAACGAACTATTCAATCAGATAGCGATTGTTGTGAAACGAAATACAGTTACAATTTCAAGCATTTTCAAGTACTTTAGCCAAAATTCTAGCACTTTCCAAACCTGAAAATGGAACATTAAAATTCAAGTATTTTCAAGGATTTCAAGCACTCGTAGGAAGATCCATGAAACAAAAGGGTTAACCAGAACCTCATAGAATACCTGTTAGTGCTGACTGTTTTTGTTTTTTTTCTTTTTGTCTTTATGCAGATTGGTGCTACCAGTCCCAGGTTTCCCATGAAACGAAATGCAAAGGTAATAATTGATAAGAATATATAATAGAGATGTGTGACTCATAGTGGGAACAAAGATAACATTTACCAGCATAAGACTTGCTGAATGTCAGGCATTAGAGTTCTGGACATTGTAGTAAGTGGAGTAGGCACTTTCCACAACAGGTGTGCAAATGCACAAAGTGTGTGGACATAGGGTTTAAACAGAGTATTAACAGAGTTTAACAGAGTAATCTAACAAAGAGATCACAAGATTGTGTAATCTGAAGTGTACATTTGTCTCCATGCCTGTGTAGTAATCTGAATAAATTACTAGAGTGGAGCACAAACACACAACTCTGTTTTTGATGTTTTGGGGGACAACAGATTAGACAATATGCAGTGTATGGTTTTTGCCTATATTTGGCTTCAGGAACATCCCTCTTCAGTGTCCAGCAGTAATCAGCCATCATTGAGGGGATCTGCTTTCCTTGGTACCACTCTTCCATACTACATGCTACATAAAAAAACTGTGGGTGATAGAGAAATTCTGAAAACATATTTGGATTAAGTTCAAAATATATAATAATCTTGTACTGGATGCAAACTATTTGTTTACCAATATTATCTGTATTAACAAAAACAGGCAAAATAGAAACAAAAAACAAACCACATTACTACCATCATAGCAACTGTGATACCAGAACCTGGAAACTGTGACACAAAATGCTAGGTGACACTGCTCAGTATCTTCCATCCATGGCAGCATTTCTCTTCTTCTATCTCCAACATCCCATACTGTACAACTTTGAACCATTTGACAGGGCTGGCTCCAGGGTGGTTCCCCCTGCTGCCACCAGGGGAGCTTGCGAGCCAATTCTAGATGGAGCCCCCGCAATCAGCAGTGACAATTGTCTTCCTCATTACTTAAGGAAGATAGCTGAAGTATCTCACGGCTGAATCGTTAAGCCCCCATGCTGTGCGTTTATCTGCCGTTTTCCCTTGCAGTCTCAAGTTGCGGTCGTTTGGTGTTTCATCATCAGTCTCTTCTCTTGCAGTACTCCACTCCTGCGCCGCACCTTGGCCTCTCAAGTTTTGACTTATGACGCGTTGACTTATTACGCGTCTTTAGTTTGCTTTTTCCCCGTTGCCTTATGGAGGTTTGATTTGCTTTTATCGCTTTTAGTTTCTTTGTTTTTGCGCGACCCGGTACTTGGGTTCACCCTCGTTGTGTAGCGTTCATGTATCTCCGCGCTTTACACCATTAACACCTTCTCCCCCTACACTGGCCGCTTCTTTGCCTGTACTTATGTGTAAATATGTTGTGCTGTGACTCATCTGTGGACAAAAAGGCCAGGAAAATGCCAGGCCTAAATAGCACTCTGCCCTCCTGTCTGGAAGTGTGCTCTGAGTAACTGGCACCTGTCTCTATGCAGGACTTTGCAGAACAGATCATTAGAATTACGTTTAGTCCTGCTTCGAATACTCCACAATAATACCTTTCCCCCAAAAGACACCACACAGGGTTATATGACTACAGAATTAACGTCCTGTGATGGGTGAGGGAAGTGCAAAAATTACACATCCAGCACCATGACATGTCTATAGATATGAAGCCTTTTCACTGGTGTTGCCAGAGCTGAAGGATTTCACAAACTCCCTGCTGGACCCCCTACAGGTCACAGGCCAAAGGGTCTGTTGTTGATGCAGTCAGCATGGGTCTGCAGTTCATCCATCAACACCTCAGTTGCCCAAGAACGTAAACATTGTGTCCTTAGAAGAAGTTGTCCTCTCCCCACTGCTCTTCTCACTATACACTAACGATGATGACGCCTCCTTGACCTCAGTCAAGGTGAAGTTTGCAGCTGACACTACAGATACTGGTCTCATCCAACTACTTGATACGTCTGCATATTGGCAGCAGCTCCTGTGAACAGAAGAATGCCTTCAAAACAGTGGTGATGGTGTACTTTAGAAGGTGATCTCACCTCCACTCGCCACTCACCGTCCTTTTATGTGTGCGTTACTGTAACTGATTTATGATGCTTTGGACAGAGAAATTGAGTTTGATATTAAACTTCAGCCTACCTGCCCCAAAACCTGCTACGTAGTCATCAGAGTCAGACCTCATCACCTCCAACAACCTGGTACAGCTTGGCATTCACCAGCTACAGTACATCAGATCAGCAGAAAAGACTAGATGCAAACCTGCCCAGTCTTCATATTTACCTGCAGAGCTTGAAAACGGAAAGAGAAAATCTCTGCAGACCCCTCACAACTTGAACATCACTTATTCCAGGGAAGGTAGCATGGTAGCATGTTCAGCCATCCCTTTACTCCCAAGAACAGGTTACACTGGCACATGGCTGCCATAGTTTGACTTGATTCAATAATATTTGCACATCCATGCTTTTTAGATTTGTGAATCTTTGTTGTTTTTCATATATTTGAATATTTATGTGAGTGAATGGTATCTGCATACATGTGTTGCATGTGTTTATGAGTTGAAGATTTAGAGATTGGTGTTTGTGAGCTTTATTGTAATCAAAGACATGATAAGCAAGCAAGCCTGAATATGAACGTTTAATGTTCACCGTTATTATTTAAATATGAAGGCAAAATATATAAGCATTTTCAATATTATAATATATTATTACAATATATTATTAATATTAATGTATACACTTGCATATGTTAACATTTTTGTTGTCCATCCATCCATCCATGCATAACCCTATATGGTGTTGTTAAAAGTCTATATATATTTATTTTTTTTGCAAGTGCAAGGACATACATGTACGCACCAGCCTACATTCAAAAGTCTCATCCATCTGTCACCTGCAGGACCGCCTGGCTGGAGCGATGTGCATGACCTTTGTGACAGTTACAGACAGTCTCCCATTAACATTGTGACCAGGAGGACCAAGCCAGACTGTACACTCACCCCATTCAGATTCACCGGCTACAGGAAGGCTTTCAGCACCACCTTAAAAAATATTGGACACACTGGTAAGTGACTGTAGACTACAAAAAATGAATGTATATGATATGAAGATATGAGATGAGTTTGTTCTTCTCAAGGTCAGGTGCTTTACATGCCTTTGAATGATTAAGTGATCTGGTTTTACCTGACACCTTAGAGGTGAGACAGCAACACAAGTACTTCTGATTCCTGGATGTCAAGCTGTCTTCTCTCCAATTCGCTATAGAATGGTAGCTGCAAAATGTACCCGAGCGGTACTCTGTGCACTCTCTGTGCAGGGCATGAATGTCAGGCTTTGAAAGGTTACATGCATGGGTTGTTACATTTTGTTCCGGGTCTCCTCTGTCCTGGCAGTTCAGATAGATATGCCTCACACGGCCACAGTGAGTGGGGGAAATCTCAAACATGTCTACAAGGCTGTCCAATTGCACTTCCACTGGGGAAACCATGGCAGCCCGGGGTCTGAACACACGGTGGATGGAGAGCAGTACCCCATGGAGGTCTGAGTTCAAACCACAATAGTCATAAATGCTTTGTCAGAAATGACAGTGACGGCTATATTATTTACCAGCTCTCTCTCTTTCTCTCACTGTCTGTTAGATGCACATAGTCCATATGAAGGCAGAACACATTTCTCTAGACGAGGCCCTGCGTGACCCTAGTGGTCTTGCCGTGCTGGCTTTCTTATTTACGGTTTGCTCTGCCTGTATTTCTTATTCTAAGCTCATAAACAAGTTTAATATTCAGTGCACTGACCCTAAGCTAAACAGTTAAGTCAGAACCTATTAAGATTAGCATACATTACATAAAAAGGTCTACAGAGCTAACAGTCATGTAACATAAATAATTGTGTATGCTTTTCACACTATGCCTGTAAGTTTATACAGTCATTTTTAAGGATGGCGATAGCTTAGACAGCTTTTAACCCTGAGTTATGAAACTGTGCTCCAGAATCATGGTGCCAGTGGTATGAAAAATGTTAGGTTGGAGTATAATTGCAGTGGGGTCCTAATGACCAACAAATCACACGGTGTGTGTTTCCAGTCATTTTTCCAAACACGAATCTGAGGCGGATTCTAAAACGGTTTCCCAGGTTTCATTATTAGGTTTCATTATTAGGGTTCATTATTGGCCCAGGAATTAAAAATATGTGAATGATGGAACGAGTGCTCCATGGTAAACGCTGGCTTTAGGTTTCATCTCAGAAATATCTTACTAGAATTATGTAGGATAACAACCTTTCGTACTGTTCCACTGTGCAAGTGTGATTTTTCACCTGTGAAATGTGCTATAATGGTCTGATGGCAGGTGTCAGGCAGAAAAAACGAGAACTATAATGCATTAACCGAGGCTCTGGCAAATGTGCAAGATGCTGGTAAGCTCAGTTTATGTTTCATTGTTTACTTTGCAATTATGTGTCTGCCAAACCGAAAGTAAGTGTTGAATGTGTGCTGTATTTTCTCCTCCTCTATACATATATTTTTAAGAACTGTTTTCTATCTCAAATGCTTGTACACACAGATGGGTACCACCAATGTTAACGTAATTAAAATACAATTTTCATGACTTGAACATACTAACTGTAGTCATGGTAATAGGCAGTTCTGTGCTTTATAAATGCTGCCATTTTATATCCCATACTGTCTCCGTGGTAGTGTAGACTTGGACTCATTGCATGGCTTGCACCTGACAAAATGTGATTTGTCTACATCGTTGGATGTCACTCAATCTTTTACCCCTAATATAGATTCTGAGACAGATGTGACTGACATCTCCCTGATCAATCTCATTCTCTCTGAGAGCGACTTGGTCAGCTATTACCGTTATGAAGGCTCTATGACCACCCCTGACTGCTCTGAGGCAGTTATCTGGACTGTGTTCAAGCACCCCATTCCTCTCAGTGCAAAGCAGGTGAGACCAGAGACTCAGGAAAAACCCTGTAGGCCAAATGTTATTCAGTGCTCTTTTAAAAACACATCCCATACTATCCCATGACTGACTTTAGGGCAGCCGTTCATCTATCCAATCATCTCTGTTACTGTTGCTTTGTATAGCTTGCAGCCTTCTCCAGTCTGAAATTCAGGGACGGTAACCCCATGGTGGGCACATTCAGGCCGGTTCAGCCTCATAAAGGGCGCCTTGTGTACCACTCCTGTTCCTGCAGTGGGGCGGCTGTTGGCAGCTTCGCTCTCCTCCTGGTGTCTGTTAGTGCAGCTCTGGGCCTGTCCCACCAGCCCAACTAGAGCAGGCCGCAGCACCCTACAAGCCATTTTATTTCATGATTTTATGCTTTTTTTCTGCATTCAGTTGAATACAGAAAGGAAAACATAGTTTTTTTTCTTGCCTTTCTGATTAGTGAAGTGTTATTTTATGCAAAAAGGTTCATTAGAATGTGTTCTTTTCTCAGGCAATACACAAGTTTGAGGCCCGATGTAAATGAATATTTAATCTTCATATGCTGCAATAAACTAGTGACATGTCTGTATTTGTTGTTTTATTTTTTTCTTTCATATTGTAGTGGAAAGAGTTTAGTGTGAGAAATTAATCTGTATACAGCCATAAGAGTTATACTTAAGATGTAAAAATCACAGAAAATACTGAGAACTGCAGAAATTAACTTTGTAATACATTGTCTGTTACATTTGGGCTTGATAAGAACTCAAATGTACAATCTTACTCCTCGGACAGCTATGTGGATTAAAACGGACAATTATGCAACATGACTGAAAAAAGACAAAAACTATCAGTGCTCACAAGGTCCCTGACCAAGGTGCTGAAATACAAAGGCTTCACGACCTTACGTCGCTAAAACACCCGACGTTCTGTCACAGTGTTAATATCGACATTCACTCTGTTCGTTCTTTTACCGCGGATTATCCTTAATAAACGCCAGATGTTTGGGCAGTTAAATGTGTACACGATTGGGTTTCCAATAGAGTTTAAAACTAGAAAAGCATACGCCACATTTTTGTAGACAATTACACTTGTTTTGAGTTTCTCTGGACACGAACGATGAGATGCATCCCAGAGGACTCCGGCCAAAAAAGGAGTGTATGACGCTAACGCTAAAACCCAAATAGTTAATGCAGTCCTGGTCACACGAGTTTCTGTCTGTGCGTATGAAATGGCATGTATTGTCGTGGCTGAATTAAGTTCACGCAGCTTGAGAATCATGGCTGTGTATGTTATTAGGAGAACAGAAAATATAATTGCAGTATTGGGAACTACGACAAACAAAAGGTAGTTCATACACAGGGGTCCATATAATGTTGAAGTCTCTCCACTGTTTGCGCAGTTCCAGCCAAAAAGAGGCAGGCTACCCAAAGCCAAGGCCAGTGTCCAACTGACGCCCAAGATCTTCAAAATCCTTTTCTTAAGTTGAATTCGCCTCTTTCGTATATCACAGACCGTCAGGTATCTCTCTATACCGATTGTCAACATGTCGTATGTGCCCGATAAAATACCTATTGTGAGAAGCGCGTAGACTGGAAGTGGCACGTCGGTGGTGACGACGGAGTTAGTTGGATGCAGTGTCGTTTGGATGCTGACGAAAACCGACGTGGAGCTTGTAATCAAATCGGACACTGCAAGACTGCAAAGAAGTACGGCGAAGGGCCGCCGATACTGTCGCGCGTAAACCAGAACAATTATCACAAACACGTTGAGAATCATGGAGATAAAACTTGCAGTAATCAGTAGCTCCTCTAGGACAACAATCATGCTGAGATCCCAAGTGCTTCCATTTGTTACATTTGCTTCCACAGTACAGTCCATCACAGTACCGACGACTGAAACAGCTGATCTACCTATGGATGATGCGTGCGAGTGTTAAAACAAACTGAAAATGTGTTTGTAACATTTCTTTAAATGCCTATGGGTCACATGCTTTCACCAAATATTTAACTATGATAAGAGTGGGGTACATGCCTGCGTTGTCCGCCTGGACCAGCACTATCCCTAAAACGGTATAGACTACTGTACATAAGAGTCTGCACAGTACACTTAGACGTTTCTTTTTTGGTGGGTGGGGAGGGGGTAAATACTAAAGATCTACGAGATTCCACGCAACTTCCAGTCTATTACATAAAATTGGTGTCTTTTATTTATTTAAGCTTACCTGTGGTTAGTCGTCATTGGTCAAATCTAAGGCGTGTGGTTTCATCCCATAACAGCTGTAATGTCCATAGTTGGACAGTAGATGTCAGCAATGCTCGCCACAAAGATTTATTCTCAAAAGCGCAAAGCTTTCCATGAGGCGATACAGTTGAATACATATGTTAATATAAAGAGTCGCAGAGACCTGATATAAACCAGGTGTGCAGGGAGTATATATGCTATTTAATTTCCTTTTTGTTGTCATGAGTTTGTGGGCTGAGAATTACTGTGGTGTAGTGGTTACTCGAGGATTAAGAATCGGATCTGAAGACGTCTCACTTAAACTGGATCGAACTGCTGAGTAACGAGGCATCACAGATCTAAAAAATGCGGGAGTGACCAAACGGTGGCGTAACAGAATCGTGAAGCCTCATTCATTCAAATGACTGTACAGCTACGAGAAATTTCTCACTTTAAAAGCTGTCGTCACAACCTTTACATAGTTAAGACGTTTTTCTTTTCGTCAGTACGCTCCCAGTACACGTGGACTTTAACGTTGATTTATACGTATTGGTTTTGAGAATTTTAAGAATGATAAGTAGGCTATACACTCAAGGAACAAAACTAAAGAAACTTTAAATTCCCTTTTTTTACATTTAAATTAAAAACGTGGTGAAAGAACAAAATTAAGGGAACGTTTTAAGCGAAATGATTTGTAAATACATAGGCTACAAAGAGCTAGTACATGTAAATTGTAACAGTACAAGAAAAGAAGCCATCTAGTGTAATGAATATATTTTATATTATCTTTGAAAAAGAATAGTTTGTGAACAATATTATCTTACAAAAAATACAATTTGCGGACCAAATGTGTTTTCTGCCTTTAGACTGCTATGAATGAGCAGATGTAAATATCACATTTAACCAAAAAATGAAAAAGCAAGCAAATGTATACAATATACATTTTTATATTTGGTCATAACATATTTTAATTATATTTCAGACTTCATGTTAAAGAGAAATACAATGAAACTCCATGAGAGTTAGCAGATACAGCTGAGAGGTCCCCGTGTATGACTCTTTCTGTTCTATCCATTATACTTTTTATTTTAGCATATCTTACAATAACATTTTTACACATTTCAAACAAATAAAAAGTGGTCATTCTGAGAACTTCAATTAAAGCTTGAAGATGAAGATGACATTACAAAATTGTCAACAATTTCCCCCAAAAGTATTCCCAGAAACTGGATATCCCCTCTAGAAGATTTTACTTAATACAAATGCACATGTTGACAGTGTTACGGGTTAAATTTTTATAAACACGCAGAGTAGCTGTAAGTACCTGATAAACTCACCCGTCCATCTCATTGGAAGACAAATAATTTATCATTAATATTGTTATACGCTCGTTCTTGAACTAAAGAGAGACATAAGAAAATAAGAAGCACAATAAGAGGAGGAGATAATGCTTTCTTGAAAGAGGTCTATTTGCATGGGAATAGTAGAGCTACTTTATACTTTCTAAATGACCATCTGTCCAAAGTAGGTTTTCGTCAGCCTGCTTTCCTCGTTCTGTCGGTCTTAATCGCAAAGTAAACAGAATGCAATCAGAGCTGTAAATGTGCATGGTAGAGCATTGAACAGATCGAGGTGATGCTATCAGCGCTTGTAACTGAGGTATGGCCAAGAGGGAGGCGCCACTGATATCACACTAACGGGTGCTGAATAAGTGTGAGACCCCTCAACGAAGACGGTCACATTCAAAAAGATCCCAGTGAGTCAGGTGTCGCTGCGAAGTCGGATAAGCTGAAGAATGCTGTGTCTCGTTTCGTCATTTTTATTGGCGTCGATTTTGAAAACATGCACTGGTGTAGGTGAGTGTTTTTTCATTGTTATGTAGCCATTTTATTCAGGCTGTGATAATATTTGGTTTATTTAACAAAGTTTGTTTGACGAACGCCCCCTAAACATTAAGATGCACTTTCTTATCAATACTTGCTGCACTGGCCTATCAATACCACTGAACTGTTGAGTTCGTTTCAAACGTGTTACCAACATCAATATGTCATATTTTGACTTTACTTTTGATGTTGGTGGTTCACTAGTTCAGTGCATGCGTGGTCTGGCTTACTCAGAGCCCACAGATTAACTTGATCATTTAAAGGCATTGAGCAAAGCTGATATCTCCATTGATTTATTTATCAGTAATGGTATGAGAGTAATAACATCTACAGTAATGGTATGGCATGAGAGTAATAACCTCTCACATCCACGTGCGTTTTTATTACCGCTCCATCATTATTTCAAACGCGTAAAGCTCAAGACACCGGCGACCGTCTGTCTAGCAAATTTCCGTCCGCTCACCCGTATTCTTAGGACGCAGTAACATGGAATCGATACGCGACTCCTCGGCTAAGTACCCCTATATTACACATTTATCCAGTGAAACTGCACTGAAAACCATTTGAACCATTTGAAAAGTGCAAAAAATATAACACTGCATTGTGCAGCCCCACTGACAAAAAGCTCATGAAAAGAATCATCGAAATGTTATTCACCATATCCACTGCACCTGCGCGCTCCTTCACACCCCCTCCTCGCGATCCAATAGGAACGCTTTACGATGGCAGGTCGCGTGAAGAAGCGTGTGTATCTACCTCTAATACAAGCCAGTGCCGCTCACATGCCACAGATAAACACAGAGGCTGTGCTCAATAGTCGTTCGGACAGTTCAAGAGCGAATCCACATTTAGTTTTCACAGTCCGCTGACTACATCCTTCCAAAGTGAAACGAACAATTCTGCTGCGTTGCGTGTATCTAAATTCAATAGGGTAGTTGCTCTAGATAAGTGTTGCGGCTATCAGATACAAATAAGCTCTGGATCCTTATTAAATGAGCTAGTCAAATTTCACAATGTGATGCGCTCATTTCGTTGTGGGTTGCACTAATCGCTCTAATAAAAATTGTGAATGGATGATATGGCGTGGTGAGAACTAACAGACGTATCGCAGACTGCCCATTTGTAATTGTAATGATTGTACCATCAACATGATTGCAATAGACCTCAAGTCATATTGTGTCATATTGTGTCATATTGGCACATAATATATTCGTATCGCAGGTGGCTAAACGCATGTACTATGTCAAAATATGTGATTCAATTGATATCATATATATATATATATATATATATATATATATATATATATATATATATATATATATATATATATATATATATATATATATAATGACAGGACAACAAGCCATGTTCACTTTCTGATGTGCTTTTTGCTCGCGACTTAGTTCTTAGATTAATAGTAAAATAGCCCAATGGAGAATGTACATATTCAACTCCGATTTGATCTGTGTATGATACTGTAGCCTTGAATGCGCTCCAAAACAGCACGAGCCCTTAAATCCCTTTTTAGAAAACAAAAATGACGAAACGTTTGGATAATTGAAAGTAGCATTAAAACAGTTGGCGACCAAGAGAACTGTATCCTTGCCATAAAGTCGATTGTAGTAAATAAATAAATAAGTTGATAAATGTAATTAATATGAAAATAAAAAAGCCCTGTTAAATTAATCTTCAGTTTTTGGCCTGAATGAAGTATCTTGTAAGTTCTTAAAATAGAGATGCTAATCATCATTGTTTTGCTTGACAATGGGAGTCACATTGTCCTTGATAGTGTGAGCAAGTCTGGAGCAGTGAGGAGAGCGCCTTTGTGCTAGCTGTTGCATAACAGGACAGGAAGATACTTGGCGGGAAATCAGAGTTGAGAAACAGACGCTACACTAATTGTTTCTTCACGATATGTACAAAGATATTGAGTCATAGAGCAGGATGTAAACATGCTGTATCGAAAGAAATAAAATCCAGTGTGACAAGAATGAATGTGGTTACGCTAACCCTAGAAATAATATTATGGCACCAAAATATCAGAATAATAGCCTCCATTCTAAATACTGATATGATTAATCTCACTCTGTCAGGTGATTGGTGCTACCAGACCCAGGTGACCTGTAATTCACACTGCAAAGGTATGTCCATTGTTTCCTTGTATAGATAAGAAAAGAACAAATAAGGTTTTTATTTCAAAACAAGGGCATCCATTTGTGAACACACTCACTTGCTAGAAGAAACTCTTTGCATTCACTAACTTCACTAACTGTGTATGCTGGGTGCAGGACCAGACGCCTGGCACAAGGTGCACAGGGACTGTATGAGCAACAGACAGTCTCCCATCAACATTGTGACCAAGAGCACCAGCCCAGACCCTAACCTCACACCTCTCATATTCTCCGGCTACCAGAATGCCTTCAGTGCCATACTCATAAACAATGGCCACTCCGGTAAGATTGCAGCAGAGATCCAAAGACCCTCAGAAATAAATGTTGTCGGACAACACTGCTTCTTTCATGCACTGGCCAGTTGTGTCAACAGTTTTTATGTGACTGTGTCATCACAAAATGCTTATGATGCCGCCCATTGCATTTTAGCTTACGCTACAATGCGAAAGACTCCAAACTGAACAGGTGTTAAGTCCTATTGTTTTAACCTAGTGCACGTAGGTGTTAAGTCCTACTGTTTTAACCTAGTGCACACAGGTGTTAAGTCCTACTGTTTTAATCTAATGAACATAGGTGTTAGTCCTACTGGACCACCTACCCTAAACATTCTTGGTTCGGGCTTTGTGGATGTCAGGTTATAAGTTAGATGTTCTTGTTTCCATTACAAGATCAGATCTTCCTAACTATACCATGATGTCTTAAAACCATTATTGAAATTTGCTGGAGACTGGGTCATGATTGGCTGTGTTTGCATCAGCTGACCTGTAGGGGTAAGAGAAGGGGAGTCTATTCTATTATCATCAGTTTTTGTTTAAGAAATGTCAGGTTTATGTTCATCAGGTCCATTTACTTGTTTTGGGGGAAATTGGTGAGTTACCAGCAGACTACATGAAAGATGGAATCAGAGAATGTGTAAATGAACCACAGCTGCATTGATTAAGTCAATTAGGCAAAAGAGTGAAACACATATGAGTGCTCAAGTAATCAATTAAGCAGACCAATCAAATGAGATGGGAAAGGGTTTGAGCCACACTAATTAAAAGGGAGAGGAAACCAATCAAATCAAATCACTGTTGTGCCAAGGCATAAAACACACAGAAGGACAATACAATACCATGAGGAAAGGAGTCATTCAAGGACATCATGAAGAAAGTGTTGACAGCCCATCAGTCTGTGGAAAGCTACAAGACCATCTCCAAAAGATTCCAGCTCCATCCATCCACTGTAAGACAAATCATTTACAAATGGAGGGCACTCAGCATCACCACAACTCTGCCCAGAAGTGTACGGCCATCAAAACGTACACCAAGAAGGCCAAACCCAAACGACACCTTCAGAGAGTTGCAGACCTCTCTTGGAGCATCTGGGATAAATGTACATGTGTCTACAATCAGGTGAAAAATCGATAGACATGGCATTCATGTAAGAGTTGCTATAAGGAAGCCTCTACTCTCAAGACAGAACAGCGTTGCCCATTTAAACTTTGCCAGAGAGCATTTGGACAAACCAGAGGCTTTCTGGAAGTCCATTCTCTGAACAAAATTTTATTATTTGGCAACAATCACAGATGCCATGTTTGAAGAAACATTGCCTCTTCCTCCCTAGAGCATGAGCATGAAACCTTGAGTGGAAGACTCAAAAGGGGAACCCATCCTCTTCTGGTCAGCAACGGACAGCACAATATAAACATTAAGAAACAACCAGTGAAAAAAAAGTAAACAAAAAGTGAAGAATGTCCATCATTGTTTTTTTTAAGTCCTGGTCATGGTTCTCAGAGTGTAGGAATGTCCATCTGTCACACGAACATCTGATCAGCGCAATGGAGGTGAAGGAAGGGGTCACAGCAGGGGGGCATCGGGGGTGTTGGGAGGGGCCATAGGAGCTGAGACTCGGTAACAGCAGGACAACAGGAGAAGGATTACCTCAGCAGAAAGGGAGAAGAGATTATTAGGCATGACTAAGTACAGTGAAGTGTAAATTAAAGGACTATAGTGTGCGAGGATGGACTCCAGCAGATCTACCTATGGCAGCTAAAAGGGCAGAGCCAGAAGGTAGGATGGCCATGAGGGCTCCCTGAGGAATCAGCACTCCACCACTCTCAGTCAACAAACCCAAGTCCCAAAAGAGAGGTGAAGTAACAGCATCATAATTTCCCAGTTTACCATAACTCTCAATGCCCATGAACCCCCAGACCTTAATAAAAAAAACACCTTAATAAAATGATTGACTATTTAAATGGGTTTTCAGCTTAGCCTTAAATATTGAGACTGTGTCTGGAATAACCTCTCTGTCAATGTTCGAGAATCATAGTATGGGAGCGTTATAGGAAAAGACTCTGCCCCTGCTGTAATTTTCCTTATTCTAGGTACTAATAAAGAGCCTGCACCTTTTTTCTAAGCAGACGTGGTGGGTCATAGTGCATTAGGAGTTCGTTGAGGTACTGTGGGACAACTGCTTTGTAGGTCATTAGAAGTATTTTATAATCAATATGACATTTCACTGGTAACCAATGTAATGTAGCTGATAGGGGTTATGTGATCAAACTGTCTAGTTCTGGTAAGAACTCTGGGTGCTGCATTTTGAACTAGCTGGAGCTTGTTTAAGCACCTTGTAGTACAGCCAGATAGTAAGGCATTGCAGTAGTCCAATCTTAAATCTTCACACATTCCTCACCAATATTAAGATGAGAATTGTCCTCTGGTTTGGCTGAGACATGTAAATGAGTGTCATCAGTATAACAGTGGAAACTAGTACAGTGTTCAGGCAAAATGTCACCTAGAGGTAGCATATATAAAGAGAGTGAAGAACCTCCTCCCAACATGCTGGTAGAAATGTGAAGGTCTGGACCTGCTCTTCTGCCTCCAGACCTGGACGACTCCATATTATCCAGAGAACCATCAATTCCCAGGCCTATCAACAAATTCTTGACCAGAATCTCCTGCCATCAGTCAGGGAGTTGAAGCTGGGACGGAAATGGATTATGCAACAAGATAACAAACCAAAGCATTCCAGCAAAACTACCAAGGAATGGCTTAAAATAAAGAATATTTGCACTCTAGATTGGCCTAGTCAAAATCTGGTCCTCAATCCCATAGAAATGCTATGGCAAGATCTAAAGCGGGTGGTACATGCCAAATGTCCCTCCAACCTCTCTCAAATTGTGGAGTTCGGCAGGGAGGATTCATTACCAGTTAATTAAATGGTAGACTGAGAGGAGTCTGAATAACGTCACAGCCCTTGCAGATTGCTTTAATCCATAACTTACTGGCATAGTGACATTGGGGCCCAGTTTGGGGCGCTGTGTATTCACCACACTTACCTGAAAATATCATTTTCAAGCCCAGATTCAATTAAATTACAGTGCAACAATTAACAATCACTGTTACTGATTCCAGTAAATTGCAGCCATCCAAGGCATCTGCTTCAAATGCTGGAGTGGATAGCAATGCATGCTCCAACCACAGGCCCTGTTTCAACTACACCCTTTTTTTACTCCCACAGTACAAATGGCTGTGTCTGCTGGTCCAACGATTAGTGGGGGGAATCTCCATGGCACGTATAAAGCCATGCAGTTCCACTTCCACTGGGGGGAAAATGGTGGCCCAGGGTCTGAGCACACTATTGATGGGGAGCAGTACCCCATGGAGGTAAGACTCTTCCACTCAAAACAAACTCACTGGTATCACACACTGTTTGAGTTCATGTTAATTCATCTACATTGGAATTCATAGATAAGATGAAGTGATCTGAGATGTTTACATTGATACTGGGTTACACTGCTGAGATAATAAAAGCGGTGACATTCTCTCTTTCATTTTTTCCCCCCTCGCTCTCAAACTGCAGCTGCATATTGTGCATATGAGGGATGATTTCACCTATTTGGAAGATGCACTGAAGGACCCAAGTGGAGTAGCAGTGTTGGGGTTCTTCTATGAGGTAGCTCTCTTCAGGGCTCATTATGAAGGATGTGAGAATTTAATCTTAACTGTACATTTACACTGCTGTAAATGAGGATGAACAAGAGGTGATTTCCACTCAGTTATGCATAGAAGAGCAAAAAGAGCTGAGCTGAGCTTTTTTGGCAAATGAGCCAGTCAGCACCGTGTGCTGTTTCCTCGTGTCACTTCACAGCTAGTGAAATAATTTCAGTGGAATTCACCACAATGAGCAATTTTGCACTACACTTTTACAAACTCTGTCCCTAGTTCAACTTTGGTGAACTTTGTCTAATAGGTTACAATGAATAACAATTGAATAGATTACAATTAATATTTCACTATTTTTTCGGATAATGAATGAGCGCGTAGACAATGCTGAAGTATCGCCAGTAGTTCTCCTCTCTGATGTTTCTAATTAGAGAGCAAAGCCAATTGCTGACTGATACTGACACAAGATACGTACATTAGAGCTATAAAAAGCACTTTAGAGCTGCAACTAATGATAATTGACATTTATTAGTCTGTTCATTTTTAATGCCAATTAAATAATTACTGGCTATTTCACAGAGTACTAGTACTTTGTGTTAAGTTGTATTGGGATGGTTGGTGAGATTGTTACAATATAAAATCACCTATAATATTTTTCACCATCTGCCACAGCATATAAACCTGTACTGCTCTGTTTAATGAATCAGTTCTGTTGCTGTTTTTAACTTAATTAACTTTTTTTCAATTTCTCATGGCAGGAATCAAAGAGTCATAACCGAAAGTATGATACATTCATACAAGGTCTGAAGGATGTGGAAAATTTTAGTAAGAAATATTTCTGAGCATCTTTATTACTGTTTATAATCTTGCAATATATAATTTATACTATTTGTATACAAACACCAATCTTTAAAAAAGAAACAAATCTTTATTTTTGTCTAGATTCAAACACGACCATCAGTCAAATCTCCTTGAGCAATCTCATACTGTCTGAGGCGAACATGACCCAGTACTACCGTTACGACGGCTCTCTGACCACCCCCACCTGCACCGAGGCAGTGGTATGGACCGTGTTTGAGCACCCTATACCCCTTAGCAGAGAGCAGGTGAGACTGGCTTCCCAGAGGATGCTTATGAATATGAAAATGTTATCCAATGCAATGGCCTTTTCTTTAGTGCGGTGGCCTATTGCCAACTGTTCTTCCCCAATAGTCTCAGTCTTCATTTTATTAGCACCGCTCTGATAAGAACATGGTCATTAAAGGTAATGAGCTATCAAGTCATTTGGAGATCAAGTCTAACTCTTCCATTTATGCCTGTCTCCTTGTACAGCTCTCAGCATTCTCCTCCTTAAAATTCACTGATGGCAAACCCATGGTGAAAACATTCAGGCCGGTTCAGCCACGTAAAGGACGCCCCGTGTACCGCACCTGTTCCAGCAGTGTGGCGGCTGTTGGCAGCTTCGCTCTCCTCCTGGTGTCTGTTAGTGCAGCTCTGGGCATGTCCCACCAGCCCAACTAGAGCAGGCCGCAGCCCACTACAAGCCCCACCCACCTTCACCGCGCATGAACACAATAAGCTCCGCTCGCCACCACCACCATGCATGAACGCAAGGAGCCCCACTCAGCTACACCGTGCATGAACTTGAGTTCTGATCCAAACAAAACGCCAAACAAACAAAGGCCAAATGGAGGAAACATGTGAGAAACAAATGAGACATATGTGAGAAACAAGTTCCTTCACTAACTCCTGCAGACATCACAGCAAAACCACCTGTTTTTTTTTTTCTTGTTTTGCGCCACTCTCTTGGAGATGAGTCTTTGTTTTCATTTTAGGGAATGGGTTATGAGACGGCAGTATTTCAAGTGGCCTGACTGGGAAAAGGAATTGGGTTCTAAGCTATCAATAGCAACAGGACTAAACCCCCATGGAGAGCAGGGGAGGTTATAAATGCATGGCCTTTATCTGTCTGAGGTACAACAAAGTGAGGGGACCACACACACACACTATGATCAGGCATGTGGTCAATCTTCTGTTGACACCCTTCTCTGTCCTATTTATAGGACAGAGGCATTTTTGTCCAACTGTTGTAGTGTTTGATGCATTTACACGACAAGCAGTCCCTGTGCACACACCATACTGTGCTTTCCTCCTCTGCACACACCTCTCTGGCATGTTTTATTGTCATTGCTCAAATATCACTGACAATGATGCAAAGAAGAAAGGTCAAGCATGAGGTCAAGCATGAGGTCATGCTCCTGCTGAGAACAGATCATTTTGCCATCAAATACTAACTCATACACACATGCGCGCGCCTTTCTGTGAAACCTCAAGACTTTAAAAATGCACATATTATTACTGATGCATACAATACAAACGGATGTATTACTTATTGAAATGCACTGTTAGCTGACCTTTAATGGTGAGTGTGTGAAGAAACTGTAATATAATCCACATTGCCAGCAAGACCAAAGCAGACCTCCTTCCATTCTCTCATGGTGGGTCTTGTCAGTCCAGTCTTAGGAAAACACCACATGGCCCACATGTCTGACCCACATCCCAGAACACTCGTTCCAAGTATTTATTCATCTTAATGGCAAAAGGAAAACCACCACTTACTGGCCAGATTCAGGTGTGCTATGAGCTAAGACAGGGAAGCGAATGAAGACCATCTGGAGTGTCCTGAGATCTAGATTGAGGATCACTTGATTACATAATTCAGCTCCACATTAGACCTGGCTAGCAAAACCTTATAGTAACTGTATAGGTGTGATGACAGAAACACGTAACCTGACCTATGTTCTGCCTATATGAGTGTCTTTCTATAGCTCCTTGACAAACCTTATGGGCCTCTATAGGTCTCTAAGGAACTCTGTGGGTCTCTAAGCTACTCTTTAGGTCTCTGGTGGTCTCTATGGGTCTCAGAAGTACTTAATGTGATTTTACTGTGTATCTATGACCTGTATTATAATCTGCTGCAGGTGTTCGTGGAAATAGTACACATCAGACCAAATCAGCAATCAAGAATGTAAGGCACACATGTTACTGTCTATTTTTGTAACCCCATATTGTGTCATTTGTGCACATTGAATGTATTTATGCCTGTGTATGTTTAAATATATGACACTATCATGTCCTGTTATTTGTACTGATGTTTGATCATTTTAAATGAAATTTTATGCATTGTACTCGATATTGGATTTAATGAAAATAAATGAAAAACAAAAGATTCATGGAAGAGTTATTTGCTCAGATATTTTTGCGTTTCTTTTATCAACAGCATGTTAGAGATATAGAGAATGCTTTCAATACAGTATTAAACAATTGAATTGCCTTTGCAGAACTGATTATTTTATCCTTTCAAATGAGTGAAACCAGTTAACTAGGATCTAGTGTGTATATGATATATATATTCTTCCAGATATTCTCATATATGCCCCATGTGTCTCATATTTATGCGCAAATCTCCATTAAGTCTGTTGCTCAGTGACACAGATCATGCACCAATCCCTTTCTAATTGGCTCGTACGTATCGCTGCAGGCCTTCAACAACGGGGAGCATTTAACTCCTAACACGTAACACTTTAAAGGCTGTATACATGTTCAGATTGTTGAATGTATTTTCTTAATACCCCCAAAAATGCGTTTGCTGAAAAGAAGCCTTTGCTATAATGATGAGAAAATAAGTATTTTCACATGAATCTTAGATAATAGATATTCACTTTATAATTATCTTGTCATTAGCAATCCAATTTCCTAAAATGTAAGACGGCTTCACATGCGTTATTGTCCATTTTAGGGTACTGTTGCTAGGCAATAATAACATCTCTCATGCACACCAAGGGTCTTCCCTTTGTGGGTCCCTATCGGAGGTCTAACACATCTAGAACTGTCTTCCACTCTGAAAAGGAGGAAAGACCAATCATCCCCCTGGAGACCATTCTGTTTTCTTCCTTCTTCAAGTAGAAGTCGTGCTGGTATCAAAGGCCTTTTTGTGATGAGAAGACAGCAGAGGCATCAGGGAAAAAGGCAGATGGTGAAACAGAGCTGTCTCCTTGCCCTTTACTCTGTCTCTGTTCCTGTTCTCTCTCTCTCAGCTGCAGTCGGTCTGTCAGTGTGGGTCCGGTTCGGTGGTAACGGTAAACAGGGGTGCATGTGGGAGGGCCAGTGCATGCTTGAACTACATAAAGGTGTGCGCCTTTGACCACCATTCTGATCCCCGAGACACGTGTCACATTCCCCGTGTCATATTCCACTCCAGCCTCCCACCCAGCTCATGGCTTGATGAACAAAGATGGTCATTCTGAGCCCCTCTTTCCTAAGCCAATCAGATAACAGAATTTTTGGGGGGGTGGAGGCACCACAATTGTCTGGTTTAACTGGAGCTTCGTTTTTAGTTGCCCTTAGAAGCATTCATTCTGACCTGATTCATGGCTACTTTCCTTTAAAAAATCACTACCATATAATTGGAATGGCAAAACTTGTCTCAGATCAGTTGCAAAAGGGTAATACATACAGACATGTAATATGTACATATGTATTTTTAAGAACCAAAGCAAAAGAGACAATACGGTACTATAATTTTTTTCAGCTAGGCATTACAGCCTATTCTACTGACATTGGTGGGAAATGAGAGAGAACTGGAACAGTGATATGGAAAGCAGCAGGAAAGGAATTACAAGAAGGCAGAGTGTGTGCAGAAGTCAGGGCACTGACCTATGACTTCTATGATATTGATTTCAAAAACAATATTCAAAGAGATTCCTATGCTGTGGCCATGCTGTGAATGTTGTGGCCTCAACACACCAACATACACACATACACACGCGTACACACACACACACACACGCACATGCACACACACGGCTATTACCAGCACCATGTGGATTGACAGGTGCAGGGGTAAAGTGTTAGAATCACCTTCCCAATGGCTGCAAGGTCACCCAGCACAATTATGGCACAGTGTTCAAAATCAGTGATTTTAACTCACTCAACAAAGTCTTCCATCACAGCATGAACACTATCCCTGCATGTGGATTACAGGTGCATTCAGCATATATGCAGTGAAACCCCGGTCTTCAACACAAGGATGCAAACATAATGAATGATAATTTGATACTTAAGGGGTAGTGAGAGAGATAACATAACTGACTACTGCTAGTAAATGATGTATGTTTGCTATGTGAAAACACAGAATAACATTCTGTCAGGCAACTGTAAAACAGTTTTCATTTTTTTCTTCATAAATATGACATACTGCCTGTCACTACTCTTATAGAACAGAGAAGAACTTGATGGTCTTGAAGTGGGCTGGAGTTGATCCAACTCAATTAAAGCAACAAAAATAACTTTAATCCCAGAGGAAAATGCAGATTTAGGTAAAGTGATCTGGATTAAAAGTTACAGGTTGAGGTAGCCTGTGTTGTGAACTATGGTCTGTATTGTGACCTCACTTATGGGGTAGCAGCCAAGCTTTATGTTGAAGAACCTTTTCTCAGATCAGTTTAGATCAGAAAGGAGCTACGTGTGTGTGTGTGTGTGTGTGTGTGTGTGTGTGTGTGTGTGTGTGTGTGTGTGTGTGAGAGAGTGTCTGAGAGAAAGAGAGAGAGAGAGAAATAAAGAGAAAGTTGGGGTAAGAACAGAGAAGAAAGAAACAATTGCATAAGGACAAGATGGCTTGAAAGAAAGTTTAAGAGAAATAAGCAACTCCCAGAGATCTGACCCTCCCAGGCTGTTACAGTCACAGACCTTCAGTCCAGAATGATCTGCATGATTTTGCTTCCCACTCATGTCTTTATATGTCACGTCCACACAGCACACTGATACTGCTGATACTGCACAAGCACGCGCACACACACACCAACAACCCCCCCACCCACATGCACACACACACCAACACACCCCACCCACACACACACACACAGTAAAGGTGACCTGCAACACATGGCTGAGTGTTGCAGGCATGTGTCCGATTGCCCCGGTGTCCTAATGATACTTAAGTAAATAAACAGAAAGAGACCTGAATCCAGAGTTCAAGCAACAGTACCAACCAATTGTCTTCTCTACTGACCTGAGACTGTATTTGTACCTTACTGGCTAAGGACTAGCCAGCCCTACACAAATGAGGGCAATGTGGACTGTTCTCAATGAATGACCCATGTAGCCCCACCAAGAGGCTCTGAGGTCTGAAAGAAGAGGTCCCTCAGCCACCAGAGCAAAAGTGCAATAGCATAGAGTCACAAAGGCACAAGGTCACGGGGTCAACTGGAAAGGTCAACAAGCACAGTTTTCTCAGGATTCCCATCCAATGATGGATAACTTCATCACTGCCACGACATCTCCGCTGCCTTTGACAGTCAACCACAAGATCCTTTGGTATATCCCCCTCAATCTTGGAACAGCTTGCTCATCCACATACCCCCCCATGCAGACTGGCGTCAAACAAATCTGGGATCTTTAATCTCCTTGCATTCATTATCTTGGTAATGTTATGCCATCTGATGGCTTCATCTACCATTGCTTTGCTGATGCCACACAGCTATGCTTCTCCTCAACTCCAAATACTCTTGATTCCAGGCTCATCTCGGCATGTCTTCCAACATCTTATTATGGACCACCACATAAAGGAAAATCCCAGCAAGACGCAGCATATATAAATACATGGAACAACCAAGGATATGCATGGCCTCGGTGTAATTTGGGATGACCATATATCATTTTTGGTTCATGTTGCAAACCTCACTTGATCATGCAGATTTCTCTTGCAAACAGGTCACCCAGGTCTCTTGTTAAGATTGGACTACTGCAACTCAGTCCTGACCGGCCTTGTTATGTATAATCGCACCCTTGCAGCTGATCCAGAACACAGCAGGACGCCTCATCTTTCAAAGTTCTCCCACTGCTGCATTCCCTTCACTGATGCCCTGTAGCTGCCCATATTAGATTCAGAATCCTGATGTTTGCCTACAATGCCACTTGTGGGTTAGACCACTCCCCTCCCTATCTAAAGCCAATGGTCAAATACAGGTCCACACATAGAACACTTGTGAGCTTCAAGTATGCACTGGCTTCTCTAATCACCTTTCAAGATTCCCAGAAGACAAGCAGAAAGTGTCTTTGTCTTTGCATCCAGGTGGTGAAATAAACCTCTTAAAAATCAAAACCAAGCAAAACTCCATCTCTTCCAAAAGCATTTAAATGAACACAAGTCCTGCAGAGTGTAAAGAAAAATACACCTTTGTCCTCCATCACTGTGGTCAGGGTAGCTGATGTGATACTTTGGTCAGGGTAGTTGATGTGATACTGTGGTCAGGGTAGCTGAGGGTACTGTGGTCAGGGTAGCTGATGTGATACTGTGGTCAGGGTAGCTGATGTGATACTGTGGTCAGGGTAGCTGAGGGTACTGTGGTCAGGGTAGCTGAGGGTACTGTGGTCAGGTGATACCTTTGTGATGGCTGTATGAGGATGGCTCTTGGAGGGCAGCCCCCCCCCTAAAATCCAGGAACTGCATCACACTGCCAACATCTCAAACTTCCATTAGCCTGCAAAAACTAGCAAAGACACCCTGACATCGGATTTCACAGGAGTGAATTGAACAGTGAGCAGTGCAAATGCTTTTTCACAGCATTTAACAACAAAGTGCTATTACAACAAATTCATTTTCAACATTTCCTCTCCTGCTGGATAAGCAAATAGGATGTAGAGAACTGCAGCATCTAAGGAGTAATACTAATAGTAATGCAGTAATGGAGTAATAGCAATGGGGTAATACTCAAACATTCTCTTATTTATCTGAGCCCAAGGGCAAAATGTACTCCCAAATGTACTCCCAAATGTACTCACAAATGTACTCACAAATGTACTCACAAATGTACTCCCACGGAAGTACATATATGGTCATACTTAGACGCAGACAACGTAAACACACGCCCAAAGGGAGGGGTCCGGGATCGTCACCGTGACAGAGCCTCCACCAAGGGTAACCACCACCCAGCGCAGCTGTAACGCCCCGGACCCACACCTACGGACAGGCCCGGGACTGCCAGGAACCTCGGCTGCGGGAGTCGACTCCTCCGCGAGGGGCTCCACCGTGACAGCGGTCAGAACACCCTCCCTGGGAAGACAGGTGAAAACACGTTAGACAAAACAGGGACAAGCACAAACACACACAGCGGAACATTGATCACGAATGGCACAAGAGGGAAAAAGGGATTGTGGAGAAACACAGGGACAGACAAAAACACAGGTATTGGCACGAAAGTGCACATAGGTCCCGGTCTCAACG
This sequence comes from Brachyhypopomus occidentalis, assembly GCA_020368025.1. Lineage (NCBI taxonomy): Eukaryota > Metazoa > Chordata > Actinopteri > Gymnotiformes > Hypopomidae > Brachyhypopomus > Brachyhypopomus occidentalis. The sequence goes on from JAGXOD010000032.1 coordinate 31,240, forward strand.
CCAGAAGCCCCGTCATGTTCGGGGTCTGCTGTCCTGGGGTTGCTGGTGCTGCGCCCGGTGGCTTTCCCCTGGATCCCCCACCGGGATCCCGAGGCTGCGCTCCGCCCCTAGGCTCCCTAGGAGTTTGCGCAGTTCCCTTGCTCGCCACGGGAGGGCCCTTTCCAGCTTCGGGCTTGGCAGGCACTCTCGCCCTCCAAGATGACACACCCGAGAGACGCGCCCCTGTGGCGGGTGCAGTCGAGGCGCTCGTAGCTCCTTCCTCTCGGGTTTCCATCTCCTCCTCTTCTGAGAAGTCCTGACTCCTCATGCTGGCGTCCTCGGGACTTCCCACCGGACACTCCATACTCTCCTCCGAGAGCATGGAGATACGACCATCAGCCCGGGAATGCTGCTCCCCTCGGCCCTTCGTCGTCTCGACGAAGCGTTCCAAGGGCGGTGGGCTGTCGCTCTCCTCCTCCGCGTACCTTTCTTCTGCCGTGCGCATCGGCGGAGGGGAGCTTGGCTCCTCCCCATTACTCTCGGCTTGCTCGGAGCAGATGGACGAAGGTGGACCTGCTCCTTCCCCGTAGTATTCGGTTTCCTCCGAGCACTCCGACAGGGAAGGACTCGCCTCCTCCCCGCTGTACTCTGTAGCCTCCGAGCAGATGGATGGAGAGGGGTCTGCCTCCTCTCTGTAGTACTCGGTGGCCTCCGAGCACACCGACGGAGGGGGGCTGGCTTCCCCGTAGTGCTCGGTAGCCTCTGAGCACACCGACGGCGGGGGACTGGCTTCTTCCATCTCCTCCTCCTCGAATTCATACTCTGGAGGGGTTCTTTGCACGGTCCAGGCACCCACCTGGATTGGGCTCCTCATGCCACCTGACAATCCCACGGGTTGGTCCGCTAGCTCTTGGTAAAATCCCTCCAGCCCTTTCTCCTCCTCATCCCACGCATACCAGACGAGACGCTCATGCAGTTCCTCTGCCGTGGCCACATCATTGCAGAGGAAGACGTCTCTCTGCGTTGTGGGGGTCCTACCCTCGGTTGTGCGGCACTGCCTGGGAGAGGGTGCGCGTTGGCGCTTCCCTTTCTTCTTCCCCTTGGCCTTCTTCCTGTCCCACACATACCCTGGCATCCTGTTCTCCGGCTCATCTTTCTGTAACGTGCGAGGATTGTAACAGAATGCAGCGGAATCCTTTCAACATGTATTACGTTTATTATTGACAGTGACTGCATAAGCAGCGTACCACAACATAACACTCACTCTAAACAAAGACGAGCACGGGACACTGCATAAACGCACATTAAATAGACAAACTACACGATCCCCGAGTGGAAACGAGACGAGCCACAGGTGAGACCGATGAACATACTCACATCTAACCACCCCCACGGAAGTACATGTATGGTCATACTTAGACAACGTAAACACACGCCCAAAGGGAGGGGTCCGGGAGCGTCACCGTGACATGAACTCAGTGAAAGGCAGTAAACAGAATTTTGACAAGTTCTTCATTTATTCTTTGTGAATTGTTTTTGAGTGGGTTCTGTTTATTTGTTTATTTGTTGATGGTTGATCTAATAAAAAAGGGTGTATTATTAATGATTTTTTATTAATATTATTATATCATTATTATTTCAATATTATTCTCCTCAATGATTTAATTATTAATTATTTTAGATCAATATTATTTTATTATTGTGATAGAGGGATTAAGGTAGCAGGTGAGGTAGATGTCTCAAACTCTTTACACACACTCTTTTCTGTGTGTGTGTATGTGTGTGTGTGTGTTCGTGTGTATGCATGTGTTCGGTGTGTGTGTGTGTGTGCATGTCTGTGTGCGTGTGTGTGTGTGCATGTGTGCGTATGTGTGTGTGGTGTGTGTGTCTGTGTGTCTGGGTGTGTGCTTGCATGTGTCTGGACCAGCTTACGACCATCTGTGAAACACATCAATAACTCTACACTACTTAATCATATTGGATCTCAGTGTTCAGCTCGTTGCAATGCACCTTAGTTTTCTGAGACAAGTCATCTTGTGATCAACAACGGACATTAGGTTCTGGGTAGCATGTTGGGGACTGAGTGAACTCAGTGAAAGGGAGTAAACAGCATTTTGACATTTTTGACATTTTGATTTTTGAAAGTGATAATTGAAAGTGATAAGAATCTCTTTGAGAATATCATTATTGTTTCAATATTATTCTTCTCAATGATATAATTATTAATAATTTTAGATCCATATAATGTTATTAATGGGAGCAGCCGAGGTAGAGGTAGGTGTCTCAAACTCTTTAATGCCCTGGCAACACATGAGAAGCGCGTAGGCGCTGTACTCTAAGTCAAAGGTGCGGTAAGCACACAAACAATAAGGACACTTAACTACGACGGCACAGAACAGAGGTGTGCAGCGAGGCATCCGTCCTCCTGTAGATCAGAAGACCAGTGAAGGCTACCTTGACTAAGTAAACTGGTTACTGATTACTCCTTTTAAAAGTAACTTAGTTACTTTATTGTTTACTTGATTTTAAAAGTAACTAAGTTAAATTACAAGTTACTTTATTAGTTACATTCAGCAGCTGTCGACAACGACCAAATGACAATCAGTATTGTCAGTACTCGCTTTATTGTAAGTGCATTTTTAACAGTAACAATGTATCTTCTGACATTAAAATAATGTATCTCCTGACATTACATTTGTGTCGCTGCGCGGTAATATTTGTAAACGTAATGCAAGCGAATTCAGTCAGATATATATTTGTTGTGAAATGAAATCCAGCACCTTTACAGAAAATTCTGTAAAGAATGACGCGTCAAGTATAAACGCTTCCACCGCTCTTACAGGTTCGCGCGCAGTGTGCGGAGTCGAGCGCTACGGTTAGAAGCGTAAGTAGTCACCTCCCGATTTGAACCGGAAACCCGATTTGGACAAGTGTAGTGTAGTGACAAGTATAATCCAGCCTTTAATTATTACATTGGACAGACGTCATTCCCCGAGACGGAAGAAAAAAGCAAAAATATATTTTTTTACTAAGGAAACTGATAAATATAGTAATGCACGGTTACTTGGATAAGTAACTTTAATATGACTACTGGATTGAAATAGTAACTCGTTAGATTACTCGTTACTGAAAAAAGTGGTCAGATTAGAGTAACACGTTACTCAGTAACGCGTTACTGACATCACTGCAGAAAACTGAGTAAATGTCCAGCACTGGAGGCTAAAACCTGTGGGTTTAAGAAGGGCACACTGATGAGTGCGATATGTGTAACAGCTGAAGGGGAGTATCAGTAGACGGGTGACTGAGAGAGAGGGAGTTGATTGGAATGAGTGGGCGTGTGCATGTGTGCGCGTGTATGTGTGTGTGTGTATGTGTGTGCATGGGCATCTCCCTAATGGGCTGGCACCGACCTGACAATTATTATTCCTTTAATATGATTATTCTCAGCAATAATATTATTATTAATGATTTTAGATCTATATTTTATTATTACAATTCTAATATTATTCTTCTCTTAAATAATATTATTATTAATGATTTAGATGTTCTTTGTCATGTATCATCAAGGCCTTTTGAATGCCGTTTGAACATTTTTGCCTTATTATTCTAAGCCTTTATTATTACAGCCCTCAAGCTGGTTTTATTTTGTCCTGTGTCAACATTTGTTTAAAATCATCAAAACACGAAACAACTCGCTTTGCCAATCTCTCAGTGGCTCATCTTTTTGACCACTTGGAATACTACATTCGGTATCTTACAGGGGCAATATGTTCTTCACTTCAGATACATCTAAATTATTTCATTCCCTAGAGTTACCACAGGCATAGATGAATAGTTACAGCACTGGACCTGGTCATTTCTGACTTTTAATTGGAACAATCATCTCGATTGGACTCGAACAACATAGTGTAGAATGTGAAAGCCGAAGGATCTTTTAGAGACTTGATATCTGCAATGGTTACCCATTACTTAGCATGTTGCTCATAGTTTTGACGATCAGACTTGTCATATCAGATTACCCATTCACCTTCCCAGTAGATGGCCTTTTTGGTTAAAAAAATCTGCCCTTCCAAATCTTTCCTTATTGAATCTTCTAAATCCTTTCCATTTGCCAGTGCAGTGTTTTTTTGAAACAAATTTAATAACTGTTGTACATAAAGCTTCAAGTAAGATGCAGTTGTTCCCAGGATAATAATGTCATGCTGAACCCAAACAAGTGACTGGTGAGATTGCTGTTTTCTGCTCATTGTGTCATGCTTGTAGGCAGTGTCTGATCCAGAGAAGAAGCATACTTTTGACATTGAATATTCAATTGAAGTTCCTGAGGAGTGGAAAAAGCCTTGTCATTAGTCATCTAAATTGCGTACCTGAAGTTGCTAAATAGTCTTTGGTCACACCAATTCAGAGAAGCATCACATTAGACTAGAGAATGAAAGACCTTTTTAAAGGAAGTAATCAGTCAGCCAAAATAATCAGTCATGGATCTGAAGTCTGGGTATTATCAAGTAGAAGGAGCTGTAGAGAAAAAACCCAACAAAACATTTATGTGCCCCCTGGGCTTCTGGGAAATGAATTGCATGCTACAGAGAGTGAAATGCACCAAGCACATTTCAGATGCTCATGTGTGTGTTGGATATCTGCACTTAAATGAAGTTCTGGTATCTCTTGATTATCTTATTATTTTGTTCAGAGACATTAGAAGAGCAAAGGAAATGAGAATCTGATGAGAGTACTGAATTGACCAAAGAAATATGGGTAGGCACTGACACCAGATAAATGTAATTTCTTCAAAACGTCAGATAAATACCTAGGGCATATTGTTGATGCTAGTGGAGTCCACACTGACCTTGGGAAGATACACTGGCCTTGTCCCAACCAATAAAAAAGAGCTGAAGTATTTCCTTGGCGTTGTTGGGTATATTGTTGAAGCCTGTTCCAAGATATTCGAACCCTCACAGGGAAAGCCTACAAGAATGAATGCCAAAAGGGCCCTGTGAGCTCTAGCTCGCCATTTGGTGGGGAGTGGATTCATAAGTGTGAGACTGCTTTCAGCTCCTATTTTAGTTTTATAAATCCTGAACTTCCATTTATCCTGCATACTGCCTGTCAAGATGGGCAAGTGCAGCACTTTACCAAGAGCAAGTAGATTAATATTCCATGCCAGCATACGGTTATTTAAGAGCCAGAGCAATTACCCTGCTTGCATTTTGGAATATTTGGCATTAAAATGGGCTGTACACAAAATGTTCAGAGAATGTCAACCTTCTAAATGTCAACCTTCTTACATATGTACTGACTTCTGCAAAGCTAGATGTAGCTGGACACCATTGTCTGGCAACTCCGTCAACATAGCAGTTCCCTAACAATTATGGAACTGGACAGGCCAACAAATATGCAGACAGGTTTTCTAGATGGCCTGGAGATTCTCCTGGATCTAATGGCCTTGAGAAGGAAGATCATGATTCTGGTAGTTAGAAGCACAGAGTTACGCAAATCCCATCAACTGTTTGGCAAAAACAAGATACATCTGGCTATTTTCACAGTATTTAAAGTGCATTAGTGGCCTAACACCAATAGCAATAACATAAAAAAGCCTAGCTCACAGACAGATTATTCAAGAGGACTGGATTGACTGACAAGTTTCCTATTCTAAAATACCAGCTGGCTGGGCCAGTCTTACGCATCATCCTTTTCTTAACATTCCCAGACCAGATTCTCACATTTCAAGACTCTCTCACTCTCAGCGTGGGATTGTGTTGTCAGACACAAGAGCAGCTTTACATGGGAAAAGGCCACTCATTCTCCATTCTTTGCAAATCACGTAATGACTGATGTGACAATGATTGTGTGCTGCCAATTTGTTAATGGTCATAACCGCCAGAGATCTCCATAACCAGACACACATGCATTCAGATACATTTAGTATGCACAAAAAGTACACAAAAAGACACAGCCACACACACATTTGCATGCACATACAAAGATTCAAGTATCATGCAGTCAGACACATGCAAATACCACATACACATACCATATATCCATGTACCATCACACGTGAGAGTCTGTCTGATAGGACAATTTTTGGAATGCGAATGACATGACAAAAACATTTTCTTAAAAAAAGGTTTACTTTACGGTAAAAAAAAACTTGCTTCCAACAATGATATTCAGACTCTGACTCACCAAAGGGGCTACATCCAGTCAGAGTCCAGTAAACTATGACATCACACTTGGTCAAATCACATAAAATACAACAGAAGCATTACCAGCCCCTATATTCAAATGAACATAAATGACATGCATGAAAATGTGCATATACAATGTAAATCTGTCAGGGCTGGCTCCAGCCCGGCTCCTCCGGCCACCACAAGGAGGATCTCAGAAGCCAGTTCCAGGCAGAGCTCCCGCAATCAGCGGTGATCTGCCACAGCTGTCTCCCTTCCTACTTAAGGGAGAGTTGTGGAAGTTCACTGCTGAATCATTTGGTTTCCATGCCGTTCGTTTGCCAGCCAACTCTCTCGCTCACGCTGAGTCTCAAGTTGTGTTTGATGTCTCGTCATCATTCTACCTCTCTCTCAAACTCTTTGATAGTTCTTACCTCCTGCTCCGCTTCCTGGCCTTTCTCAAGTTTTCCCCCCACTCTCATTTTCCTGTCCGTTTCTAGTTTTGTTTGGGAAGGGTTTTCTGTTTGTTGCTGCGTTTGCCTGCGAGCCAGCGAATTCTCCTGGCTTCTTTTGTTGGTTTGTTGGTTTTACATTTTTCCCTTTTTTTAATGTGTTGTTTTCCACGTTTCTTGCCTTTTGCTTTCCCTTTTTCCCACTGTCTGCTGCAGTTTTTTTCTGTAAGCCTCGCGTTATTTTATTTTTTCTGCTCGCACTTTTCTTGTTCGCCACTGAACCGCGGATTTCCCTGTCGAATTCCACCGCCTCACAAAATCACCTATAATAAAATTAACATTAATTTCTAATAATTCAAAAAAAGCAATAACCATCTCCTGACTCCTTACTGGCTCTTACAGACACTGACACAACCAGGCACTAGTAATGTACAAAACATACCAAAATACACCACATACAGGACCGACACAGACAGTTTTCATTTTTTTTCCCTCAATATATCTAGTGGGAAAGTTAACAAAAGTGTGTTGTTTGGGTTCAAGATCGAGAAACGTGACCTTACGGTGGCTGTTCTTGATAGCGTCTATGTCCGCCCTTCAGTCAAGCTCCCTACGATCTAAACATTGGAGATATTGTGTTTTCCTATCATTAGGTACTGAACAAAAATCAGCTTGTAAGCTCTAGTCAGTTCCTTAGCTGCAGTTTCCCCAGAGACAGATCTTTTGTACAGTCCTTAACACAACGCTGGACATTGAGTCCGATCGTGTGAAAGAGCAGATGAGGAGTACAGCTATACAAAATGTGATACTGTAATATAGCAACGGTCTCATGCTGCCAAAAAGGCCTCTCAAACTATTAGGAGTCAATAAAGGAATAAAGGCATGTTTGGACTAAATGAAATGATAGAACTTTGTGAATGAACACACATGGGGCATTAAATGTCAGGCGGTCACGACTGCATCAGAAAAACTCGACAGGTTATCATCCTTTTACACTTATACTTCAAGTATGTATAGTTTAAAATGATTAATCCAATCCAGCTCCATGTAAGTTCCTCACGCCGCACAGAGACAAATCCCAAACATGTACTGACCCAGGACACTCCCTCCACAGACACTCTCTGGGTGACCTCTCACCCTCCTGTTTGATCACAAAGGCTCATGACACCACATCTTTCACTCATATTTGGCTTTGGCAGCGGGGGGGGGGGGGAAGTAAATGTGCAGATCTATCAGATTTCCTTTTTCTTATCTGAACACAAAGAGTGTAGAGCTGATGTGGCATTTTAAATGTTTAAATTTTAAATATTGCAGATATAATTCACTGGCACTGTGTCCATCTTAAAATTCTAGCACAATATAATTCCATCAAAACATGCTTCTGGACAGATTCCCTGCACATTCTGGTTCACATTCTGATCACAGACAAAAATAAGGCAGAGTGACTATTCTCTTATATGCTCTTTTGCCTTGATTTTCATTGATGCAACGTTTACACATCCACGATGAACTGAGATCAGTTTTGCAGTTCTTGTTATTAACATTATGATTAGCACTGATGGATGGAGAGCTAGTAAACGTACCAGGGAAACCTCAACACAGTTTGTTTAACAGTGATGACCATTCAGTCAAGGACCTGACCTCCCACAATCTATACTGTCACCCTTCCATCATCCATTTTCAACAGGGAAGCCATGACTGGCCTGTCAAGTTCAGTAAACACATGAATCTTTGTCTTCTCTGGCCACACATCGCAATGGTTGTTCCTCAAGAATAATATTACAGTTCCTTGCCTTGCCGCTTTGGTCCACCAAGGATGTCTGTCTCACTCCACAAGGACCTTCTGGCAGCTAAGGGAGTGACATGGAGTAGACAACACTGGGATGCAACAGAAACAGTAAAATCGATCCAATTGAGAGGCAGGGCATTAACTGTTCCGTGACAGAATTTTCCAGACTATTAAAAAGAAAGACAATCCGGGGAAATCCAGTACAGGTGGCAATGCTATAGCTTAATTCAGATGTTACGGTGTTTGCGAGCAAACTCTACATCTTAATCCAGATGGTACAGTTTTCTCAAGAAACTCTACAGCTTAATCCAGATGGTTCGGTGTTTACTAGAAAGGTATCAGTGGGGTCAAAGGCTGAGGATGTAACTACGACAGCTGTAACACATCAAAAACCAATTTCCATTTACAGCGACAGGAAAGCAAGAAAAAAAATCTGAAATTGTAAATAAAGTCAGTAGGTTGGGTTGGGTTTAATATTGTTGAGATTACAGTTATTGGTTTACGGTTAATATTCATATTAAAAATATTAATGTAAAAAACATTAATGTTATTGTATCCAGGAACAGCAAATCACTCAAACGCTATTCACCGTGACAGTTAATTTCATTTAACAGTCCTCTTTAAGTCTTTAATTAACGGTCCTCAGTCTTGGCTATGATATGTGTCATCTTATCCGATGCTCTTTTTGAAATATTTTGAAAAATCCATCCATCCATCCATCTTCATACGCTTATCCGGGTCCGGGTCGCGGGGGCAGTAGCCTAAGCAAAGAGGCCCAGGTTTTCCTCTCCCCAGCCACCTCTTCCAGCTCTTCTGGGGGACACCAAGGCGTTCCCAGGACAGCCGAGAGATATAATCTCTCCAGTGTGTCCTGGGTCTTCCCCGGGGGCCTCCTCCCAGTTGGACATGCCCAGAGCACCTCCCTAGGCAGGCGCCCAGGTGGCATCCAAATTATTTTGAAAAATAATTTTCTTTTTGTAACTCAGCCTTAGGAACTCATTTTCACTATGGTAGTTTAATAATTATTATAAAATAATATTTATAAGTAGTAGGCTAAGTATTCTAATATTAGTTGCTTGTATTACTGTAGTGATCATCAGTGCTTTATCCATGTTAATAATTGGACAACAGAAAATATTTATTATTCTATCCAAAAATAAGCTTCCCGCTTCAAGTTTGATTATTACTGTTTTATTACAAACACAACAAATGTATTCAGTAAAAAATATTTGTACATTGATTTTATGATTATGAGTTTGTTTGAGAAAAACAAACTGCTGAGACCTAATGATGATGTGTGCATATGCAGTAACCACTGACCTTTGAAGACTGCTTGGTAAGTATGGTAAAACAATGGAACCACACTGTGTGTGTGCATGTGTGTGTGTGTGTGTGTGCATGCCTTGTGTGTGTTGTGCAGTGGTTTTTGATGAGAATATCACCTTCTCTCCAGTAAGCACATCTGGCATCTAGTCCAGCTAAGTAAATTTAGCACTGAATTAGAGCAGCTGTCAAGTTTCAAAGGGAACACAAGGCTAATCGTCTGAGGTGGTAAATCAAAAATAGATGCACTCACATGCTCGAGCAAACCTCTAGGCACCAGCATGTAAACACACAGGCTACACATACATAGCACTTCACAGGAGCTGTAATCAAGCACAAACACAGAGGCACTTTGGCATTGTTGCAAAGGTCAGAATGCTGTGTGCTATAAAGACAGATAAATCAGCTATGTGAACTATGGCATCATATGTTTCCTTTATCTACAGTTTAGGAAATTCAACCTCACCGATTCATTCAAATTCTTCAAGATTTTTTCTAGCAGGACAAGATCACATTTCTTTTTCATTTGTGACAAACAGATCAGTGACTTTGGTGCCGGTTCTTGTACCCATCACCACTAGTGCCGCTCTCTTCCGGACACAAGTCCTGCGCACTGACCCAGATTCTCCGGGCAGCCCTGCAGGTTTAGTTAAGACTAGACTGGGCGGATCCCAAACACGCAGCACTTTCCATTCTCTCCAGTGCATTTTTTTTCCAGTCGCCTGTTGTTTAGGTTCGCTGACTGGCCTACATCTCTGTTTTCCCCCCGCTCAACACAAGCCAATAGGATGACTGATAACCCCACTGAGAAGGGCAATAGAGGAGTGTGTTGACAGCTGTGTCTTGGTATAACCCAGAGTGGGTGAATGAGAAGGGGACGGGGGAGCAAAAAAATAAGGAGAGATCCAGCACTGAGCTCCTGGATGTCCTCACCTGGTCTCACCACTTGTCTTTTTCAAGGACTCCTTCGATTTCATGTACCTCAATATTTGATGACAATCCTGAAAGACCTGCCCATTAGGTTTATAAGATACAGCCCAGAAAAGCTGGATGTCCTGAAGAAACCTTTATAAGAGGTTTAGTTCTGAGAAAATGTAACCCAGCTACACAGCACTGCGAAAAAAGGAAAAAAAACTAAATCCATAACATCAGCCTTGTGGGCTTAATGGGCCTCATTAATGAGCCTCAAACGAATAACCTCAACCAACTCATAGGATTCAAACTTATGCCACCCAAACATAATGAGCCATGGTAAAACTATTAATTTGTTCAAGATTTGCCTGAAGACTTTCATGAGAAAGATAACAAATTCATCAGCCATTACTGGGGCATTAGTTTCTGTTTCTCCATGTTCCAGATCTCTCTGGATACCCACAGTCTGGGTAAATTCATGACCTACACAAAAGAATAAAACTGTGAGGAAATTCTCTTTCTCTTTTCCACTTTTCCTCATGCTGTTAATATTTTCCCTGCCATGCTTAACTGAGGTTATGGAACTTTTAAAAGGGGCCATTTTGACTGCTGAACTTGAATCTATGCTGGCGTTGTACTTCTACAGTACTACAGTAAACACATTTGGTGCAAGGGTCATCCAAAATAAATGTGTTATATACAAAACAGCCAAATGTCCTTGACCTGGCCCCATTGTCCATAAATAACTCCAATAAGTAACTAATTCATGCCATCCAAATATTTAAGAATGAACAGATAATGATAATGATAAAATTATATATACTTCCTATAACTCTGCACTTACAATTTCATTGAGAAATGAATGACAATATTACTTACATAATAATATAAGTTACATAATAACTATGTGAGTTACATAATAACTTACATAATAATTGAACATTCATAATAAACAATAAATCACTGCACATTTCATTCACAATCACAGACGTTCTACACATAGCTCGTCTGACTGATGACGGTGTCCTTTGTGGTAAATCTCATTGTCTGGTTGATTGCATTGTCCTCTGTGGTAACCCTGATCAACTGAGTGATGGTGTTGTCCTCTGTGGTAACCCTGATCGTCTGGGTGATGGTGTTGTCCTCTGTGGTAACCCTGATCATCTGGGTGATGGCGTTGTCCTCTGTGGTAACCCTGATGTCCTTTAATCACATGAGCACTGTTAAATATCTCCAGTCTTTCACAGCTATCTGTTTGCAGCAATCAGTCCATCAATATTTATCAGCCTCACCTATATCTTTGCAGTATGGCACTATGCAAAAATGTTTGGGGGGGGGGTCTGTGCAAGTTTGATTTTGTGGTCAGCTATAAAGAATGAGCTTACATTTATTTATGTTTTGAGGTATCACATCTGGAGAAGGTGGGTAATAGTGTTGTGACTCTAAACACATATGTGTGCACCTGCAAACACACACGATGATGTCGGTCAGTTATGCAAGCTTTCCCATCACCTCATCCATAGTTTGTCTACATTGTTTTGTCCCGGCAAAGCAACCTAGGAGGCACAAACACAAATTCTACAAATCAGATGAATGATGATTAATAATAATGAAGAATCCAGATCTGCAATGCATATTGCAAACCATACTCTCAAACTATTTTCTAATGGAGTGTGTCAGTCTGTGGCCTCTCTGAATGAACAATAGCAGTACAATTTGCTATTTTAGTCCTCAAATCAGTGTCACAAAGATGCCCTTTAATGCTAGAAGTTAGGTTCTGGGAATGAGACAGGTCCTGGATCAGTACATAACACCGAGAGCAGGATGCCTAACTAAGAGCTGCTCACCCATAAAAATAAACAGTCGATTGTTTCTAGGCCCTCCTCTTCCAGCTATTTTTGTTTCACGGGCTGAAATTCAGATTGTGCTGGAGTGGACACTGCAACACGGTTTCCACACCACTTACATCCTTCCATTTCCCTCCCACTCCTGTCGCATGTGGAATGTCATTTTGTAAATATTTTTTTCAAACACACTTTATGTCTCTGAATGTCATTCCATTTTCATGAATTCATATACGTCTGCTCAAGTGACTCTTTGAGATCTGGGTCATCATTACTGATGTTGCCAAGCTCAGCTATCTGTATTTATACAGACTCTACTAAGCTGGAAGTATTCCACTGTGCCTGGAAGGATAGCCTTATTGAATACAAAGCGGCACTTACTAAAGCACGGTCAACATACCTAGCCTCACTGATCGAAAAAATAAAAATAATCCTAGATTTCTTTTCAGTACTATTTCTAAACTTACAAAAAATCAAACCAGCGCTGAACATCAGATTCCAGGGAACCTAACTAGTAATGTATTTATGGATTTCTTTGATAATAAAATAGAGAATATTAGACTAAATATAAATCCTTTTATAGGTAATTCATCTGGTTTGTCATCTGGATTGGCTGATATTGAACAAAATCTAGCATTAGAAGAAAAGCTTGAAGCTTTTCATCCACTCCCACAACTAGAATTGGAGAAAATAATTTCATCGTTAAATTCTACTACTTGCACATTAGACTCGATTCCCTCTAAATTACTCAAAGAGGTTTTACCAGTTGTAATCGAACCTTTTTAAATATAGTAAACTCATCCATCACAATGGGTCACATGCCCAGATCCTGTAAACTAGCAGTCATTAAACCCCTGATCAAGAAACCAAATCTTGATCCTAATGTACTATCTAGCTACAGACCCATCTCGAACCTATCATTTATATCCAAGATCATAGAAAAAGCTGTGGCCAAACAGTTATGCTTATATCTGCACAGGAACCACATATTTGAAAAATTCCAATCTGGATTTAGGCCCCACCACAGCACTGAAACAGCACTAGTTAAAGTAACAAATGATCTCCTTCTTGCCTCTGATCAAGGTTATGTATCTCTATTAGTGCTTCTCGATCTTAGTGCAGCCTTCGACACAATAGATCACAAGATCCTGCTAGAAAGGTTAGAAAACTGGGTTGGAATCTCGGGTACAGCCCTTTCATGGTTTAATTCTTACTTAACCAATCGCTATCAGTTTGTAGAGCTCAATAATATTCCCTCCAAACACTCAGAAGTGAAATATGGAGTCCCGCAAGGCTCCATCCTAGGACCACTATTATTTACATTATATATGTTACCATTAGGAATAGTTATAAATAAACATGGTGTCAACTTTCACTGCTATGCAGATGACACCCAACTTTATATATCAGCCAAACCTGATGACAAATCCAGATTAGGAAAAATTGAGGCCTGCGTAAGCGATATTAAATGTTGGATGTCGCTAAACTTCCTCCACCTTAATGGTGACAAAACAGAGGTTCTCCTTCTGGGCCCAAAGGCCACAAGACAGAAAATACCAGATCTAATGTTAAATCTTGCAGATTACCCCATTACTCCTGGCTCGGTAGCCAAAAATCTCGGCGTCTTATTCGACTCTGACCTATCATTTGATAAATACATAGATAATACTACCAGGATAGCTTTTCTACATCTCTGTAACATTGCCAAGTTAAGAAATGCATTATCCCAGCATGATGCAGAAAAACTAGTACACGCCTTTGTTAGCTCCAGATTAGATTATTGTAACTCGTTACTGTCAGGATGTTCAAATAGGAATATAAATAAACTTCAAGTAGTTCAAAATGCCGCAGCCAGAGTTCTAACTAGAACTAGGAAATTTGAACATATCAGCCCAGTCTTATCGGCCCTGCACTGGCTCCCAGTAAAATTCCGTATTGATTTTAAAATTATTCTATTGACTTATAAAGCACTGCATGGACTTGCTCCTGACTACCTCCAAGAGCTTATCTCTTATTATGAACCCCCGCGACCACTACGATCCCAAGGTGCTGGCCTCTTATTAGTTCCATCAATTAATAAGGTAACAGCAGGGGAAGAGCCTTTTCTTATAAGGCCCCCCAACTATGGAATAGTCTTCCAGAATGTGTCCGGGACTCTGGTACAGTCTCAATCTTTAAGTCTAGGTTGAAAACTTACTTGTTTGATCTAGCATTTGGTAATTAATGTGCCCCTTTAGATAAGGTAACAGATCCAGGGGTTCATGGGTAAAGGGTTTTTATGGCAAACTGGGGCGCTGGTGCTGTCATCCTATCACTGCACGCGGTCACTCAAGTTTGTCGACGGTGTAGTGGATGGATGCCAGTGTCTCAGGATGCTCCCAAGTCTGTGTTACCTTCTGGTTCTGCCCTTTAGCTAGGCTGTAATAATTTAATTGCCGGAGTCGCTGCCACACTCCAGAAATGCTTACATTTACTTTGTCTAACATATTCCATATAGAACTAATTGTCCCTCTTCTTCCCAATGGCTGCCCGAGAAATACCGGGACAAGGAGAGACGAGCCTTTCCCGTTACCCACCCCATACAAGCATCTAGGAGATGGTCTGGCTTGCCAGTGGATGTGCCGATGCCGTGGTTGGATGTGCCATTATCGCAAGAGGACGTGCTGATGCCAACCCCACCTGAGGCTCATCTACTCTGAAGGGACTGTGACTACTCGGCCTGGAATTAGAATCATAACTACAGGACTATATCTGGACTATACCTGAACTGTGAATGTGGACATTGCTAGCGGGCCGCCCAATGGAGGATGGGTTCCCTTTTGAGTCTTGGTCCTCCCAAGGTTTCTTCCTAAATTCCTGCCATCTTAGGGAGTTTTTCCTTGCCACTGTCGCCTTTGGCTTGCTCATTAGGGATCTGGACCCACGCAATTTGTAAAGCTGCTTTGTGACAACATGTGTTGTAAAAAGCGCTATATAAATAAAATTGAATTGAATTGAATATGGAATGCCGTGTAACTGTGATGATGTCAAGTTTAGGTGCGAGGGTTCTTTTCGCCTTATTTCTTTTTCATTTTTCTCAGCAATTGAAGATTAATAAAAACTTACGAAAAAGACCTTTGAACACAAACTTCAGAGAATTTGTGTGTATGGAGGGGATGAACACTCCTGCAAATGATTTCAAAGTTTAAGGAAATTCCGCTCTGGCCACTAGAGGTGCAACAGATTTGCTGCACGTGTAGATATAGCTTCCCTTCATGCTAATTATTAAAGAGAACCCTGGAAAACTGGTCTCATGTCAGGAGTAAAACATCCCAAAACACAAACAATTGTTGGTGTACATCACACCGACCACAGATTTTGTCTGAATGTACTCCAGTACATCAACAGGTTCTTCGAAATACTCTCATCAAAATTTCAAGATCAAACGCAGGTCAAGATTCCCTTGCCAGGAACCAGCTGGCTTTGTTTGACTTCCAAATCACAACAGAAGACGCTGTAGTATCTAGGTTGTTTGCGTCCAGCCTACAATAAAGGGGAAAGGCAGGCAGGGTGAGCCTCTCTTCACCTAGACGCCGACATCTATGAATGGCCATATCCCCATTGTTTATACAGAACGTTCCTGTATTATGTTAAACTGGTTTATCAAGTGTATCATAAATGTTTAACACGCTATGGTGTCAGTTGTTATGGAACTGTACAATCCAGGATCCCCACCCACTGTCGCTACTTTTATGTTAAGAACCTGTCCTCATTAGGTCAGCTTTACAGGATTATTCAAGTCTAGAAGGACCTTTATTGATCCCCTTAGGGAAATTCTTCTCTACATTAACCCATCTGGAGTGAGCACACACATACCCAGAGCAGTGGGCAAATACCTACAGCGGCTTCCAGGGAGCTGGGGGGGGGGGGGGGGGGGGTTGGTGGTCACCTGGCAACACATAAGGGAGATGTCCCAAGCCTGAGTTAAAGAGCAGAGGGTCTTGTCTGATGTAGGTGCGGATGAGACTGCTGTGTCTGCAGCCATTTGCTCTGCAACATATCTGTGCTGAATGTGTACAGCTCTCCCTCCAGAAACCTTTTGATCTATTTCAAATGTCCCAGCAGTCACATCTGGGAAAAAAGCAGGCGTACGTGCGCCATCGTTCATAAAGCACGAGCTCTTCAAAGAGGAGTAAATGTTTTCAGTTCTAGGGTTTGTCTGGCTATTGAATTTTTAGCATGCAATTCTAAGCAAAGATATGATGAAACCATTGACCAAGCCAAACTTTCTTGTCAGGAATTGTTGTTGCAATGAATAGAAATTCTACTATAAGTGATTTAGAAGATACAGTATATAGGAATAAACATAAACAACATATACACAAACATGTATCCTACATACACTCACATATTTGTTATATTTTGTTATTTTTTTGTTTTGATGTTATAGTGTAGACAATGACAATACGCATGCCTTAATGATAGTTTCACAACCTTTGGGATTGCTTATTAACCCCTCCTCATTATCTGACCTTTCCTCAGGTAATGGCAGATAAGTGTCAGTGGATCAAAAACGCTGTTCTTGTGTTTCCTCCATAGTAAAACAGCACAGAAGCCTGCAGTGACTGTTGATTTTCTTATAAAATCCTAGTGTATTTTGTTTATATTATATATATAATACAAACCGGATTCCAAAAAAGTTGGGACACTAAACAAATTGTGAATAAAAACTGAATACAATGATGTGGAGATGGCAAATGTCAATATCTTATTTGTAATAGAACATAGATGACATATCAAAAGTTTAAACTGAGAGAATGTATCAATTTAAGGGAAAAATACTGTATGTTGTTTCAAAATTTCATGGTGTCAACAAATCCCAAATAAAATGGGACAAGGCCATTTTTACCACTGTGTGGCATCCCTCCTTCTTCTTACAACACTCAACAGACGTCTGGGAACAGAGGAGACCAGTTTCTCAAGGTTAGAACTAGGAATGAAATGGTCCTCTAACTGTTCAATCAACTTGGGCCTTCTTTGTCGCACCTTCCTCTTTATGATGCGCCAAATGTTCTCTATAGGTGAAAGATCAGGACTGCAGGCTGCCCATTTCAATCTCCTACGTAGCCATGATGTTGTGATTGCTGCAGAATGCGGTCTGGCATTATTCTTGTTGAATAATGCAGGGTCTTCCCTAAAAGAGATGACGTCTAGATGAGAGCATATGTTGTTCTAGAACCTGAACATAGTTGTCTGCATTAATGGTGCCTTTCCAGACTTGCAAGCTGCCCATGCCACAAGCACTCATGCAACCCCATACCATCAGCGATGCAGGCTTCTGAACGGAGCGTTGATAATAACTTGGGTTATCCTTGTCCTGTCCGGTCCAGATGACAGGGCGTCCCAGTGTTCCATAAAGAACTTCAAGTCTTCCATTTTGCCACACTCAATTTTAAATGACCCCTGGCCCAGTGCAAACGTCTGAGCTTGTGGAGCTTGCTTAGATTCCAAGCTGCACAATCTGGCTGCGAGTGTACCAGGCAGTCAAGGCCACTGTCCATGAGTGAAACTGGGAGTGAAATGGAATAGAGTGAAAGACTCCTAACACACAGTATAATGAGCAAAACAACTTAATCAATCATATAATCCTGTATCACATACATTTGAAAGCCATCTGACCCACATCCTTACAGAAACCAGAGAAGGGTCAAGTGACTTTAAGGATTTTAGCTAACATCTTATAATCAGCTGTGAACAGGCGCTTTTGTTCTTTAAATAAGACTGGAGGACCGCAGGAGGGGCATGCTTACCTCCCAAATAACTGTTGTTTTCCATTGAATCTAGCCATTTAGTTCTAGTTCTATTCAGTTTATTGTATTTTTTAATATAAAGATTATATATATTGTATTTAACTTACTTTTATTTGATCAAAAAAGCACAAACAATGATATTTATTTTTTTAATATTTTAAATAGAGAATTAGAAATTTTACAGCCAGGTACAGCTGTGAGTAATGACCAGAAGCATTTGTGTCTAAGTCAAGAGGACTGACATTTTACTGAGAAATTACAGGACTGAGAAATTATTCAGATGTTACGTATTTTAACGGAGGGCAGACAAGACGCAAATGCGGAAGGCAGGTTTATTAAATAGAAAGTAAACAAACCGAAGACTAGGAAACATAGGAAAACAGACTACACGTAGAACGAACTGAAAGATCCAAAAATGACGGCGAATAAGAAGAATACAACAATGAAAACTGAACGCAAGAAACAAAGACCACCTACGTGCATGAGCTGGACAACCAAGGACGCATAGAGACTTACACATACAATGACCGAACACCGACTAGCGAAACACAAGGAGACTAAATACACTTACCAAACAGGAACTAACTAGACACAGGTGGAAGCGATCAAAACAGGGAGGACAAACCGAAAGGGAAACCATGGAAACAGGGACTAGGGAAAATACACAAGACCGGGATGAAGGGTGGAGCTACATGTAACAGGACCCCCCCTCTAAGCGTGCCACTCCGGGGCACGCAAAACCCCAAAGCGGAAAAAAAAAACTGGGGGAAACAGGACACTAGGACATGGAGGGGACCCAAAGGGCACTAAAAGGAACAATAGACACAGGACAGGACGGAGGGACAGGACTGGGAGAGACGAGGCGCGGGACCTGAGGTATTGCTGAGGGGGAAGGTACAAGGATGGGCGCGGAGACAGGTATGGGTGCGACCCCCCCAGCCGGACATGTGATCCTGGGAGACAGAACATCGCTAGAGTATGGCATGGACGGGACAGGGTCAGGAGGGGGGGCAGGAGTGGGGCTAGGGACACGTGGGGACTTACCTGAACTGTGCTAACAGAGGCTAACAGAGGCTAGTAGGGACAAGACTATGGAGACATGTACTGGGACAAAATGGGTGATAACTTGTGGGACAGACATGGGGACCAGGACAGTAATCACACCTCCAGATATAGACACGGGGACAGGTACGCACGAACTGAGACATGGACGGGGACCGGGACCAACAAAAACCCAGGTATGGAGCATGGCACTAATGGCAACCCAGGCACATAAAATGAACCACCAGTCTTGGAAGTCCACATATGTACAAGTCCTGGCGCACAGTGGGGCAGAGCAGTCTCCATGGAGGCTGGAACGGCAGGCGATGACCTCTTCCGGGTCGCAGGAACAGCAGGCGGCGACCCCCTCCTGATCGCGGGAACAGGAACTGCAGGCGGCGACCCCTTCCTGGTCGCGGGGACAGGTGGCGAGGGTGACCCCTTCTGGGTCATGGGAACAGGCGGCGGTGACTCCTGGGCCTCCGGCGCTAGAGCTGGCCTCTCCTGGGCCTCCGGCACTCGGGCTGGCCTCTCCTGGGCCTTTGGTGTGCTCGCCAGCCTCTCCTGGGCCTTTGGTGTGCTCGCCGGCCTCTCCTGGGCCTCTGGCGTTGTAGCTGGCCTCTCCTGGGCCTCCGGCGTTGTAGCTGTCCTCTCCTGGGCCTCCGGCGTTGTAGCTGGCCTCTCCTGGGCCTCCGGCACTGTAGCTGGCCTCTCCTGGGCCTCCGGCACTCGGGCTGGCCTCTCCTGGGCCTCCGGCACTGTAGCTGGCCTCTCCTGGGCCTCCGGTGCACTCTCAGGCCCCTCCTGGGCCTTCAACACGCTAGCCGGCCTCTCCTGGGCCTTCAACACGCTAGCCGGCCTCTCCTGGGCCTTCAACACGCTAGCCGGCCTCTCCTGGGCCTTCAACACGCTAGCCGGCCTCTCCTGGGCCTTCAACACGCTAGCCGGCCTCTCCTGGGCCTCGGGCACTCGAGCCGGCCTCTCCTGGGCCTCGGGCACTCGAGCCGGCCTCTCCTGGGCCTCTGGCGCAGGCCGCACACAGACTGGTGGGGCAACACCCAGGAGAGGTGCTGCTGACTGGGATACGCTTGGAAGCAGTGCTACGGCAGTAGGTGTAGACAATGCCGTAGCCTTAGAGGCGACGGCCCCCAGGCCCCTTATCCTACCCACACAGCTGATGGGATCAGCCTGTTTGGTTATGCGGGCTCGATACTGGTGTCTATAACCCCCCCCCCCCCCCAAAAAAATCCTTGGATGCCTCCCTTTCGGAGGTCAGGGCTTGAGGCAGAGAGGAGGTACTGAGGGGCTTTGTAGTAGACACTGTGGCTATAGGTGGATCCAATAGTTCGTCAGGTACCAGAGGATTGGAAATAGTCAACTGTGGGCCTTTTCCATACAATTGGACCAAGGCCATCGCGTCAGCAGATATAGTGCTGATTCTGGCTTTGCCAAGGCTGGTAGTGTCCCTTTCATATAGCCAATCCAGGGCGTCAGCTACTTGGTGCGCTGCGGAATGTTTTCGCCGCTTCTCTGCTGCAGTGCGATCGGGTAATTTCAAAAACCTAGCCGCTACATCAATTATTTCTGCCAGATCTCTCCGCTGCGTCTTCTTGGGTTCGGTCATTCTGTTACGTATTTTAACGGAGGGCAGACAAGACGCAAATGCGGAAGGCAGGTTTATTAAATAGAAAGTAAACAAACCGAAGACTAGGAAACATAGGAAAACAGACTACACGTAGAACGAACTGAAAGATCCAAAAATGACGGCGAATAAGAAGAATACAACAATGAAAACTGAACGCAAGAAACAAAGACCACCTACGTGCATGAGCTGGACAACCAAGGACGCATAGAGACTTACACATACAATGACCGAACACCGACTAGCGAAACACAAGGAGACTAAATACACTTACCAAACAGGAACTAACTAGACACAGGTGGGAGCGATCAAAACAGGGAAGACAAACCGAAAGGGAAACCATGGAAACAGGGCGGGACTAGGGAAAATACACAAGACCGGGATGAAGGGTGGAGCTACATGTAACATCAGAGAAATATACAAAAGAACAACTGTTATTTGTCTCCATGCTTTCTATTTTTGTCATAAAAATGATACAAAAAATACAAGGAATAAAACAATTCCACAAATATTTACAATAGGCTGCAGTGGCAGGCTGTGTGTGTGTGTGTGTGTGTGTGAGTGGCATGTCTTTCTTGTGTGATTAGCATTTCAGCACTCACTCAGCAGTTACAGTTGCATAATTGTTCGTGCATCGATGGTTGACCTGACACTTCGCCATTTTTCCAGGGCTAGGTGTGGAAGGTTGTTGCTGAAGCAGTTTCTCCTTGCATGCCTTCTTCTCACTCACATGAGAGTCACCCAACTCTTTTGCGAGCTCAACCAGGAAGTCCACCCATCTCTCCTGCGCCCCAGTGCATGCCTGATAAATCACATGTGCATTTAGTGCTGCCATGTCAATCATGTTGTAGAACACAGCAACCGGCCATCTCCGTGTTCCTGTATTCCCGCACCATTTGGTCCATCACGTCCACACCGCAGTTTGTGTTGTTCTATTGTGTGACCGTGTTTGGCTTCCTTTTGGTGGTGCCCTCAGTCTCAACCACGCTGTGCATGCTGCTGAGAATGTAGATGGCCTTCTTCCGTTTGGGTGCATACACTGTCAGCGTGGCACCGGTTGTTGAAAACACCTGAGTGGTGAATTCAGTGCGGTCCATCTGTCTAGCGGATTGAGGAATTTCCGACTCTTGTTGATAGTGGTTTTCCGGCTAAGCAGTCGTTGTACAAGTGACAGTGATGTAAATAAATTGTCCATGGTTACAGTTCTGCACTTGTCCATGAATGGTTCCATCAGCCTCATCGCTACAGTCTCAGACAGTCTCTCCCCACTGGGACGACTTGCCAAGATATGGGAGGACATTACAGATGTACTTTGATCGCAAGCCACCCAAAACTTGATGCCAAACTTGTCTGGTTTTGTTGCAATGCATTGAAGGAAACAGCAGTGAGTCTTTGTCGGGAAAAGTTGTTCATCAATAGTGATGTGTCGACCAGGGTTGTAGGATGTGATGCTGTTGGCGACAAACGATCCCCACACGTCGGAGATTGCAGCAAACTTATCAGTCTCCACTTGCTCACTGCGTGTGAACATGTCATCAAAGCATAAGTTTCGCATGATGTCTTGGAAGCGATTTCAGGCCATGGTTGCAATGATCCTTGGGTTTGCCAGGTTTGCTGACCAGCTGTCACATAGTGATGGAACCTTGGTCACCCCCCGCAAGATAATGACTGAAATAAATGCCATAAGTTCTGGGAGATCCATGAACCAATCCACCTGCTCTGTTTGACATGCATGTTGAGTAGTTAATTCTTGAATGCTACAAAGCATGTCAAAAGTGATAAAACAGATGAAAATAGGTAGTTTGAGAAATCTAACCTGAAGACAGCTCAGAGTTGAAGGACTATGTCTTCTCTATCTGAGTCACAAAGGTTGGCGTTGCTCAGGATCAGTTCCAATGCCTGCTAAGTGGTGAGCCTACTCTGCATTTTGTTTCTTGTGAACAAAATAGGTGAAGCAGTCACCTATTTATCCTCCACAGCACAAAAGGCTACATGCAAATTTGCATGAGCAGAGTCTCCCATATCTGCCCCAGACACCCCCCCCCACCCCCCGCTCTATGCACAGTGATAAATGGTCTCATCAGAGCGAGCACTCACATACAATTATCCACTCAGTCTGTCACTCCCACATTTGGGGAGAAAGCTACACTATTGTGGCTATTCCCCTCTTTAGTGACCCCATTTTGTTTCTCTTTCACTCAGACAATAAAATATTCAAACACAGTGAGGACATGCACCTAAGATGAAACCCCTCCATGATTTCTAAATGGGAGAACTTGCAAATTCGCAGGCTGTTCAAATATTCCTCACTGTATTTGAATATTTTATTTATGTGAGAGCTCTGATGAGACCATTCAAACTTTATTGTATATGTTTCTAAACTTACATCATGTCCTCTGTAGCTGTCACAGCTACTGAACTGCCCTGCTAAAGTGCAGCCCGGTTTGCCTCAGCGCCATCGTTCTTCCAGGCGTTTATCAACGAGGTCCTGCGGGAATATTTGAATAGATGTGTCGTTGCCATCGATGACATTCTCATCTATTCGCGTACCTGGGACCAACATGTGCATGATGTAACAGCGGTACTACGCACTCTCTTGTGCAATAGGCTATATTGCAAGCTTGAGAAGTGCGAGTTCCATCTCCGGGAAGTGAACTTCCTCGGCTATGCCATCCAGCCAGGCTCTGTACACATGCAGTCTAGCAAGGTGGAGGCGGTTATGCGATGGACACGTCCTTACATGTGGTGCGAGCTCCAAAGGTTTCTGGGCTTCGCAAATTTCTATAGGCGGTTCATCAGAGCATTTAGCCAAATAGCGAAGCCCCTCACAGATCTGTTGCGCGGCGGAGCCAAGAAGCTGAGCTGGGACGAAGAGGCAGAAAGGGCGTTCCTGGCGCTTCAGGAAAGGCAGCGCGCTTAAGCCCATCGCCTTTTTCTCAAAAGAATGCAACTACGGAGTGGGTGACCGGGAGCTGCTGGCGATGCGTCTGGCCTTTGAAGAGTGGCGTCACTGGCTCGAGGGTGCACGTCACCCATTCACGGTAATCAAGGACCATAAAAACCTTGAATACCTTAAATCCACTAAACGACTTAACGGTCACCAGGCGCGCTGGTCCTTGTTCCTTTCGAGATTTTGTTTCCAGGTGACGTATAGACCCAGGGACAAGAACGTCTGCGCTGACGCCCTCTCACGCTCGTTTCCCGGAGGCGCAGAGTATACAAGCCAGGAGTCGGTCCTGCCTGCGTCCTGTTCTATTAATGCTGTGGAGTGGGACATCGACAGAGCGATTGAGGCAGCAAACCCGAACCCTAGGTGTCCATCGCAACACAAATACGTGCCACCAGCGCAGCGCACGGCTCACCAGCATCAGCTGGGCTCATACGTCACTAGGCACGGGACACACGGGGTCTACAAAGATGTATGTCGCTCATCCAGTCCAGTACCGGACAGATGCCCTCTGAGTGCGTGTTCGGCAAGCAGCCTCACTTGTACCCCTGGAACGCGGCGTCATCCAACCAGCCCTCTATCGAGCACTGGTGTAAGAGGAGCGAGAGGAGACGCACCTTCGCCTCAAGACGGCAGTGAAACGTTTTAAACGGCAGGTTGATCGCAGGAGATCCGAGGCACTGGCGTACCGAGTCGGGGACAAGGTATGGGTGTCTACAGAGGATGGACGTGTGGGTTCCCGAGGGAAGCTCAGTGACTGATACGTGGGGCCATACGTCATCACCCGCCGCATCAACCCCGTCACGTACCGGGTTAGCCTTCCCGGGAACCGCCGCGTCTCCAGGACGTTTCATACATCGGCTCTGAAGCCCCACCGCGAGGGTCCTCTTGGTGGGTTGGGGTCATTGCCGCTGCCCCCCCCCCCGCTGCAGCTGCCGGACTGGCCGGTGTACACAGTGAGGTCGCTGCTCAACTCGAGGTACAGAGGAAAATCCCTTCAGTACTTGGTGGACTGAGAGGGCTACGGTCCTGAGGAGCGGTCGTGGGTGCTGACTTCCCAGGTGCTGGACCCCTCCTTGATCGCCTCCTTCCATCGCGAGCATCCGGAGAGGCCATCGCGAGCATCCGTAGAGGCCGGCCCCGCAATGTCCGGGGGGGGATGGGGGGGGACTCTGTCACGGTGGCCCGGCGGGGAAGCCACCAGAGGGTGCGCGCCAAGAACGGTAGTCATGGTAACACACATACACAAGTCACACGCACGCCCTCTCGTTGCACACCACTCCCTCTTTCTAATTCCCCACACTACTAGCACCTGCACTCAATCTACGTGTGTAGCACTTAAGCCCACAGGTCCTGCAGTTCAGTGCTGCACATTGCTGCGCCTGCACCGATCTGAAGACTCCTTGTCTGCGTCTACGTCCTCTCCTGGAGCCCTGCTGAGTGTTACTGCTTCTCTCTCCTTTTGCCATTCGGCCTGAGTCTTTGCGTTGTTACGTTATGGAGAATAAAGCTTTCTGTTCTCAACCTCTGCCTCCAACTGCCTCCGTACAAACGTTACTGTAGCTGCTGCTCTCAGGCTGGACCTCTGACTGCCTCTTTCACCGTATGCATGTCCCCTGCACAACAATGCAGCTGGGGGATGGGCAGACACACTCAGGAGCAGCTTACACTCTTTACACCCTTACACTCTTTACTCTTTGCTTAAACTCTTTTGCATGACCTTTTTTGAGGTGGATCAACACAATTTTTTTTTATTTTGGTCATTTTGAACCCACTTATCTTTTTTTAAAAGAAAAACATTATTAAATTATTTTAGAAAAACCTTTGCATATTTCTTGAAACAGATTGTATGTTTTGCAAACTATATGTACATTTGGCAAAAATGGATCATGGATCAGCAGCAAAAGGTCACATCTCTCCCAAAACACTTCACGTATGCTTCAAAACAAAATGTGTGTTTCATACAAATTGCCAGTTGTCACGCTACAGCTCCCGGACCCCTCCCTTTGGGCGTGTGTTCATGTCGTCTATGTCCTTATATGTAATTCCGTGGATGTGTAGGTGTGGGTGTGTTCCTCAGTCTCACCTGTGGCTCGTCTCGTCATCACAAGGGGGTAGTGTCGTTCGTCTATTTAATGTGTGCTTGCACAGTGTCCCGTGCTCGTCTTTGTTTCTGGAGTCGTGTGAGTGTGTTACATGTTTAAAGCGCATTGCGCTAATCTCTATGTTTATTGAGAATAAAGTTTGTTCAACGAACGACGTCGGACTCAGCATCTTCGTCCTCTCGCCAGCGTGACAAAAAGACGAGCCGTAGGAGAAGATGCCTGGCTACGTACGGGATAGAAAGGCAAAAGGGGGAAAAAAGAAGGGCAAGCACCGACATGCGCCCTCCCCCGGCAGTCCCGCACAGCCAGAGGGGAGACCTCCAAGGGCGAGGTGGAGGTTCAAGGCGCCTACCTCTGTAGTGACTCAGAGGAGGCGGCAGCGGAGGTAGTACATGATTACCTCATTCGCTGCGAGCGTGAAGCCGAGGAAGAGGGACTGGCAGGTTTCTATCGCCAGCTTGCGGACGAGGCCCTGAGCAGGACCTCCCAGCGGCGAAGTTGCGCTCCCCCCCCAGACGGAAGAGTCCAAAGAGGGCACATGGACGGTGTTTCTGCTCTCCGCTTTTACAGCAGGGGGGCAAACACCGCCCACTAGTGAGGAAGAGGACGAGAGTCCTCCCCCATCTGTGTGCTCGGCTCCCACCGAGTATTACGGTGAAGAAGCCAGTCCTCCCCCATCCGTGTACTCGGCCCCCACAGAGTATTACGGTGAAGAAGCCAGTCCTCCCCCATCTGTGTGCTCGGCTCCTACCGAGTATTACGGTGAGGAGGCCAGTCCTCCCCCGTCCGTGTACTCGGCCCCCACCGAGTATTACGGTGAAGAAGCCAGTCCTCCCCCATCCGTGTACTCGGCTCCTACCGAGTATTACGATGAGGAGACCAGTCCTTCCCCATCTGGGTACTCGTTCTCCACCAGAGAATACGGCAGCGAGGCCAGCCCACCTCCGTCAGAAGAGTCTGACGAGGAGGAGGAGGAGTACGAGGGCAAGGGCATCCGAACTGCGGAGGTGCCCCTGCCACTTTCCGATGAGGAGGAAGACATGGATTATGCCACTAGCTCCTTTTTGGAGGGGGTGATGGATTGTGACCAGAGTGACAGGGGAAGGACCGCGAGTATGAGGAGTGATTGCGCCTCGGTGGTAGAAGGGGACTCGGAGGAAGTTTTCGTAGAAGTTTTCCCCGAGGTGGAACCGAGGGGAGAGTGGCCGCGGGGCGGATCCACGGAGAGGCGGAAGAAAAGGGCAGTGAACCTGACTCCCGCGAGCACCTGCTCTCCAGTGGTAGTAAGGACGAAGACGCGACCACCGCAGAGACAGAAACCGGCGCCAGCCTCGGCCGCAGTGGGACCTGGACCTTCGACCACTGCACCAGGGGGCGAAACGCGGCAAGCCCAGAGCCAGAAACCGGCGCCAGCCCGGGCCACGGCGGAACCTGGACCTTCGGCCACTGCTCCAGGTGGTGAAGGAGGGGAGTTTAAGCCGGCTCCGCCAGGAAAGCCCCCGCCTGTGTTTGCGGGAAACCAGGCGTGGAAGCCTGGTCCGTGGTGTCCGCCGCTGTCTATGCCTGTTTTTGTGTCTGTCCCGGTGTTTCTCCCCAATCCCCTCTTCCCGTTTATGCCCATGTTGTTGAGTGTGCCTGTGTGTGTGTTCGTTCCTATGTGTTTGCCGTTGTTTAATGTGTTCTCCCCTGTCTTCCCGGGGAGGGTGTTCTAGGCGCTGACGCGGTGGAGCCCCTCGCGGAGGAGTCGACTCCCGCCCACGGAAGTGCCCGGCAGTCCCAGGTCGGTCCATAGATGCGGGTCCGGGGCT
The DNA here is from genome assembly GCA_020368025.1 of Brachyhypopomus occidentalis. Lineage (NCBI taxonomy): Eukaryota > Metazoa > Chordata > Actinopteri > Gymnotiformes > Hypopomidae > Brachyhypopomus > Brachyhypopomus occidentalis. The sequence goes on from JAGXOD010000032.1 coordinate 59,035, forward strand.
TTACAGCTGCGCTGGGCAACCCGGGGGCGGTGGTTGCCCTTGGTGGGGGGCTCTGTCACGCTACAGCTCCCGGACCCCTCCCTTTGGGCGTGTGTTCATGTCGTCTATGTCCTTATATGTAATTCCGTGGATGTGTAGGTGTGGGTGTGTTCCTCAGTCTCACCTGTGGCTCGTCTCGTCATCACAAGGGGGTAGTGTCGTTCGTCTATTTAATGTGTGCTTGCACAGTGTCCCGTGCTCGTCTTTGTTTCTGGAGTCGTGTGAGTGTGTTACATGTTTAAAGCGCATTGCGCTAATCTCTATGTTTATTGAGAATAAAGTTTGTTCAACGAACGACGTCAGTAAATCAACTTCAATTTGTTCAAAATGTGCACCTCTGTGCCACCAAGAGATATAAGTTCAAAATATAACCAGTTGATTTCACAACTGTTTAGAGTATTAGACAGACGTTTGTGTGAGTTCAGCTCTATTCCCCCCCTGCTGATTCCTCCGGCAATGTCCACATTTACATTGTTAATGTGAGCCATCAGATTGTCTAATTGGAGCCATCAGAATCGTCCGTTTGGACTCAGGGTCTTTTGACCCTCTTTCAGGACTTCGGGGGAGGTCGAAATTTCTGGGAATTTTTTTTGTAAGCTGAGACTGTTCTATGTTCTAAAAAAAGAAATAAAAAAAAATATATATATAAAAAAAAAAGAAATTTCTGGGACTTCTAGTGTTCAGATATTGATTTGAGTGAGTTTCCTTCCACAAATATCTTAATCATGTACACGGAGAGGTTTCATAATGCTGTTAGAACTATAACTACAGGACTATATTTGAACTATACTTGAACTATGAATGCGGACTTCTGCTAGCTTGCCGCCCAATGGAGGATGGGTTCCCTTTTGTCACGATCAGCCCCGGATCCCTCCCTGTGGGTGTGTGTTTATGTTGTCAATGTCCTTATGTGTATTTCCGTGGGTGTGTGTGTCGGGATGAGTGTGTTCATGAGTCGCACCTGTAGCTTGTCTCGTCATCACGAGGGGTTAGCGTGGTTTGTCTATTTAATGTGTGCTTGCGCAGTGTCCCGTGCTCGTCTTTGTTGAGTCATATATGTGGAGTCGTGTGTGTGTTTAACGTTATATGTAAAAGCGCCCAAAAGCGCCGTATTTAAAATAAAGGAAGAAAAGTGCATTCCTTCTGTCGCGGTCGTCCATCTTTAAAGTGCATTAAAAATTCCACTCCACCGTGACAGAAAGACGAGCCGCATGATGCCAGGACACTGTGAGAAGGGAAGGAGAGCCAGCACGCATGGGGCGCGTAGAGGGGGGCACTGGCATGCCCTCTCGAACCGGGACCGTCCCCTGCCTTCCTCGCAGACCTGGAAATGGACAAGAGCGAGGGGGAAAGAATAGCCGCCTATCTGTGGCAATACCCCCTCGAGGCGGAAGAAGAGGGGTTGGCAGGCTATTACCGCCTACTCACGGAGGCCGCCTGGGAAGCCTGTGTCCGCCAACCCTTAAGTGCCTACCGCCACCTCGCGGAGGAAGCATGGGCGGAACGAACCCGTCAGCCGAGGGAAGACCCCGTTTCCAGGGCAGAGGAGGTACCCGCGATCGTGATTGCCTCCGGGATGATAGAGCTCGCTCCCCCGGAGAGCGAGGACGGAGAGACAGACTACGAAGAGGACGAGGCTTCCCCTCCGTCAGTATGCTCTAAGAGCACAGTGCGCTACCTGGGTGAAGAGGAAAGCCTCCCTCCCTCCGAGTATGCGACAGAGTATGAGGGTGAGTGGAATACGCGGAGGACACGGAGTACCAGAAAGGGGGTTATGACAGTCCTTCTCCCTCCGAGTATGCGCAGGAGTTCAGGGTGAGTATAGCGAGGGGAGGACAGAATACGGAAGAAACAGAGTACCAGAAGGAGGACAGTTTCTGACAGTCCTTCGGCCCTGAGAGACAAGCGCAGAGTAGGAGGCTCAGCCAGCTGTGAGTATAGGCTCCCATGGACTCCCACCCTGAGTCCGTGCCCTGGAAGAAACCTCTTCACCACAAGGAGGACAGGCAATGGACTGCCAGTGGGAGAGAGGCCGTGAGGAGACAAGTATGGAGGATGGCTCCTCAGGCCAGCTGGAGCCTGGGGGGAGGCTCCCATGGACACTTGGCAGGGGGGTGGAGTCCGTGCCCTGGGAGCCACAGGGCGCCTCTTCACCACAAGCAGTAGGACTCTGACCATCTCTCTGCCTGCCAAGTACATTTGCATACGTAGAGAGAAAAGAGCAGTAGGAGGGATTCATGAATGTTTTAACGCTGCTTTCCCTTTTTTCATTTAGAAACATGACTTTCACGTTCTCCATGTCATACACATCCACATGCTAACCAGCACGCATTCACACATGCATACTCACACGCAGCTTTAGTCCCAACACTGTGGGGGGGAGACAGGAGGGAGAGGCTCTGTCCCCTTTCACAACAATGGCCTTCGTCTTGCTGGGGGTCGCATCGTCATATTCGGGGAAATGACCAACAGCAGAGAAATGTTGTGGAAATGTCGTCCCCCTGAAAGACAACAGCACCCACGTGACTGGAAAGGGTGTGTGGGCGGGGGAGATGTTGAAGGTGGGGACCTGTGAAATGAAAACAATTCTGTCTTTTGGCTCCAACCCGGCAGGGTTAACCGGATCGTCTGCGCTTACACAGGTAGGTGATGTACAAAGCAGAAGCCGTGGTTGATGTTCAACTCCCCATGGAGCTCACAGCTGTAGGCCATGGATGTCCTGTTTGGCCTTTATCTGAACTGGGGCCTTCAACAGAGTACAAACAGAGTACCAGAAGGGAGGATAGGAGAGTCCTTCTCCCTCCGAGTATGCGCAGGAGTACGAGGGTGAGTATAGCGAGGACGATCGCCTCCCACCCTCAGAATACGCGGAAGAAACAGAGTACCAGAAGGAGGACAGTTTCTCCGTACCCAAGTACTCGGCCGTGAGAGACAAGTTCGAGAGTAGGAGGCTCAGCCAGCTGTCGCCACAGGCTCCCATGGACACGAGTGAGTCCGTGCCCTGGGGGAGAGAAGCGCCTCTTCACCACAACGCGAGGAGCGGGCAATGGACTGCCAGTGGGAGAGAGCGCTGGAGGAAGCCAGTATGCGGAGCTATGGCTCCTCTGAGGTCGAGTGGAGCCTGGGGGAGGAGCCCGAGGAGGTTTCCCCTTGGCAGGGGGTGGAGGCCGGGCGCAGCGCCACAGGGCGCACAAGTCGCGCTGGTCGGCGAGGGACGGTAACGCCCCGACGGAAGGCAACACCCTCGAGGCGCACGACCCGCGCTGGGCAGCGAGTTCCGTCAACGCCTCGGCGGAAGGTAAAACCTCCAGGGCGCAAGCCTCAGGCTGGTCAGAGATCGCCGGTAACGACCAGCAGAAAGGCGAAAAACCCTGGGCAGACAAAGGGTAAGCCCAGGAGGGGAAGGAGTCGGGCCACCCAGACCCAAGAGCCGACGCAAGCTCCCCGTTCCACCAGAGGTGGGGAGAGGGACCTCAGGAGCCGCGACGGGAGGCGGGTTTGGACCAAACCTCCCAAGGGTCGGGGTTTCAGGCCGGAAAGGCTGCTCAGCTATTGTCCCTGCTCCCTATCCTGTGTTTATGTCAGTCCCTGTGTTTCTACCAAATCCCCTTTTCCCTCTGCTGCCTGTGTTTATGGGCTGCCTGTGGGCGTGTGTTTATGTTGTCAATGTCCTTATGTGTATTTCCGTGGGTGTGTGTGTCGGGATGAGTGTGTTCATGAGTCGCACCTGTAGCTTGTCTCGTCATCACGAGGGGTTAGCGTGGTTTGTCTATTTAATGTGTGCTTGCGCAGTGTCCCGTGCTCGTCTTTGTTGAGTCATATATGTGGAGTCGTGTGTGTGTTTAACGTTATATGTAAAAGCGCCCAAAAGCGCCGTATTTAAAATAAAGGAAGAAAAGTGCATTCCTTCTGTCGCGGTCGTCCATCTTTAAAGTGCATTAAAAATTCCACTCCACCGTGACGCCTTTTGAGTCTTGGTCCTCCCAAGGTTTCTTCCTAAAGTCCTGCCATCTTAGGGAGTTTTTCCTTGCCACTGTCGCCTTTGGCTTGCTCATTAGGGATCTGGACCCACGCAATGTGTAAAGCCGCTTTGTGACAACATGTGTTGTAAAAAGCGCTATATAAATAAATTTGACTTGACTTGTACAAACTGACATAAAGGACTTCATAGACGTCAGCAGGTGATGGATGGACTCTGACCATCTCTCTGCCTGCCAAGTACATTTGCATACGTAGAGAGAAAAGAGCAGTAGGAGGGATTCATGAATGTTTTAACGCTGCTTTCCCTTTTTCATTTAGAAACATGACTTTCACGTTCTCCATGTCATACACATCCACATGCTAACCAGCACGCATTCACACATGCATACTCACACGCAGCTTTAGTCCCAACACTGTGGGGGAGACAGGAGGGAGAGGCTCTGTCCCCTTTCACAACAATGGCCTTCGTCTTGCTGGGGTCGCATCGTCATATTCGGGGAAATGACCAACAGCAGAGAAATGTTGTGGAAATGTCGTCCCCCTGAAAGACAACAGCACCCACGTGACTGGAAAGGGTGTGTGGGCGGGGGAGATGTTGAAGGTGGGGACCTGTGAAATGAAAACAATTCTGTCTTTTGGCTCCAACCCGGCAGGGTTAATTACCGGATCGTCTGCGCTTACACAGGTAGGTGATGTACAAAGCAGAAGCCGTGGTTGATGTTCAACTCCCCATGGAGCTCACAGCTGTAGGCCATGGATGTCCTGTTTGGCCTTTATCTGAACTGGGGCCTTCAAGGGGTGAGTCAAGGCCTCGGCTTTGTTCATTTCTCAAGAGCTAAGAACAGGAGGGCCGTGTTGGCTCAGTCTGAGGTGACCGGGGCTTTACAATGGGAGTGTGCTGTGCTTGTGAAAGAGATGACCGATTGAGCCTTCTAGCCACCCATTAAGCCCATTCATGAAGAAGTGATCAGTAGTTTGGAGTTGAAGTGGTGAGCAGCTTAGTAGCTTTTAAGTATGAAAAGCAGTGGCCACTAAATCCTGTGGTTGGTGAAGATCACCATTCATTTGGTTGTTAGAAGCTATAGTGTAAACTACAGGTATGCAGACCTAAAAAACCAAGTCTCTGTTTTATATAGCTGAATCAGAATAAGAAATATTTTATTATACTTTATTATACTTTTTATGATTCTAAATACTTCTGATTCAGTCTGAAGGTCAGATAACACCAGTCATTTTAAACACTTGCTGTCCTCCTCCCCTACTGAAGAACAAAGAGCACTGAAACTAGTTCATGCAGTAATTTAACTGCCTATTGAAATCATTACAAAGGAGGCGAGATGTTATCAGTGTATGAGGTCCTCTGTACAGCATGCTGTGTGAACGTACATTATTGAATGAGTGTTGGAATGCAATATCCTGTGCGCACACCGCCACTCTTCCTTTCTATTGTTTGTGGAGAGGCTCGACTACGCGTCCCAGCATCCTGGACCCATGTGTCTGGGTTAAAGGTTAAACTTCATACTCTGATAATTCATCAGAACCCCTGCTGACCATGGCACATGTATGGTCTTGTCCTGGTGTTTGGTCTTTGATGTCTTTGTGTGAAATCCCCGTCTATAAACACGAGGTATATCCAACATGAGAGCCTGTACCCTGATTGTTGTGAAGTGGCTATTGTGAGAGCAACATGAACAACATGTACAAAAAATAATTAATTGGGTGGAAATGACTTGGGGCTTCAGCGCAAGGTGACATCGTTCTTTGAAGTCCAAATTTGAAACATCTTTCCCAGACAATCCTCATCCTCATCAACATATTATTATTACATATTGTTTTTCTACATATTGTTTTCTATACTAGGGTATTGGGGTGGCATGGAATGATGAATCAGCACCATGGACAGGGACTCTGACCTTTCCTCTTAAATGCCATCATGGTAACATGTACAGAAAGACAAGAAGTGCTTGTGTTGGAAGGATCCCTTCCACATACTGCCTTACTCACAGATTACAAGTCATGATTATGCACATCATGATCTGGATACTGAAAGCCACTACTGTATCCATTATATAAAGTGTACATACATTATATATTGTATACAGTAATACTAGCAGTCCGCCATATTGCTATGAGTGTAAATGTTCTATTTAAATGGTAAATTACTGTATCGTAACAAAACCATGACCATGTCATTCACAACCAGGTCATTTGACCTAACTATATTTAAACGTCTATGCTTTCTCATTGCAACGACAAAGCAAGACTCACAATATGGTTCATTCAGTGAATAGGGTAAAGGTGCAGGTGAGATTTTAGCAAAGAGAAAATATTTACAGCAACAACACTGGCCTGTCCTCGTTGCCACAGCTGTTGGTTCGCTCACTGCAGCCAGAGGAAGGGAGAGAACAATACAGTTAGGCCAGGCTCGTTTCACCAGGCCACCCACCACAGCGCCGCATTCTTCACACCAGCGTCGTCAGCGTGACGTTTGAGATGCCCTTGGAAAGGAGGCGTCTGCGTGTTACTGTCTGTGTGTAACTGATAAGAAAAATGCCTGCGCTCCTCCAGACCTGCTATCTTGCAGGTTAATCTGCTGTGCGGACGGCCGACGTACGAGTGTACTTTGTTGCCTTTAGCAATAGCCTCAGCAGAATGAATATTACACCTGAAGTCCTTTGGAGTTCTTGTATATGTATATTTTACTCGTATAAAAAGACCCTATTGGTACCCTTGAGGAAATTACATAATCATTACCTGACTACACATACTGCTGATATTTTCAAATGAGACACATCTTTCCTGCTAGCTAGCTAATAAATATTACTATTGACTTGCTAGTAGTGACTTGTGTTTGCCTAAGTAGCGAAAGTGAACAAAAGTATTTTTATACACTGTGGAACAAGTTAAATTACAGTTTTTCCCAAATGTATACACACAAAATGTGGAACTATGCACACAAGTCCAAGAACATGAAGATCATGTGTCAACATTGTGTCCCCAAACTGCTAAACTCTAAGCACAATTCTATATGTTTTCACTCACATTTCAATCTAAATCACAGATTTGCAAATCACTAAACTCAAATAGCATCATTTAGTACACCTTGGTCACCTAAGAATCACTGACCTTCAAATACAAAACCCTAATTACCAAGTAGTCTCATACAAGTTGCACCTGTGCAAACCTATTTAGAAAAACTTTTCAATCATTTTTCAAAGTATATAAGAAGCCTCAAGTGACTGATATAGGTGTTAGGCACCTTCCACCATATTCCCCATTTCTCTCTCCAAGGATGGATTCGCCATGCAAGGCGTTTTTCCCCCCGTTGTTTGGCGAGGGAGAATATTGCAGCTGATGTAGATGAGGTCCTCTGGCCTGACCGAGGTCAGAGGTTTGATGAACAGTGATCTGTTTCTTTGCATTTTGCAATACTGTAAATACATTTTTGTTACCTCTTTGTATGTGAACTGATTTTCCTCGTCATGTTTCTCATTGTACTTACATAGGTGAGAATTACAGTTTACCAACATACTACATACAGTAAAATGGCTTACATTTGTGTCACATATACATGTATTACTGTAAATGCTATATGGGGGGGTCCTACACCACACCAAATAAATATAAAGAACAGAAAGCTAACATATTTTCATGGACTTGTATGCATTTGAACAGTGGCCTTATGAACTCAAAACATACACAAATACTTCTGATAATAGTCCTTTGAATTTATTTTGTCAGTGTTTATTTGATGCTCTCCAAGAGAAGCATATAAAATAGCTGTGTGTGTTGTTTTGGTGGAGGGAATCAGTTTTGCTAGAGATTTGTGGAGTTTCAACAAAGCAGTTAATAATTGTCAGTTTGTGTGTAGAGTTTTGAGAAACCGAGCCAAATTTCTAGAAATGCGTTTAAACATTTGAGAAAAACTGTAATAATTGTCAGTTTGTGTGTAGAGTTTTGAGAAACCGAGCCAAATTTCTAGAAATGCGTTTAAACATTTGAGAAAAACTGTAATAATAATTACAATAGTTCTCATTACCATTGACACTGTCACAAACATCCTATGTTACAAGCCAACAATGCTGAACTATCTCTAGCAAAGCCTATAGCTAAGCTAAGATCATCCTAGTAAATATTTGTTCCTCTCATGTAGCTAATTATATATAAAATGGGAGAACAATTGGTATTAAAAGACAACATGTTTATTGACCTCTTCGCTGTTAACCCCTTAGAGTCGACTGCTAACTTAGGTGACGGCTACTCTGAGAATCCTCATGCATGCAATTTTCAACAACGAGAGACAGTGAGCAAAAATGCGACAAATGGAAACATGGAAAAACATTTAGTGTAAATATAATAAATCAACCACAGACTGACATAGGCTACATCTATGCTCAGGTGCCAGCTCCGCACACCAGGACACCCGACAGGCAGATGTTCTGCTCATGAAAGTAGCTTGGGCCGGGGTTTAGGTGTGAGGTGCTGCACCCAACACCCGGAGCCTCCTGGGCACCACTCCAAGGGTCAGCGCTGGTTAATTCATGGTCGATTTCACCAGTGGTGACACAAAAGTCTCTGGATAACAATGTTCGGAGTGGACTGTGGCAGCAGTGCCGTCAGCTCACACCGTCAGTGACGCCTCATGGCGCACACCTCTTACACTTGACCGTTTTCCATGGCCCAGAAGCAGAGATCTGACCCAGCTTGCCTGATACAGGCCTTGATGTTGGTGCTGCTGGAATCCTACACCTCAGGCTTCGTGCCTCCTGCTATTGTAGTTGCTTTCCTCCAGTGAGGCCTGTAATTCAGCTAGGCGGGACAGATATGATAATAGTCGGCGGCTTGTCACATGACATCGGATGAGAATTGGATGAGTTTCTAGAGAAAGTACGCTGTGTTGAGCAGCCATGGTACCACATCTGGGCTGGACAGAAATACGTATTCTGCGACATGCAGGGCTGCCTGTGTACTAGACAGACAGCTCCTTTTTCTTCCTAACACCACAGTCTGATTTGTATTCCACTTAAAAAAAAAAAAAAATTTGCATCGTAAACGTTCGCTTGGTGATAAGACTCCTGAGCCCCAACCAAAGTGCAGAACACAAAGTGCCCATCTCTGACCCTCCACCACCATCTGCAGAGCTGCACAGTTTTTTACACCACATTCATCACTTTTCTTAACTTGGGCAAAACGCTGTGAACCTGGATATATATATATATATATAGAACACAGCTGTGCCTCCCTGAGCAATTCTCCCTCTGCATTTGGCCGGAAAACACCTTGGCTTCTTCTTCACACTTCCTATTTGATTTTTGCTTCTGTTTTCACAGACTGGTGTGATCAGATGGATTTTTTTTGGTACTGAGTAAACATACATTCTAAATAAACACTACGGAGCCACGCCCAGACAAACACCAGGCAGAGTGCACCCACGCCCCTTCACCAGCATCAACCACGGATCCAGGTGGTGACACACCTCTCTTCTGCCTCGCACACATCACTGCTCCCCTACAACAGAATACTGATCACACACACACACCTGATTACACACACCTGATCACACACACACACACCTATTTGCAGTCATGCTGAGGCTACATAAAACCCACAGCACACAACCAATGGTTGCTATGATTCCCCCTGGTTGCTACTGTTCTAGCGAATGTCGTGTTAGCTGTCTATGTACTTCCTTTTAGTTTTCTTTTTTAGTTTGATTTTTTTTCTCCCTGTGACTTGTTTGTTTTTGGGGTTTTTTAGGAGTTGCCTTTTAGAAATCCAGCCATGCTCAGCTGTTCATGATGTCACAGCCAAATGTGGTAAGACACACTGAGTCTCCGTACAGGAAACATGCCAGTGTAGTGTTCAGAGGTACTTTAATTCCATCGCTTTACAGCATAGTGACTCGAGACAAAAGTGACTGGAGATCAGGTTAAAAGGTCAACGGTGTCCAATACGGTTGCAACCAATAGGAACCTGGATTGTAACTTGGTAATAAGAAAATTGAACATGGTCAAACATCTGTGGTCAAACATCTAATGGTCAAACATCTCATCTGTGGGCTCGCATGTTCTGATCAGCACAGTTGCCACTTTCCTCAGCTGTGTAGTGTGGAATTTTGAAAACTATCACAATTTATCAAAATACTTAACACAATTCACAAAACCACACACCCAAACTGCGGAATACCTCATATATCCTGCAAAATCAAGCACTGCAACCAAAACTACATATAACATTATAAAAATCAAACTTTTGCACCAAACAGCACACACACTTCATCATATAACTACATTTTTGTCTGATCAACTACACACTGCTGGGCAGAATGAAAAACACTAATGTCTAGTGAGCTTTGTCATATTACTAAAATAGTTCAAATTGTTGAAAATTCTTCAGATTGTTCACATGCAGAAAAATATTTGTAGATACACACACGCACACACATGCTGCTGTTATTTATTTATTTTCACCAAACAAGTCAGTGCAATATCTGCACAACATATATATTTGCATTGTATAGAACAAAAAATGAAAAAAGAACATTACAGAAAAAAGTGTAGAGAAAATTTATAGAAAAAGATGGAAGAAACAAAATTAGGCAGGATCTTGCCGCACAGCTGGGTCTGGCCACGACGCCTCGTCCACATCACAGGCAATATCTTACCTTGCCAGACATTGAGGGAAGAAGCACCTTGAGTGCCTTATCCATCCCTGAATCGTACCCACATCAATATCATCACATGCCTGTTCCCTAGTGTAAATGTCCGGATGACAGAGGCGACAGTAAAGCGGCTCAGTTGGGCTGCACTCTCTGTCCAGCCTCTTGCATTGTCAGCCCATGGTTGTTGACATGATCAACTAAGGTTGCTCTGATGTCATTTGACAGTTGTTGTCTTCTTTGGGCATGAATTCCTCTCTACCAGCTCTACCTCTACCTCTACCTCTACCTCCAACTGTTCCTCCCCCTCTCATTCTCACCCTCCTTCTTCCTCTCACTTCTCCATTGTTGTTGGAAGATGTTGCAAAATAAGGTGCTCACCTGGGGTCTTTTTACGTATAGTGTTTTACTTCCTGATTGAAGTGCTAACAATTTAGCACTGAGGTGTTTGGCCAGGTGGCTCATGTATTGGCAATTTAGTTCATGTGTTGTCATTTTCAATGACAGTGTTTTAAAATGGCAAACATGTGACTTTATGTCAGATTGGTGTATCTTTTGCAGAGAACCGTGTTCAATGTGTTTTAAAAAGTGCCATTTTACTGTAAATTGCAAAATGTGTGTAAAACAGGAAATGTGTTTAGAGTTTTGGAGACTTGAGAAGAGGTTGTGCTCTCTGTGTGTCAGTTAAAATATATCTGCTAAGCAGCTGGAAAAAACTGTAAAGTCTACATCAATACACTTTTGGGATTGGTTCTACATCCCAAACATAACTCCTCCACACACTTAGTACTTGGGGTGTGTAGATATCTAAGGTCTTAAAATTAGTAGGCATCAAATATCGCCAACTCATGCGATGTGTTTCAGAGACCTAATCGGATTCCTGTCCGTGGCCGATCACCTTCCGACATACCTACAACAGTGCAGGAGCATGATAAGCCCCCATTAGCTCCAGGGAAAAGGGTGGAGGAAGTTCCACCACTTTGCAAAACCTTCTGCTGACCTGCGCTGTGACCGGGCCTTGTTGCATGACTGACGTCACAAAGAAACGGGAAGGAGGAAGGCAGTCTCGTGGCGATAACCGAGAAAAATGACTCGCAAAGAGGAAAAGACAAAGCGCCTGCAGGACACATGGACTTGTGCCCGTCTCATAGCTTCTAGGGAATACAACTTGTAGTTACATTAAATAAATGGCTCAATAGATGGATAGATTAGACATGTTTTTTAATATCCACAGTTAGCTTCCGGGCAAGCAGGATTTGCACTAGGGAGGCGACTGTGCTGCCACAGCTGGGATCAGGGGCCCTGGGAACGGAAACGCTGGGTATTTGCGCAGCTGATGACGGCCGTGGCATTTAGGAGGCTGAGAGAGGCATCGCTCCAGTGTCCTCGCAAGATCAGAGGGGCCAATTAGAGTGCCCTTCTGAAAGCTCAGCTCCTTCTGCGTAAGGAGAACCACGTAAGCCACCCCAACCGACGCAGGAGGAAGGTCTTGAGCTAGTGTTTGGTGACACGCGAAGTCCTGCTACAACGGTTAATGAAAGCTTGGTGAAACATACAGACATACAGAAACAGGCAGACAATACAGAAATGACAAAATACGACAATTCATAAATATTTATTAATAATAAGTAACAGATTGTGCCAGGAAGGAGTGCATGTGAGGAAATTCTGGGAAAATGGGGTTGAAACGACTGCAGTCCTGCTGTTGTATAGTAGATGAAGTAGAGGTCTGGACTAACTGATATTTGATATCTCCCTCTGTGACAAATCTTCAAGACCCACGACATTGTGACCCCTGCTGTGATGGAAACTGGTCAGAAACAACACAAAGCATGGCCTCAGGTTTTCAGACATACTCCTACGAATGACGGAGCAAGCACCTCGGTCTTCTGTTGTGGCCCACACACACAACACAGGCCCTCACAAATGGACAATCTCCTGGCTTTGTTCACAGCATCAAGGTTTCGGCCGTGTTTGTGCACGTCAGCCTTTGCGTTCGCTTCTCCCACACACTCAGTGCATCAGTGGTGTTTAGTGTCACTAGCTGCTGGAGGAAGGATCTCCTCACGCCAGTTTAAAAAGTCACTCACACAGGTCCACAGCATGCTCAGCACACACCACCTCACAGCGGTCCCCTTAAGAGCCAGGTGTCACGCTGCCTTCTCTCCTTCAGCCAAAGACTGACAGTGCATTTGATCTGCCCTCTAGCTACAGTCATTGATGTGTGGATATTATGCAGATCTTTAGGCATTCTTCCTTTTTGAAATGCATTCAGAAATTCAGGCAGACACACACACACACACACACACACACATGCGCTTTCACACACATTCATGCCCATACGCCACCTTCTCTCTCTCTCTCCTGCAGAGAGGAGATGAATAAATGCATTATGCACACAGGCACGGAGGCCTCCTTCCTGTCTGAGGCTCTCTGTCCCTTTCACAGAACCCACCTTGTGTGGACACCGTGATGAGGACATGGGCAATCAGGAAGACAATACCAAAGTACCTCCGTGTCAGCCTTCAAAGTGAAATCTCAGCAGGACACTCTGTGCTCAGTGTGTTCACTAGCCTTAGGGGCTGTGTTTTTCCCTAGCGTAAGGGTGTCAAATAATGTTGATAAGCTCTTTAGAAGAACTTGATATTGATCGCCAGCGTTTTTTGGTGCTTTGTTATTGCACTCCCTTTATAAGCCAGATGGAATCATATATCCTCCGTCAACTTTCCACTGTGATTTGAATTTGATTTTTTTTTCTTTTTTTAGGCAATGGGTGACAGTTCACGCACAACTGGAATCAGGCACACAAGGATGTACGCACACACAAATTAGCATTCTTCCTTTTAATCACACTTACATATTCATTATTCATTTCCACGGCAACATGAATTATTCATCAGCCGCTTTTTTCCGCCTATTGAAAAGGCCTGAGGGATGTGTTTGCTCTTCCAGTCTCTCCCTCTCTCTCTCTCTCTCCTAAATTTCACACTGCTTATATTTTACTATACGTAAGTTGCAAACACTCCCACATACACTGTTCAGTGTCTCAGTTTTCATGTTCATCTCATCCAACCATACTTCCCTTTCCCATATATATATATATATATATATATATAGTGCTGCTTGAAAGTCTGTGAATTTGTTTTACTATTTTACTATTTTACTATTTTTTCTATTTTCTGTTCTGTGGTTCTCTTATTTTACCATCATCAGTTTTTGTATATGAAATGTCAGGTTAATGTTCATCAATTCCATTTTCTTGTTTTGAGGGAAATTTGTGAGTTGCCAGCAGACTACAGATCCTGGGGGCAGCTGGGTGGCCTGTGGGTCAGCCTGCGTGGTCGGCTGACCCAAGACAACGACCCAAAGCATTCCAGCAATAGTACCAAGGAATGGCTTAAGAGAATGAAGATTTGTATTCTGGATTGGCCCAGTCAACTTCAATCCCATAGAAATGCTGTGGCAAGATCTGAAGTGGGCGGTACATGCCAGATATGTTTGGTTGAAGTAATGGCTGCAAAAGGAGGTGCCACAGGCTAAAAGAGTTCTAAACTAAAAGAGTTCTAAACTAAAAGAGTTCTAAACTAAAATAGTTCTAAACTAAAAGAGTTCACATACTTTTGCACTTGGCAGATATTCTGTTTTATGAGAGGGATTATTACTTTGTTGAATAAATTTAGATTTAGATTTAGATTAGTACTTTGTTGAATAAATAATGAAAATACCTTTCTGTGTCCCTTATTTGGAAGGTCTGCTTTACAAATAGAGATTTGGATGTTCATTTCATAAGATAATATAATTTGTTTTAGAAAACAATGACCACATTTGGGTGGTTCACAAATGTTCAAGCAACACTGCATATTTATATATCTTCCCCCAGAGCGTTCGGAGGCACCTGTGATAACTGTCATCATAACGGTCATGATAACTGTCATCATAACTATCATCATAACTGTTTGCAGGCATGCCTACCTCTCAGCTGCCAGGGTTTTCCTTGCTAACTGCTTCTGTTCTTTTGATCTGCCACTTGAGTCATGCACGGTGAGATATTTGTGCAGCCAACCAGAAGCATCGGGAGCTTAATGACGTGGGGAGTGATGGATAAGGGACCTCCAGTCTTACGGAGGAAAGTTCAGCTATTTTGGTCTTTTTCACAAGACCTACATCATAATTATTTGTTAGTAGTCCTTAGTAGAAACTCAAAACAGATTTATCTTTGTAGAAGTATGCAAAAAATTTAATTAACTGTGGAATGCAAGCAAAATCATAAATGTTGAATATGTGTAATATTTTCTTAAATTTGTATGTATATCCTAAATACTATATACCCTAAACTTCTTGTCCCCTTATGTAAGAACTGTAAACGGTAAAGTTTAAGAATGACCCAACTGAATTTGACCTCATGTAAATCTTTTTTGTCATTTCTATTTCTGCTGTACCTAAAATTACCCAAACTAGCTATTACATTGCATATAGTCATATAGCCCTTAAATCATTTGAGAAAATAGAAGGTAGATTTTGTTTTCATTGAAGCCCTGATAACATCACGTATGAGAGAGTGCTCGGAGGCACACAGTCATGTTGAGAAGCAGCCTGCTCAAGCAGAACCTCATCATCCGCATATCACAGACCTCATACTGAGAAATCCAGCATACAGAAGGCAGATAATATCAGCCTAGTTAATGGTGCGAGAAGATGGGAAACAGGGAATGCCACCACACACTGCTTAATGGCAACGCAGAGCGCAATGCAGCACACACACATACTCACACACACACATGTGGAGTGATACAGTTTTCACATAATACCATTGACCTTTCCCAGGCAGCAGCTGCATCTGTCATTTCACCACCTCCATCCAATCAGATTTTGCATACCCCCACTGAGCCTTTACAAGGCTTTCATTGGCTCTTATTTTCTCTAAGGAAAGAGAGATGCCCCAGGTGGTGAAAAACTATATATAGAAATTGTGTGTGTGTATGTGTGCGTTTTTTGTGTGCGTGTGTGTGTGTGTGCGTGTTTGTGTGTGTGTGTGTCCAAATGCTTCCACTGTTCCTATGAAACATGCCTGTGAGTGTACTCCCTCACACTGAGCTGCCTGGCACCTCCTCGCTCATCTGCCACCTCCTCTCGGGAGCGCGGGTCCCCGACCCATCAGTGGAACAGCAGAGGGAGGAGGCGAGCACCCCCCCGCTGTGAGAGAATGCTGACGGAGGGGGTGGAGGAGATTGCAGGCAACAGTGATATCATTGTGTGGAGGTACAGACAAAAAAACAGACGCTTTCAAATAAAAACGAAAGAAAGAGAAAGAGACACAGGATGAAGTAGCTCTCACGTTAACTTTGGTTTTGCTTCCGGTTCGCGTGATTGTACAGTGACACAACTGTGAATGTGTTCTAATCCATAGTGCTAAAAATTGATCGATACCCCTTTTCTGTAATGACTGCAGTTTTGCTCTTTCTGAAAGCACTTTTTTCAGGATATGGTTCTGTTTATAGATGGAGAACAGGTTCCATGAGAACTAGCTCTAGCTCCAGTGTTCTACACATAATTTTTTGCTATGCTGACAAAGATCTGCTTGACGGGACATGACTCGTCTGCTTATATATGTTAGAAAGGGAAGACTCGCCTAAGTTAATGCCCTCTATCTTTAAACAGAGTTTATTATGACTTAGGGGCTCCAGTGCCTATACAGATAATCATTAACAATATACCAGTGGTTTACCAATGTAATATACTGAAAGGTATATTGCAATGTAGTGTGTAGCAATGTGTACATTTGTGTGTTACTTCCCTGGGTCACGTTTCCACCACTTCACTTAACTGTAATATTTCATTGGCATCGCACACCAAACCATATTTAAGTCTGCGATAACATCACCTTCAAATTAGCAGGTGTGTTTATCATGCAAAAGACAGATCAAAAAGACAAAACAATAACTGCCAATGTGAACTGGAATGAGGCCACGACACTATAGCTGGACAGTAGACATCATTACGCAGCCAAGCCACAGCATGGCTGAGCGGACACGGCAGCACTGTACTCACTTTGCATCAGAAGCATCAGGTCCGGACGTGGCAGGATACGGAGGCTGCCCAGGTACTGGCCCAAGCTGGGCGGCTGAGGCGGGAGAGATCGTTGCCCGCTGGAACATAGCCCTGGCACGGGGGCCGCAGCGTCTCTTAAAGAGGCCTCTTCCTGCTCAGCCAACGTTTGCACCCACGCCGACAATCTGGCACCAGCTGCAGCCTGTGGCAGCCAGACTTGGCATCCGCGCTTGGGTGACCCTGCCACCCCGGACCCCTCCGGCCCCTCAGGTCGTGCTGTGACCGCTATCGGGATTCGGGTATCATGTTTTTGCTGGGGGAAAGCAGACATTATGCAACCGAGGCTTGGCATATGTGTGTGGATCCAGATGCAACAAAAAGAGCTATCTATCTCTGTGTTGTCTCTAACACACACACGGACATGATGAGTCATGAGTCGGCAGTGATACCCCAGTGTTTGGAGCCCTGGCTGGACAGTAATGTGGGGGAGCTGTCGAAGGTCTTCTACTGCTTCTTCAGTGCATGTTCTGCTCACACTGGTCATGGTGCTGAGCGGAATATAACCATGTCTCACACCTCCCAAGCACAGTTGACACCACACCCCCAAGAACAAACTGGCACTGATGAGTGGTGAATTAGGTCACTGTAACATTTGCACTTGCAATCCATCAAAGTGAAAGAGGCACTTGAGAGAGTCCAGCAGGTTAACTAGGTGAACCACTGCTGATTGCCCCAATACATGTAAAAGATCATAGAAGTTACTGGAACCTGCCTTCTGGTTGTATAACACATCCAGATTCTATGGCAGAACTTGTGATAAGGACATTCATGGTTACACAAAATCTGCTCTAACAATGAAGACAAACAGGACTCACTCAGAGAGGTGGGAATGATCTGAGCGAACTTCACGTCTCACTTCCTTTTCACTCTTCCCACTGATCTCAGACCAGCTGTGACATCTCTCCTGCAATGGGCAAAAATGATTAGATAAATATGAGAGCTGGTTTTTGGTCAGGTCAATTACATCAGAACAAAAAAAGAAAGATTAAATGAAAACATTTTGCACATCAGATTATGTTTGTTACTTAAAAAATTAAGTGTTACTTAAGTGTTTGGTGAAGCACAAAAATATTCTTAAAATTATAAGCAAGCATTCCATCTGTTTGTATCGCTTTCAAAGAATCAGAAATACTATCATATTCATCTTGTACATGTTGGAGGCAACAAATGGATCTCCTCGGTAATTTGAGCAATTATCAAGGCATGTGGACATACATGTAGGTGGTACAGTCTCAATGTGAAAGGTTCAGTGAAGCAGGCCATGTCGGGGTATTAAAGGCGAAGAGAATATATTCTTCTGGTCATATTTTGATGAAATTGTAGGTTGAAACTCTTTCATTCCATCACATGCTGTGCACATCTGTGTCAAAGTCACTGGTTCCAGAACAGTCCTGCCCCCATGCACTCTGTCTCTCATAAATAATGGATGAGGAGGGAATGTGTTTTTAAAATAGGGTTCCCCAGGCAACAGCTCGATCATACTTTACATAACACTTGCCATGAAAGGTGGTACATAGTAAAACAACAAACACGGTTGTCCCTCAGAAGATCTGGGCTCCGTTCTGCAAAATAATTATAGCATTAAGATCTTGAATGAGAGAGTTTAAAAAAACATTTAAAGACCTGTTCTTTGATGAATGTGGGAAACCCAGCCACGATCACAAATCTCTACTTGATCGAAGATGTTAAATGTAGAATAATGAACCGGCCTATGACCTTTCTCCAATACAAGCAACTCTTATATTCAATCGTGTCATAATTCACCTCAAGTTTTGATGCAATTGCAAGTCATGTGACCCTCAGCTACCAGCATGCAACATTAGTAATACGCTTCAAGAGGTAACTGTTGCTTGTGCAAGGGATGGAGAATACTTGTGAGTGCGTCTTTGAGCAACATCCAGCATTGCACAGACATGCCTCAGAGGGCAACGGCTAATAGGCAAAAAGGCAAAAAGATCACATTCACAGCACTGGTCATCTCTGTCATTTCCTGAACCCATATTCCAACCATCAGATTAAAGCCAGTGTCAAGAGCCTATGTTAAGTAGATGCCTAATATGCCTATGTTAAGTAGATGCCTTTTAATTTGGAAAAGCATTCTGTAAAGCCATAGCTTACTGTATAATTCCTACTTTATAGGTCTAGATCTTTCTGTTAAATATCTGAACAGTTCTCATATAAAATCCTCTTTCTTTTATTCCGCATCTTACTCTTTTCGCAGTCTGGGATCTCCTAATGTCCTCCTAATTTAGGAATGTCCTCCTAATTTAGGAACGTCCTCCTAATATAGGCATGTGCTCCCTCAGCCTCTCCGGGATTGTTCTTCTGTTACATCTTTCACGTCTTGATTAAAAAAAAGAAAGTGTGACAAATGCAGCAAGTAACCCCATGACTTCATTAAGGTTGATTTAATATGGACTGTTTATGTCACTAAGAAAGAAAAGCCGATCTTAATAAGGTGCAGCATCTGCCCACAGTATATTTCTAGTATAGAACTAAATGCAGGGTGCTGGCAATTTTGTCTTTCCTTCATTTCACCTATAAGAGTGTGTGTTCTGAAACTCAGAGCTACAGAAGGGTGGAGGAAGCCAGATGGAGGCTGGGAGAGAGGTGGGGCACAAAAGCCCGTCTACCCTTTTTGCTGCTGCGCTTTTTAGCCAACTCATTCTTTTTTGTGGATGTCACCCATTAAATTTTAATGCTGCCAACTTAGTTTAACCTGACACCAGCACCTGCGCAGGCGAGTAGCGCCTCCTCCATTCCCTTACAAACCTTAAGGCTTCCTATACATGTCATTTAAATGAGATGAAACCCAGCGTGCTAAGTCATGAGGGCAGTGCAGACTTGATCAATGCATAATTAATGTGTCGGTACTGGTTTACACCCTAGAAGACAAAGATCACAGCCAATGTGACTGAATCACGTATAATTTCACATAGAGAAGACATAAATAAGTTTAACCATTGTCTTTAGCCACCAGTACGGTTAAGCATTAGACATTTGGTGTTCAGTCCTGTCTGTCCTTTCATGATGTTTCTGTCACCCTGTGCCATGATGAGGATACGAATGCTTTCATAGCAGAAGCCGCCACAGCACAGGAAATGAACTGTGATCACCATTACGGCCAGATGTGTTTGATTTTGAGCCACTTCTCACAGTGATTTCATGAGTCTGAAACTGTAAACATGTAGTAAACACCCCGAAACATGTAGTATTGTTAGTACATTACTGTGCAAGAGTGTTGGGTTTATTTGCTTGAGATGACTTAAAACATTCAGCTCACACAACATATGCTGATGAAATGGAGTGTCTATCATAATGCCATCCAGGTATGATTTCTTTAGCAAATAAGTGTTATGTCATTCATTCATTCATTCATGTATCAACCAGAACTGTCGTGTAACAGGCTTTTGTAGAAGTCTCACTTGCTTGGTGTTGTGTATCTGGATAAGGATTTGAAGTAATGGTGACACTTCATTTTCACCAGGACGTGTTCATTCCCCATCTAGACGTATGTGGTATTAGCTGTCTACTTGGGAGAAATACAACACCAGCGCTGTACAACACCAGCACGTGAATAAGGCAGATTTATTACTTGTGAAAACAAAAATACAGTATATGTCGCCTCCTTGTGACCGACCATCTTCTATACTTTGCGAAATAAGCAAAAGAACAAGACGGTTAGGATGTACTGTTTTATGTGGAAATCATTTCAAACGTCAGGTTACAGCACACTTTGAAACAGAAAACAGAAGTTACATTTCAATTATTTTATTATGCACTGAGCAAAAAATCTATTTATCCACAAGCGGTGAGAAAGAATTATAATTTCAAACTAGTGCCAGCCCAAAGAATCTTCATTTTAAATTAAATGTTTAAACATCGGTTTTCACAGAAGTATGTATTACACTAAATACAATCAATAGCAAAGAAAACGTACATGTATATTTACTTTTTAATACTGCAGTAGGCCTAGGACGCTAGTATTCCTCAATTTCTACTATTCTGGTGTCAGCTCAACAAACAATTAGCTAGTTTTAGTGTCATTTACTCAAACTTTCCTAAATTAAAGGAAAATCCTGGTCGAGTGATGAGTAACTGTTACATTTCAGCCTTATATCTCCTTTAACCACATTCATTGATGAATCTTGGGCGCCCTCTGGCGTTTCGCTGACAGGGGAAGTAGTCCGGCTCTTCGTAAATATGCTCTGGCTAGGTGATGCATGTGTCATGTGATTTTAGCGGAAGGAAAAAACGAGCTGCTGCTTTGAGCCATGTAAAAGCTGTCAGGCTTTCCTTTTTGTACCATTGTAAAGACAACGTTCCAACATGTGGCTGGTACATTTTGCGTGCCTGACTGTTGTATGGAATTTGTGCCATTCGCTGGACGGTGGAATGCTTTTCCCGCGAGAATCTCCCTCACGAGAGATAAAAGAACTTAACGGGGTTTGGAGCTTCAGAGCAGACTTTTCTCAGGACAGGAACGAGGGTTTCGAGAAAGCCTGGTTCAAGAGACCGCTGGCGGAGGTAACATGCCTTTGGGCGCGTGAATTTGTTAGTTATCGCGCTATTTAGCTGTGCCCTGCACATATCTTTAATTTTTATAATCTAGCTACTACACTGTACTTAGTTTCGCAGCTATATACCAAGTAAAAACCACTTTTTGTAGCTAAATATCACCGGGTATATTTTTTAGTTTCTCTATGAAGAAGAGGTGTTGTAGACATTTTGCAATTTTGCAAAATGTCCTGACATTTTTTATGTGTTATTGCAAGATCCATTATGTGGTGTCACGGGCAAGAAACTATAGAAAAATAGCTAACTAGAGAACGACAGTGTCTTACGTAAGAAACAGCGGTCCTGAGTATGCAGGGCCAAAGTCGTAGTGTGACCAAGCTGGACAGCGTGTTTCGCAATTTGCCCTTGTCATTCTGTCGGACTCCTGTGCATGTACCTTTGCTTCCAGACAGGTCCTGTGATTGACATGCCTGTACCATCCAGCTTCAACGATGTACCTCAGGATGCTAAGCTGAGGGATTTCATTGGCTGGGTGTGGTATGAGAAGGAAGTGTGGCTGCCCATGCGCTGGCTACAGGACCAAAGCACCAGGGTTGTGCTCAGGGTTGGAAGTGCTCACTACTATTCAGTGGTTGTAAGTACAGCACGTGTGTGTGTGTGGTGTGGTACTGGTGAAGGTCAGAAGTGGGTTTGGGGTGATCCATGCTATGCAACCAGACATAGCAGCTTCTCAGACAAAGGTTAAATGTGGTCCCAAATAAAAAAGGATTACTGGGGGCAGTGAATGATTGGTGTGACCTCTGTGTTGTTTGAGTGACTCAGACTTCGTATTCATCTAGTAGGGAATAGTAACCTGAAGATTTACATTCTTGTGGGAGCCCACAAGAATTTGACTTGCGTCATGTGGGGTTGATTTGATCACGACCAAATCAAACAGCCATTATGACTGGGCTATGATTGGACAATTATGTTTTTATAGGTTTAGTATCTGATATTCCCAATTAAACTGAACTCAAAAACAATAAGTAGTAATTCCCCCTCCCCCTTTAATGCTCACAGTGGGTGAATGGGGTGTTGGTGACCGAGCATGAGGGCGGACATCTTCCTTTTGAAGCAGAAGTTGGCACGGTGATCCGGAAAGATGCAGACATTCCATGTCGAATTACCATCGCTGTCAACAACACTCTGAACCTGCACACTCTTCCGCCAGGAACGATCCAGTACATGACTGACCACAGCAAGTAAGACCTGCGTAAGAGCGTTTAAAGCATGCGGTTAATGGTTAATTTACCTCATACTAGATCTGTGAGTGTAAATAATGTTTTCAATGATTCAGTGATAAATATAATAATAAGTCACTGTGGTTAAAACATTTTTCCAAATGCTGAACATGTAAGTTATATTTATATCTCACTTCCATTTTTTGTTCATTGTATTTTTTTTGTGTTTACAAAAACAATTCCATTTGTTAAGCAGAATGGTGTGTTGCTGTTGGATATATTTATCCTGGTGATGTCCTGTTGTGACATCAGTCCTGATAAAGACACCGTTCCCAAGAGTCTCGTTAATAATGGCCCTTTTTTTTCTGGACACAGGTACCCACCAGGCTACTTCATTCAAAACACCAACTTTGATTTCTTCAACTATGCAGGAATACATCGATCGGTCTTACTATACACGACTCCAGAGACATACATCGATGACATCATGGTGCAGACCACCTTTTTGGACAGTACAGGTGACTGACGGTCCTTTTCCACACATCAACTTGCTTTTGTAACAAAAGTGGCAAAACAACAAACCTCTTTTGAACAGGGTTCCGTGAAAGGGCCCTTTTTGAACATGCTTCAACGTGCCAGTGGGCTTAAGTCTGCCACTGCATTAATCACACCCCCAGTGACAGTTAAAGCAGCAAAGTGTTTGGCTTTTTTCTCACGTGTTGTAGGGATGGTGAATTTCAGCGTGGCGGTGGTGGGCAGCACCCAGCCCGCTGTGACGGTGGCGCTCCTGAGTAAAGACGGCCGATGTGTGGCCAGTGGCAGCGGGACCTCGGGCATTCTCAAAGTTCCAGAGGTCAATCTTTGGTGGCCTTACCTGATGCATGCCAATCCAGGCTACATGTACTCGATGGAGGTGAGGGGGGGGAGTGTGTGGTGCTGGTGTTGCCGGAGGTGAAAAGGGGGTTTGTGGTAATCCATGCTATGCAACCAGACAAAGCAGCATTTCAGACTAAGGTTAAACCCAGTCCCAGACAGAAATAGACAACCGTGGACAATTAATGATTGATGCCCTTTGCCTTTGGTGATTTAAACATTGGCTTCATGACTCCTACGTAAGGCGATTGTTTAATAACAGCTTTATTTAACAGTTTTGCCAAACCAAAATGGTTTAAACAGAACTTTGTGTTTCTCTCTCCATTCGCTGTTGCATGTTCTTGGCCTGTATACACAAACTCAGAGCAATGGTGGTTTAGGGTCAAAGTTTGCTTTTGAAGAATTAATGAAACACATTTCTCTAAATGAATGGAGCTGATGTTATTCGAACTCTTTTGCTGTCAGATGCGTGATTTGCACGGACCCTACTTCCCCTCAGGTTAAACTCACGGCTGAGAGCGGGGACAAGGACATCTACACCCTGCCTGTGGGCATTCGCACTGTGAACGTCACCAAATCCAAGTTCCTCATCAACAACAAGCCATTCTACTTCCATGGAGTCAACAAGCACGAGGATTCGGATGTGAGTACCAGCAGGGGGCAGCAGAGCTGCTGAAAGAGCTGTCAGGTGACAGAGTTCCTCATGGGTGTTTGTTTATTAGGTTTCAAGCACGTAGTGCTGAACTCTATTGTTATTGTTAGTTTATGTTTACTTTTGTTTTCAACATAGAAAGACAATAACTTGTTAAAATGAGTCATGCAAGCACATGGATGACTCTTCCTCTTTGCCCCTTGAGCATTAATATTTGCAATTGTGCCATAGATTCGAGGGAAGGGTTTTGATTGGCCTCTCATCGTGAAAGATTACAACCTGCTGAAGTGGATGGGTGCCAACTCGTTCCGCACCAGTCATTACCCGTATGCTGAGGAGATCCTGGACATGGCCGACCGCCTCGGCATCGTGGTCATTGACGAGTGCCCGGGTGTGGGCATCAAAGACATGTACGCTTCAACACTGTTTTTACGACTACAACAGGCTAAGCTCGTTCTCTTTAAATCAGTGGTCAGATTAGCTCTAATGATTATGGTGCTAATTATCCTGTTGGCTCCCATCGTTTAAGTTTATTAATGATCAGATCTGATTATGTTTACTGTTGGCTAAAGTGTTTGACTGAACCATTGCCAACTGTATTTGTGAACCGTTGGCTTCTAAGGCTGACTGACCATGAATGGGTTTTTCAAGAGTTATTGTGTTCGTGTGTGTCTTCAGACGCAGTTTTGCCTCAGCTTCCCTGGACCATCACCTTGTTGTCATGGAGGAGTTGGTGAGGCGGGATAAAAACCACCCCTCTGTGGTCATGTGGTCTGTGGCCAATGAGCCTGCAGCGGAGATGCCCCCAGCAGGGCCCTATTTCAAGTACGAGAACCTAAATGTTAACAATGTATGCACATGCACACTGCAAAGTGAGCATGTGCATAGAAAGTTATGCACATAAAGTTAATGAAGTTGTAGGAAATATGATGAAATGGTAGTTACTTGGCTCACAGTTGTGGCTCACATTTGCTCAAGGCACATGCCTCTTACAAAGAGAGGTCTACCGTTAAGGTTTCATTTCACCACCCAGAATGTTTCACCACAAATTCAAATGCATGCCAAGCACGGAGCATAAAGCGGTCAACAGAGGGCAGTAGGATCCCAGACATTTGATACAACTCACTGCTATTGGAACACCGAAGAGTTCAAGAAAGAAAAGCGTCTGACGTCATAATAGTTCCTGTTCAGTCACACAGTCATTTGTCCACGGTGGCGTGAACTCGTTTGCATTGGCAGATTTGTACGCGCAGTGTCATGCAGTGTGTCCCAGTCATGTGAGTGTGAGGTGGTTGTTTTGGTAGTGTTATGTCATGTGTAGATGGATGTGTGTAGGCCTGGTCTTGTTCAGGGTGACTGTAAGAATGCGCTCAGGTTAGTTGAGCACACATCAAGCCAATCATTTACACAGAATGGGTGGAACACAGTCACAGGACACCACACAGGACCCAGCCTGCTTTACTGGCATGGCTGAAGACCCATTAGTGAGCAAACTGGCTGTGATCACACAAGTTCACGTCAGTATGAACGAATGTATCTTCACTTGATCCTGCAGAGGTGGCTGGAGAAACCAGCAATGAAACACCAGACTGGTGGTTCTGTGTCTTTGAGTCAATCGCGTTTTTACCTAAAATAAATTTGCATTTATTTTATATATTGCATCGTCTTTCACAGTGGACCACAGTATAAATTTGTTTTGATCTGTTTGCTTTGTTGACATTTTCTTTACTTATTTTTGCAGGCAGCTTATCGCTCACACAAAGTCCCTGGATTCAAGACCTGTGACATTCATCACAGACAGTAACTACTCCAGAGACCAAGGGGTGAGTCTCTCTCCACTGCAGCACTGCACACTCTGAGCATATAATTTAATTGTTGGCTTTGAAACTCTGAAAACTATTTAGGACATTTTTCAACATCACAATAACTTAAAGGTTTTGCAGTCCATATTATTCCAAAGTATTTTATGGTTGGGTCTCAATGTGAAATCACTGATTATTACGGAAAACGTTGATGCTTTGCACTACACCTACCCTTCATCAGTGCACACCACAGTCACTGTGTAATCAGGAGCCATATTTGGAGTGTGTCTCCTCGAAGTGTCGTCTGAGGAGCCCTTTTCAGACTGGACCGTGATTTACCTGCAGCACCCGCTCAGACGCTGCCTCAGGAATTCAACACTGACCCCTGACCCCTCAGGAACACCTCTGACCCAGGATGAACGGGTTAGGCGTTGCGTGGTTGGAACTGTCAGTGTCTTACAGGGAAGCACTGCGAGTACGAGACTGTAGCCGAAACATTGTGCAATCTACTGGCTTTGTGCAGTCTTTGCTTTGGTTCTTCGTGCATGCGGACATGTGGTTTTTGCGCGTGTGTTTTAGCGCTGCGTGTTTGAACAGTGTGTAAATGAATAGGTTTTTTTTTTTTTCCCTTTTCCCACACGTATTGAAGTCTCACCGAATGGCGTAGAATATCACTTTGGACACTTTCTCTGTTGTAGAACAATGATCGTCATTCTACAGAGCTCCTCATTTGTTGTACAGCAGAGCTGCCACAACCTCAACATCAGGTTACCTCAGTCTCTGTAGTATTTCAACACAGCGTAAGGTTACGGCGTATCTAGGAATACTATACAACCTCGACACTCAGCAGTTCGAAGGATTCACACGGACATGAACGCTTCTTTAAATGATCCTGCTTGCATATCCAAACCCTCCTGGGTCTGTGCAGATGCTGCAAAGGTTTAAAATGGTCCGACTGCCGTAGGAGTGTTTTGAGGAGATGGTTCAAGTGGGCGCTTGTGTGATCTCTTTCGTAGGCCCCCTATGTAGACGTGATCTGTGTGAACAGCTACTTCTCCTGGTACCATGATCCCGGCCACCTGGAGGTCATTTACATCCAGCTTCACAGGCAGTTCGAGGACTGGTATGGAAAGTACCAGAAGCCCATCATACAGAGCGAATACGGGGCGGATGCCGTGCCCGGACTGCACAGTGTAAGGAAGCCTCCGTCTCACCCGCCGACAGACAGCGACCATTTCTGATTCACTTGTAGGCTGACATACTCAGCATTGTTTTGGAGTGGAACCTGTAGTCAAAAAACTGTAATATCAATACTGTAATGTTTGTAAAAATGGTCAAATATGCAAAATTCTCAGTGTTTGCCTCGACCTTCTCCATTGTACCCAAACACTCCACCTCCAGCACCAGGACTGTTTGCAGTTGAGCTAGGTCAGCTGTACCCTGTTACCTGTGTTAAACTACACATTCATCTGAATCTGTCAACTTCCCCTCCAGGACCCCCCAACCATGTTCACTGAGGAGTACCAGAAGATAGTCTTGCAGAACTACCACAAAGTGTTCGACCAGAAGAGGAAAGAGTTTGTCGTGGGAGAGCTCATCTGGAACTTTGCTGACTTCATGACTGCTCAGGGTCAGGAATGGCCATTTTCGTCTTTTTTAACACACCCCTTAAACCACTAGCTTGCCATCTTAAGCTTATAAGAGGATGTTGTCCTTGAAGGTGTATGTCAAGTATTTAACATAAAGCTACATTTAAAAATTTCTCTGGCCTGTTTGTCCAGGCCCAGATTAAACCTAGTCTTAGGCCAGATTAAACATCATGGAGAGTAATGTTTAGACCAGACCTATTTAGAATTGGTGTTGACCTTGAGTATTTTTCAGGATTGTCAAAAAATGTCACTTTGAAATAAAGGTGACCTTTATAGCGCAGACCTGAGTGGTTCAAGAAGTGCCGTAATCTGGGGCACCTTGGGCGTGAACGTAGTGCGGAAGGGCCAGTTATGGTACTTAGAAGTAAGCCACGGAGTGAAAGGAAATCCTGTCGGAATTCCAGAATTGGAATGTCCTGTAGAACGTCCTGTAGCCGGACTGGTATTGCGCACAAATCAGCGCAAAATGACAATGGACTCTCTCTCTCTAAGCTTGTAGCTAGAGTGCTATTCCACAGTTATTTACCAATTTACCATATGTAATTATGCATTGTGTATTTATATATGTATGTGTATGAGAGAGAGTGAGTCATTTTCCATAAGTTGTGGTTATATGTGAGTGAGTGGGCACATGCATATTAGAGTACAAAAGGGAACAACATGACTGACTAAAACCTCACATTTAGGTATAAACTCACTATTCAATCAGTTATTACCATATTAATCATCTGATTTGTCATATAAACAGGACTTTTTAAATAGTCAATTCTGCTGTCGATACAGAATTCAGCAAAATCTTTCCTAGAAGTCTAGAAAAAACATCTAGAAAGGTTTACTTCACGTCAGCCTTTTATACTGGAAGGCATTCTTAGTTCGACACGCATGATGCAAATAATAGTCTAGTCTAAAAAGGAGTCCAACCAAAATTAGCCATCTCCTACTTCTTGAGGATGTTAGTCACTCTCATCATGGGATATTTGCGACTGTTCGCTCTGCGTCTTCGGCCACCTGCTGACTGAAAATAAGAGTGTCGTGTTTCTGCAGCTGAAGGAGACACACACACGTTGATGACTAGCCAGCAGATATAATGGGTGAGCGATCAAACATGAAGGAGATGCTTATCCATAACCTCCCTCTCTCCCCGCAGGCATTACCCGTGTGGTGGGAAACAAGAAGGGCATGTTCACTCGTCAGCGCCAGCCCAAAGCAGGGGCCTTCCTCCTGAGAGAGCGCTACTGGAGGATCGCCAATGAGACAGGTGTCCTGCCCACATGGGCAAGATACCCCTGCCTGTGATCCTCGCTACCTAGCGGGCTGGAAGTGTGAACAGTGTAAACTGACACTGTTAAAATCCACCTCGTGCCTTCCATAAGTGACATAAACGAATGGTTTATGTGAACAATTTAGATATTATGTCAAATGGACTTGATCTGCCAAGACAAGATGTCCTGTCGTTTGTCCACTTTTTAGTTGTCGAGTTATATACTGTATCTACAACGCGAATGTAACTATAAGGAGAAGCCTGTGTCCACCATTGTGCAGACTGCAAGCCACAATCACCACACACGCGTGTCTCAGACTATAGCAAATTACGTAATGTCAAATTGAAAAGCTTTTCTGGTTTATGTCAGGGCTGGTCCCAGGCCCGCTCCACCTGCAGCCACAGAAGGAAACCCACGAGCCAGCTCCCGGCAGCGAGATCACAATCAGCGGTGATGAGCTGCAGCTGTCTGTTCCCCTATTTAGAAAAGGCAGTTGCAGGTAGCCACTGCTCAGTTGTTTGTAGCCGTTGCTATGAGCGTACAGCCAGTCTCTCTCTCTCTCTCTCTCTCGGTAACGTGTTGCGATCTGGCGTCTCGCCACCACGTGCGTTTCTCCGCTTGGAGCGATCTCTCGGTCTCTGCTCTTTCGAGTGTTCACACTCCTGCGCCACTCTCGCTTTTTATGTATGACATACTTAGAATGGCTGAGAAAACCCCAATGCTCTGCAAAATTGTCAAACAGCCATCAGTCTAACAACAAATCCACCACGTCTTGGACACTTGTTTTAATTTTGTGTCAGTGTGGAAAATCAACTCTGCACATTTACACAGTACACTTCCCTCCAGCCTCTCCACACAGCCACTTTATTTCTTCCTAACAAATATCACAGGGGCTGTCTTTCATATGCACAGAAGACATTCTGCTCTTCTTATGTATGTTAATTCTCCTGGTTTATAACTTAACAGTGAACAGATAAAACTAATTTAACTCATAATCCAGGGCTATTTCAACTAAACCAAACGAAATAATTTTTAATAATTTGCGAAATACTTAAAATTTAAATACATAAAATATGTCCGTGAAGAAAGCATGCGAAGGGGTTGTGACTTCATGACCTCAATTTAGTGTTTCCTGACCACGTGAATTTGGATGTACAGTTTAGTTCGTTGTGCACACTAATAAATGTGCATTGCTTCCATGGCCTCTGGAGGGCGCTGTACTGGAGGATATTTGCTTCTCTTGTTGGCTGTTCGTCTCAAGGCTCCAGTGGCAATCTAAAACAAATCTGAGATGCCAGACATGTCTTAGCAGATCAACTCTTTTTGGCTTTTGTTTAGAACTGGGTAAACATGATAATTCACCAAGCTCTTCCTTTAAGGGCCAATTTTTTTAATGATTTGCTGCTGTTCTGGCTTTTGTTTTGAATTCAGGGATGATGTTTTTTCTGAACGCAGTAACACAAAACAAATGCATTACCAAAATGCTGGAAGGGTGTGGGGTGCATGGCAGGTTACACTAACACTTAAGGCTATTTTTAAATGCCACATTGTATCTTCATGTTCTCAGTGTGTGCCCCTTATTGAGAGTGGGCTATTTTTATAGAGGTAGACTCCTTTCTGCCCCATTGTAATACAGCTAAAGGACAATCCAGAGGAAACCTCTGTTCGCAGTACTCGTTTTGAGTTGTTCCAGTCAGCCTTTGTAGAACCAAGCTATGGTTCCTAACTTTTTGCGGAATATCACGGCACACGGGCCATGCATAGCGAGGTGCTTTTGTGAAGGTTTCCCCTCTCATACCGATCTGACCAGCTTCGTAGTTTGCTGTACAGTCGCTGAGGTTCACTGTGAGGAGGGGAGGGGAACTGTACAGGGATCGAGATCAAAACAAGGCCTTGGACGTGACCTCTCAGGGGTGGCGTTGTTTTGAGAGCATGATGGAGCTTGCCTGTTGTGTCCTTGCTGAGCAGCTATGGGCATCTTTGTTTGCAAAACATTCCAAACATCTCCAACATTCCATCTCCTATCACTGATACTGATTTCAGAGCCTGAAACGTTTCTTGAGCTGTTTGAATACTTGTCATGTCACTTTTGCAAGATGGGTATTCTGTAGAGACCCATTTTGGTTGAGGAAAGATGAAGTTGAGTTTACTTGTGTATGAAAGTAAATGGCTTCCTTCACCATTTCACACTTACCATCTGGTCTTTCAACAATAAAAATATTGAAAGACCAATGAAGGCTTACAAGTTTTCCCACTTATTTGCGTCTCAGCTATTAATACTTCTCACACTGAATGCCGTTTCTCATTCCAGTTTAACCAATTTAGACAGCCTGTATGGCCAGTGGTGGCTTCCTCTGAGATATTAAATGCTGTTTCACTGTCTGACTTGGTTCCATACATACATCTCATTCCACAAAGGCAACTACCAGTCACTGGTAACAGCTATAAAACCAACTAAATTCTGGTGTACATCAATGGCAGATCTACTTAAAATGACAAACAGGATTTCAGGATTTCCATCACTGTAAACGAATTTGGCATAGATAATAGCTTTGTATATATGCAGGGGTTTTCTAAGCGATTGTTCAAAATTGTAATGTAAACCCTGTAATGTTTTTACAACATGAGCCGTCTGTTTTGGACTTTCAATAAAGATCAGATTCTTGTATTGCACTGTAATACTGTAACAAGTTTACCTCCTGTGTTTTCTACTACATGGTCCTACTGGTAATCAGTAAACTTAAGACATTTACAGCTATAAATGAAGGCTGTATAAAATGAGCAATGGTGAAGATAGGAAGGGGATGTGGTAATGTATTTCCAGATCTCCTGTTTAAAAAAACAAAAACATTAAAACAGTCAAAATGAGGGGTCACAACAGAAGCCATATTTGAGGGAATGTTTTAATGGTAGACCAATTCCACACAACAATAACACGGTTTGTACTGCTCTCTGTGGTATATGTATGCTGGGCTGGTTTCCAGACAACCAATTTTATCCGGTTGTTTTCCTCCTGTATTCTTGTACTGTTCCTTGTAACACTGTTCTATGTAAGAAAATACAGTTTCTTTTTGTTTTGTTTTTCCTTAAATGTGTATTTGGCAAATACAGAAGCAACCTAAACAGTTTTCCTCCACAAAAATACCCCTAAAATATTTTTTAAAAGAATTATTGACACATAGAATTCCCGAATTCATCCCTCCAACATCATGTTTTTTATATGTACTAAAAAATGCATGAATGTTAACAGTCTATACATCTAAACAGGACTTAGTCATGCCCCCATCAGTTACAGCAGGAATTTAAACACAGAGAACGTGCTAGTCACAACCAGAAAGAGGCTTTACCAGGACACTCAACCCAAACACTGACAGATTCTCTCACAGACACAGGGCTGTATTTATCAAACATCTTGAAGTGAATAGCACTGGTCTAGGGCCTGTTTCCTTGCCATATACTTATGAATCTAAAACATGGACAGG
The DNA here is from genome assembly GCA_020368025.1 of Brachyhypopomus occidentalis. Classification (NCBI taxonomy): domain Eukaryota; kingdom Metazoa; phylum Chordata; class Actinopteri; order Gymnotiformes; family Hypopomidae; genus Brachyhypopomus; species Brachyhypopomus occidentalis. The sequence continues at coordinate 91,279 of JAGXOD010000032.1, forward strand.
ATGCATCTTATCCTGCATGAGCCCCGATTCTATACTGCTTCATAAACAGATGAAAATATCCTAAATAATCCTAAGCAGTCCTAACCAAAGAGAAAGATGAACACAAGCCTAATGGTATTTGAATTGGGTGAGGGGGGTTAAAAAAGTATAAAAGCAACTTTTTCTTGAGACAAGAATGGGGGTGGTGCACTGTGTATGGTTTTAAATGGTGGGGTAAATGCTAACTAAGCGTTCAAAAGGATGTGACGTTACAGATGCGCAGGGATCACCAGTCTCTTTCTTAATTGGCCCTCAGGAAGGCAGGCATGACATGCAAATTACTGCAACCTCTCTTTGGATAAATCAAGGCTGTACAGTCTAGTTTACTGAAGGCCCAGTGAACAAACAGAAGGCACTTTTAGTGGCGTATGAATTGGATACAGCCTCCCCACACACCCCCACCCGCCCTTATTTTTGGGGTGTTCCAAGACTTTAACATCATGAGAACTGGACAGAACTGTATGTGCATTAAGAATGCAGTTCACCTGTTTAAAAGGCTTCAGATCCTCTTCCAGTGTGCGATTGACACAAACGACATGACTGAGGACATACGCATTTGACTAGCACAGACTCAGAAGACCATAAAACTCTGGGGAAACCACACGAGACTTACACAATGCAAATAGGTGGCTCTAATTATACTCAGCTGCTCTTGCAGAGACTCAGCAGTGTACAATGTAAATACATGTCTAGGTCTTTGTATGACTTGGTAGGACTGATGATGATGATTTGTGTGTATGTGCACACATGCACATTTCTAGGATGGGAAAATTCTCACATACCCAAAAAAACCAAGATCAGCACAAAACAAGGCCATCATGAATCCGGTTTCTCACAAAAAATCAGTGGAGATATTGTTAGCAAGGACATGTTAAGACTTACAAGCCCAAGAGGTCTTTGACACTTGAGCCATTGTGACTAGATTCAGACCCACTTCACAGTCAAAGGTTCTAAGTGGGGTGGTGTGTGCTGGAGACTGGCTGGCTTTTAGATCTTTTAGGCCTTTGATAAGCCAGGGCTCCTTTGTCTGCTGACCCAAGCTGTAGTCATGCCAACAACACATGCATACCTGTTTTAAAGGTGTGACAAATCTGACAGAAATCTGGCCTCATAGTGTGTGTTGGGGGGGGGGAGTCAGGCCTTACACTGAAACAGTCAGAATTAAATATGTGAAATTAGAAATTTGTGAACTTTATGTCCAACTGAGAGACTGTGATGTAGATGTAATGTGATTGAATTGAAAGAGAGGAGGAAAGATCAGCAACATTGACACCCATTACAGAGCAGATGGAGGGAAAAAAAATCTTTAACAAGGATTCGTTTAGACATCACTATCAAGACCATACACACAGACAAAAAACTACACCACAGGCTGTACTTTGCTCCCAAACACGGTTTGCCCACATCATTAACAGGAAGTGACACGTTGTGCTCCTAAATCAGAAAGAAGGGGTGAGCCAATCACGGTGTGGCCCAGCTCTGGCTCCCTCTCTGTCTGTCCGCACTGTACAAGAGGCAATCCTAAGGGCCTTGTATGGTATCTACTGAGGGGAAACACTGAGAGGCAGTTGCTGAGTTCAGGAGAGAATGATGGGAGATGTAGTTTCACATCCAAGTCAGAACCCACTGCACGTAGTGTATGGGTATAATGGACTGTTAGCCCAGCTCTGTAATAAGGTAGTAAAATGTGATTTTAAAACACAACACATATCATCTCCTACACAGACACATAGTTCAGGGTCTATTGTAAAGGTCTTCATACGAGAGCCTTCCACGAGTGTGGCGGGACCAGCGAGAGGCTCGGAAGAGGCAGGTTCTGAGTGCTGACTGTTCTGAATGCTCAATGGGAAAAAGATGGAGTTGGAAACAACAATAAATGTTCAAGAAATAAAGAGAGACAAATACTTTTAAGTACAACACAGTTTGAGTGTAGGGTTAAAAAAACAAACACAAAATCAATGGAATCCATATGTTAGGCACATTATTCTCTAGTGGAGGTTTCTGTCAGATCAGGAATGTTGACATACAAAAGTATTTACAAAAAAAAAAAAAAAACAGAAAAGGTGCTTGTCTGACTAGACGTCTCAGCAGGGTGCAGGCTGGACAGAAGTCCATCCCCTGCCTCAGACCCATGTACGTTAACCTTACTGTTATGGTGAACTCAGTGAAGGGATAATCTCCCAAATAAACACTGAACCAAACCCAAGATTCTGAGCTACTCAGAGAAATTACGGAGTAGGTGTACCCTGTGCCTATGAAACCACCAACCGCAACAAAAACTGGAAGTTGAGCACTTGCGGTAGATCTACGGCAACTCTGCAATGAAAAAGATGATTCACCGGAAAAACAATAACAATAATAAAAATAATGATGTCACCTCTTTTTGTTCTTACATGTATGAGGTGATGTTGCTACACTTAGTCCGAACTTGAGAACAGTGTTTCTTCTCATTTCCTTCAGGACTGTCTGGACACTAAAACACAAACTAGCCCGGTAACATTACACACAGCTGCCACCTCCACAACAAAAATCAAACCTAAAGAAGTCTGTGGGTGATCTACTAAAACTGATCTACACGCAAACATCTCACATTCACCCAGATTTTAAAATTAGTGGTCCTCTTCAAAGAGAAAACAAACAACAAAAAACATACTGTAAACATAAAAAAATTACAATTTATTTATTTTTGTTTCGACGGTGTTTACCCCTTTTTTCCATGTCTTTTAATGTAATTATTTCTGTAACTGTACATAAACCTCATGACCATGCTCCTTTTCTCTTAAGAAAGCCCATAATTCAGTTCAGTGTACAGCTCAGGTTGACAAGAGCAAGACTTTCTGGCTCCATTCAAGTAAGCACCATTTTAAAGCCGTGCACTTTTTACACCACCTCTCTCCACCTGTTTCTCTTCTCTTCGCAGCATGTCCTCCTCTGCCCGTATCTGTTGTCTTTTCTGCAAGTGCTTTTGCTTTCGTGGTCTTCCTCCGGATCCTCCCATCCGGGCCCGGTCCTGGCACGTTCTCTTCAGGGGAAACACGGGACACCAATGAAGAAACGGGAAAAAAAGAGGAAAAAGAAACGGTGTACCCCCCCACCCCCCACGTTTAGAAGCCTTCCTTCGTATATATGCAAATGAACGTGTGATCTGTGGCCCCTAGGATTTCAATTTGCCAGATTGCTTTTTCTTTCGTCCGTAATCTGATTTCGACATATAGGGCAGAATAAACATTTGTTTGGAAGCAAAGTCTCCCAGTGGTAAGTCAGACGTTCAGAGGTCACATTTCTTTTCTTGTTTGTTTCATTTGATCCTTTTTTCCCCCTCTTCTTTTTCTTTCTTATTTTCTTTCATACTTTTATTCTTTTGTTTTTCCTTTTTTTCCTTGTTTTCTTTTTTAGTCCTGCTTAGCTGGGAGCTGCTGCTTCCAGGCCTCATTCAAGTACACCAGTCGCTTGTAGTTGAGGACGAGGAGAATGAAGTTCAGTGCATATGTGCTGACGCAGATGATGCAGAAGTCCTTCAAGACGAAGTAGAGGATGTAGGCCAGGTAGAGGGAGCCCATCACCGAGGCGATGGACGTCGTCATGAGGATCAGGGCAGCCATCGCGCTCACCGTCATACCTGTACATGCATATGCACAGGTTAGAAAGGGCGGTAAACACAATCACCTCGTTTTGTCTCATACATGAAAACTTCTCAATCTTACTCATGGAACTCCTCAGACTTCTCTTATCAGCAACACTCCAAAGGCAGACGTATTAAAAGCCAACCGTTTCTGTTAAAGGTCGATGGCTCAAGGAGTCCAGGTCTAGTTATCAAACTTCTTGAGGTAAAAAGCACTGGTCTCAGACAGCTTCACGTGTGGCATGGCGGTGTCGAGATGCTCTCCACCATCCCTGAGCAGAGCGGAGGGAGGCATGGAGCCATGACCTCTGCCCTCCTGGCCCCTCCTCCTGCTTTAAGGAGGCCTGTGCTCCAGAATGGAGGACACCCGTTACATGTTCCGCTAAAGCTGTGCTATTCATAGTTGTGAAATTTCATTACGGGAAAAAGAGGGACAGATACAGCACGTACGTAAGTACACACACACACACACACACACACAGGCACCAAGGGCAGACAAAGGACTACTTAAACAGGAGGATAACAGAATTATAAATATTTTATATTCACAGGAAATAAGATTCATCGCTTTTAATGTAGCAGGAGGATATAAAGGAATATGAAAGAAGAAAATATGAAAGAAGCTTTAATCTGACAGTGGTTTTCTAAATGCAGACATTACATACAGTGGCCTTAAATTGCATGTTTTAAAAGTGCTCGTCTGTCCAGTTTCCCTAAATCCAGAATTGTTTGCATACAATATGACAACAAATCGTCAATAGCCTTCCTAAGGGCCAATCAGCTGATCAAGTGTGCAAACATCGTTATCATTTTCAACCATGGAAACTGGCAATCCAGTGCGATGCACGGGGCATGACGAAGCAAACTCAACTCCCTGATTTTACAGCCACCGTGTTCTCCAATCATGACTCATCGATGATAAAGTGACTCACTATGTCCTCTTCAAAATTCTCCTAAACTTTGTCAGCGCAAATGTAGGACAAAGTGCTCCTTGTGTTTGTCAGGCTGATTGTGATCACTGTACTGTTAGTCCAGTTCGGCAAGGGGAGAGAAAGATATTATTGTGTTCTGTATTAGAGACACAAGGTCCATGGGACCTGTGGGCTGATCAGCTGGCCAACACTACATGTGGGAGAGGCTGAGTCAGCACTCACTCTCTCTCTCTCACAGATAGGCACAGGCGCGCACACACACACACACCATGGTGCCATGCAGCAGGAACTCTACTAAAGCCTGTTGTGATGTTCATACTCAAAGGCGATGAGATGCGGATACCGTCTATGCAGAAACTGGAACCACCTGCATAATTCGACATGTTCTCTGGAACAGCCTTATCACATGGCTATTGTAATGAAACCTGCTTTTGTGCATGAGCCTCCCATTAGTGCCGCTTGTGTCCCACCTCTGATAACAGCCACTGCTGTTCACTCTGAAGCATTTCTGAATGAGGTGAATGGCAGGAAACTAACCAAAACTAGCAGCATGCAGTAGCAATCCCTTAGTGGAGTGCTTAAAGCCCTTAGGACCACTATCAGGGCCAGATCAAATCCTTTATTCTTGCATGAGCCCCGTTTCCTTGGTGCAGTTCTAAGGACCAGGGCTAGAAGGCCCTGGACATGTGCCTGAAAAGTCAGATATGCAGTGTTAGTCATGTGTAGCCCCTTGAAGGGCACTTGGTCAAATCCTTACCCAATAACAGCTGAAACACATAAAAGAAAAGTCCGTAGACACTGTTTGGCTGGTTTATTGCACTGTCGTTACCAAAGATGGAGCCCAACAATCCAAATCCTCGACCCCATCTGCAAAGAGGAGAAAAGAGACACATAGAGATACGGCGGGTTAGGGTGGAGAAACGGCTTCAGCACGTGGGGATATTAAAGTTAGCACAAATGACTGCTCCACGTGTCCCTGGCACCACTAAGTGCAACAAGGAGGAAGTCTTCATCCTGACAAAAAGTAGAGACTGTGTGACAAGATAATGATCAAAACAGTGGAATTCAATCATGCAAATAGAGCAGGCTTTTTTTGGTAACACAAAGATCGCATTTAAACCCATTAACACTGTAGGAGACCTTAAATATTTACTTCAACAAACACAAGGGGAATAAAAGGTTCCTTAAGTAAATACAATAGAAATACAATGCTTCAATGCCCAAGCAGCATTACATCCACCACACAAGCATTATATTTCTATTGTTTAGAATGGCCATACAGATTCTATGGTACCTCGAGCTCTTCGTCTGCTTTACAATCTGAGAGGAATGGCAGGGATCTACCCCGGGCAGACGTGAGTGACGTAAGCAGGTTTCCCTGCCAGATAATCACGCCACTGTATTCACAATGATGGCCTTTGCTCTCTGGAGCCAGCTCCAAATCCTCAAAGTTCACTAGACAGTCTGTGAGCACAACAGTCAGCCCTTCTGCTGTGGGGAGATTCAGATAGGCCTTATCAGTCTCCTGCATCCCAGTGCTAACCTCACCTGACCACGGCTCTGCACACGGCACAAAACGGGTACCAATAACGTAACTGGCTAATTAAAATTGTAACACAGATGGCAGTCAGGAACACTGACAAGCTTCACAGACAGGCGCATCAAATTAATACCACCGACATTTTTAGTCCTGGCAGGTCGTTAAATCCCACAGGCCCTTGTACTTTCATGTGCAATCATAAATACTGATAGCCTACATAAAGAACCTACCAAGTTAATGACAGCCTATCACCTCCCTCTGGTCTGTGTTTGAAGGCGAGGGAAATAACTGGCCCTTCTAATCCTGACTGCTTTGGCTTCTGCCTCGTCTTCTTGTATTCCCATCCACCATTTGTCTTCATCACCACATCTTCTTTTTGTGTAACTGCTTTTGACAATTATTTCCTTTCACACTGTGGAACAGAGACAGATTTGCACTGCAGCTTATTAAAGAGATGCAAACTGCTCAAAACATCAAAGCAATGTGAAATGATCCAAATGCCTTCATTTGAGAAACTGGGCTGCAAGTATTACAAGCTGCCTGACATTACTTGGACAATGGCCAATTACAAAGCTGCTACAGACGAGACAGTATGTCTCCTGCAAGCCCAATCTAAAGCCCTCCAAAATTCAGCAACTTTAACAGCAGAAATTGCACTACATTGCAGAAAACAGTTGTCTGAGGTTTCCAGAATGCCTCATCCTTTTTCACACCTCCTTCACGCAACCTTCCTTACAGTTTGCTCAATCGTTCCAAGGCAAAAAGGGTACTTATCTAACAAAGCTTGCCACATGAATATGATTAATATATTCTATCTCCCAAACTTAATCTGCACTCCAGAGAGACTTTGGTCTTTTTGTGATGATCTGGTAACAGAATGCCTTCTCCCTTGTTAGCAAAACCACAAACTGGTTCTAGATCAGCAACAAATGACATCATCCACTAACACGCAGAAGTGTTCAGCATAGGCTCGTGAATCTCCCCAACGCGCCGATGCACATGGCAGCGCACTAGAGGACCTGGTGAGCAGGACTGCGTGTTCCACCACCGTGCGTTCCGCTGCGTCCATAATGTCCCAGTCAAATCTCATATGTGTTTAGCACCGTTTAGTGTGTGTGTGAGGGGTGGGGGGTTATGATCTAGTAATCAAAGACCCGAGTCATGTGCTCACATCAAAATTAGTCCATCACTGGTGACACACCTGTGCTTTCCATGGGCCAAGTCATGAACTGATAAATGTGACAGCTGCATTAAGACATGATATATACCAGCTTTTAAGCATTTCCTCTAAATAAAATTGGATTAGGATTCATTTACATTAAAGTAGAAAAGAAAAAGAAAACCTCCAGAAGATGCCTGACAGTAAATAATTAATAATAATAAAAAGGTGATCGCTTCCCCTATTGTCTCCAATCACTTCACTTATATAGTCTTTGACCAGGGCTATCTAGAGAGGCTGGTAGGTGAAAAATATTTAAAGGTCTACAAAATATCCCTGCTCACATGGTCTTCAGTGAATCAAAATAGCCCATTTAACGTTTATATTCATCCAAGAGTCCATTGAATGTTTTCCTTTACACAATGTCCTCATATTGCTTCCATATGTGTGTCTGTGTGTGATTTAAGAAACAACATCAGCAGGTCAAATCTCATGACTCCCGTCTCTATCTACAAACCTCCTTATTTCTAGATTTCCCCAGGGTTTTTAAAAACCAAAAATCTACTATTGCGAATTCAGGCCATATGTATCCTCAAATACCACATAAAAACTCTACAAGCAATGTGCAAGTACGTGAGTACTTATTTAACTAGATACATTACAAAGCAAATAACATAAATGATAATCTAAAAATGACAGCGCACATATCTCCCGATGGCTCTCGATAATCGTAATCTCGAAGTTACAACCTACCACGTCAGTGATAAACACAACGGTGGCAAAGGTTATGCTGCACACAACTTAATCGTGGTAAAACACGATACATTATTTAAACGAATTTCTACTCATGGAGACCAGTTATTCAAAACGCCTACAGACTTAAGTCAAAACATCTTGACAACTGAGCCAGCTAGCTAGTCACGTTTTGATCACCACAACATCCATCAGCTTACATACACTAGACTGAAGAAAACGGAGAGAAATAAAACAAGGTGTGTGTGGTTCTGCATGTTCAGTTTAGGTAACTATCTAGGATAATTAAATAGCTAACTGGTTTTGAAAAACACACCTGTACTGTACAGCTAGCTACTAGCCACTTGTCTGCCGGTATGGACTGCTTGCAGCCTTGCTGGTGATGGGGCTAACTAAATTGCAATCTAAAATAAGTATTCTGCCATCTAGTTAAATGTTATTTAGAAACCAGAAACGACAGTTAATCTAAACAGAACCGAAAATATAACATGAAAACTCACCCGGCATGCATAACCTGGGTGTTTCTAATGCTACAATGAATGCTAATGTTGACAGTAGCTATGTAGCTAGCTAGATGGATAGCATAGCTAGCTAACTTCTATTTTAGTTCGCTGGATTTTGAAAGGCTTGTGGCGTCTAACTAGCAGGCAACGCTGGTCCCGTCTATGCGAGTTCAGTTGGTTGATTAACTAGCTAGATAACTAAGTGTTATATTGCACTGTATCAGCGGCAACGCTTGGAGTTGCCGAAAAATGAAAGCTCGGTAGCCATCCAGCCAGCCATCCATCCATCCATCCAGTTACTGTTCATAAGTGTTCCTTTGACAGGTAAATTAGTCAACCAACAGCACAAGGTCCACACAGCTAGCTAAGATTTGGGCAGACCACTTGAGCCTACCCTCTATAGCTAAACTCGCAAAAGAAGCGACTGTGCTAGTTAGCTAGCTCTCGTTGTGCCTAGCCCGCACTGGATTTACCTGGAGGTGAAGACTTTGGAACAGCTTATAGAGTTGCTCAAGTCGCACATGGCCCGATAATTCCCGTCCCTGGATTTTTCCCTTTCCACATGAAACGCATATAAAGACAGCAGTATTCCTAATAGACAAACAAGGAGCCTGACTATTCTTTCCCATCGAGGGGTGGACACTCTCAAGACGGGCGCCGCCATTTTTCCCCGGCCTTGCTCGCAGACGCAGCCTCCTACCATTGGGGCTATAGGAGCTGCGACGTGGAACAGCGTGGGGCGTGTCCCACGGTTAGGGGCGTGTCCCACGTCTCGCCACTCTTCGGACAGGGGGTACCATACTTGGTTCCAAGGTTTGTTTTTATGTCCCTGAAAGAGCCCGCATTGTTTTTGACGTGTCTTATTACGAAGACATCAAAATCAAATCAGATGTTACATTTGTAAGGCGTACGAAGCATAGGCTACTTCAGCATTAGATGCATTGTTGACATACACAGCAACACGTTTCAGCTACCTTTAGTTACATTTTACGCCAAATGTTTAAATTGTATTGAGAAATTAATTTAGTTACAGACAATTGTTACACTTCAGGGACACGAAGATCTTCTGTTTTCCAGAAAGACAACACCGCCACCATGTGGAAATCATCCTTCCTTCCTAGTTTAACATTTCTGGACCGTTTTGATTTCTTAAATAATTTGTTGTGGCTATAATGCTATAATGTTTATGTTATACCGTTATATTTATGTTATATGTTATACCAAGCCTAATGGTAACAATATGTTTTTTGTTTAATTTGTACTACTGATTTGGTTTCATATGACACCTATTTTCTATTGAAGCGATAGGCGCGAATAATCCCATGGTCATTGAACGTGGGTGTATACATGCGGACCCAACAGTCAAATCTCCAGCAAATCAGCGACGGGAATTTCAAACCCACGTGACTTGCAGGCTACTGAAAACTGCGTGACATCATCTGTTGTTTACTCACATTAGAAGAGTTCTGCTGAAGAGGGTCAGTGAAAACTGGTTGCAAAATTTCTGCTGAAAACATGGCCACTGACATTGAAAAGCTGTCCTGGTTTGAAGAGACGCACTACGACGAGTATGAGTATTATAACCTAAACGAATATTCGTGTCATGCTGGAGGAAAAGGAAGAACTAAGAGAGAAATCGGATTAAACACAAATCGCCATTGCCCTGCAGGGCACGAGAGAAAAATTGTTGAAAAATATCATAATAGCGAAATGAAGCGCAAGAGAAGCAAAAGCTCTTCATCTTGAAATATGGATTTTTGGTAAGAACGACGTTTTACAAACAGAAGCGTCTTGGGCCTTTGTTCCTCATTATTGCAACATGTCGGGGCACGTTGCGTTCTTCCACCCTATTGTGTAAAAGCTGCCATTTTTAAAACACCAAACATTTGTCTGATATTTAAAATGTGTGCTAATTTAGAAGATTGCTGTAAATGTTCAGTACCAAGCTAATTCCTTAAATTGAGATTATTTCCTGGTTTGTCTTTTTGTCATTTGTGTACAGAGCCAAAAACACAGACTGGAGATGACGTGAGAACCGGATCGTGGTCCAAATGTTCGTTTGCCTTTTCTGACCTACCAAACGAGAACATGGTGCCCGTGTCACTCGGCACGCGGCCGTCTTAGTACAAGTTTCATCGCACCTATTCGCATTTCGTCGCTGGAATTACATCTGCTAGTGTCGGATTGCAGCTGCAAACATGAATAGCTTGTTACGTTTGGATGTTGGCCCTTAAGTGTTTTTAAGTGTGGTGTAAATGGTGTTTTTAAACGTTCGAAGTTACTTTTAAGAATAAAACGTTTAAATTATAAATTAAAATGCTGTACTGTCATGCTGTCGTAAAGAATTCCTACCTTTTTATATTCTATGAAAGACGGTTGCGTCAAGCTAACCCTCTTGTGGAGGTCTTGAATTACACGTGAAGTTGAATTAAGTGGAAAACGCAGTGCTGGTCCATGCCAACCTTGTGCAACTGGAGACCTCCGATTATTTGTATTACTAAACAAGATAGTAGCCACCTTGGCTGACATTATTTTGGATAGTAAAAACAATTTCATTGCTGAAATGGACTACGAGAACCCGGGCACCGGGTGAATTTGAGAGTAATAAAACAAAACACATCCCCCTTTTCTAACACTTTTGCGCCTCAGTAAACCTGGCACAAGAATCTGTTTTGTGCATGTAACAATTCAAACCAGACAACAGCCTAAGAGCTGAGCAACAGATAAATATGACGTGCAGTGGCGGTCCTATACCATTTGAACTGAGAGAAGGGCGCTATTAACGTGAAGTACTTGGATAACTCGGTTTTGTTTTTGTTTATTATTAAAAATGTAGAATGTTTGCACCACATTCGATGCCTTTTTATACACGCTCTCAATACTATCATAAATGAGACCTCGCCATTTTTTAAGTTAACATAAGACAGTACAAAAACAAACACGCTGTTTTTTCCTTTAAGAGATAGCTAGCTAGGTTAACAAAGTTAGCTAGTTAGCTAATGGTTTGCCGTTATTCGCGTGTAAACTAACAGTGGCGAAGGTACTCACCGTGAATCCTGGGCTTTCTGTTAAGGTCCTACATTTATTTTCTTTAATTCACGCATTTTTATGCTCAATGTGTTGCTTAGCATATAAGTGTTTGTGTTCTGCCTCCATGCTGATCATTTGTTTGGATTGCAACCATAGCAACTGAACTCTGATTGGTCAGCCTATTTCTAACGCTTCCGTTCGTCTAGAAAATGTTCTTTTGGTGTCTTTTGTCGCAAAGGCGATCAGGATATATGTTATTAGCTCAGAGGTGACTCTCTCTTCCTGTAGGGTGGCCGCAGGAGTGGCATATGCCGACCCCCGACACTGTATGCAATGACTATATGCGGTGGTATACAAATCGCAAGGCCATGTGACGGTGCCATGTGATCTTGGTGGCATGTTTACGGTGGAAGCATTCCGGCGACGTTTCCTGTAGCCATTCGGGAGTCAACCAGTCACACGTTCGGGCATCTTGTAGCAAATCACAACACCCTGGTTCATAGTCCTTTAAAAGTTCTACCCTCTACACGCGACTCATACACTTCTCCAAAAATCAAGTTGGGGAAAATCATATTTTAACAGAAAAGTGGAATAAGATACTTCTTAGTCAGAAACATAGCAACAAATGTCTAAATAAGTTGCTTTAATAATGCAGTTGGTTAGTTTTGCCTGAAACCAGGTTGCTTTTTTAGTAGCCCATTTTAACACATGCTTCTATGAAAGAGAAACCCAACATAATTTGAGTCGAATATGATTTTATATTTTCAAAAGAAAGTAAGCAATATAAATAATAAAAACCCATCTCTTAAAATTCAAGCATGTCTGGAAAGTGATCATATTTTGGATGCAAGTAGTTTACATAGTAAATCTTAAGAAAGCTCCTTGGTCGTGCTGTTTTCAATCTACAATTTTCCAAATGTCCCTACAACTATGCTAAGTATGTTTTGAGATACATTCACTGTACTGTAGAAACCTGAGTCATCATATTCTGTTCATCATACATCATGCATAGCATATCAGTATAGAAGTACTGGTTTGTGCAATGACAGTCCACAATCTGCGGAAGGTAAGTTGTGCGGCCATATTAGTGTATGGCGTCTGGATTTAGCAGTATACAAATATTACAGAAAGGCATGCATAGCTAACAAAGGCCATACTGGGCCTCACTACTTATTTGCCATATTAAAGTCTAGAGCAAAGCCAACTGTGTTTCTAAAACTCTGACATTATTTTTCCAAGACCAAATTATAAGCCCTACCTTGCCTAAGGTTGGAATACAGAATGTCAGATTGCTGCCTTCACAGTCAAAAATTCTTAGATGGCTTCCTCTCAACAACACGTAATAAGAATGTAAGCATAAAAACCATTTACTACCCTTCATCCCACAATAAAAATTTTGCTAACCTGGAGATGCCATTCACACTAGTTGGATACAGGACCACAGAGTTCTAGCAGTTAATAAGGAAGGTTATTCTATGTATGCAGCTAGGAACATCCATTGGTCTTGAACAGGCATGACAGGCAACATTTAGATGTCTTTAAATGTCCTCTGTATGAAACCAAAATGGACAATAACAGTCTGTCCATCCATTTTTGTGGATGGTGATCTAACAATTGAAAACTGATTTAGGACAAGGCTCAAAACTGGCCTTATAGTATTTGCGAATAGGGAAATCTGATCCAGAAATGGCACAGCAGCACAGTCGCTTCTGTGAACAGAGAATGACTTGCGGATGAAAGGAACATGCGAATACAGACGATCCAAGCTCAACTAATGTGCATCCAACTAAACCTACGCTAGGGGCTGTAGAGTAACTTTATGGATTGTTCATGTTTTTCAGGTAGAAAGAGTTATCTATTTTAAAAACAGCTTCTGCTATTCAAGCACTGACCACTTAACTACATACATCAGTCACACCCTTATATGGGCATGCCAAATGAGTCCTTGGTACGAAGAAGAGCAAAATACTTCAGTTATTCAATTTCTAAACCCTCAAATCAACCAACTGTATATTATTTACCCTGCTTTTAACAAATGTCCACCGTCATTCCAGCATTTAGGCTTACTAGGTCCAAAAAGTTTTCTATGGTGACAATAACCATCTTCTTTTACGACGACATCAGCTGTTTTGACTAGAATATCAACATGTCCTTTGGTCAAGCATTGCCACCCACTAGTGACCCCCACTAGCTCTTGGTGGCGTGGAGTTTACGGCGGAAGTACTCCGGCGCGGCTTCCTGCAGCCATTCGGAGTCCACCAGGCACAGGTCCCTCATATAGCAGCGGGAGGTGTGGAGAAGCTCGTTGAAGATGACATAAGCCGGCTTGGCCTGAAAGAGGACAGAGGACGGGTGGATGGCCACGGGCTGGTGGGTGTCCAGGGCCACATAGGTGCCATCAAGCTGCAGCTCAGCAGCATTAGTAAACATGCCATGAGCTAGGCACCGGCGCACGTTGGCCAGCTCCGAGTGTGAGGACTCCAGCTTCAGACCCAGCTACAGGATGAGAAAAAGCACAATTAAGCCTTAGCAGAAGATACAGCTACAAATGGTCAAAATAAAAGCTGGGTAGTGTTCCGTTTGAACTGGCAGTGTCCTGATAGGCAGCACCTTAATGCAAATGTCCCTCAGCTGTGCTCGGACCTCAGCCACCAGGCCCATGTTCCTGCTGTTCACAAAGTTCTCCCTACACCACTCCTGAAGAGCAGAGCAGAAACCAATAAGAAGTGTAAGAACAGACCTCATGTAACTTACAAGCAAATTATAATAAATCTTCAAATGATGATATAGAAAAAAATGATTGTTCTCAATACTGAACATGCCACAGTTGTTTGGGCTCTGCAGCTAGAGACAAGGCTGGTTTTCTATAGATTCACAATGGGTACATAAGCAAAGTCAAAAATTCCATCCATGAAATGTCTTTCAGTTAGAGCTTTACCTACCTTGTTCCCACCGACTTTCTTGCAGGCCCTGTAGACGTTGAGGAGGGTCATGTGGTCTCCTTCGCTGGAGACAAATTTCCGACGCACAGCGACCACTTCGTCCCGGCGGGCAGGCGGGTTGTACAGCACGGAGTCCACAGAGAGCAGCGAGATGATGGTAAGGACCTCCTCTGCACACGAGAATTCCGGAGAGACCAGGATGGTCTAGACAACGAGGACAGCGGTCAGACAGCCACAGTTATGTCAAACATAGACCAACTGTTTGTTAGGACAGACTCGATTTTTCTGTGCTGCCTTCCTGGCTGAGGAGTTGAATCGCATCTTTTGAAGCCTCAAACAACTTATGTAGTGAATGTGGTCCTTAGAAGTGAAAGCAGTCAGGTACATTTCCTTCATAAGGGGCTGGTTTTGTGGATGTCTATTAGGCTGAGCCTTGGACTAAATTGTAATGTCAGTGTTGATTCATTGGAAGGCCATTCAGGAGCAAGTTTAAGAATAATCTTGGTCTGAGAAACTGGCCCTAGGCGTAATAAAGTCAACAGGCAAAGCTTGCCAAGCACAGCATTTCTAGAACTGCCAGATAGGATTCCGTCTTACTTTCGCAAAGCGCGGTTCAAGGGGGAAGCAGGCCATCTTCTTGCCCAGAGGAGTGAGTGAGATCTGATCGCCCCTTCTCTCCACAGCACCAAGCAGATCCAGCTGCTCCACGGCCATTCGCATCGACTCTATCCATATTACAATCAGGGGCCTCAGTGACTCCACCAATAAAAATCATCCACTACTTCTGAAAGCACTCCTAAACAATGTTCATTTCAGAGGTTTCATTAATGAGACTTAATGATTTTTTTAGCATACCCACTAAAGAGACAGCTACATTGCTGATGGCCAACGTTAACTAGGGATGCATTGTTATTTTTTCATTAGTTATTAGTTGCTCAGTGAAATTATTAATAAAAGGTCATGGTGAGGAGGGCATTAGGTGTTTTGCTAGCAAATCTGAACAGACAGTCTCAAGTAAATATCAAATCGTTACCCACAGTCTGGAGTAAAGGTCATGAATGTTTTGGACTCTTACCAGGAGAAGGTCTGGACATGAAGTCAAAGTTTAACACGTCAGGAATGCCCAGAGCCAGCAGCTGCAGCAACACACCAGCCAAGTTACACCTACAGAACCAGATGGGACAACGATCAGATGATACCTGGTCATCATGTTTCATACTTTGCAGCAAAACACCTGCAGAACCATTTGAACACATAACTTATCTAACTCGTATCTTTTATCTTACAAGACTGCGACATCTTTCCCACAAATTCATGCAAAAATACCAGTACTGCTGGCCACGGTCATGAAAACTACCACAGGTACAAATGATTTATGTCACCTGCTTAAGGAAATGAGTGAAACAAGCAAAGCAAGTCTAAATGTATGCAAGGACATATTTATGGCAAAAAAACAATTCTAATCCATTTTACCGTTGTATCTCGGGTACAGTCATGGTGGCGAGGTTGTCAAACTCCTCTTCGGTGTAGAGACGGTAGCACGACCCCGAGTCCTCTCTCCCTGCCCGGCCAGCTCTTTGCCAGGCCTGTGCCTTGGACACCCTCTGCACAGACAGCACCTCCAGACCACTGTCTGGCAACCGTACGGCACAAATGATGGTTTACATGTGCTTGCTGGGACTGAATGTTGTTGCTTAGTATTATTAGGATGTTGTTTTAATGCAATGTTCTACTGTAATTTTAACATGAAGCCCCTACTGTCTGTAGTGTTTAGTTCAGGTGAATGTAGTAGGTATTGAAGTGTCTGACACTAGGATTCTTACCTGGGTTAAAGCGCTTAGCTTTTACCATTCCCGTGTCGATGACGTACTTGATACCAGAGATAGTTATGGATGTCTCTGCAATGTTGGTTGAGAGGACAACTTTCCTACATCCCTATCATCCAGACAAAAAAAAAGATAAACATATGACCAAGAAAGTCCTAAGAGTAAAGGCCTAAGACCTAAAACCCAAACCCTAAAAGTGTATGCTTCCATGGAAAAAAAACATAATGACAATTTAAAACAACTTGAGATTTGAAATGCATTGTCATAATGAGAAAAGCCCTTACAGAGTCTTGCTTTACATCCTATTTAGATAGAATGTGGTCAGCCATGGGACTAATAACTTGTAATACAGACCTTGAGGGAAATGGCAAAGAAACATGTTTTAACTGCAAAGCCGCCTGGAGCAGTGACAATGCATTTATGAGGAATACCTTCCCTTACACTGCATTTTAGTTTACTTTGTGCAACTTTATTTAGACTTACATTACTTCATTTGTGTGGGCATTTAAAATAAAACTTGGAATAATGCTTTATATTATTGCTTTTATCTTGTAGATTGCAAAATGGATTTTTTTATCCTGATGCTGCTTCATTTGAGTTCTAGAATTAAATACAATGTCACCTTAAAAGTCTTTAAAATGTTCCACCTATTGTATTTTCTAATAACCCTCAAGACATTTAGAAGTGCATAGAACTATATCTTATTTATTACCTTCAAAACTAAATGAAAGTCTGCAACATTGTGTGCTCCTTTCAGGCCACATACGGGCCTGGTCTGGCTCAGTTATCGCACTGGTGAGTTCTGAACATTTTGCCATCAGGGATATTGTGAGAGATCATTCAAAGGTTGTGTTGCTGTGAATACCTTGGGCGCAGGCTGAAAGACCCTGAGCTGCTGGGTGGGTGGGAGTGAGGCGTACAAAGGGATGACAGTCATTGGCCCACAGGTGTCAGGAAGATGCTTGGAGATGTCCCGGCAGGTACGAGCTAGCGCTTCGATCTCCTCCTGACCAGTCATGAACACCAGGATGTCATGGGAGGGAGGAGCTTCCTGCACCACCAAAGAATGCATCAGAAAAAGTTCACCAGCAGAAATCCACTAGGACTTACAATTAAGCCAATTGTTGGAACCAAAATATAGGGTTTAAGAGTTACTGCTGTTAATGTTTAAATTCATTCAAGTTTAATCTATCAACTGTGCAATATATATCAAACGTTGTGAAGCTTAAATTGTATTGACTTAAATACCCCCTACACCTTCAAACCTCAAACAAACAAAGAACTAGACTAAAGTTCTCATTTGGACCAGTCATGCTTAGAACAGTTTTAAAAAGAAAATGCGGACAAAGGTCAAAAGTTCCAACTCTAAGGGATATTTAAGTGATCTCAAACTAGAGCACAAAATCTCTCTCTCTCTCACACACACACACACACACACACACACACACACACACACACACACACCGCACACCTCTATCAGAGTCCAGACACCAACCTGGTGGATCTGAAATATGGAGACCAGTGCTGCCTGTAAGTAATCAGACTGGGACTGCTTGGTGTAGTAGATCTGAACTGGATGCTGTCGCCCTTCCAGGTACAGCACAGGAGACTTATTGAAATACTGGGAGAACAAGTCCACATCCATGGTGGCAGACATCACAAGGACCTGGAAATCAGAGAGTTTAGTTGCAGACGGACTGAGACAGATGAGGGTAGAGTTTAGTGACCCTGGTTAAATTTTCACCTTTAGAGGAATCTTATTCTGCCCTTTGCGTTTGCGCTGAGCAGTTTTCACCACACCAAAAAGGACATCTGTGTGGACTGTCCGCTCATGAGCCTCGTCCAGGATCACCACAGTGTAGCGAAGCAGCAAAGGATCTCCCATCGCCTCTCTCAGCAACATCCCGTCGGTCATGAACTTGAGCTTGGTCTCCGACGACGTCACATCCTCAAATCGCACCGTGTAGCCCACCTGAGAAAAAGTGGAAACTGTGTTTTATTATCAGGTCTGTCGACAATGCCAAGAATACCTCCAAATAGACACACAAAGTTAACGACAATTATAGTACTAACTTAAAATGTCTACATAGCAGTGACAGCAGCGCCTTACTTTATACACACTAAACGTACCAGTTTTCCAAGATGAGTTTTCTTTTCCTCGGCAACTCTGCCCGCCAGTGATATGGCGGCCACACGGCGAGGCTGTGTGACCGCAATGATGCCCTGACGACCAATTCCAGCTTCATAGAGATACTGAGGTATTTGCGTGGTTTTACCAGATCCCGTCTCTCCTGTAGGTCGCGAGAATAATGAATAAACTAAAAATTATTTTTTAAATTAACAAGCCACATATACAGTTCCGACTTAAACGATGATTCAGTAAAGAGAAACGGCGATAAAAGCACGATTAGCCAAAAAGCTTAGCAATAGGTGGTCTACATTATTTCGTTGCATAACTAACTAAATAGCTTGTGTCGATTAATCGTCTTACCTATTAACACGGCATTATGCAGCTGTCTTAATTGATTGATGAGCTGAGATTTTGCTTGGTAAATTGGAAGGTGTTTCCTCTGAATGTCTATCGGTATTTGAGAATTTCCCTTCCTAGGTAGTAGCATTACAGGCTTCTTATCGAGACGCAAGAAAGGAGACCCCGGCTTAAACTTCTTCGCCGGAGGAGGATCGGGGTCGTGGGGCATGATCTGACGGAAGCTCCGATGAAAAAGAATCCGTCTCTTACAATGAACTTTGACCTTATACAAAAAATAGGCAAAAAGGCAGTTTGTGAGGTAGAGAAGACTCGCAATGCAGTTGTTTACCTCATCGTTGAAGGAATTGCCTCCCACGTGGCTCACACTTTGACGTCGCACGGAATTGACGTAAACACGGTGTGTCGAGTTTGTAGGACCTCGTTCTCTGTTAACTTTTTCTGCTATTTGTGGGTATTTAGCTAGCAGCAACCGGGCAAATTAGTTAAAATATAAACTCTTATCTGCACACCTGACTAGTGTGCTTCCCTTGCTACAAATACCCAGAGTCTTCTTAATTTCGTAAAAACAAACTCCTTAAGCAGCGAATCGAGCTCTTCTTGAGAATGTGATGTTGAGCATAGTGCATTTGGCTGCAGAATTCCGGGGCTAGTCAGGAGTTTTTAGCCGTTTGTACCTTGTCCGACTATAGACGGTGTTTATGATGCCAATATATTACAATATATTTTTATTACATTCTGAATCGAGCATAGATTGTATACAAGTACGACACGTATGACGTTTTGCTTTGAGTGACCAGGATACTGGCCATTCCGGTGAACGACGCCTCTTTTTTGGAATGCCTTATTGTGATTGGATCGTGGTAATGTATATTACCGCCCCGTTTCCTGTTCTACCCTCTTTCTTTCACGCGTCCCTACAGTGAGGTAAGGTTTGTGCCATCCTAGCATACTTTTCGAAAATCATCACCCCGCTACATGCCCAGATTTATACAGATTATGTTCAAATATGCTTCCATTGTAACGATTCGGCGTGATCGTGAATAAGCCCGTCTTGGGCGTGATTACAGGTATACTCGTGTTGAGCTAGCTTGCTAGCGAGCCAGGAAAAGGCCTCCGCGCGCCATATTGCTTGACGAGTGTGATTTGTCCCATGTGTTCACCGGGACTGGCCGAATGTCCAGCCCCTGATTACTGATTATATATATATATAACTAGTTGGTGTCCCGTCGTAAAAGACTAGGCGTATCTATAGATTTTTGTTGGTTTAATAAGTCCTTGGGTAAATGTACAGGAGTTCGCTAGCTAGGTTAGCAAAGTGCGAGTCAAGATTTAAAATCTTTTGGAGTAATTTGTTAATGTCAGATACTGCTAAGATTTAAGAACTAACGATACTGTCTTTTTTTCCTCCAAGATATTCACCTTGTCTTTAAACCGGCTGTTACCCGATCCTTGGAAGCACTGCAAAGATGCCCAGGGAAGACAGGGCCACGTGGAAGTCCAACTACTTCTTGAAAATCATTGTAAGTGACATTTGGCATGCCCACAACGTCCAGTGTCGGAACCTCCTAGCACGTAACGGGTGTTGCGACGTATATGGTTGACATGAGGTAGCGGCTAGCACGTTCCGGTTTGATGGAAATGGAAACGGGAGACGCAGGTAACTTAAATGGGTGCAAAAATTGTGCACCGTTTGTATTGTGGCATTAATGTTGACCTTCATTTGGGTCAATTTCAAATACTGAATACAGACCTTTCTATCTACTGAGCATTACTCTCAATAAGTACAATAAGTTCTGATGCATGCATTACACCAGAGAAGCCATTTCCACTGCTTGGAGTCCAGCAATGTGTTTTTATACCACTCCAGCCAACACTTTAGTCTACAGTGATTTAATGCTTGTCAGCAGTGACTCTGCAAACTTCAGTTTGTCCTGTTCTGCTGCCAGTGTTTATGGACAATACATGTCTGATTTAATACCTGAATATTCCGGTATATCAGTGTGTGTATTTTCAGTTATTATATTAATGCTGTATTTTTGAAAAGCTGGATGAATCTTGGGGGATTAAGTGCTGTTCCCTTCCCTTGCATGTAGTTTGTCACATTTGTTGATCAGGTTTTGGGAATCGTCTTAATGCAGGATAAGTTACAGCTCGACTGTTGCAGTGTTGTTCTGTCGTTCCCCCTGCATATATAAATCTGTTTCCTACTATCCCCGTCTGTCTGTCTTCCACGGCTGGCGGGGACGCTTGGTCTCAAACAGATGTCCTTGCGCGAGTGTTGCACCTAGTGCCTGTTCGGTGTACAGCTTCTGATCGGCAGTCCTCTGTGTGCAGCAACTGCTGAATGACTACCCGAAGTGCTTCATCGTGGGCGCAGACAATGTCGGCTCCAAGCAGATGCAGACCATTCGTCTGTCCCTGCGGGGCAAGGCGGTCGTGCTCATGGGCAAGAACACAATGATGAGGAAGGCCATCCGTGGACACCTGGAGAACAACCCAGCTCTCGAGAAGTGCGTATGAACTCTGGGGCATTAATGGCCTGGATGGTCCGTGCCATCCTGAGTAGTAATTAAGGACCCTGGGCTACGTGTCACAGAGGGTCTATAATTGGTAGTGAATTGCAAAACTGAAAGCATATTGTGCAGGATAAGTTACAGATCAGCTGATGCAGTGCTGGTTTGTCGTTCCCCCTGCACAAATCAACCTGTTCCTTTCTATCCCTGGGCGTCTGCACCCCACGGCACTCAGGGACGCTGGGTTTCAGACATTGAACTGCGGCAGAGGGGTTTTAGTATAGAGTATGTTTCTGCACATTCTTGGATGTGTTCGAGTGATGCCCTGCTGTCTCTCTCAGGCTGCTCCCCCACATCCGTGGAAATGTTGGCTTCGTCTTCACCAAGGAAGACCTGACTGAGATCAGGGACCTGCTGCTGGCCAATAAGGCAAGTATCTTCATTGCTCACACGCTGGTGCCTTCCTGATCGAGCATGGAGCAGATCTCTTGAGCAGCAGGAGTTTTGACTTCCTTTCTGCATGTTAGGTGCCGGCCGCGGCCCGTGCTGGTGCCATCGCCCCCTGTGAAGTGACTGTGCCCGCACAGAACACCGGTCTGGGTCCTGAGAAGACCTCCTTCTTCCAGGCTCTGGGCATCACCACCAAGATCTCCAGAGGAACCATTGAAATCTTGGTATGGATAAAAGCAGGACATGGACAATTTGTCTGGGCTAGTTTTGTCTACTGACCTACTTCTTGAGTGTTTTTGAAATGCAGCATCAGACAAAAAAAACCCTTGTGTAACCTTGTATCTCCATGTGTAACCCATGTCCTCTCCTTCCAGAGCGACGTTCAACTGATCAAGCCTGGGGACAAGGTGGGGGCCAGTGAGGCTACCCTGCTCAACATGCTGAACATCTCGCCCTTTTCCTACGGCCTGCTCATCCAGCAGGTTTATGACAACGGCAGTGTCTACAGCCCTGAGGTGCTGGACATCACTGAGGATGCCCTGCACAAGAGGTTCCTGGAGGTGAGCGCGAAGGCCACATGGCAGTTTTTGAACTTGCAGGATAAGTTACAGATTAGCTGCTGCTGTGCTGCTCTGTCGTTCCCCCTGCACAAATCAACTTGATTCTTTCTATCCCTGTCTGCCTGCAGTTCATCAGCTTGCAGGGACGCTTGTGGTCACACATTCGCTATCTATAAATGGCACAATGCATCCAGTACTATCTAGGGGCCCTGGACTTGACTGTATTTACAAGAAATGTACAACAGCTTGTTCATAAATGGTACAATATCAGAATCCTTCTGAATCCTGACTTTTTATTCCCTGCTCAGGGGGTGAGGAACATTGCCAGTGTCTGCCTGCAGATTGGCTATCCCACTTTGGCCTCCATCCCCCATTCCATCATTAATGGGTACAAGAGGGTTCTGGCTGTTGCCGTGGAGACGGACTACTCCTTCCCCTTGGCTGATAAGGTAAAGCGCACTCTCCGTGTTCCTCCACAGGGCGGCAGGACTCGAGCCCTGCAGGCCAGGTTACAGAACAGCTGCTGCAGTGCAGTTGTGTTCAACCTGCAGAGAGAACGGGTATAGAGGGCGGTAGGTTTCTCTCTGCAGGTTTCTGTCTGCCTTCCCTGGCAGACAGGGACACTTAGTCTCGGACATTTAAAACATGTCTTACAGGTTGAGCAAATGAGGCCTTGCTTTTTCTGAATAAGAAATAGGTCTCGAACCCCCACTCCTCATTTGGGTGTGGGTGGTGGTGGTTTGAAACAAACATTTTTGGTGCAAGACTAAAATTTGTACTTGCAGCCATAGGCACATCTATTTTAATTTTTCATCAGAATAATCGATTACATTTTTAGAATGAAGAGAACTGCTTTGTTTGTGGCACCAATGTCCACTCACTTGCATACGTTTTCCTGTCTGTAGCTCACTGCTCCTGTTCTCCTCCCCTCCAGGTGAAGGCGTTCCTGGCGGACCCCTCCGCCTTCGCCGCCGCCGCAGCACCTGTGGCCACTGCCGCATCGACAGAGGCAGCCGCAGCTCCTGCCGCAGCCGCGGAGCCAGCCAAGGACGAGTCCGAGGAGTCCGATGAGGACATGGGATTCGGGCTGTTTGACTAAGAGTGAAACGTTGTGATGGTGGAACACTGTAACCTGTCAACGTCAATAAATGATCTGAGAACCCAGTGTTTTGTGTGATGTGAGAATGTGAAGTTGTCACTTTGTCAAGAGTTGTGTGCTACATTTTAAGATGCGTCTTAAGGGTTAGATAACGACGTTACTTAAGATTAGCCATTTTTGTGTAATAATTTATTCAGAACAATTTGAACGGTTGGAATTTGAGACCTAACGTAATGAGTTGATTCCGTTAATGTCGAGATATCCGGCGCGAGCACAGGATGCCCGTCATGCCTGCAATTGTTTCCCTTAGTGCGTCTGCGCAGTAAGATCCTCGCTAGCGGGGTGGGTGGGATTAGAGCCACAGCTAGCAAAGCTAGCTAGCTCTCCTGTACGTGAAGGGGCCGATGTCTTGACGGGTGTGAACCTTTTGACAACTGAAACTTGGAAAATACCCGCCGGCTAAGAGGAAACATTCGAAGAAAAAGACGGGCTACCTCTCAGCCGGGGGAGGGTGACTGGCATACCACATCTCCGCGTTCGTTCACCGGACATAAGGATTTGCGCACGGGGAAACGGCGAAAAGACGTGGAGTTGTCACCCGCTGCCATGGCGCGAGACTACGATTACCTGTTCAAGCTGCTGATCATTGGGGACAGTGGTAAGCGAGGAGCGGGGACGCGCGACGGGAAACGGGCCGCTGCCGCCTCGCAGCGACACGGAAATTTGTCGCGATTGTCATTGATTATCGTACGTTGGATTTAGCACTGTGAGAACGTTTGTTAACGTTATAGAACAGTGAGATTTGTTTAGCTAACGCTGTTGTCTTGATTTCACTAGATTGTTAGCTAGATAGCTAATTAGCTAGCCAAATGATTCAGTTTAAAAAGCAGGGTGTCGGCTAAGTCTAGCTAGCTAGTGAGCAAAACGTCTAGATAGACGCACTGGGCGTGATAACCAGTTCACCGTTTGATGTAAGTATCGGGCAGGTCCCCAGAGAACTAGAACCCCTCACCTGTGATTAACTCATGATGTCTGCTAAAAAAATACTCATTGGTTAGTTTATAGTGCATATTTACTAAAATGGTTTGTCCTTAGTTTGAGATTGCGAGTTTCTTCCATAGCTATTGGTGGTCATTTGTATGTGCAGTATGCATATAAAAGGTTTTTCAGGACAAAACGGTTTATTGTTCATGTTTCGTGGCTAGCTAGGTTTTTTTAATCATATCTATGTAATTTGACGTAGGACATAATTCATCTGGCCAATTTCACGAACATGCAGATAACATTTACTTGTTATCCGATGTATCGTTAAGATGTACATATTAGTGTTGTCCTGGTTTATCTAGCTAACTAACATTTTAGTCTCTAAAAAATAAAAAAATGCCGTTGGCTAGCATAATTGTTTCGTTGTAACTTTCTGGCTGGCTGGATAGTCAGTGTTGCTCAGGGTCAAGAGTGTTCATAAAATGCATTTTTAATGGCTGTGTTCTATTTACATAGCGATAGCTGGCTCTTGAGTGCTGGTGAGTTAACTTGACTTCTTCGTTAGCTAGCTAGTTAGCTTCTTTATGCAAGTCTGACTACTGTGACTACTGTGCTATTGGGCGCGAGCTTAGTAAATGTGTGCGAGACAACGATAGTGAGTCTGCTAATGCGTGTTACTTTGGGATGTTTGTTGATGCATATGCTGCAATCACTTTTTTGGCTTTTTTCCACAGGTGTGGGGAAAAGCAGCTTACTACTGAGGTTTGCAGACAACACATTTTCAGGTAGAATATTTCACGGCCCCCTCTTTTGCAACAAATAACTTTTCGTAAATAATAGCTCATTGCACTGCCACAGCCTAGTTTGCAAATAGAGTTACTTTGCAAGTGCACACTGGTCATGGCTCATTTTGTATTACTCAAACAAATATAGTTTGCATGAAGATTATGACAATTACTTCCGCTATTAGTCACCCCATTGTTGGGCCGACATAAGGCAAGCACATCGCTGCGATCGTGTGTCTGAGTTCTCCTGTACTTCTCTATGCTCGTGTCATAGGCAGCTACATCACCACCATCGGTGTGGACTTTAAGATCCGCACAGTGGAGATAAATGGGGAGAAGGTCAAGCTGCAGATCTGGGACACAGCAGGACAGGAGAGGTTCCGCACCATCACCTCCACGTGAGTCCGCCCCTGCCCCGGTTCAGGCCATTGACCCCCAGCTTCACCTCTACATCCCACCCTTTGCTCTCCTGCTCCAGACTCCGAACGCACCACGTCAAGTGGGTGTTGCCAAGGGAGCCACTTCTTCCGGCACGGCCCTTGTTTCACTCTCCAAAAAAAACCCTTCAACCTTGGGCTTTGAGGTGCTTTGTAAAGAGCAGACTGTCATACCAAACAAAAGGTGTTGTGCACATTCGCTGTATTGCAGGTATGGGCCTCCAAACGAAACTAAAAGATGGAGGTTTTTTTTTTTTTTTTTTTAAGAGTCTTTTTATGAACAGAGACTCCTGTAGTTTGTAGTGAAAACCACCACCTTGATTATTGATGCTTCTTAACTTCTTAAGGAATGTTGCAAGTAACAGTCATTTATAGTTGAATGCACCTTGACCCATTTTTCAGACATTCATTAAAAAGGGTCTTGATGTTGAAAAAGAACAGCTGCCCTCAGAGTTGCATGCCGTGCTTTAGATGGGCTTTGCTCAGCGCTGTCAACGTTACGTGATCACCTCATCAGACAAAAAAATGGAGGGAACTCAGGTTCAAAGCAGTCTCACTTCCTCCTTCTTACAGAGTAAAACCGCAAGTCTGAGCTACCTCCTTTAGTCATTTCAGCTTCCAAGCAGTGGAATTAAGGGCCAACCTATAAGTGTTATTGTATTTTCTGTGTGTGTGTGTGTGTGTGTCAGCTTTTGTTACCCTTGTCGTGTCTTTGTGTCCCCACGCTACCAGCTGTGGCCACTGCCCAAATAGCATAAACCTGTAGACAGGATTCGAACTGTGCCGGACAGATCAGTATCAGATATCACCACCTATCTTAATGTAGATTAATACATAGCCTGTGTTTTTCCTTGAAGTAATGACTCATTAGGTCATTATGATCTGCTAATTGATTTTATCGATTGATGTATGCAGTTCACATGATTGGAGTTGGATGATACAAGACCCCATTCATGAGCATTCATGAAGTTTGGATCTTGTTAGCATAATTTAAGTTGATGTGTACTATTGTTGTTTTTTGTTTGTTTCCTGGTTTTTCAAGATGCAATAAACACCCTAAACTCTTTAACGGCAAACACACACGGCTGCTTGCAGCAGCTGATCGAGATGCACAGTGGCCAGTTGTGGCTGAGCCCCGCTGGTATGCAGGACTGCAGTAGTGTGGTCTCTCATTAAAGTAAGTGGATTTCAGTCCACACCATTCTGCAGCCTGTCTCTGTCTCAGCTGCCACAAGAAAGAAGTACCAGAGTTAGCTGACATGGGCCAAAAATAATGGAACAGATTCCTCTCACCATTCCAAAAGTGAACGGCTGTGTCAACGATGCAGGTTCAAGTGTGATCTCTTGGTGTTCGTGGAGTAAACAGCATGTTTGACGTTTTAGACCGTTTGAGCTCTGTAGGTTTTTATGGGTTCTGGTGGGTTACCACTTCCTGTGTGTGGAATTGGTCACAGGAAGTGATGCTGCTGGTCACTACACCTTTCCCTCCGCCACACCCTGTTCCGCTCTACAACCTGAGAGCAGTCCGATCACATCAGAATGAAGCGGTGGGCTTTGTCAGTATCGGTTCCTCCACATGGTCCCTTCTCTGTCCTACTTCTGTGGGTCATCATAGCACGTGATTGTTACAAATGTTATTCTTCTGGTTTGTAGAACATTCTGGTGATTGTTTTAAAGTGTGACTGAATTGTGTTTTCCAAGCATGTGTTCATTAAGTGTTTGCAGAATGAGTCAGTGATTCAATTAATATTTGGAGGATAAACAGATCACGGGAGAGATATACCATTTGTATAATTGTTTTTCGACAGGTATTACAGAGGCACACATGGGGTGATAGTGGTTTATGATGTCACAAGCGCAGAGTCATTTGTAAATGTCAAACGGTGGCTTCATGAAATCAACCAGAACTGTGACGACGTTTGTCGAATATTAGGTAAGTGCTTCTTGTTATATTCTGGCCCGATGTACATAGAGCAGAACATTTTAATGTTTAATTTTCCTGGTCTCTTTGATTGTTACCATCATGTACGATATCAGCTTGGTGGGTGCACGTGAAATGTTAAAGCTGAAGATGATGAAATCTAAACGCGTTCACACAATGCCCAAAGCTACTTGCTGTGATGACGCTTTGGCTGTGTTCTCCCTTATATTGCAGTATCGTTCTTTTCTTTTGCTAATCGCTGTTGGTGTTCAGAGCTCTGTGTTAACGCCTCCCTCATTACGGCACAGTCGGCAATAAGAACGACGAGCCTGGCTCGAAGGTGGTGGAGACTAACGACGCGCAGAAGTTTGCCGAGCAGATGGGCATCCGGCTGTTTGAAACCAGCGCCAAGGAGAACGTCAACGTGGAGGATGTACGTGAGCAGCAAAGATCCTGGGATTGGGCTGTAGGGGAAGCGGCGAGAGCCAGTCAGCCGGTGGCAGCACCAAGGGGGCCATGTGCCATTGGCTGAGCTGTGCTTAAGCCTAAAGGGTGGCTGTGGGGATTGGCTTACTCATTGGGCCCAAGCCAGCTTGGAAGATGTGAAGTAAAATTTACGAGACATATGAAGAAGGTTTGGCAACATAAAGGCTTTTAAATAAAAAAAAAACTGACTAGGAGACATGGTTGTAAGTTTTGAGTTGGAATGTTTGAGGTGCGGGCAGATAGCTGATGATTTGGCTGAATAGAGCAGGTCAGTGTGGGGTTGTGTCCCAGAGCTGAGATGATGAGAGATTAAAAGGAACTGCTTTTTTTTTTTACTGCCTCCTCACCAAAAAAGAAAGCAATGATGCAAGGCATTGTAAACATTTCTCTCACAAAGTCTGAGTATTTGTTGCACAGATGCAACAAAGATTTTGCACAGATTTCGCCAAGATGTGTTTTGTGTCTCTAATCTTATGTTCTTTCCCTTACTTCCCCTCCCCGTGCGTGCGTGTGTGTGTGGGTTTTTTACCCTTCCGCCTCCTCAGATGTTCAACTGCATTACTGAGCTCGTTCTGAAGGCGAGGAAAGAGTCTGTGGCCAAACAGCAGCAGCAGAGTGAGGTTGTGAAGCTCAGCAAGAACAGCAAACGCAAGAAGAAGTGCTGCTAGCAGCCCGGGTGCGCACGCCCGTCCCTGGGGGACCTCTGGGTGTCCCGGCACGGGTGGGCCTGGCCGCACATGCCACTGAACTGTCAAGAGCTGCAAACCACCACACGCAGCATCCCCAGGGAGACTAGCGGCGTTACACATTAAGAGTTGTATCTATATGTAGATTTACTAATGAAATTCATGACAAGACCTTTTGGACTTGGGAGAATTCTTAAAAGGACGCGTTTCAGACTCAGACTGTACAGGTTTTAGTGGGAGCGAAATGGGGTGGTAGCCATTTTCTTTCTGCAGGTGTCGTGGAAGACCACTGCCACAATGACCTTTAAAGGGGAATTCTCTTTTTACATCTTTTTGGCCCTGTCCACTCCCCACATTCAAGCGTACGCGCACACGCACACGTTATTTTTGAAACCCATTATAGTTTGACCTTACTTATCCCAATCTGCTCTGCTCTTTTCAGCTGTAGGTTTTGTGTGAGTTATCTGTGACATGCCACTGTGCCAACCGACAAATAATGAAAGAATCAAATAATGCAAATAAGTCACTGAATTAGAGTACTGACATCAGGAATTTTCACTGAAGTACCGCCCCTCTCCTGTAGAGCACCCACTTGTGCTCCTGTGATTGACAGCCTGGCCAGCCAATGGACCAAATGATTGCTCTGCTGCCAGTCTCTCAGAGACAAGTTGGTGGGATTATTGTGGTGTTGTTGACTTGGGCTTGTTTTGTTTTGGAGGGAGGGGGTAATTTTTGCCCTTTTTTGTTTTGTTTGTTTTTGTTTTTTCTGTCTCTTTTTTGTAAATTCATATAGATATATTTTTTTTACTAACAAACCAGTACCACTATAAACAGCCAAACAGTTGGTAGCGTTCATGAAATTTGGACCTTTTGCTTCTACAGTGCTGGGTGAGTTTAGTGGACTTGCATTGACATAACTTGTGGCCAGAGATGTTTTTTTGTTTGTTTGTTTTTTTTTGTTCTAGACCTGTGGCAAAATACCAGCACCATGTAAAGTTAGTGTAGACTTCTGAGAGAACCCTGCATCTGTGGTACCAGAGAACAGTAACTCTTAAGATTTTATGGTAAGGAAAAAAGTGATGACCTTTGGTGCTGATCAGTATGGACCTTCAGATTTAAGCCATTAGGGGGAAGACAACAAAACATAATCCAAGTAATCATGTCCGAGGCACACAGATCTGGCAAATGTAGAGTAATGTGTGTACAATACAGATGTGACAAGCCTACAAGATGAACTTTACAAATCTAAAGATGTAGGTGTTCACACTGGAGTTCTGCCACAGCACTGTCAGGTTTGATCATGCTTGGGACACCTTATAGCATCCAGGAAGTAGGCCTGATGTTTATTTTGTATTCAGAATTCTTTGCAGTGAGATTTCAACTAACTTCATCAGGAACTTAAACCAACAAAAAATGAACACAAGCCTTTGTTTATATGTGCAAATCAGTATCGTTTTCTGTGTGCCATGGATATGAAACACATACACAAACACGCACGTCTGTGTGTTTACATGTGTGTGTTTATACATGTGTAAAAGCGTTTTTTCCCTAATGTGTTGGGTGGGGGGAAAAAAAACTGAAAACTTGCCATTCGTTCATTGTTCTCATCATGAATCTAACCGATGGTAATAAACATTTTAAGATAATGAATTGTACTTGTTTTTTCGAGCATACCTGTAGTTATTTTTCCAAGTGGCCGAGGGGTGATCTTATCCTGTACATTTAAACTGCGTTTCATATGTGGAATGTTAGCTCATTACTCTGCAATCCATCCTTGACTCATGTTTTAGCCAAGAAGGAAAAAAAAAATCAACCATCAGGGTCAGTTCATCACACCCTTGACTGAAAAATCCAGTCAAGGGATTTCAGACATTTTTTCAGACATGCGGTGACAATATTCATAAAATGTCTGCGTGATGTCAGGTGAAGGCTTCGATCTTGTGCCCTTTGATACTAAAACGCCCACGTGGTTGACTGGAGCTGCTCTCCTGACAGCAGACATTCTCGGTTCTTACTGCATCGCCACAGCTTGGTTGGCTTCTGGTACGTGACGCGCGGGGGCCCGTCCACTCGAGCTCAGTGGTTATGTATCCGTTCTTGTTTTCCCTCCAGCTCACCAACACGTTTGTTAGACCTTTTTTTCTTTTTGGGTTCTGATCTGGCCCTCCTGCTGGCGCGGGGAACGAGACTCGTGTTGGTGCGACGACTCCGTCTGCTGCTGTGGCACGGCTGCTTCTCGCACCACAGCTCGTAGGAATCAGCTGATGCTCCAGCTTTCTAACTAAGAAACAGACAACGCGAAGGGTCGTGGTTCTGTTGGGGTAGTCGGTCGATAATGAGTAGACTGTCTAATTAGACTTTGGGGTGCCTTGTTGGATTTTTAAAAGATTTTTAAAATTGTAATCTGATCTAAAGACCATTTTGATATCCTTTTTAGTCAATGTTTAAGGACGTGTTTAATCTGGTGGGCAATTGAAAAAGAATCTTCAGAAATACAAAATATGGTTTTGGCTTTGTGCTTTGTATTCTACTGGGAACGTAATGATCTTGTTATTTAGAGGTACACTTCCTGACTGCACTTTTTGACAAAAGAAGCCTGTTTCTCAATCTGAATTGGCTGCATGGAGATGTGACTCATACACATATCTGGTCTATTTAAAAGTCATTTTCCAGGATTTTTACACCCACATCCATTTTAACATTTAAACCAATGGGCCTAAGACCAAGCATACAGAGTCCAGAGTGAGGTGTGCTCTTCTGATTAGCATGTGATGGGGTTTTGTCACAGTACCCGTTTACACTCATTAGCATTTTTCCAGACTTCCCACTGTCTTTCTCATGTCATCATCTGAGTGTCTTTTTCTGAGATAAGTCTGCAGGGTTGTTGCCATGGTGTTCATAGCCATCACCAGGGAAACCAGATCTCTTTTGGACTATACTGTCATGCAGTAAAAGACTAACCAATGCTGATAATAGTGGCTATGTGATCTTCACACTTCACATAACCAACAACTGGAACCCTGATACAATATATTGGGAGTAAGCAGGTGCATCTTAAATACAAATATCATATGCATGGCAACACAATAATGCAGGACCTATAAAAAATGGTCAAAGCAATGGAAGAACTGCTGCATGGTATATGGTGACTGTAGAAAAATTCCAAAAATTTATATATAAAATTTAATATTTTAGAATATCTAGAGATAAAGAGTATTTATTGCAGCAAAGTACACAAGGTTTCCAGAGAAAAGGGACATTTCAGACAGAAATCCTTCATCAGCTGTGTAAGCAAAGTGCTTCTGAAGATCTCTTAAACCCTTGCATCAATTTACTACTGCTTAGTGCTTGTGCCGCTATAATTAATGCCTATGTGCTGTCCTTCAGTCCTGCCTTTTCCAACGATTGGGAGGACTGGAAACCTCCTGCCTCCATTGTGACTGGATCCCCCATCTATCTGAGGCACTGCCTTATCAGCTCATCTTTGGAGGCCATTGCTTGGACATTTTCAAGAATGAAAAGTGAATCTCACCCTGTGCACTAGCTCTTACACTTTGCCCCTCCTTCCTGCTGGCGTACAGCCTTTGGTTGTTGGATCTTGAGTGGAGCGCCTCAGGCATTGTGGGAATTTTATGAACTTGTCAGCAGCTTCAAGATCTTCTCTTGGGCAGCCTACCATCCCTGCTGGGCATCTGCTGACTGGGAGGACATAGATGTTTATGGCTTTGATCTTGTTATTCATTTACATGACTCTCAAGGACCTGCCTTATCCCATGGAGGTTCTTGGATCTTGCTGTATAATGTATACATAAATATGCGGATACATGAATGAAAAATATAAAATGTATATGAGGAGAGCAGATGAAATATTGCACATTTGCTAAAATGCAGTAGTGCTATGTATGTATACATACAAAGGTGCCATTCAGATGTAACAGTATTTCTATAACTGTCAGGGTCATTGTTTGGCAGTGTTCTCCTATGGCCCTGTGGTAGAAACTCTTCTTAGGTCTGTTTGACTGTGATATGAACCTAAAACATCCACCAGAGGGCAGCAGGTCAAACATATGATGCCCAAGTTTGAATGGGACTTTAAATATGTTGATTGCTTTACTGAGATTGCAAGACTTCATGATAATGACATTTATAAAAAGCATGCTCATATAGCTCCTCTGGTGTTCAAGGGTTAGTGCTCTGTCAAAATCACTAATGAATAACTAATGATGGCATGTCCTGTAGATCTGCTCATCCCGTAGGCGAGCTGGTGTGGGCTGAAGGCGGATCAGAGGATGGCTACGATGTGCTGCGGGTCCAGCCTATTCGAACACTTCACGTTGACCAGCATGAGTGTCATAGGATGGTTGTCATAGAGGCTGCTGACAAGAGTCTTTTGGCAGTGGAATGTTTAGTTTACTACAAATTTTAGACAAGGTGGGATGATGGATCTGGATGGGGCAGGTTGAAGATCTTTGTGAAGACCTTGGAGAGCTGGACTGCACAACCCATCAGCACCCTTGCTCTTGCACCCAGCTGCACCTAGCATCAGGCCTGGACGTTTTGGCCAGCTTTTGCACTCTGAGCAGATGCCTCTCCTTGTGCTTTTGCACTATAGGAGGTGGCTGTTGAAGTCTGATGGACGAGCCGTGTTTATCTCTGTTGCTTTCATAGCAAACAAAAAACAATTTAGTTCCTCTGACAGCAAGGAATCTCTGTTGACTTCCGAGTGGTTGCTGATTTTGTAATTGGTAACATGGTGGGTGCTCTTCTGCACCTGTGGCGGGTTGCTGATGAAGTGGTTCTCAATCTTCCTCTTGTAGTCCTCGTTAGCGACCCTTTAGCCTCTTTTGGCTCTAGCAGTGCAGACAAAGTTTGTCTCCACACCTGTAGGTCTCTAGGGTATACCTTGCTGTTATGTAAGGTGTAATATAATAATACAATACTATGTTCATCTTTATTCAAGCTAAAGTAAATTACATTTAAGTTATATATTTTTTAAATCATCGTAGGTCAAAATATCGTTAATATTGCAAAAACTGAAAAAATAACTTTAGATTTAGAGTAGTTTAACGAAAGAACCGTCTCTTGCTAAGTTGACTTAACGACTCAAGAATCGTTGCACGAGAAATCGCGGGCGGCGCTAATGTCCTACGTAATCACATTACGGGAGCCAATGAGCTCCCAGAGAGACGGCGCAAAATTTGAAAGTGATCCGGAAGCGACTAGGCTTTCGTTGGCAACAATGTTTTGTGTATAGGCTTGACATATCGTTACACTGACAACTCGTTTTGATAATTTTGAGTAAAACCCTCTTATGTTTGTTTGGTAAGTATAATTGGAATTAAATATTTACTACTATTTAACTTTTTAGGGTAACGACAACGCATACATAGAAACATTATTGCTCAATACCGTGTTAGCTAGATGCTAAATTTCAGTTAGTGAGCTACACGTACGGGTCTCCTTGTTTTGATACCAGTGTTAAGTAACGCTAGCTATGGATCCTACTCAGATGGTAACTAAACTAGCTACATAAATGCATACGTAGCTAGCTTGTAATGCAACTAGGTAGTTAAGTTAAATGTTGTCCGTTCAGTAATAGCTAAGTAGCTAATTACCGAACGCTTGTAGTTTTAAAGCTAAAGTTTTTAACCGTCAGCTAGTGTATTAGTCACTCCATTTCTTTGTGCTGACCGTTTGCCGCCAGCCCACGCTGGCCACTTCGAACGGGGCAAATATGGCAACAACCTGCCCTGGGACCTAATGTGGCTAGTTATAGCCTAGTTGACGTCCTCTTTATCATTTAGTTATAATGTCAACCTAACATGTACACTGACCAGCATATTCCCTTTAGAAATGTTGAAGTTCAAGTATGGAGGACACAATAGCGTTAAAGATTTGGTCTCCGTGGATCCCATCACGAGCCGCTGTTCGCGACTTAATCAGTTGTTACAGGTAAAAGTTGTCGCCTGTTTGTAAACACTGTAGACTGTAAGCAGTAAACTGTAAAATTGGGCGAACAGTGGTTTAGTTCAAATTCAAGTGTTTGTTTTTGGTGATACAGTGTTCAGTGACAAGCGTGTTGTAGCTCCATTAATTATATATAATATTTTGCGGTATAGGGAAAGAGCGGTGTGCATGGATCCGCTGGAGTGAACGGGCTGACGAGAGAGAGCCTGCTGGACGCTCTCGTGCTGTTGTATAAGGAGTGCAGCTCTTCCGAGCTCATGAAGATCAAACATGTGGCCAACTTTGTCCACAAATGTAAGGCCTCGCATCTGTTATGGATTTAATAATATGCCTTTCCAAGCTATAAAAAAAAGTCTTCAGGCATATAAAGAAGTATTTTAATTGTCTTTTTCATAGTATTTACATAGTATTTGTTTTTTCATTGTCAATACTGTAAGTTAGTAAATGCGTGTTGTCAAAGTCCATTTATAAAGGTATTTGTTTTTGTCTGTCTTTAGTAAGGTTGTGGTTGTCAATGTTTTCTTTGTGTGTGTGTGTGTGTGTGTGTGTGTGTGTGTCAGTCTCTGAAATCGTCGCAGAGCTGCAGGAACTGCAGCCAGGGAAGAGGGATTTTGAAGTGAGGGGAATCGTGGGGCGTGGGCGATTCGCCGAGGTGCAGGTGGTGAAGGAGAAAGCCACAGGGGACGTGTACGCCATGAAGGTCATGGAGAAGAACTACCTGCGTGCTCAGGACAACGTGAGTAACCATCACACAGAATCACATCGACTCCCTTTTCTCTCCTTCACCCACTTGCCAATCCAGTCTTCTGATCCCTCTCTGTCCTCTAGGTGGCGTTCTACGAGGAGGAGCGGGCCATCCTGGCTCTCAGTGCCAGCCCTTGGATTCCACAGCTGCAGCACGCCTTTCAAGATCATGACAGTGTCTACCTGGTGAGTGACCACTTCTGAAGCTGCATGCACACTGCTGTCACACCTCCATAATCGAGCTAAGCCAGGTCCACTCTTTTTGGGTTGTGAATAATGATTTCAGGTTTTAGATGAGTGTAGCTTGTTTTTAATAAACCGAATCAAATGAGTTCACTTTTGGTTTGGACTTTTATTGTACTTTTTGGGTAAACGGTGCTGTCAAATGATGCTACACAACATGGAGAAAACAAAAAAAAACATTTTAGTTGCTGTACCTGCATGTCTTGTACAGAATGGAGACTGAACTGGAACTCTGTCCTGAAGGTCAGACTGTATGCCACAATTGGTCTTTTACCGATGGCTGTCCCTTTGGTGCAAGTGCTCTTGGCAACACCTCAGCCCTATCTGGGGGCTTTTAATGGAAGTGGACCTAGAAGCATTAGTGACACAGCATTACCTCTGTGCGACTCATTTGAGTCGGGTCACACCGACCCAGAGAGAAAGAGAGAAAATGAAAGCTTTTAGTTCACTTATAAGAAAGTGAGGCAGAGAAATGGAGGACTGGAGCTTTCAATTCAGGTCTCAGAAACACACACATACACACACAGAGTGAGAGAGAGAGAGAGAGAGGCTACTGAGTACATGGCCGAAGGAAGAAGTAACGGACCTTTCAGAACATTGTAGTCTCTGATGTTTTATTATTCTTGCTTTTGTGTAGCTGGTCTTTTTGTCCTACCCAAGTGTATATTTGGACATGTAATTTAATTTATTATAACATATGATAACGTATAATTTCGACAAAAGATCCACAGAAGGAATTTTCATCATCTGCTACATGTCGCAGGATGTTAAGATTGGCTTCTCTTCCCTGGCCATACTCCTTATGTCCAGCAGAGGGACCCCTAACCATCTTTGCTCAAGTCTCTTGAAATTTAAATACTTGGGTTCAGATTTGAGAAGGCACGCTACCAGTGTTCCTCTTCCAGTCCGATTATAAAGTCTTTCCTGTGAATGTCAACCGATATTGATACAATATTTATTTTAAACTTATTCATTGTGGAGCTGTAGTTCAGTTGTTTGAGGTGTTTTGAGTGTGATGTATATGCTATGAATGAATACAATATGTATGAATATGACATTTGTGTTTTGACATGACAGATAAATATAAGCAAATTATTTATTTAAATAAATTGTTTAATTATTTAAAAAAACAAAACCGAACAATTGGTGGTGTTGTGGCTTTAATATTACTGAAACAAAGAAGCTGTGCTGCAAGCTGATGAAGGGCAAAGTCCTACTGCCACCGCTTATCTACCTTAACGCCATTAACATACACAACAACCCTACCTTAACACTATTAACATACACAACGACCATACCTTAACACTATTAAACGACCATACCTTAACACATTAACATACACGACCCTACCTTAACACTATTAACATACACAACGACCCTACCTTAACACTATTAACATACACAACGACCCTACCTTAACACTATTAACATACACAACGACCATACCTTAACACTATTAACATACACAACGACCCTACCTTAACACTATTAACATACACAACGACCCTACCTTAACACTATTAACATACACAACGACCCTACCTTAACACTATTAACATACACAACGACCCTACCTTAACACTATTAACATACACAACGACCCTACCTTAACACTATTAACACTATTAACATACACAACGACCCTACCTTAACACTATTAACATACACAACAACCCTACCTTAACACTATTAACATACACAACGACCATACCTTAACACTATTAACATACACACCCTAATCATACCTTAACACTATTAACATACACAACGACCCTACCTTAACACTATTAACATACACAACGACCCTACCTTAACACTATTAACATACACAACGACCCTACCTTAACACTATTAACATACACAACGACCCTACCTTAACACTATTAACATACACAACGACCCTACCTTAACACTATTAACATACACAACGACCCTACCTTAACACATTAATTAACATACTTAACGACCCTACATACTTAACACTATTAACATACACAACCCTACCTTAACACTATTAACATACACAATTAACATACCTTAACACTATTAACATACACAACGACCATACCTTAACACTATTAACAACCCTACCTTAACACTATTAACATACACAACGACCATACCTTAACACTATTAACATACACAACGACCCTACCTTAACACTATTAACATACACAACGACCCTACCTTAACACTATTAACATACACAACGACCATACCTTAACACTATTAACATACACAACGACCATACCTTAACACTATTAACATACACAACGACCATACCTTAACACTATTAACATACCATACCTTAACACTATTAACATACACGACATACCTTAACACCATACCTTAACACTATTAACATACAACACCATACCTTAACACTATTAACATACACACGACCATACCTTAACACTATTAACATACACAACGACCATACCTTAACACTATTAACATACACAACGACCATACCTTAACACCATTAACATACACAACGACTCTACCTTAACACTAACCCTACCTTAACACTATTAACATACACAACGACCCTACCTTAACACTATTAACATACACAACGACCCTACCTTAACACTATTAACATACACAACGACCCTACCTTAACACTATTAACATACACAACGACCATACCTTAACACTATTAACATACACAACGACCATACCTTAACGCCATTAACATACACAACGACCATACCTTAACGCCATTAACATACACAGCAATCCTACCTTAACACTATTAACATACACTTCGACCCTACCTTAACACTATTAACATACACTTCGACCCTACCTTAACTGCATTAACATACACTTCGACCCTACCTTAACGGCATTAACAACATACACAACGACCCTACCTTAACACCATTAACATGCACATTGACCCTACCTTAACACCATTAACATACACAACGACCCTACCTTAACACCATTAACATACACAACGACCCTACCTTAACACCATTAACATGCACATTGACCCTACCTTAACACCATTAACATGCACAACGACCCTACCTTAACACCATTAACATACACAACGACTCTACCTTAACACCATTAACATACACATCGACCATACCTTAACACCATTAACATACACATCGACCATACCTTAATACCATTAACATAATAATCTTTATTTGTATAGCACCTTTCATGCATACATGCAACTCAACACATCTACCCTACCTTAACACCATTAACATACACAATGACCCTACCTTAACGCCTTTAACATAAACAACAACCCTACCTTAAAACCATTAACAGACCACCTCATAAAGTTTTCTGCCTTATCGACATTATCATATACAATGACCCTGCCTTAACACCATTAACATACATAATGACCCTACCATAACACCATTAACAGACCACCTCATAGTTATCTGCCTTAACGCCATTAACAGACCACCTCGTAAAGCTATGTGCCTTAAAGCCATTAACAAACCACCTCATAAAGTTATCTGCCTTAACGCCATTAATAGACCTTAACGCCATTAACATACATAATGACCCTACCTTAATGCCATTTACAGACCACCTCATAAAGTTATCTGCCTTAACGCCATTAACAACTAAAAGCATGAGGACTGCAGAAGAAGAAAGAAAATAATGCGTTACTTGAAATATGGCCACATAGTTTATAGAAAGTCTTCCAACTTGTGTTTCCAGACAATGGAAACATACAAACAAAACATACATACAAAATTGTTGGGCTCTCAAATGCGGGTTCGTTCTTAAAATGTTTGCTAGTGTGCAGCAACCAGTTCCAGATCTACCGTGATCACCAGCACTTTGTTGGTAGACGTGATGATGTCAAAGTCAAATTTATTTATATAGCGCTTTTTACAACACATGTTGTCACAAAGCAGCTTTACAAATTGTATGAGTCCAGATCCCTAATGAGCAAGCCAAAGGTGACAGTGTCAAGGAAAAACTCCCTAAGATGGTGGGGATATAGGAAGAAACCTTGGGAGGACCAAGACTCAAAAGGGAACCCATTCTCCATTGGGCGGCCCGTTAGCACCAGTCCGTATTTGTGGACAAAAGGTGGTTCTACAGTTGTAGCATAAGGTTCTTGTTCCCCGGTCAAGTAGTCACAGTCCCTTTGGCGCAGATGGTGAGCCTCAGGTAGGAGCCAGCATCAGCACGTCCTCTTGCGGCAATGGCACATCCAACCCCGGCATCAGTACATC
Organism: Brachyhypopomus occidentalis; assembly: GCA_020368025.1. Lineage (NCBI taxonomy): Eukaryota > Metazoa > Chordata > Actinopteri > Gymnotiformes > Hypopomidae > Brachyhypopomus > Brachyhypopomus occidentalis. Next base: position 131,211 of record JAGXOD010000032.1, read on the forward strand.
CACCGGCAAGCCAGACCATCTCCCAGGTGCTTGTAGGTGCTTGCATGCAGTCGTCTTGGGTAGAAGCATGCAAAAAGATGGACAATACAGACTGAGTGTGTGGATGTCAATTTAACCAATGATACATGATGTGTATTGTTTTGGTTACTACCTTGGTTCTCAGTTTTACCATACCTTCAATACATACATTCTCGCTCTCGCTCTACACTATAGTTTGGTCAGCAGTTTGGTCCCCTTTTTCATGCAGTTTGAATATAATGTAGCTAATTAACTTCATGAATTTAGAGATGGCGATTGGTTCAGTTATTTCATCCATTAGTTCTTTCTCTTCTCCTGAAGAGTTTGTCAGGTTTCTGATGCCCTAACTCTGAACTTCCTTTTCTCCACGACGAAACTGGAAACGAGGTTTTATTTATGTATTCATTTGCGGATCCATGGTTGCGGCTCCATGGCAGTGAAGTGTTCAAATGCTATTTTTTCTTGTTTAAGTGCTCTAGTAGGTGGATATACTGTTCACATTACTGGATTATCAAAATTATTTCAGTGAAAATGACTGGTGTTGAAGTGCATAGATATTTCCATCTGAACATAATAGTTTTGAATAGTAACTGAGGAGAAAATGTTGCAGTTAAATTCTACAGTGGTGTATAAACTGTTATCGTGTGACCTGCTCAAACAAGTCTGGCTGTTATCATGTGACCTGCTCAAACAAGCCTGGCTGTTATCATGTGACCTGCTCAAACAAGCCTGGCTGTTATCATGTGACCTGCTCAAACAAGCCTGGCTGTTATCATGTGACCTGCTCAAACAAGCCTGGCTGTTATCATGAGACCTGCTCAAACAAGCCTGGCTGTTATCATGAGACCTGCTCAAACAAGCCTGGCTGTTATCATGTGACCTGCTCAAACAAGCCTGGCTGTTATCATGTGACCTGCTCAAACAAGCCTGGCTGTTATCATGTGACCTGCTCAAACAAGCCTGGCTGTTATCATGTGACCTGCTCAAACAAGCCTGGCTGTTATCATGAGACCTGCTCAAACAAGCCTGGCTGTTATTATGTGACCTGCTCAAACAAGCCTGGCTGTTATTATGTGACCTGCTCAAACAAGCCTGGCTGTTATCATGTGACCTGCTCAAACAAGCCTGGCTGTTATCGTGTGACCTGCTCAAACAAGCCTGGCTGTTATCATGTGACCTGCTCAAACAAGCCTGGCTGTTATCATGAGACCTGCTCAAACAAGCCTGGCTGTTATCATGTGACCTGCTCAAACAAGCCTGGCTGTTATCATGTGACCTGCTCAAACAAGCCTGGCTGTTATCATGTGACCTGCTCAAACAAGCCTGGCTGTTATCATGTGACCTGCTCAAACAAGCCTGGCTGTTATCATGTGACCTGATGTTATTTTTTCAGCCATATCTGATCCAACATTTTTTTTTTTTTTTTGCCAACATCAACCTGATTCTGATTTGTGGAGTGTGATCACATGGACCCTGGGAATCTATACTAGATTATATTTGTATTGAAGGCAATGAATGGTTTATCCTTGCATAACTGGATAAAAGATGCAGTTTCATGATAAAAAGTCTGTGGCTCCTGCTATCGCAGGCCTCAGCGAGCTCGCACCATTCCATGTGGATTATTGGAACTGGCGGACTGATGACAGCCGATGTGTCTAAATACATTTCTGTGGGAGGAACAAACTGTGGTTGTGATTGGAGTCTTAATGTGACCGAGTGGACAGGGCTGTCAATTTAGATCAGTGATTTAATAGCCAAAGAGTGCTACGATTGCATGCCTCTACATTACCATATTACATAATCAAAGGTTGGTAGGTAGTTTCACTTGTCTGGATTAGAATGCTAACCCCTCCAATCCTGTGTATTTATTTGATCTGCGTGCGTGAGTGTCACAATACGCACGCACGCACTCTCCCTACACCTGGACAGACACACACACACACATACAAAAGCTGTGTTTCTGAGAATCCCCTTCTCATTAGCAGTGGGGAGTGGTAAGATTTGAAAGCCTACAGGAGAAGAGTGGGATTCTCTTGAGGATAAGCACAAATAACAGGAACTGCACGGAAATGATTCCCTCATCCCAGCCCAACTCCCTCTCCATAGCGCCCTCTCCTCAAGCAGATGCATAAAACCAGACCCACACACAGAAGAATTAATCCGTCTGTCTGAGTGTTGGGCTCAAAAGACCCTCACTACCTTGTTGCTAGGTAACATGGTTTAGAATGCTGTGGTTGCCATTTATGGTCTGGCAGCTTTGCCTCCCATTCATGTGTGTGTGTGTGCGTGTATGTGTGTGCGTGTTTTTGCACATGTGTGCAAACATTCTTCACATAGCCTCAAAGCTTTTTATATAGCGTGTCTGTGTTCTAGCGTTGGTGTGAATCTAAAGAGTGAGGAAGGATACATGTGTTTCATGTATGTATATTACAACAGTTCAGTATATTCATTCAGTAAGGCCATAGACCTAAACACAGGTATTTGTGAGTGTGAGTGATCTGAATCTGAATGTGTCCATCTGATGTGATGTGTAATTAAAGAGGCATAGTGCCAGACTGAATCAGACATTTCACATCCATCTGCACTCAGAAAGGGGCGAGCTACTGCCATGCTGTGTGTGAGAATACGCCAGATCACCAAGTTCAAATATGTAGTGTGTGTATCCATGTGCATTCAGTACAAATTTGTTTCAGTGTTTGAGTCCGTATGTCATTACAAAGTAGGTGTGTGTGTGTGTCATTCATTTCGCTGTGCGTGCATAAGAGGTTTTGGATATTGTTTGATTGATTCTAGTAAATACGTAAGTTGGTCTGGATAAGGACGTCTGACAAATGCTGAAAATGGGATTCTGATAATTAAACTGCTTGCACATGCACACTGGCTTGTGAGATAACCAATCCAAAGAGCACAAAGGCTGACTGCTTCCTCTTTATTGAACCTTTATCTTCAAATATCTTTATTTATCCTCTTTAAAGGCTGACTGCTCCCTCTTTATTGAACTTTTATCTTTAAATATCTTTATTTACCAGTAAAATTATTTTTTAGGATCATAGTTTTGGTATGGGTACAAAAAATCCATCTTAATAATTAATTATGTACATTTTATTCTGTTAGATTTTAACCATGTCTGTCTGCTGTGGTGCTCATGAAGAAACTCATTAAAAATTAAAAGAAGTACTTACAAGGGTAATTGTAATAGGTAGAGAAAGCATTAAGACATAACACAAAATGGAGAATTAGGCCAAAATGGTATTAGTGCTTTATGGAGACTGCAGTTAAAATTTAATTCCATAGCTGTTGTTAATAGTCATTCAATTCCATTTTTGCATTTTATACCTACAGTGGTGTCTGGCATTCATGTAATGTTATTTTTTCTGTTCTGTCTTTTGAGCATGTCTTCATTGCTTTCACAGTTGTCTCAAGGTGCCATTTAAGCCAATTAGTTAATTGGCTAATTAGCATTTAATAGGGTAACTGTAAACAATTGTTCGGCTGCCTCTGTGTTCCGACCCGGGGTGATTAAAGCGTGATTGAACATGCTCGCTGTGGTCTCTCCGAGGACTGGCCAGTGGGGCAGCTCGTTTTATTAGTGAGCGCAGTGACGCTTTTCAGCAGCAGCCATCAGATATCAAATGGCGGGAGGCGTGGGAACGAAGCGCGATGGTGCTGTCCTTCCCAGCCGGCCCTCGCGGGGTTCCGGCTGCTCCCCACTCTCAACGGCATCTCGCGGATTTTCCACAGCTTGCCGTAACATCATGACCGCTCACCTCTAATCCACCTGTTGTGGGACTTTAGCGGAGAGCTGTGATGGGTAGCGGCCGGGGGGGTTGTTGCTGTGCTCTAATCTGCCCCTACCCAGCCCTCCGCCCCAACACATTCCATGATGTTATGCTGTGTCTGTGGCCACAGGTGATGGAGTACCTCCCAGGAGGTGATCTCATGGCTCTGCTGAACAGATACGAGGATCAGTTTGACGAGCCGATGGCTCAGTTTTACCTGGCTGAGTTGGTGCAGGCCATACACGCTGTTCACCAGATGGGATACGTGCACAGGTGAGAGATCCTTTGTGCTGGTGAATTACATGTATATAAGCCCCTCAGACTGCACTCACTCATAAACAAATCTGAACCCTTTTCTATCACTCAACAACTTTTCCTATTAATAAGCATATTGGTGTTGTGACTCATATTGAAAATTGTACATAGTACAAAGAGTGCTTTTTTACTGCCTTTTGCAGTTTTCAGCATGTGCTTCTATATCTGTGTGTGTGTCTCTCTCACTCTCTCTAACTCTCTCTGGTGGCAGAGATGTAAAGCCAGAGAATGTTCTTATTGACCGTACAGGACACATTAAGCTGGCAGACTTTGGTTCTGCTGCTAAACTGACTTCCAATAAAACGGTAATCTCTGTCTCTAGTAATCAGAAATGTTGTAAAGGCTATAAAGAATTTGAATAGTTAATAGATTTTTTTTTCTCTCATTGTTTTGGTGTTGATTATAATGGTGATGAGTATAATAGGCTGACTGATGGAACTTTATGGTTCAGGTGGGCTCTTGCAGTCTTCCTGTGGGCACTCAGGATTTCCTGAGCCCAGAGGTCCTCTCAACCCTGAATGGGGGCCCCCAGAGCACCTACGGTCCTGAGTGTGACTGGTGGTCTCTGGGTGTCATCGCTTACGAGATGATCTACATGAAGTCACCTTTCGCCGACGGAACGACAGCCAGAACCATCAACAACATCATGAATTTCCAGGTAAAACCTGAATTATCTGCTTCTCTAGATGTGTTTCACTCAGCCTAGTTCCACAGTTTCACATTCACAGCAAGTACACTGCGAATGCCTAGTACCATCTGCTCTCTTACTTGTGTGTGATATTATTTTGCAGGCTGTATTATTCTTAAGATGGATCTTATTCTGTTATTATTTTTGGACATGTGTGTTTTCCACAATGAGTGCATATGTTGTGAGTGCTTATTGTGTGTGTGTTTTCCCTCCCAGCGCTACCTCAAGTTCCCAGAGGAACCCGGGGCCAGCTCGCAGTTTGTGGACCTAGTGCAGAGTTTGCTCTGCGGGGCCCGGGAGCGGATAGGATATGAAGGCCTGCGCTCTCACCCCTTCTTCTCCAGCGTAGATTGGAGTGGCCTCAGATATGGTGAGACTCGCTGCTGCCTCAGAGGCATTGTGCCTAAGCTGTGGCATTTGCATGAATGGCCGTTTCTTCATTTCAAGTCTAATTGAAGGATAAAGCTTTTTGTTCGGACCCATAGTCAACAGTAACATTTTATCAGGGGCGTGAAATGTGTCCTCAGGGGGTGAAACGTCCTCTGTATCACCCTTGTTTTACCAGTACCTACAAGTGGTGAGCGCCGTACGTTCACCTCAGTGTTGCACCGAGTTGCACTAAAGTGAAATACAGAAATATAGAAAATGGGAAGCATGTACACTTTGGCTCTTGGCCATTCCTTGCTATGAACCCCTAATGTATTGTGTGTGATTTGTTCTTTAATGGGCTGTAATGGGTATATTTTGAGATGCAATGGGCTGTACTGTATACGTGTGTGTGTGTGTGTGTGTGTGTGTGTGTGTGTGTGTGTGTGTTTGTGCGTGTTCATGTTTGTGTCAGTGCACAGATTGCTGTGCAGATTAGCAGGGCAGTCTGAATTTAAAGACTTGAGACTCTGATTTAAGCAATTAAGCCTTAGGCACACAAGGCTGAGTGCATCTCACATATCCTCTCCAAAAAGCAGTACAGCTGCAAAGAGACAGACTGACACATACATTTGGGCAGATGCTCTTGTACAAAGACTTCAGTTATGTGACCAACACACGTGAATGTAGTGTTAGGTCCTTGTTGCCCAAGGACTCTTACTGCGATAGTGTCCTTGCCAGGCAGAGGATTGAACCCCAGTCACCCACAGGAGAGCCAGCTTTGATACCTGGTGATGTATACCACAAAGACATAATAATGCACATTCAAGATGTTATTACATTGGCAATGGTATATTATTTGATATCACCTTTCAGTGTTAAATACGGTCATCTTTCAGCAGGCATACCTACGTAGCCTTCTCGTACTGTGAGAATCCCCTCAGGGTTTGGGGGATTTCTCTAGTATTAGGCAGATTATGTAGCATGCAGGTGTTCCCACGGGGGCATTCAGCCAGCTTCTGTTTACACAATGCAACATGCTTTACACACACACACACACACACACACACACACACACACACACACAAACACAGCTTTCATCCGGGTCAATGTGGTGTTTTTAAGGAGAAAATTAGCAGTTGTTAGGTTTTCTGATCATTCTGATATAGAGTTCTGATCATATTAACATTTTCTCACTTACAAAATGAACCCAGAAGACCCGCCCCCCCATCCCCAACACATGCCATCACCACCACCACCTGCTAAATTCAAATGGAATTGAACCAAGCTTGCTGGGTACCACACTGCATCCTCTCCACATAAAGCAGTAAGGACGATAACACCTGCTCACAGGAAGAAATCATGAGATGCTCTCTTCTACTGCTTTAGACTGTTATGGTTTTGAGGATACAGAGGGTGCTTTAAATCCAGACAAACTATGCATTTACCTGTTTGGATCTTTCTCCTCAAGAGGAGCAACCTGTCAGTAATATAGCAGGGTGTTTACATCGATACGTACTGTTCCATGCAATGACTAACTGGTACAGTGCTAAACACAGGTCAGCATGCAGTAGATAAGTACCAGGGTTGACCTCATAATTGAAACTCCTGACAGTATACTAATATCAAGACTGCTTTGTTTTTTGCAGGCCAGAACATCCTATAAAGGAGCAGTGATGAACGTATGCTTAGTCTGGGGTCTTGTAAAATGGCTGTAGGCTCCTTTATATGACCACATGGTGCAGGCCTGCTATAAATCCTATCTTTGAGAAGCTGATGACATGCAGTTTTTCTTCAGACTGGGTCATAGAGACCCTGCTGGTGTTTCTGGTGTTTTGTGGTGTTGAGCAGTTATTGTCATTAGTGTGTTCTGTTCCTGAAAGAAATATGCATAACACAACATAACATGATCTGACAGTGATTATTTTGGCCTGATGCACATGAGTGTTTAGCTGAATTTTTGCAAGCTGACATTGTGAGATCCGTAATGTACTGTTAGCTATTGGCTTCCGGCATAATATAACTCAGCTGGCTTCCTGTGATTTAGTACTTCAAAAGTATTTTTCAGGCATCTTCTGTTCATCCGGATCAAGAGAAATCAGAGTGCCTTAAAAAGGCCTGCAGCCCCCAAACTGGTTGATTATGGTTATAACTACCTGGATTTTGGCCAAAAAAAAAGCACGCCTTATGCGTATTTATTCAGATTATTCGAAATACTTCTGAATTAAATATCACATGCAGGCATTAAGTACTACCATTAATTAAATAATCTGAGTCACTGCTCAGGACTGAATAACAGAAGTGCTCATTTGCCTACAACTGTGTTATTATTTTCCTGTGCTGAAGAACGTGATGAATAGCCCTTGTAAACAAATCTAATGGCGTTTCTCATGTATGTCATTTCAACGGCGCTCAAAGTTGTTAATGTTCAGCGTACATGTATATGAGTATGTTCTCATGCGCACATCATTACTTTTGATGCTGAGGACCACTCTTTGTTTAGATGTATAATGAAGGAGCTATTATTGAACACAAGGGCATGTAGTTTTGTGTGTGTGTGTGTGTCTGCTTGTGTGTGTGCGCACATGTGCGTGGGGGAGGGGGGGGGGGTGATGTTCTTGTTGGTGGTGGTTGAGAGTAATATTGTATCAAAGAAATATAGAAAATAAATGCATTTAGGCAAGTTCATTCATTTTATTAATATAATTAATAAAATTATTATATTACATTTATTAATTTTCAAAAAATGAGTCTTCATTCATTAAAAGAATTTAAAGCAACTAAAGCTACGAGCTCTGCCATGTGTGATATTCCCAGCTGGTGACATGGAAACCTGCTGCTCCCTATCAGCTTCATATTAAAGTATAATGGCATTTACAGTTCATATTGAGTAGACCAGTCCTCACACATGTTCGGGACCTATGGAAAATGTATATTGTATTGGAATTATACAGTAGTTTTATAATGTATTAATGTGTGTGTGTGCTTGTGTAAGTTGGTCTGAGTTGAGTTCAAGCTACGTAGTGTAGTTAAAGTAATTTGGTGTTCACACACCAAAATTCAGCAGCTTGGGCTTTAGGTTCTAGTGATTAGTGCAGGAACAAAGATAGTTTTGTCATTTCAGAGTGAGAGTCAAATGTCTGGGGCTCATCACGGCTAGGAATACATTTAGGATATATCGGTTAGCCCACACCAACTGGAACCTCACGGTAAAAGACCTTTTCCCTTCATTTGATTAATAAGCCAAACAATGTGAAATTCCTTGTTAGAGTAGCACACACATCCTCAAATTAATGAAACTCTTGTGGTGACTTAATATAAAATAAACCTAGTCAGTCTATAGCGACTGCTTTAAGTATATGGCTCTTGTGATGCAACTTGTGCAACTTGACTGAAACTGTCTGAAAACTCAAGTTCAAACGATCACTTGTGAGCGAAGCCGCGCACACTCAGTTCAGTAGTAATAATTCATGAACCGATTTTCTAAGAGCTGGTTTCACTTCCAACAGTTTTAATGTGTTTTCTGTTTATTATAGTATTGAATCATGTTACGATAATGACACCCAATGGAAACCTAAGATTCAGCCCTTATACAAAAATGTGCTCCTGTTTACAAAAATGTGCTGCTGTTGGTGTGCGTGTGTGTATGTGTGTGTGACTTGTGTCAGGGTGAGGATGATACGATGATATCAAAATGAAGAATTGCTTATTGACCTCAGTGTGTAATTGGGCAGTCATGCTAATGCAGTCCTGCGGTCACCACAGTCAGCCGCCACACATGAGTCCAGTGGTACAAATGTGTGTGTGTATGCGTGTGTGTGTGTACTGGAATTTTTCATATGTATTAAAATCGTACAGAGAGATAGCAGCCTTTTGTATGTCTATTTAGTGTAGGACTGGGGGTATGTATGTATTGGCTATATATTTGTATGCATTTGTACATCTGGTGTGTGTGTGTGCGTTTTGTGTAGATCAGTGTGTGAGTATGCAAGTGAATGTGTTGTGCGTGTATTTGTGTGCAGATCCAGCGCTTGGTTTAGGCTGTGACTCAGACTGATGAGCTGAGGCTGCTGCAGTGATGGAGAGAGAAAGGGTGTGTGTGTGTGTGTGTGTGTGTGTGTGAGAGAGAGAGAGAGAGAGAAAGTGTGTATGAGTGTGTGCGCACGATTGAGTGAGGGAGAAAGAGTGGATGAGGGAGGGAGTGAGTTACTGCACTAGAACCTCATCACTGAGATCCTCTCTCCCTCCCTCCCTCCCTACTTCCTTCTCTCTCTCTCTCCCTCTCTGCGCTGTTTTCATCTCCTTCCTTGCTCACTGCTTGTCTCTCCTGCCCCCCCCCCCCCTCCCCTCTCTCTCTCATCCCCCCCATCTCCCACTCTGCCCTCCTCTCCAGCCGTCCCTCCCTTCGTTCCCGCGCTCCGCGCCGAAGATGACACGTCTAATTTTGAGGAGCCGGAGAGGGCCCCTCGGCGTGCGCCCGCTGCCCAGCGAGACCTCCCGCGCCCCGGCTTCCAGGGGCAAGACTTGCCCTTTCTAGGCTGGTTCTTCAGCCGGGCCCTGACTGCGCTGGCCAAATCGGAGTGAGTACCTGCATACGCATGCAAGCGCGCGCGCACACACGCACGGCCGCTCGGCATCATATCAGAGAGAACCGCTTTACCAGCGCAATCACAGCTGCTAGGTTGCCGCCGAGAAGGCGGCGGGATCGCCACGGCGACTGTCACCAGGCAACATCGTAGGTGAGTGTCAGTCTTGCTGTATCCATGCAGATGTTGCTCCCGGGTAGCAGTGGTCTCGGCTGTTTATTGCTTCCTCTTCCGTCTTTCGCGTTCTCTCCCGCTCCGTCTGTTGTGATGAATGGGGATTGTGAGTGCTGAGTGGGAGATTAGCAAAACAAAACACAAACTGTGTGTGTATGAAACGGAGTGCTGATCCTTTCAAACTGCTCATCTTGTATTTCATTAATGTGTTATTCACGCAAATGCAGCAGACTGGGAATCCCTGTGTGTGAGTGAGTGTGTGTGTGTGTGCGCGTATGTGTAAGTGGAAAGTCTTCACAAACATTTTGAAGCAGATTGCTCTTTGTCTTTGCTGCAGTGCTGTTGAGTGGACCGTTGTTTTTGTAGACATGTGTGCTGCGTTTGTTGCTGGTTTCGTGTATTTGGTATGCGTGTGCACACCTCTGTGCTTGTCTGTGCAGGCGTCCACATATGCCCAGCAGTTGTGGATGTGTGTTTACACAAGTGCTTGTATGTGCGCATGGGTAATCTGATACATTTATTTATTTATTTTCTGTTTTGTTTTCTGTGATGTTGGTGTGGTTTGGGTGCTGGGAGCAGATCTGAGATCAGCACAAAGACGCAATGTTCTGGCTGCTTTATGTGACAGAATGCCCCTCTTTACTGCACCATGTGGCTATACAGCAGAGAGGGCAAGAAAAGGCTGAATGGTTGACTACTGGGGGAGGAAAGAGAGAGAGAGGAGCAGAGAGAAGATGTGAATGGCAATAGCGCTATAAGAAACGCTAAACCTTGACTGAGAGAAAGAATGTATTTCTATGGTAACCAGAGGGAGTTTCCTCCTCTGCTCGCTCTCTCTCTCTCTCTCTCTCTCTCTGTCTCTCTCTCCCTCTCTCTCTAGCCCTTTTTCTCTAGCCCTCTCTGCCCTCTCTCTCTCTCTCTCTCTCTCTCTCTCTCTCTCTCTCTCTTCCTCTCTCGTCTTCCCCTTTTCTCCGCATGTGTTCTTCCCAATCACTCTTGTTGTTTTGCTTTACTTCCCCTCGTTGTCATACACATTACATGTTGCCCTAATGCAGAAACACATAATCGCATTTGCCTTGTTGGCTTCTGGCCTCTTCTGCAACCCTTCTTTTGGCACTGAAGTGGAGGGCAGATTAATAGCCTACTGAATGCAGAATAAGTAGAATATATAAATGGGAGTGCTTCTCTCTCTCTCTCTCTCTCTCTCTCTCTCTCTCTCTGTTCCTCTCTCTCTCTGTCTCTATCTCTCTCTCTGTCCCCCTCTCTCTCTCTCTCTCTCTCTCTCTGTGTCTCACTGCCTTTTCTGTGTTTTTATATGTGGTTCATTCGAGCATCCACTTTTAATGAGTGCAGTCTACCGCATAAAGGACTAATGAGGACTGCAGTCCATCTTTACCGATAGAACGACAGGCAGCTTGCATCTCCACCACCTGATGCGCGTGCGTGTGTGTGTGTGTGTGTGTGTGTGTGTGTGTGTGTGTCTTGCATTGTGTCTGCAGTAGGTGTACGTTCTGAGCTGAGCTTTAATAGCCTTCTGCCCCTTGCTTCCATAAACAGAAACACTCATGCGCAGCCTACACCCGTTCCCCACTTCCCCAACCACACACCTACAGGTTTCCATGCACCTCACAGCCTGTCCTGTGTCAATACAAACCAAACCGGCCTCTGCCTATAATGTATTGTCGCTGATCTGGAATCAGTGGAATGACCTAAGACTTGCACGCAATTGCTGTGTGGTGTGCATGCAGAAGCTCAGTGTCGTGACTTCCCCACAGAACATACACCATATGCCTAGAACACCCTCCCTCCTTCCCACATGCTACGTAACGCACCGTAGCTGCTGCTCCCTCCACATGTTTTTACCCAGCTTCACATCCAGCCTAGTCGACTCTATTCGGCGGCATTTACATGAGGGAAGAGGCATTGTCTGTCTCCTCATGCGTGAGCTGAGAACGGTGGCACATAAAAGTTGTGATTTTTCTCGTGGCGTGCGCTCCTGTGATGCACATGAACCTACGGTGCACGCGGGATTAGCTGGTTCTGGAGACAAATTAAGTGCTGAAGGGCTGTTTGAGAATTTCACTCGCTCACACTGCCGGATATGAGCCTGTGAAAATTCGGTTTTATTTTTACTTCGAAATCTCTCAGTGATTGTGGGATGAATTTTACATGTCTCCCTATGTCTGTCTGTTTCTCTCTCTCTCTGTCTGTCTGTCTGTCTGTCTCTCTCTCTCTCTCTCTCTGTCTGTCTCTCTCTCTGCCTGTCTGTCTCTCTCTGCCTGTCTCTCTCTGCAATCCTGCCAGCCTCCTCCCCCTCTTTACCTTTGTCAGGGTAAAAATAGCTTTCTAGTGTGAATGATGAAATAAATTACTTTAATCTTGTCTCCTTTCTACCTCTACAATTAAACAAACACAGGAAGCGTGAGCACATTGGCATTAACTGCTCATCACAATTCCCAAACCAAAATGCTGAACAATCATAAATCATTCGGGACTTCAAGGTTTGCCGTTTGCTCCCGCCTGACCTTTTGGAGAGAGGTGCCTTGCCCCGCTGCACGCTGGTGACTGCTGGTTTCTTGTCCACTCAGAAAGGCTTCTAATTGGCTTATTTATTTATTTTAGACAACAGTGGTGTCTACTGCGGGGTTCATGACATAATGGCCATTTTAGTGACTAAGTGCGAATGTGTTTGAACTGTGATTCGCTTTTTTAACGACCAGCACACATGTGCATGTGTGTGTGCATACGTGTGTGTGCATACGTGTGTGTCATCGGTGTAACCACTGCAGTAAGTCAGGGCTACATCACGTGCGACAACGTTGTCTTGATTTGTGGTTTGATCCCTAATCTGCATTACAGTTGATATAGTGGTTTGGTAAACAAATGGAACGTTGGTGTGTTCTCAAGGCCCAATTTAAAATAGATGCTGTGACTCACTGGCTTATATATTGCAGTGGGATGTTTTGGCTGCGGTTAGCAACCATCCTTACACTACTGAAAGTGTGAGACATGCAGACCAGTGAGAAATCCATTACGAAGACCGTCCAATGAGAGCGGAGCACACTCTTCTTTTCAATTGGTTCGACAGAATTATGCTCTATTCCCCTGATATAATGGACATGTTTAGAGGTAACAAATCGCACCCAACAGGAGGCATACGGTGTAGTCCTTATCAGCCAAGTGGAGGTCTTAATGGAGCCCTGGCTACTGATCTGAGGTCAGCTAGGACGGTGCTGAGAGGGAGTTACTGGCTCAACCAGGTTTCCCCTGGCTGGGATTAGAAGAGTGCAGCAGTGTGTCCTTGTTATTGCAGCTGATGTGCATGCGAGGGCATGTTGCCGTGATCGTGCATGCGTGTGTGCATATTTGGGTGTTCGTGTTGCTCTATAGTATGCTTCTTTTCTTTTTAAAAGTGTATCTGAAGTGTGCGTGATATTTGGAGAAGTGTGTGTGTGTGTGTGTGTGTGTGTGTGTGGGAGGCCCTGCGTACTGATACAGACTTTAGGATCAGTGGTGGGCAGAGATAGTGTAGTCAGCAGGAAGTATTTCTAAAACTGTGATTCATAGCTGATGCCTCTGCAGACCACACCTCTTGGCCATTCACTCACCCAATCTCTAAGTTTTTATTCCCAACCTCGAGTAACTCATTTACTCATTCACTGGATTCTCAACCTGGAGTTGCTCATTCTTCTCCTCACAGAAGGCTACAGAAATACTATATTGTTATTATATTGCTACACACAGCAGTTGTGGTATGCTTTGCAGTAGGTTAAATCGCACTGGTCAACCCCTGATGTAGCATGATTAAAAATGGTCTGCATTAACTAAAAGTATTTATGTATTTATGTTTGTTGATTGCCCACAGGATTATTATCTGGCACATCGTGACAGAAAGCTTATTTGTATATTTCAGTCTTGTGCGATATCGGACTAACAAAGGTACATATTGTAACAATGATTAACTAACTGTAGGACGCAGTATGGCTGCATATCATTGGTTAGTCACCCATTCACAGGATTTTAATCCAGAGTTGTTCACTGGATTCCACTGGACAACTAAATTTTAACACCACAATGTTTGTGTTTGGTTTTTCTATTATATTCAGATTATTAATTTTACATTCATTATATATTGCTTCATCATAAATATTATTACGCTTACACCTAGAGGTCGTTATCTAGAGTTAGGTATTCATGCTACAGTTTGTTATACAGAGTTAGGTATTCATGCCCAGAGTTCGTTATCTAGTAAGGTATTCATGCCCAGAGTTCGTTATCTAGTTAGGTATTCATGCCCAGAGTTTGTTATCTAGAGTTAGGTGTTCATACCAGAGTTCGGTATATAGAGTTCGGTATTCATACCAGAGTTCGGTATATAGAGTTAGGTATTCATACCAGAGTTCGGTATATAGAGTTAGGTATTCATACAAGAGTTTGGTATATAGAGTTAGGTATTCATACCAGAGTTCGGTATATAGAGTTAGGTATTCATACCAGAGTTCTGTATATAGAGTTAGGTATTCATACCAGAGTTCGGTATATAGAGTTAGGTATTCATACCAGAGTTCGGTATATAGAGTTAGGTATTCATACCAGAGTTCGGTATATAGAGTTAGGTATTCATACCAGAGTTCGGTATATAGAGTTAGGTATTCATACCAGAGTTTGGTATATAGAGTTAGGTATTCATACCAGAGTTCGGTATATAGAGTTAGGTATTCATACCAGAGTTCGGTATATAGAGTTAGGTATTCATACCAGAGTTCGGTATATAGAGTTAGGTATTCACCCGTTCAGTGGATTCTTATTTTCATTGTCTTAACTACATTTTAAAGCTTGTTTATAACTGCAGGCCAGAGTAGCACAACAGAATTTGAAAAGGTCAGCAGCTGCCGCGGACGGTCTCAGAACTAACTGCGCATCACTGTGCTGACACCAGCTGGCTACACCCCAGACGTAGCCCGCTCCACGCTGCAGATAACATCTTAGCTCCACACTTTTTTCATCTCCATAAATGCATGCTGTTCATTCTTGTTAATGCTGGCAAAAGTATAATGCCTTAAACAGTAGTTACAGAGGATGCTGTAGCCCTGTCAGTGCAGTGTCATCAGTCTTGTCATCTCCTTAGAGTGAGTTGCGAAAGGCATAAACAGTTGCACTCCCTTTAGATGTGGGAAGAGGGGCAGCACAGCCAGTGACCTCCCTGAGCACACCGAGACGGGATGTTTCAGCATATACTGTTGAACTCGACTACAGAATTAAGCTTAATGGTATGTGGTAACGTTCTCATCACTGCATGCACTAGTGTTTTAGGGGTCTTTTGTTTATTTTCTCTTCTCTCTTCTGTGCACCTATGGACCAAGCTCAGTTTTGGTTCAGGCTTGGGGACCTTTTAAGATGAGATAAGAGTATAAGAAGCGTTTATTAGTCCCACACTGGGGAAATTCGCAGTGTTATGGCAGCGAGGGACAGTAGAGCATTCAGCAGTATAGTCTAGGGGGGGAGGGGAGGAACACGAAGGGGTAGACAAGGGTACTGAGATCAGTGTTGGTTGTACAGTATAACAACAGGAAGGGAGGACCTGAGGTACTGCTCCACCACAGTGTCAAAAAAGTCACAAGACTTGCACTCCAAGCGACCTCAATCTTCTAAACAGGTAGAGTCTGTTCCACCCCTTCCTGTGGAGTCCACTAGTGTTGGTAGAGTTTGCTCTGCCCCTTCTTGTAGAGTGCACTAGAGTAGTCTGATCAGTCCAGTTTCTTGTTGAGGTGTATACCCAAGTACTTATATGAATCCGCCATCTCAATGTCCATTCCCTGGATGTTCACTGATGCTGGGTGGGAGTGTCTTTGCCTACAGTGGTCCACCACCAGCTCTTTCGTCTTACCCATGTTAATCTGGAGGTGCTTACGCTGACACCAACGCACAAAGTCCTGGATCAGTTCTCTGTATTTCCTGTCATGCTCATCTGTGATGAGGCCAACAACTGCAGAGTCATTGGGATGCTCCTATAGATGACAGTTCCGTGAGCGAGTGTCTGCAGTCTACAGACCAAAGAACAGCGACAGCGTGGTTCCCTGCGTAGCTCCTGTACTGCGTATCACTAAGGCAGACACAGTCCCGGGCCTTCACATACTGAGGTTGATCTGTGAGGTAGTCCATATTCCAGCCCGAAAGGTGAAGGTCCATCTCCAGTTGCTCCACCATGTCCCTCAGGAGCCCAGGCTGAAATAAAAGAACATGATTCTCACTGCACTCATCTGTTTGTCTAGATGAGAAACAGCTCTGTGCAGGAGGTAGATGACTGCATCATCCACACCAATACCAGACTTGTAGGCAAACTGAAGTGGGTCCAATGATGAGCTCACTAGGGGGCGGAGATGGACAAGCACCAGCCTCTCCAGTGTCTTCATCAGACGTCATGTCAGTGCCGCAGGCCTGTAGTCACTGAGATCCTTTGGCTGTGGCGTCTGTGGTACTGGTACCACACAAGATGTTTTCCATACTTGTGGAACACGTTCAAGTTTAAGGCTCATGCTGAACATGTACCCATCTATCCCACACAGCTGGCCTACACGGGACTTCAGAAGCCTGTTGCTAATGCCATCCGCACCTGCCGCCTTCCTCGCTTTAATTTTCCTCAGCCCACCGTCAGCTTGGCCTGCCCTTCATGCTGTATCCTCTTATCCTTTGGATGTTAAACAAGCGCAGGATTATGTCACCGGTGGTCGTTCCAGCTCTGGAACCCTCGGCCAGCAAGCCCCTGAGGGCCCTAGGTGAAGGCTGAGGGCCCTAGGTGAAGGCTGAGGGCCCTAGGTGAAGGCTGAGGGCCCTAGGTGACGGCTGAGGTCCCTAGGTGAAGGCCGAGGGCCCTAGGTGAAGGACGAGGGCCCTAGGTGAAGGCCGAGGGCCCTAGGTGACTGCCCCGTTGGACCCGTTGATGGTCCTGCTGTTACTCAGCCGCTGCAGTCTCACCACATGTAGCCCTCATGGGAGGGTTTTCAGAGTGGGGTGTGGATGTACGTGTGCACACCCATGTGTGGTCTCCATGGGTTTAATAAGACTGTTAAAAGGATGCACAGCAGTATCAATATTGTATGACTTTTAGCTGTTGGTAGCTCAAACCCTCATCCTCAAGTCAGGGTGGTCACACCAAATATTGGTTTGACAAACTGAATTGACAATCTGTTAACACTTTGTGGTTTGAAAGATGTCTTTCTTTGCATTTTTTCCATACCTGACTAAAGCCTTTGCACAGTACTGTATATGGAAATGCTGATTACAGTCCTCATCTTAGAAGTGTCATCAGCATGTGTCCATACTGCCACTCAGGTAGTGTATGTGTGTATGCTCAAGTATCTGATGGTTCCACACAGATCTTTACTCCCATGACAAATGGTTCAGAGGCTTATTTGTTGTGGACCGTTAGAGTTGGACTTGTTCACTGCCTCCTGGTCTCCTTTAAAAAGCCCAGCCAGTAATTATGCTCCAGAATGCAAAATACACTGAAGGTTTATAATCAAATAAATTAGGGGCTACTCTGCCCAGTTTCTGCAGGCAGCTGGGGCTTGAAAGTGAGACAATTCTCTAAATGTGGGCAACAAGAACTGACCAAAGGACTTCTCTGGAGGAAAACACAGAACCTTCTCTCATGAGAGCCAGTGGTGTCGTTGTGTAAAAAGCTGAGCTGCTTGAGACCACCAAAACAGTGTGTGTGCGCGTGTGTGTGCGTTTGTGTGTTTGGTAACAACCCACAGTCAAAAGCAATGGGGCTTTTCTGTTTCGCACTTCTTTAAGCGCTGCCAGCATGACTTTGATGCGAGGATGGGCTTGACAACTCGCGCCGTCTTGTCCCCAGGGTGGAGCGATGCTTGGCATCGGTTTGTCCAAACATGGCTGTAAGTGGCCAGGCAGCCCCCGATGTGCCCCCACGGCCTGGCACGAGTGCGGCCTGCGTGTCTCCACGACTGCATCGGCCCAGGTTCACTAAACTAGCCGCCGTATTTCACCCCCTCACCCGTTAACCTGAGCCCAGCTGGACTACTGCTCAGGGAGTCAGCTCTGCTCCAGCTTACCCTTACAGCTTACAAACAGTGGACCCTAATCGCTCCATCTGAAAATCCCTTAGTGTGACACCACTAGCCAAACTGTATGGATCTTTAGGGGTTACTAGCAGCCAGTAGCTATTATTTAGGCAGCCTCAATGCAGATATGTTATCTGTGTGTCTTTCTCTCTCTCTCTCTCTCTCTCTCTCTCTCTCTCTCTCTCTCTTTCTCTTTCTCTCTCCCCCCCCGCATGCTCTGTCTCCTCATATGGCACTAATTGGCAAAGCGAGTGATGTTAAGCTCCTGTAAGAGTCTTACTGTGATAGCCCAGAGACACACAATAGACTTCTCACCGAGAGAGAGCGAGGCATTGTGGGAGCCTTCACGTCGGGGCTCTTGCACATGGCCGAGCCCCAGAAATATCTCCTCCTTTGTGCATTCTTGCTCAGCCAGCCTCCTCTACTGCCTCTGCCTCTCCCCCCTTCCCTCTGAATGTATGGCTCAGTTTGGACCGGTCTCAGATAAACACCCTTGGAAGCGGTTGCCTGGACACAGATGAGCCATGCTTGTGGGTGAGAATGCGCTGGTAATGGCTGAAATGCCGTGGGGGGGAGCGGGTGTGCTCCCCAGCTCCAGCGGCTGTTGGGCATCTTTACACTTACTTTTGCCATCCTTTCATCTGGAACGTCTCCATGCATGTTTGTCAGGCGAGTGAGCCTTTGAAGCGCTGCAGGAAGTTGATTTCAAATTAGACTGAAGTGTTTGGAAATGCAGTATGTCTGCTTCAGTCAGTGCTATCGTGTATAAACATCTTGGTGCATCTCTCACTCTCTCTCTCTCTCTCTCTCTCTCCCCTTCTCCCCCCTTCTCTTTCTCTCTCTCTCTCTCTCTCCCCCTCTCCCCCCTTCTCTTTCTCTTTCTCTCTTTCTCTCATGTCTGCGTCCACTCTACCATCCTTCTCTACCTGCATATTGCCATGGTGCTTGTCCTAGAATGCTTCTCGTTGTTGGCTAGCTGTCATGTGGTCAAAATATTACCACTTGAGTCATATTTTGTAATGTGACTCACGTGGTTGTATTTATTTATTATTTATTGTGGTCATTTAATATGTACCACATAATACAGAAGAGCTACTAGGCTCGAATGGTTTGCTCAGCCTCTTCACCCCTTCACTCTGTGTCTCTCTCTCTCTCTCTCTCTCTCTGTCTCTCTCACGCTCTCTCCCTTGTCCTCTGTTTACTTTTTCTTACTCTGTTTCTTCGTAGTTTCACTAACTCTCAAGACCTCTTTTCATTCCCATTTCGTTTTGTCTGTCTATCCTTCTCATCTGCATATAAATGTCAGGAAACAGCACACTCACTCTCTCTCCCTCTCTCTCTCTTTCTCTCTCTCTCTCTCTCTCTCTCTCTCTCTCTCTCTCTCTCTCTCTCTCTCTCTCCCTCTCTCTCTGAAATGTTGTCTCCCCCCAATTTGTCCACAGACCTGGTCTGTCAGTAATTGCTGCTGATGTCAGGTGACTGATGGGTTCTGGGATTTCAGAATTTTTAGAGCTTGCTCATGTGTCAATAGTTGCTTCCACAAATTTGAATCACAGATGACAAGAGATACATTAGGGGGTATCTGTGTCTTGTTCTTTATTGAGTTTTTTTTTTTATTTAAGCCGTCATGGGTGGCAAGTTCTGGTTGTGCGATGGACGGATTTGTCTGGGATGACTGGATTGGCAGTTGTGTTTGATGAAGGATTGTCATGCATTCTCATGAGCCAGTCAAACACTTCCTAGTCAAACATTCACTATGATAACACAAGATAGCTGGTAGAAAGAAAGCAATCATTGCTTTCTCAAATGCTAGCTTATATTTATTATCATTTACATTTACATTTACATTTACGGCATTTAGCAGACGCCCTTATCCAGAGCGATTATCACCAGCAATTGCTAGCATGGGCAGTGTTAAACTGGCAATTGAAATGTCCCAAAGGCACGCAAAATTATATAACAAAATTATATAACAAAATTACATAACACTATGACATTTGTGTCTAGTGTCTACATTAGGTACTGATTCTGATGGTCTGTATTCGTGTACCTCAGCAGTTGTATGGCAGATGGGTATAGTAGAATGCTAACCCAAGGGGCCCTCTGAGGTGCCGTATACTATAGTTTATGTCCAAGTTTACATTGTTGGCCCTCCCTGGTCACTGGAGCGAATAGGTCAATCACACATACATTTGTCCTGTGGCTGTCAGGCCTGTGGCTGTTCTGGGCATGATAGGAGCCCTCCACACTGGGATGGCTTCACTTACTAAAGAGGCAGCTGTTCTGAACGCATCTGCATACGCACAAACTTGGACTAAACTCGAACGTTTTCTAAACATAAACATCAGAGCTGGTAACCATGCGTTCGTGCGAGCATTATGTGTGTGTGTGTGTTTGCATGTGTTTTGTAACATGGATTGCAGTTGGCTTGGCAAGATTTAGTGTACTGAGGAAATGGTTTGGGACGAATACGGTTGGGTTCAGGTTATAACATGATGGTCACTGGTATCTATCTGTGTAAGTGCTAATCTACATTTAGGGCTGTGATGGCAGGGGGTTTATCTGGAAGAAAACAAAATTAATAGAATAATATTCTGGCCTCTTTTAAAAACTAAACAAAGGTCGATAACACATGGAGTTTATAAATAAATGGATAAGTTTAAGGAGGAAATTATATGCTGTAGGCAAACAATATTAACAATAATAATATAGTCTGATTTGGCTTTTTCAAAGAGAAACATAAAAGGGCATGTTAACCAGCTAGAGTATGAGTAGATTACTACGTAAGAGAGGTCTGCATGCTTTAAGCAAATCAAGTGTTCACAGTATACTTCTGTCTTTTATGTCTGTGTGTTGTGTGTACTCAAGCCTAGAAATAATTTAAATCATTTTGAGTAAAGTGTTTTCTGAATTGGTATAACATTTATGAATTTGCATCGCATTTGTGAAATGTAGAGCGTATGTTACCATTTGAGTTTTTGTGTGTCTGCAACGCATTTTTCATTTGCAGTGCGATAGTCTTTGTGGCTACCGTGGCGAAAAGTTTAGCATGTCAAAATATTTAGCGTTTTTCCTTCCTTGGTCTGACTAGCTCTATTTCGTGTCTTGACACTGACCAGCAGGAGGACCGCATGTAAACACGCCGAAGGGAAAGATGGGATTCGCTTCCGTTGATTTCAGTGATTGTGAAATAACCTGATAATAAAACATATCTTTGAACGTATAGGTCCCAAATCCTAGTAATTTTCCTCCGCAAGACCTTTTAACACAGCCTGTGTGGTGGCAAGCTTAAAATGATCATGTTCTTGAAATGATAACACATTTGTTACATCAAGATCTCTTTGAAGTACGGACAGTTCATACTGTCCTCACTGTGGCGCAGAAGAACTGATTTATGATTGACAATTTCCTGACCGTGAAGTACGAACTCACACGAGCGCTGCCTCTCTGGCTGCTCTCAGCAGTGCAGTGCATTCTGGGACATCTGGGAACCTGTTGTCCTTGACCAAGTTAAGGACTGATGCCACTTATCGCCTGGTCTGACACAGTGGTCAGCTTGAAAGACAAAAATATTGAATACTCTGATCCAGCAAGTGACCGGCATGTGAAACATGTTTCTTCAGAGCCCCTTGAATATATTTTATAACACACAGCACATGCATTCTTATAACTTTCAAGTTTGTGGTGTCGACAGTAATGAGCTCATCCTCACAGTAGGCATCACGTGATTGCACTGTTGCAGTAATGCGGGTACTGTCAGCCCTAACAGCTCTGTCTCAGCGCATCCTCATGTGGACTGCAAAGAATCGGACATCCACAGAAATGAAATCATCTGACATGAAATCCTGAGCAGTGCAAGCACTGGGTGTCTGGCAGTCTTGTTGATGATGTTCACAAACGGGCACAAATGAAAGATGTGATTAAATATGACTTGCATTTTGCTTTGAAAATATTCTCTCCTGTAGCTGCAATTTGCCTCGTGTTTAAGGACACTATACACAGAAACAAAAACCAAAACAAGCTCTGATCGTTACGTATTACGTAACGATTTGCTGGTGTTGATGTAACGCTATCAGAAAACAGTGCAGATGCAGTAGTGTGTGATGCATAACAAATCCCATATTCTCCCAGTGTCGAGATGTCCCAGAATGCCCTGCTCTGCTCAGCCCTTTTTAGAGGTGGTCGGAACGAGCAGGCAGAAAGGCAACACTTACTGCGAAAATGCAGCCTTCCCTAAAACATGGTGTCTAAACGCCTGTGCAGGATGTTTTATGCTTAACGATGTAAACATGGCCGCGGGCGAACTCGGACACGGCCATCGCTTATTTAAGGCTCCCACAGAGGGCAGAAAGGCAGCAGATAAAAGCAGAGCTGTGTTGGTCTAGTACAAAGTTCTGGGTTCCACTAATTAAGATCCTCTCATATGCTTCTGCCAGGTCTGGTAGCGGTATCTGTGCAAATTAGGAATGTAAATAATCTGGCGTAATGCTGTTTTGGAGGCACAAGGATTCCAGCTCCATTAATAGTTTTCAGACTTTTTTTTTCGTGCTCACTCACATGCATTATACATCATTAATATCACCATGAATATCAGGCATCCCACAGGGGAAAGTGTCTCTCTCTCTCTCTCTGACAAGGTAATTCACAGTCTGTACAGCTCTTTAATAAGAACCTTTGTAAAAGCTTTATCCTTCTACAGACTTGATAACTCTACATTTCTGTCTTTCTCTCTCTTCTCTTTCTCTCTTTCAATCTTCTCTCTTACACCCTTTCACTCTCTTCGTTGTCTCCCTCTCATATTGAAAGACAGAATGACCACAGAGAGGGAGGTCTGTCTGTCTCTGTCCTTATGTCTCTCTGTCTATCTGTCTGTCTATTCTAATCTGATCATGCATGTGCACTGTAAGAGATATATGGATTATCAGACACACTCACTGTTGAGTTATTAGCTGTGTACTGTAGAGAAGCGTTACAAAGTCACAGGTATGCCTCTTATCCTATTCATTTGTCTGTCTTATTTCCAGTTACAGGCTTTGGTCTTACTGAGCAGAGTACATTCTCATTTTTTCTGACAAAACATGTTTCATCCTAATATCTACATTTACTAAAAGATAAAAATTCTTGACTGAATAGATATGTAATTTTTAAGTTAAGCACTGTTCTGTGTTCTGAGAGTTCTGTGATTCTCTGAGAGCTTAGATGCTACAATGTTCTGATTTCACAAAGGATCCTTCAGTTTATGATCACAGTAGTCAAGATTTATCTTTGCCAGAGATCAGAATTTTTCTGAGTTTTTTTTAAAGCATGCTGAGGTCTCTCTAGGATCCAGATAGTAATGTTCATGGACTGAGATCAATGAGTTATCCTGGTTTATGAATAGCAAATAAAGAGACTGTTACATTTTGATGAATAATGAATTCTGAGGGAGATCAAATGCTGATTGCGGTGTGTTATGGCTTTCCATGTGTGTGCGGCCATGTGTGTACGTGTGTGTGTGTGTGTTATTTTCCTAGTCTTACAGAAAGACTAAATGTCTCTCACTTTTACTCCCTCTCTCTCTCTCTCTTCATCCCGGCCTTTCTCCTTCTCTCTGACTCTCTCTCTCTCTCTCTCTTCACTCCTGTCTTTCTCCTTCTTTTTTCAGTTCAGTAGCAGCAAGCCTCAACTCTCCTGCAAAGACCAACTCCATGGAAAAAAAATTGCACCTCAAAAGTAAAGAACTACAAGACACCCAAGACAAATGTCACAAGGTAGCACATATACTGTGTGTCAGTGAGCGTTTGTGCGTGTGTGTGCGTGTATATCTGTTTCTGTCCTTGTGAAGATCAGCTGTCCTCACAAACCCAATAAAATCTGTAACATTTGATTACATGAGGACATTTTGCTCGTCCTCACTTTTGCCATTTGCCAAAAACCTGTGTGTCCTTGCACTCATTTCTCTGTATTTGCTTGAAATGAGATTGAGGCAATGTTAATTCACTGTGTAATTACAGTTTCGTTAAACCCATACAGGAGTAATGGGATTCCAAACCTTGTTCACTTTTGGAGCCAGTAGTCAATCTGACCTCCCACTTTATTAATAGCTTCAATTAATTGATCGATTTAGCACAGCTTAATTAGCAGGAAGGTAGTGTCCATAAGGAAGACATGTTCTGGTTAGAGCTTACATAAGCGTGCACAAGCATGTATGCACACAGGGATTCTGTCTGTGTGTGTGGTGGGGGGGGTCCCTGGTGACTGAGAGCACCGGCTAAAGTGTGTGACGTCTGGATGATGGCTGTCGCGTTCTCCAGCTGGACGCCGCTGCAAAATGATTTTAGACCTGGTGCTTGTGTTCGTGGCGGCGCAGATGGAGCAGGAGATCTCGCGCTTCCAGCGTAAGATGAGCGACCTGGAGTCGGTGCTCCAGCAGAAGGATGTGGAGCTCAAGGCCTCCGAGACGCAGCGGAGCATCCTGGAGCAGGACCTCGCCACCTACATCACCGAGTGCAGCGTGAGTGACGGCCCTCGCTGCGGATGGCGTTACGCGCCTGTTCATACTACCATGCCTCAGTCTAGCCGAGGGAGTGAGGTGGCCTCTCTGGTCTTTACCGAGCCATGCAGATGTGCTCTAAAAGTACCCACTGTGCGCCACTAAGGGGGCTGTGAAAACCTTGTGTTTTATCCTAGATCTGTGACATTATCTGTTGCTGAAGCATGTGGACGGTGCATATCAGTGAATATAATGCCCTGTGTTGTCTATGTGTGACACAGGTGCTTCTAGGGAGAGTTATTGTAATTGTGTTAGCGCATGTGTTGTTATGTATGACGTCCTGTGCCTGTGTAACTGTCTGTGTGTGTGTGTGTGTGTGTGTGTGTGTGTGTGTGTGTGTGTGTGTGTAGAGTCTGAAGCGCAGTCTGGAGCAGGCTCGTGTGGAGGTCTCTCAGGAGGATGACAAGGCCCTGCAGCTGCTCCACGACATCCGAGAGCAGAGTAACAAGCTGCAGGAGATCAAAGAGCAGGTAGAGACTGTTACACAGCGCACACATGTGCACGCATAACACACACACACACACACACACACACAACACACAACACATGCATGCTAACTGCACAACACACGCTCACCGCACAACACACGCATGCTAACTGCACAACACACGCATGCTAACTGCACAACACACGCATGCTAACTGCACAACACACGCATGCTAACTGCACAACACACGCATGCTCACTGCACAACACACGCATGCTAACTGCACAACACACACACGCTCACCGCACAACACTTGCATGCTAACTGCACAACACACGCTCACCGCACAACACATGCATGCTAACTGCACAACACACGCTCACCGCACAACACACGCATGCTAACTGCACAACACACGCATGCTAACTGCACAACACACACATGCTCACTGCACAACACACGCTCACTGCACAACACACACTCGCAAGACACACACGCTCACTGACACACATGCTCACCGCACAACCATACATACGACAGTTGTCTCATCGTAACACATCGTAACACAGCATCACTATAATACAGCGCATCATTTACTGCATTACACAACCTCCTAACAGAACTGCCTTACATGTTATTGCACATCTGCATTACTCTCTCTCTCTATCTCTCTCTACTCTGACACTCAGCACTTATTTCCATGATTGTGCAGCCACACCTGATCACTGAACAATTTCACCTCTGTCAGCACAATACCATTAAGAGGCCATTAAGATAGCGAGCTTGGAGAGTAACATGTAGGCTGCATTCTGTATTAACTAGACAGTGACGCAGTTCTTGCTGCTTTAACTCTGTGTTCCTGCACATTGGATCTGAAATGAAGCGATGACTGTGATACTCCAGCATGGCCTTTAATCTGAGGAGTCCCTGGATGTTGTCCCTGGGTGAGCTACTCTGTGTGCAGGTGCACGGTGCACCTATATATATATATAGCAAACTCAGTCTAGATGTTCAGTCCTCCTCCCTGATTCTGTCCTCCCTCCATCACTCTCCTGTATTATACGATCAATGGAGGAGAGCTGATTCAGCACTGAAGCCTGTAACTTGGTTGACATTCAACAGGCACTTGCGTTTATACACACACACACACAGAATTGCTGGGTAGGTTTGCGCTCAGGCTGGGGACCTTGACGCTTAACACAAGCCCTTGAAAAAACTTCATCTGCTTTTTGTTCTCTGCCTGTTCAGAGTGGTGTCATGAACTCATGAGTTACAAAGAAGAGCTTAGCCTCAGCTATAATGGAGGGAAACGGAGCCGTCGCCATCTTTCTTCTTTCTTTTTTCATGCTGCTTTTTTTTTCTTTCTTAAATGGAGATGAAGTAGAGGAGAAAGAGACTGAGGATGAGTGGAAGTGTTGTGGGAGGATGTGTGTGACAACATGTGTGTGAGGATGTGTGTGACAACGTGTGTGTGGAAGAATGTGTTGAGAACATGTGTGTGGAAGAATGTGTTGAGAACATGTGTGTGGAAGAATGTGTGAGAACGTGTGTGGAAGGATGTGTGTGGGAGGATGTGTGTGGGAGGATGTGTGTGAGAACGTGTGTGGGAGGATGTGTGTAAGAACATGTGTGTGTGAGAACATGTGTGTGGGAGGATGTACATGTGTGTGAGAACATGTGTGGGAGGATGTGTGTGAGAACATGTGTGTGGGAGGATGTACATGTGTGAGAACATGTGTGTGGGAGGATGTGTGTGAGAACATGTGTGTGGGAGGATGTACATGTGTTTGAGGACGTGTGTGGGAGGATGTGTATGAGAACATGTGTGTGGGAGGATGTGTATGAGAACATGTGTGTGGGAGGATGTGTATGAGAACATGTGTGTGGGAGGTGTGAGAACATGTGTGTGTGGGAGGAACATGTGTGTGAGAACATGTGTGTGGGAGGATGTGTGTGAGAACATGTGTGTGGGAGGATGTACATGTGTGTGAGAACATGTGTGTGGGAGGATGTGTGTGAGAAGGGGAAACAGCACAGTGACTCATTTCTCTGTGGCGCTGTGTGTGCGTGCGCGGGCACACGGGCGAGTTGCATCTCCACGGAAACAGCAGCCATAAGTGATTAGAAACCTCTGGGGTCGGTGGCAGATTTCAGTCCAGCATCCTAATGTAGAGTTTTCCTACTCTGCACACAAAAATGGCCCTTTTACTAGCATACAAATACACACACACGCACACACACAGCAGTAACACCCAACCCTGTGACTCGTATGACACCATAGAGAGACACCACCACCTTATGAGTCCGTCATGAAAATGCACACAAACTGTAACACCACGTCCTTGCGCCCCAGAGAATGAGCAGTAATGCACATTGCAGTGCTTACGCAGAGATACTGTAATGGGTTCCCACATGTCCTTCAACACACACAGCCTCGGGAGCCATTACACGAGTAATTGGGTGTCTCATATGAAAGGCCCATTCAGAGAATGATTAATACTGCGTTAGAAAAGCGGCTACCGCTCTGCTGTGTCCACAGATGATCTTTTAGCAGTGTTTGTAACATAAATAAATAATGCCGTCAGCATTGTGGCAGCACCAGCTCACGGGGGGATCTGGCACGTGTCCCTTAAGAGTGTGTCGTTGGTCGTCCCGTCCCAGATCAGTCGGTCCACACTGTGCGATCGATAGCAATCTGCTTCGGTCTACAGTACTGCCCCTCGGCCAATCATTAGGCTTCCCCTACAGATCGAGCTGTTGTGCCTGCGTCTAATTGCAGCGTGTCTTTTATTGCGGCCACACGTGCGCACCTATCCGATTCCGAGTCACGCACGCACGCACTGCAACTCTCCGAGCGTGACTAGAATAGCATAATAGAGACGGAGGACACGTTTAGAGGGGGGAAAAGCCATATCCTTCACACATCCTGCAGTCGCTGTCTACCGGCCCACACACACACACACACACACACACTCCCCGTGCGCCTGACCACTGCAGGAATGGTGGCAGCGCCCCCAATCCCCCCTCCCCACAGAGACTCGCGCACCATCACTCCTTCAATTAAAAGGAGAGCGGCACTCGGAGGCGTCAATATGGCAGTTTTGATGTAGGTGGTAACATGGCAGAGGTGAGCCTAGGAGAGCGGTACTGGTGCGGGAGAGAGTTAGCGGGGCCTGCTGGCATGGCCTGGTGGTTTTGGGTTAGTCACACGCTGCCTAGCCCAAGACATCGTCACTCCGGGATCATGTCGTTTCCTTTCTTTGTGCTCTGTTTCTGTTCTCCATCTCCTGCATCCCTCATCATCACATCATCGATCATTAATCGTCTGTCTAACACACACTCACACTCACACACACACACACACACTCCTCCACTCCACCACGATATAGTCTCCGTCACGCTCTGCCGCCTTTAGCCTGCAGGTGAGGGGGTTGTGTGGCCATAGGGGGTCTCGGTAGGGAAGGTGGTTAGTGCATTGATTGATGTGCCGTGTGTCAGTGGGGCTCCTGCCCTGCCTGCAGGCTCTTCTCCACGTCTCCCCGGACTGCACCCCCGCCCGCCCAGCCGCGTCCGCTCTTCATCTGCTCTTCTGTTCTCTTTCCTTTTAACCTCCTCATCCGCACATTTCGCCTTTCCTTGATCTTCCGCCTCTCCCCTTTTCGACCTCCGCCCCTGGCCCCGCCCCCTTTCAGACCTGTGCGCGGGGCCTGGCCCACTGACATTTGGAGCTGGGACTGTGGAACACAATGCCAGACGCGTGCTCTCTCTCCCGCTTGGCTCTGCAGAACCGTTTCCCCGCCCGCCTCCCGGATCGATCCTGACATTTCGCTCCCCTACCCGCGCCGGCTGTTGACTCATAAGAGTTTGACTTAAATAAAAGGAGTGTTTCCACGGTGACGGGCATGAAGTTAAAACATTGCGTGTTTCATCACGAAACCGCTGACGCCTCCCTCTGCCGCTACCTTCATCCCTGTGACTCATGGTCCCCCCATCCCCCTCCTGCTCCGCTCCCGCTGCAAGGGATTATGGGTGGCGAATTTGCTGGAGCACAGTGCCATTTCACTCAGTAATTAAAATTTCAATGGAAATGTAATAATAACAGTAAGAAGGCAATTCTTTAGCTTTCATATGTGGAATTAGGCGGCAAGTGACAAATCTAGGACTAAAACAGCAGTGCAGATAACGATGAATTCTGGGCAGGATGATGCTGCTATTGCAGCTCTGTGTGTCTGTCACGCAAAGCAGTTTGAAGCCCCCTGGTAGAGCCTGGTTCTAGTACCTCAAGAGTCTTACACGTCCCTGGTACAGAGAGAGCACATGTACTGTCATGCTGATGAACACTGGAGAAGAAAAGAGTAAATGTACATGTAAATGTACACATGAGAATGTGCCCCAGTCTTACTCAGCCACATCTGACTGGCACTTCCCATCATTCCCTATACAAAAATAAATCCCTTAGCATTGATGATAATTAAAATAATAATAATAATAATAATCTGGCCTATTATTATTATTATTATTTTTATGCTTTTGTGTTATGTTCTTTTGGCCTTATGCTTTAAGGCCACTTACAGAAATCTTGATTCTTATACTACTGTAGTCTACTTTATACTACTGTAGTCTACTTTACAGTACTGTAGTCTACTTTACACTACTGTAGTCTATTTTATACTACTCTAGTCTACTTTATACTACTCTAGTCTACTTTATACTTCTCTAGTCTACAATATTGTAGTCTATTTTATACTACTCTAGTCTACTTTATACTTCTCTAGTCTACTTTACACTACTGTAGTCTACTTTACACTACTGTAGTCTATTTTACACTACTCTAGTCTACTTTACACTACTGTAGTCTATTTTACACTACTCTAGTCTACTTTATACTACTGTAGTCTACTTTATACTTCTCTAGTCTACAATACTGTAGTCTACTTTACACTACTGTAGTCTACTTTACACTACTGTAGTCTATTTTACACTACTCTAGTCTACTTTACACTACTCTAGTCTATTTTACACTACTCTAGTCTACTTTACACTACTGTAGTCTTTCGAGTGCCACAGCTGCTAAACTGTCCTAAACTGTTGCGGTTGGGCCGCTTTTTGTCAAACTGCTTTGTTTTGCGTCCACACGTAGTAAATAAATCCAGAGCTGGGTAAAGTACAACCTCATCACGGGAAACCTTAGCTGCATGGGGCCCATAGCTCCGCCCCGGGCTGAAGGTTTGCCCTATACCCTCCGTTCACTACATTGTGGCGTTTTTTCTCTTCGCCTCTCGGCTGTTTCCGCGGAGACGTGAAGCACGTGTACACTTGCACGCGGCAGCCACTCAGCGCCATGCGGCGCGCACTCGTCACACATCACACCATACCTGGGCTACAAAATAAAACCAGTGTTGCGACAAGGTGGAGGAGGAGATGGATAGAATGGAGATGAATCGCTTCTCAGGTTGTGCTTTTAGATGATTAGTGTACAAGGATGTTCCAAACGACGGGGCATTTCACTGGGCCACAGGGTCGGCCTGCCACTCTGCACGCCCTTTCAATAGGCAGGGCAACCTACAACCTGCCCTCACATCAGCCTGCCCTTCGCCCTGTCGACTCCTGCGTCTGCCTGCGGGGTGCGCTGTGGGGCTCCCCCTCCCACGCCTGCTTTTTCACTCGATTCTTTTCTTCAGCTTTTTCTAGAGCACACAATAAGAGTCACACTTGAAATATCAGTTAGAAATTTTGGGGGACTTTTGTGATCATTATAAGAAATGTCTTCCATGATTACCCCTCTCTCAATAGCCCATCATTCTTAGGATCCGCAATTATTAAGTTAAGCTTGTTTGATCGTTGTATTAAATTATATCTAACTAATTATTTCAATGATGGTAATTTTCCTGCCCTCTTTGTGATCTCTCATATCTCTGCCTCTTCATTTGTAATCTAATAATACAACTGTGAGGATGTCCCTCTGTGGCTGCCATTCTCAGGAGTACCATGCTCAGCTGGAGGAAATGCAGGTGACCATCAGGCAGCTGGAGGAGGATCTGTCAGCCGCACGTCGCCGTAGCGACCTCTATGAGACCGAGCTCCGTGAATCACGCCAAATCAGTGAAGAGCTGAAGAGGAAGGCTGTAGAATACCAGCAGAGGATCCAGAAGGTAGGCTGTGTGTGTGTGTAAATGAAGGAACAAGGTCCTTTTTTAAGTGAGAAGTGAGTTTAAAGTGCTGTTTTGCTATGGGTTAAGCTAAAGTTTGTGTGTGTGTGTGTGTGTGTGTGTGTGGTTCACCAGGCCAAAGAGCAGGGCAAAGCTGAAGCGGAGGAGCTGCTCACTAAACTGGAGAAGGTCAGGACCTCCGTGTCTCCTGCGCTTTACTCCATCCACTCTACTGCACCTGAAACATCACTCCCCCTGTGGAGGGCCACTGGGGCTCAGGATTCACCCTGATGGGTCTTTATCATAACAGGGTGTCTGTGTTTCTCCTCTAAAGGTGGCCTGCAATAATGTTACAGCCTGCAGTGCTCACAAATACTCATTTATAGATGTAAAAGAAATGATTTTCTAAAAAGCAATCATATTACAACATATTAGGCTAAACTGAGAGCGAGTGTGCATGTGGGTGTCTGAGAGAGAGAGAGCCTGTGTGTGTGTGTGTGTGTGTGTGTGTGTGTGTGCGCGCGTTTGTGTGTGCGTGTGTGTGCGTGTGTGTGTGTTGACTGACAGACAGACTGAGTGCTAGTAGGTGTCAGTCACCCTAGATTGCTCATTCACTTGCTACCCTCACACGTTTGGTTCCTCTCACAGTGAGACCATCTTCAGTCCAGTTTGATATGTCATGTGGTTGTTAATGAAAAGACATTCTAATGTGATGATTAGAATACTTAGTTTGTTTTTTTACACAATTATTTTACTCACCACACTCACCAGTACATAGAAAAGGAGGCCTGTCACAATTGCTTTTCACAAATTACATTATATACCAAACTCTCACACCTCAATCTCACTTTCTCCATGACAGTTTGCTGTTTATGGTACTGGTTGAGAGGTTGCCATTTCTCAAAGCCCTTTTCCAAAAGGACGTCCTGAGCTCACAAGGATGTTTTGGTTATGCTTGTTTAAAGCCAACCTTTCACTGATCTGTGGTCTGCTATCATCTCTCTGCTGTCTGACTGTCTCCTGGTTCCAGCCTCTCCAGTGTGTTTATTTACTTCTCAAAAGTGTAAATGACAGCGGTTTAGAGTATATGCTGTCTGCAGTGCCCTTCAGAACAGCTGTGCACGTGTGTGTGTGTGCACGCGCGCCTGCGCCTGTGTGTGCACGTGCGAGTGTGTGTGTGTGTGTGTGTGTGTAGTGATATCCTGAGTGTTCTTGCCTGATGTTACGATGGATCCTTTGTCTTTCAGACCAATGCTGAGCAGCAGCTGAAGATCCAGGAGCTGCAGGACAAGCTTTCCAAGGTAGTTCTCACTGGATCAGCTGTGATGTGATCAGCTGTGAGATCCGAATAGATCTGATGTGACTTCTGTTCTTCCTCTTGTTAATGAGTGGGAAGAGTTGAAAGACACCCACGTGTCTGATTATTCTGGCCGTGTGGCCATTAAACAAATCACAGCAGTTGTCTCACAAATGACCGTGTCATCAGTAGCAGTGTTAGCCACTGCTAGACTCACCCGTCCTTGCGGTGACCCCCAGGCGGTGAAGGCGAGCACGGAGGCGACGGAGCTGCTGCAGAACATCCGCCAGGCCAAGGAGCGTCTGGAGCGCGATCTGGAGCGCCTGCGCAGCAAGTCTGACCCTAGCGACACCCTGCGCAGACGCCTGCGCGAGACCGAGGCAGGATGGCCGCACAAAGCCCACGCCACAGCACACGGGCCTGCCCGCTCTGGATGTGTTTGGAGACTTATGGTGTGTGTGTGTGTGTGTGTGTGTGTGTGTGTGCGCGCGCGTGCATGAACGCAGGAGGGCCGAAAGACACTGGAGAATCAGGTGAAGAGGCTGGAGATGGTGGAGCGCAGAGAG
The DNA here is from genome assembly GCA_020368025.1 of Brachyhypopomus occidentalis. Lineage (NCBI taxonomy): Eukaryota > Metazoa > Chordata > Actinopteri > Gymnotiformes > Hypopomidae > Brachyhypopomus > Brachyhypopomus occidentalis. Next base: position 164,192 of record JAGXOD010000032.1, read on the forward strand.
AACAAACTGAAAGACGACATCCAGACCAAGTCCCAGCAGATCCAGCAGATGGCTGAGAAGATCCTGGTAATGCTTCTCTCCCCTTACCTGCCCCTCTCCCCCTACTTGCTCCTCATCCCTCTCCTCTTCTTTTCCTCCTGCCCTTCACGTTCTGCCTCTGTTCTGCATGGGTCTGCCCCCCCCCCAGCCCATCACTCATTTTTTCCATCTCCCACCCCTCCCTCTGCTTGACTCTCATTAACTCTTAGCCACTCCACACCTGTCACTTCATAGGCCGGACAACACGGCATGTTGACAGCCACTCACACTGATCATTCTGCTCTAATGGGATCACCCGTCTGCCGCTGCACACGCGCGCGCACACACACACACACACACACACACACACACACACACACACACACACACACTCCTGACCCACTCTCATCCCATCAGGAACCAGACTCTACTGTTGCTAATGCACTGCTCAGCTGTCCTTTCTCAGTCCTTTTAATTGCTTTCTTATCACATCTAGTGCCTGTTTATGGGGAAGCTGGTTCTTCTGTCACAGCTCTTAGTGCTCTGCTTGTAATATGTCATATTTACTGACATCATATGCGCTCTGTGTGTGTGTGTGTGTGTGTGTGTGTGTGTGTGTGTGTGTGTGCAGGAGCTGGAGGGCAACCTGAGGGAGACTCAAGCCACAGCCCAAAGGATGGAGGCCCACCTAGTTCAGAAGGAAAGACTTTATGAGGACAAGATCAAGGTAGCTGATGGTGGATCACCATGTGCCGAACACCTCCAACACGAGAACAAAACACTTCAAAAAGCTAGAAGATTCGCGCACACATTTAGAAGGATTCATGTTCCACTCCTCCGGTGACCAGAGGCTCTTGCAAACACACTGGAGATGGAACAACCGCTGCTACAACAGTGCTGTCTGCGCAGCGGCGAACATGCATATCCGTGTCATATTCAGGTGCTGGAAGCTCAGATGAAGGCTGACCTAGCTGATAAGGACGTGCTGGATGTGTGTGCGTGGGTGGGTGGGTGTGTGTGTGTGTGTGTGTGTGTGTGTGTGTGTGTGTGTGTGTGTGCGTGTGTGTGTCTGTGTGCGTGTGCAGGCGATATCGTGCTCAGTGTGCAGATGTGAGTGTGCCTGCCCAGATCTGCTGGCATGTTGACGGGTTTAGTCTTGTTTGTTTCTCAGAGCACACAGTCTGCAGGAGCAGATTTGGGTCGGGCTTTAAAGACTTTGCTTCATTAAGGGAGTCTCATCCATCTCAGGCCTTAGCCAGACGGCTGTGGCATGCGCAGACAGCTGTGGCGCGCGCAGACGGCCAGGGCACACGCAGACAGCTGGGCCACATGCAGATGGCCGGGGCGTATGCAGAACACCAGCCTGTATTGCATAGTGGCTGTGGACCCTGTTCATTGTGCTGTTCTTCTGCCTGTTTTCGGCATGTTGACACTGTGTTGCAAACAGCAGAGGGTTATGTGCCAGCAGGCCACACTGGTGACGTGTAATTATTGCCTGGACGTGTAATCAGCAATGACAGTGTTTTTTTTGTTGAGGAAGAATAATAAAATGACCAGTTTTTCCACAACATTGTGGAATTACATGAAGTTAGTGTTCACCTGCTCTTCATGCTAAACGCCTAATGTCTGCTACAGCAGCACCTTCTTGTCCGGTAGTCTTAAGGACTGTATCACAGAGGAATGATGAGGGTCTAGTAGGAGGGTAGGTCTAGCATCTAAGTGTAACATTTAGACTCTTTGTTCGTTGTGCGTTCTTTGAAATGCTATTGTGCAGAATCGTGGTATGTGGTCTTTTATGTTACTGTGCTGTGGGGTGTTATTCAGCCGTGTGTGTGTGCGTGTGTGTGCCCTTTAGACCATCAATGCCATGGAAAATAAGATGAAGAGTCTGGAGCAGCGCATTGCAGAGCTGTCAGAGGCCAACAAGCTAGCAGCCAACAGCAGCATCTACACCCAGAAAAACATGTGAGAGGCAACAACGTCCTGTAGGCACGAACCCACACACGACCCTGGTCTGCACTACCAGCTTACTGGCTTGTTCTGTTCCTCCCATTGTTTGTGGCGTGGTATAAATCATACCTTCAGAAATGTAATCCGGTGTTTTTGGTAGGTCATCACATCGCTGTGTTTGCATGTTTGTGCGCACGCACGTGTGTGTGTGTGTGTGTGTGTCTGTGTGTGTGGAGCAGGAAGGCCCAGGAAGAGATGATCTCAGAGCTGCGTCAGCAGAAGTTCTACCTGGAGTCACAAGCGGGGAAACTGGAGGCCCAGAATGCCAAGCTGGAGGAGCACCTGGAGAAGATGAGTCAGCAGGAGCAGAGCAAGAAGAGTCGCCTGATCGAACTGGAGACCAGGCTCCGAGAGGTGAGGGAGAGATGAGAGAGAGAGAGAGGGAGGGGAAGGAGAGAAAGATGGGAAATGAGGGAGAGAGCAATGGAAGGGTGAGGGAGATGGATGAGAGTACTGAAGGAAGAGAATAAGGGAGGACTGAATGTGATATCGAGAGTGTGACGCAAATCGACGGAAAATTACTAGTGAGTCACTACAAACATAAAGAGTTTTTGTTCTTTTTGTATAATAAAACGGACTCAGAATAGTACAAATTATATACTTCAGCCTTTAAAACTCCGGACTTATTATTTAGTTATTAAATCCAAGGCATATTTTTCAGTGACCGCCATGAAGTGTTCAATAACTGCATTGAAAATAAAGTGAAAGGTATGTAGTTACAACAGTGAGGTGTCGGAATCTGGACCCACTCACAGGTTCTGGGAATTGAAGGATATTATTCGCTTTTTTTTTTTTTGAATGAATGAATGAATGAAAAAAATCCTGCTGAGTACTGACTGTTTTTCTTCATTGGCTGTGTTTTTGTGTTTGTATTTGGTGTGTGTGTGTGTGTGTGTGTGTGTAGATGGGCCTGGAGCATGAAGAGCAGAAGCTGGAGCTGAAGAGGCAGGTGACGGAGCTGACCTTGTCTCTGCAGGAGCGGGAGTCTCAGATCAGCAGCCTGCAGGCAGCACGCCACGCTCTGGAGAACCAGCTGCAGCAGGCCAAGACCGAGCTGGAGGAGACCACAGCCGAGGCCGAGGAGGAGATCACCGCTCTCAGAGTGAGAGCCGCCGAACACACACACAGATATACAGGCTGTGCTTTATTATAGGATATACAGGCTGTACTTTCTTATAGGCCATGCCGGCTGTGCTTTATTGTAGTCTGTGCAGTAAAATCATTTATGTCAGGCATTTGTTAATTTTATCATGTATAGTGCAACACAAGCTTAAGTCTGCCTACATAAGATTTACTAACAATCTCAAAACAAGATGTTGAAACTCAGGCTTTACACACCACACACTCACACTAAAACACAGTCTTCATGATGTTGATGCATGCCTGTCCTCATGCCAGGCTCACAGAGATGAGATTCAGCGCAAGTTTGATGCACTGAGGGACAGCTGCTCGGTAGGTAGCATGCCCACACACACATACACACACACACACACGAGTCTCAAGAACATAGAAGAACCCGCATACAAGTTTATAGAATAAAATAAGGTTCCTCCAGCACTTCAGTGCAGCTCGGGGCCACAGTACAAAATGAACAAAATGAAATGAACATGTAGTAGAATTGGATGAGACATGTCAGCACAGTTCACTAAATAACCACACAGTCAGCTCACAAGGTGCAGCTAAACTCAAATAAATGAAGCACACCGGACAGGACAGTATTAGTCTTGAAGTTTAAACATTTAGTATGTGAGCAGCACCAATGTAAGTGGGTGTGCAGAAAGCTTCTATCAAGAGCTTCTGCTATTGACTTTAAACCTTCTATTAAGAACTTCTGTTACTGACTTTAAAGTTTAAAGTCGTGACAGATGCCGCAGAGTGACACTAGCAGTAGATGTGATGTAAAGAGGCCAGTTCCGGAACCGCTGATAAGGTGGGAGAGGTGAATGGTGCAAGACATCCGCCTGTTACTGGCTGTGATGCGTTGAGGGGGAGGAACCTGTTGCAGACTGGCAGAACTAGGCCGCACTCCGAGGCAAGCGCGTGGGGTGTGTGGGAGGGCTCTTCCGCGCCACCGCAGGCCTTCCTCAGGCAGCACTTGTGATAGACATCCTGAATGGGAGGCAGACACTACACAGCAGGGTGGTGCGGTCAGACCAATGGAGGCAGAGGCTCCATCCAGAGAGTCCAGTCCCGGTGCGGAGTGTGCCCCGCGCTCCCCACCCTGCAGTGGTGCGTCCCTGTCTGGCCCCAGAGCCTGCGTTTTGTGTCGTCCAAAGCTCAGCTAGCCTCATCGTGGCTCTCGCCATCGGGCAGCCGGAACACATGTGAAGGGTGTGTTGTGGTCGGCAGGTGATCACAGACCTGGAGGAGCAGCTGACCCAGCTTACGCAGGAGAACGCCGAGCTGAACCAGCAGAACTTTTACCTGTCCAAGCAGCTGGACGCCGTGACAGACGAGCGTGAGGAGAGACTGCAGCTGGGCCAGGACGTGGATCGTCTGCGCCGTGAGGTTGCTGACAGGGAGATGCACCTCAATAACCAGAAACAGGTACACACACACCTCAGCAACCAGAAACAGGTACACACACCTCAGCAACCAGAAACAGGTACACACACCTCAGCAACCAGAAACAGGTACACACACCTCAGCAACCCAGAAACAGGTACACACACACCTCAGCAACCAGAAACAGGTACACACACCTCAGCAACCAGAAACAGGTACACACACCTCAGCAGCCAGAAACACAAACACATACACAACACACACACACACACACCTCAGGAACCAGAAACAGGTACACACACCTCAGCAACCAGAAACAGGTACACACACACCTCAGCAACCAGAAACACAAACACACACACACACACACACACACACACCTCAGGAACCAGAAACAGGTACACACACAGACTCTGGTTACCTTCATAACCCGAAATGGTCACATCACACATGCACGCACCTCAGCGAAAACAAAGAGGTACACCACACACACACACACCTATCCCCTCTCCATCTCTCTCTCTCTCTCTCTCTCACACACACACACACACACACCCAACGGCTTGAAAGCCAAATCCACCCTCTTGACTCCCCCTCTTCCCCCCCCAGAACATTGAGACACTGAAGACCACATGCAGCATGCTGGAGGAGCAGGTGGTGGAGCTGGAGACCCTGAACGACGAGCTGCTGGAGAAGGAGCGTCAGTGGGAGGGCTGGCGCTCCGCCCTAGAGGACGAGAAGGCGCAGGCGGAGCGGCGCGCGCGCGACCTGCAGCGGCTGCTTGACGCCGAGAAGCAGAACCGCCTGCGCGCCGACCAGCGAAGTTCGGAGTCGCGCCAGGCGGTGGAGCTGGCGGTGCGCGAGCACAAGGCCGAGATCCTCGCCCTGCAGCAGGCGCTCAAGGAGCAGAGGCTCAAGGCCGAGAGCCTGTCTGACACGGTGAGACGCGCGAGATCGTACACACACACACACACACACACACACACACACACACACACACACACACACACTCTTCTCTCCACTTTTAAAGCCTCCTTATTTAGTCGCTGGACCTCAAAGCTCACCCCAGCATTCCCCACATACGGCCATCACATTCTGGCCACCTCTGTCTCTCTCTCTCTCTATCTCTATATCTCCATCTCTCTATCTCTCTCCTTGGTTTTATTTTATAACACTGACACCAGGATGCACCTGGAAGTTCTGCTCTTGTGACACTGTAACTCAGCAGATGAGTGTGGACCCTCCTGGTCTTTTCCTGGAACAAGTTACTTTAAATCCATCAACTTTAACACCATGCGAATCATATTTAGAAACATTTTCCCATCCTACTAACGTTAATTGACAGTAAATAGGATTCTGCTAGTCAACTTGCTGATGTTCGTGTTAAAGTCTGGCATCCAGCGTCTGCATCAGTGAGGTCAGTTAGACGGCCAGTGTTCTGTTTCCTGAGAGCTTTGCTGTGAGCTGTTTGCTTAGCCTTAAGGGAAGAGCGTTGGTGTGGACCATTCAACACTGTTAAGGCATAATGAATGCATTATGTATGAGGACATTTTTCGTACTAGGCTTGGGCAATATACCAGAAATGCCATATTCTAATATTGGCATAATTAAATGCTCACAATAGTGCACTTTGCAATAAAAAGTGCTATTTAATAATTTGTAATCTTTTTTATGCAAAAGCTATGAGTAATTCATTTTAAATATATGTTGTTTTTGGTCAGATGTAAGCTGTATTATTGTGTACCTCTTTCATATTTTATTATCTGTTAAAATACAGTTTTGTGTGCGTGTGTGTGCGTGCGTGTCTCATTGGTGTCTTCGGCAGCTGAATGATCTGGAGAAGAAGCATGCCATGTTGGAGATGAATGCTCGAAGCCTCCAGCAGAAACTGGAGACTGAGAGAGAGCTCAAACAGAGGCTTATGGAAGAAGTGGGTCTCTCACTCACACACATTCACACGTGTACTCTCACACACACACACACACACACACACAAACACTCCGGTGTATTTTTCACTTTGTTAACTTCACAGCTCTGTGTGTATGTCAGGTGGGTCAACGGTACAACAGTATGTGTGTGTGTGTGTGTGTGTGTCCTCTCAGCAAGGGAAGCTGCAGCAGCAGATGGACCTCCAGAAGACCCACATCTTCAGACTGACGCAGGGCCTGCAGGACGCCCTGGACCAGACAGACCTGCTCAAGACCGAGAGGACCGACCTGGAATACCAGCTCGAGAACATCCAGGTGCATACACGCGCGCACACACACACACACACGCTTTGGTTCAGTGGCTTGTCATTTACATCTATAGTCATGGCCTTTACCAAGCACACTCTGCTAAGTGCCCGATCTAAATAGCTCTTCAGAAGCATGCTTTAGAGGCAGGGCTCATTGATGGCTCCCTCAGAGTGGAGTAAAGTTCACGGGTTTGAGCTGAATGAAGTGAGGAGAGACCTGGTGGCGGCTCTGGCGAGGCATTGTTCTGCTCAGCATGGGTCTCACAGTCCGTCTGTCTCCGCGGGCTTGTGTCTGAGCTGTAATCACACACACACACACACACTCTCTCTCCAGTCAAATGCCAAATATTGCATGTGGTGGAGTGGGTACATGTCGTACATAAAAATGGAATATTCTGTATCCTATTTTTTAATATATTTTTCTCAACTACAGTTATTTTTGTATTTTTGGGGGTGATGTGCAGCTGGGTGGTGCTCTAATAACGAATGACATTTCGCTTGATTGGCATTTACTTCCTCTGTGCTGTCTTGTTTCTTTTTCGTCGTCTCCCTGTCAGCTTCACTCACACTCTGCGCCTCCCTCTCTCTCGCTCAGGCCGTGTACTCTCACGAGAAGGTGAAGATGGAAGGCACCATCTCCCAACAGACCAAACTCATCGATTTCCTGCAGGCCAAGATGGACCAACCCACCAAGAAAAAAAAGGTGTTTATGAGTGAGAGGAGGCGGCGGAGTGTGAGACAGGGAGCTGAAGAGCGTCGTGCTCCTTATGACTCATGAGAACTTTTCTGCCTCTCCCAAGGTCCCTCCGGTTTAACCTCATTCATAAAATCTATATCCAATCACGCAGTCGTTTATTCTATCTCCATAGGGCTGTACTTATTATTCATAAAGGTGTGGGCTCGTCCGCTGTGGATGCGGACATGGACTCTATTGTAAAGCTGAGAGTGATGCTTTATTTTATTTTATTTTTTACCTTTTTTAATGGTGCTGTGAAGGTTGAAGCTCCCTCTCCGATTAAACCCTGCGGTCATTCTTCCCCCCGTTAACCCTGCCTGTTTTTCCGGCCATTTCCGGGCGTGGTGCGACTGCTGCCCCCCGGCAGGGTATTTTCGGACGCAGGCGGGAGGAGCTGGGCGCTTGCGGCAATGGGGCGGTGGGCGTGGCCCAGAGCCAGCCGGCCTTGCCCATGCAGTACGGCGACATGAAGGCGGCGCTGGAGAAGGAGCGGGCACGCTGCTCCGAGCTGGAGGAGGCGCTGCAGAAGATGAGGATAGAGCTGCGCTCTCTACGAGAGGAAGGTGAGGAGCAGAGACATCTGGGCCTCCCACTGTCTCTCCAGTCACTCTCTCTCTCTCCTTCCACCACTCTTACACTCTCCCTCTCACGTACTCTCTCGTTCTGTCGTTCTCCCTCTCCATCTCGTTCTTCCTCTGTCCGTCTTGCTCTTGAATTCTGTCGGTCTTCTGTTTCTTATCGCCCACAGCAGACCTAAATATCCTCCGTTCCTCTATTTAACATTAGTTTGTTTTCATCCAGGCAGTTATTATGGTCATGTGACTGACTGCATCCCCTGTTGTGACTGTTCACCTGACCATCCTCCCAAATCTACCTGGGTGCAATTCTCACCATGTGTATCTCTAAATCATACTGCTGTCTGGAGCCATTTAGACTTTCCTGAACTGGTTTCCAGCTTTTATTCCAGTTCCTGCTTTTCCTTCGAGCTTGACTCATGGTGTGAGCGTCCCCCACTCACCTCTACCCTCTCTCCCCTTCCCCTCTGTCCCCTCCACCCTCTACCCCCCCACCCTCTCTCCCCCCACCCCTCCTTTCACCTCTCCAGCAGCTCATTTTAAGACCCAGGAGCACGTGGCTCCCTCCACGCCGGCCTCCGCCCGCCACCAGATCCTCATGTCGGCCATCGTGAAGTCGCCCGAGCGGCAGCCCAACCCCAGCGGCCTCCTGAACCCGGCCAGCTCCGCCCGCCGCAAAGAGTCCTCCACCCCCGAGGGTGAGCCGCACCACCATGTCATTTTAACTGACCTCTTCAGTTAAATTAGAGCCAGGTGCAGGTCTTTGATATAAATCTTTCTCGAATTTTCAGTTCAGTTATGCAGTTTTTTTTCCTTTGACTTTTTAAGTACGTCTAAAGCGGTAAGTGAGTCTGTAGCAGTTGACCCCGTTGGCCTAAGAGCCCTGTTTCTAACACAGAGGCGTTCTGAGCAGAGATGTGCTGCCCTCGTGGCCCTGTGGATTCACCTCTCTGCTGTTTGGACCTTCTCCTAAGCCTCGCTAGCTCCCCCTCAGCCCTCTGTGTCTCCTGCTCTGTCTGGCTGTCGGGCCGTGTGGACCCTCTCCACCTGTCTGTCTGCCCTCTGGCCGTCTCCTCTCTTTTTGTCTCCGTCAAGCCTGAGACCTCTTTGTCTTCTCTTATCTCTTCTACTCCTTTCAGAGAAGAGGAGGGTTACGTTTGAAAGTAAGTCTTCCGCTCGCTTCTCTCTCTCTCTCTCTCTCTCCTCCCCTCTTCCTTTCCCCTCCTCCTGTCCGACGTCTGCTCTCCTTCGTCTGCTCGTCTCTCATCGGTGCGATTTGGGCAGATTTATGAAGCTATGCACTTCAGGAATATCGACCTTTTTGGACTGAGTAAAGCTCGAGAGATATTTCTGGGTTTTTTTAACATCTTGTTTGGGGGATTTTGGGGGGGGGGTTTGGAGGGGATCACAAATTACTAGTGTTTCAGAATATATGTTAGCCCTTAATAGACCTGCACAGGCTTGGCTGAATAATTCATGTTTTCTTATTATTTTTAGAGCTAAAATTAATAATCATTTCACTTTATAGGCTGCAATTATGTGGAAAATAAGTGTTTAAAACCTTAAAAAAGTTAAGATTATTTATTATTTAATCATTTAAGAAAGTTGGGTAAAATGGCTGTCTCAGGGGTGGTATGTTCAGGCTGCTGTGGACACTGACCTGCTTTATCAGCACATCAGGTATGCTTAGATGCCAGTATGGAGAAGGGTTAATATTAAACCAATATATCAGTACAGATACACTGCATGGGTGTCTTATTAATAAGAGCATCGGTAGGAGAAGCAGATGAGTGTGTGTTCACCACATGTGTAGAGTAAGGCATGGAAGGTGTGCAGTGACCTGTGCATAGCGGAGTAAGCCTGCTCCATTATTTGTCCTATCTGGCCAAGAACTCCAGTGTTCTGCTGTCTTCCTGGTACCTGTACCAAACAAAGCACTTGTCCCACTAAGTCTCCTTTGTACAAGCTCTCTCTTTCTCTCTCTCTGTCATTCTCCCTCTCTCTGTCCATCTCTGTCTCTCTTCTTTGTCCATATCTCTCACTCTCTGTCCCTCTCTCTTTGTCTATATCTCTCTCTCCCTCTTTCTCTCTCTCTCTCACTCTAGCCATCTTTGTCTCTCTGTCCATCTCTGTCTCTCTCTGTCCATCTGTCTCTCTCTCTGTTCATCTGTCTGTCTCTCTCTCTCTCTCTCTGTCTCTTTCTGTCCATCTCTCTCTCTCTCTCTCTCTCTCTCTCTGTCTCTCCCTCTCTCCCATTGAAGCTCTATGGATTGATAGCTACTTTGATTCAGTAATCGAGTCTCGGCTCTGGCTCTGGTCATTGCCCTGAAGCATGCAGTATTCATGCAGTATTCTGCCGTTGGCTTTGGTATGAGACACTTGCTCATTTGCTTGCACCCCCCCCCCCCCCCACCCTCTCCCTCCCTTCCTCTTTCTCCCTTCATCTCTCCCTCACTCCTTCTCTCTCCTTCTCTTCCACCCCCCCCCGGCGTCACTCGGAGCTCTGCATGTGAACGGCAGGAAACCAACCGCCCTCGCTCTCATCCTCTTTCTTTGTGTACTGCAAGAGGAGGATCTGCATCTGCTTGCGTGTCCCAATACGGTTGACAGGAGAACCTCTGGAGTGGGACGCAGTGCTGTCCTCACCACTGCTGCCCCACTGTGGCTCTCACTGCTGCGTACGCAGGGACCTTCATGCTGGCATTGGTGCTGTTGAGCCTGCCTTGGACCTGGTTTCAGTTCAGTGGGACGTGTTGGAGGGGGTCAATGGCCGTTGTTTCATCAGAAGTCGTATACTTTTGCCATGTCCCCTTGTCCTTCAGTACAGCATGGGTGCATCGTGATGATCAGCACAAACATTTCATGAATGAGGACATGAAAGACTACTGGCCTAACAAAACATAAAGGAATCTAAATCTGCGCCTGATGTCTTTCCCTCCCCATCCACCCTTTCTCTCCCTTCCTCTCTCTCCATCCTTTCTCCCTCCCTCGTTCGTTCCCTCTTTCCCTTTCTCTACCCTTTCTGTCCCTTTCTCTCCATCCTGTCTCCCCCCTCTCTCCCCCTCTCCCCCTCTCCCCCTCCGTCTGTGTGTAGAGTATGGGCGGCGGGTGGTGAAGGAGAGGATGCACCATAATATTCCTCACCGCTTCACCATGGGCCTCAACATGAGAGCGGCCAAGTGTGCTGTCTGCCTGGATACCGTGCACTTTGGTCGCCAGGCTGCCACCTGCCTGGGTACGTGAGCACACGCACACGCACACACACACACACACACACACACACACACACACACACATACAATCACCTCACGATTCCAAAACACATTTGGTTCCATACATTCATACAGGTTGTCGTTGTTTGAGTTTTACATAGTTTGCATATCAGAGAGTCACTTCTGGAGAGAGACATGCTTTTGAATTTCCCTCTTTCTCATACATGTGATTCGGACTCCCAGCTTTTCAGTAGTTTCATTTGATTTGTTAGACCAGACACTGTTGTACTGCTGTTGAACATGAATTTAACATGCCTGATATACACCACACCCTAAAATGACTTTTGTTTGTAAGTAATTATTTATTCATTCATAAATAGTGATTACTTCATTAGTTGATGTGCTCACTAATGCGTAGCGTCTTGGGTGCATGTCTGGCTCTGTTACCCCATTGTTCCGTTTCATCTGCCACTTGTTCGACACGAGCGGAACCAAATCATCAATTCCCTTTTCTGTCACTGTCTCCTCATCAACCACTCCTGTCCTCCTCGCTATTTCCGTCTCCCTCTCCTCCCTCTCTCTCTCTCTCTCTCTCATTCATCTCTCCCTCTCTCAGAGTGTCACACACTCTGCCACCCCAAGTGCTCTCCGTGCCTCCCTGCTACCTGCGGCCTGCCTCCCGAGTACGCCACCCACTTCTCAGAGGCCCTGTGCCGGGACAAGGCCAACTCGCCAGCCCTGCAGGTCAAGGAGGCCGCGGGCCACGTGCGCCTGGAGGGCTGGATGAAGCAGCCCAGGTAGGAGCCCCCCCCGGTGCTGGCAGGTCTGCCTTTGGAGAAGATGGCGTGCAGCCCTCCACTGTTAATCATGCCATTTCAATAGGGCACCTCCCACATCCCACAACACATCCCGTCGTATACAATCGTTGCTTTGTCCGTTTCTGGTTTCGCTCTAAAGTTCATAAGAGAACAATCCTGGATGTCGTGTCGGGCTTGTCCTGTACCAAAATAAATTATGTCCTGCCCGGTTTCTCTGGGACATTTATACTAGATTTTTTTTTACCTTTTCAGCAATTAAACGCCTGAAAGAACAAACGCTCCCTAAAAAACTCCCTACTTTTCTGAGTGAGCATTAAGCATTTTTACACGGTCCCTAACAAAGATGGCTCGAGAGCTTTAAAGCATGTTCTCAGTGGAAGGGCCTTAAAGCCAGAGTGTGTGCCAGCACTACACTGCTTCAGCCTCGACGCCCAAGTGCTACTACTCCCAGATAAGAGGAGTGAGTATGGGTACTAAAAGGGGACCATCCTATACCAACCAGCTGTTGGTACATGCTGGAGCTGCCCCCACAGTATTTCTGAGACACACTGATGACATGTTTGGTACTGCTACATGCACTTTTGAAACTCAAACTGTTCATTTCTTCCTCCACAATCTGTACAGACACACACACACACCCACACAGACCCCTTATACTGTACTGTGTGTATAAGAGACAGGGGGGAGTGATTTACTACTCTGAACCTGCTGCGTTAGCTCCCCTGCACCGCACATTTTAAAAGTTTCCCCCTGGTGAAAGGCCAAGCACCCGCTGAGCGCGGCCGGTTGCCTGGCCAAGGGGAGGGGCCGGTGAAATGTGCGGTGCGGGAAGTGGACCGGCAGACGTGGGTGACCCGCGAAGCTCCTGATCAGTTCACACGCCCCGTAGGAACGGCAAGCGCGGCCAGCAGGGCTGGGAGAGCAAGTACGTGGTCCTGGATGGAACTAAAGTCTCCATCTACGAGTCCGAACCCAGAGAAGGTACCACCCCCCCCACTCCTGCAGACACTGTGCAGCTGCACTGCGTGCATACAGCACGCGTGTACACGTGACCGTGTTTGGGGCGTGTGTGTGTGTGTGCACGCGCGTGTGTGTGCGTGTGCTGCAGATTCAGTGAACCCGCAGGAGGAGTTTGAGCTGTGTTTGCCTGATGGGGAGGTGACCGTGCACGGAGCAGTGGGGACTTCAGAACTCATTAACACTGCAAAGTCAGGTCAGAGTGCTGCTGCACGCCATCATAAGCCACGCCCACCGTGTTGCAAATGGAAGGTTGCAGAGGTTTTTTTTCCATCACTTAAATGCATCATTTCAAATGTTTAGAAAGAGGATTGTGTGTGTGTGCGTGTGCGTGTGCGTGTGTGTGCACAGATATCCCGTATGTGCTGAAGCTGGAGTCTCATCCCCACACAACGTGTTGGCCTGGTCAGTCTCTCTACTTCATGGCTCCTAGTTTCCCAGATAAGCAGCGTTGGGTCGCTGTTCTGGAGTCTGTGGTGGCCGGCAGCAGGGGCTCCCGCGAAAAAACAGAGTCAGACTCAGTGAGTGAAGTGTGTGTGTGTGTGTGTGTCTAACAGTGTCTGTGTGGCTGTCAGTGTTGGTGTGTCTCTGTTCTTGTGTGTTTTATCTTAGGTTCTTTGTAAACTGCATTGTTTTCCATCACACTACTGAAACCTCTAATTTCCTGACCTTCTCTAATTCTGTTCGTTGTTTTTTTAACCCTCCTTTCCCTTGGTCATTATGGTCATTTCACAACCTTCCTGTCTGGTCTGGTCGTTTCTAATCCAATCTAATCTTTCGTCCTCCCTGTCCGTGTGTGTTGTATGATCAATGCTACAGGCAGCTGTAGCTAAACGACCGAAGACTCTCTCTCCTCTGGTGCAGGTAAACCCATTTCAGGCCTCCAGCTTATGTCAGCTTGCCTGCTGCTTGGATTCTGCTCCATTCATTTCTTTTTTTGCGCAGCATACAAAGCAATGTGTGCACGCGCACACACACACACACAAAATACCTGCTCACAATACCAAATAGTACACTTGGTTATAGGCTTGCAAAGTCTTCTAAAGTATTTGGATCTGTATTATAGAGCAGCTCAGCATGTTTTCTTGTCCCTGTGCCTCCTATTGTGTGTGTGTGTGTGTGTGTGTGTGTGTGTGTGTACATGCGCGTGTACGTGCGTGTGTGTGTGCGCATGTGGACGTTTCACCCTCGGTCCATGGAGAGCACCATCCGTGCCCTCTCTGCAGGACTGATTGGATATCCTCCATGCTGATTGGATATCCTCCATGCTGCCCTCTCCTCTGTTGGCCTAGAAGCTAATGACCCTGTGCTCATGCTGCTTGTGCGTTTATGTTCTTGAGCTGTGCATGCTGGGTGCTCGCTCGACATCACAAACGCATACGTAAGTGTGTTGGTTCCTAAACGATCACCCACCCTCAACCCCTTTCTCACCCCCACCCCCCTCCTGCATGTAGAAGTTACTGGGCAACTCCCTGCTGAAGCTGGAGGGTGACGACCGGTTGGATATCAACTGTACTTTACCCCTGACTGATCAGGTATTCCCATAGCGCCTGTTCATCTCTTCTTATTGGATGAAGCCAGCAGTACTGGGCTCATTCCGATGGGGAATGTCTTGTGCGCAGATATAAGTGCTTCACTGGCAGGTCATCAGTGTATTATGTAAATGGTGTTGCTTGTCGTGCTCGTGTGCCTTTCAGATCGTCATGGTGGGTTCAGAGGAGGGTCTGTACGCGCTGAACGTTATAAAGAACTCGCTGACTCACATTCCGGGCCTGACCGCCGTCTTCCAGATCCAGATCCTCAAAGAGCTCGACAAGCTGCTTATGATCACAGGTCAGTGTACACACACACACACACACACACACACACACACACACACATACATATACATACAAAACAAAGGCAAGCCCCACAGCCAAACACTCAAACCCATGCACACAGTCTAATATACACACTAACCATAGTCACACAGTGATAGCATCTCCCTCACCTCAGCATCAGTACCTCACTCTGTGTGTGTGTGTGTGTGTGTGTGTGTGTGTGAAGGAGAGGAGCGTGCCCTGTGTCTGGTAGACATTAAACGGGTGAAGCAGTCTCTGTCCCAGGCTCACCTGCCTGCCCAGCCGGAGCTCAGCCCCTACATCTTTGAGGCGGTTAAGGGCTGCCATCTCTTCACCTCTGGGAAGGTAGGCGCCCTGTACAGCACCTTATTCCCATCAACAACACGAAGAGCCCCTTTACGAATACTGTGTGTGTGTGTGGGCTGTAGATCGAGAACGGCATGTGCATCTGTGCAGCGATGCCCAATAAGATCACCATTCTGCGCTACAACGACAGCCTCAGCAAGTTCTGCATCAGGAAGGTGCTCTGTGGCCCAGCCACGCTGCCCCCTAGGGCTCACGTTTATGTATTACAACTGAATCAATTCCCCCACCACCCACCACCTTTTCTCACCTTGTCTCTCTCTTCCCCACTCAGGAGATTGAGACCTCGGAGCCCTGCAGCTGTATCCACTTCACAGGTTACAGCATCATCATCGGCACCAACAAGTTCTATGAGATCGAGATGAAGCAGTATGTGCTAGAGGGTAAGATCAACAATAAACACACACACACAAACTGTTCTGTAGTGCCTTGTCTGGTTCTTGATCTAAACTGTGTGTGTGCATGTGTGTGCGTGTGTGTTTGTGTGTCTCCAGAGTTCCTGGATAAGAATGACGTGACGCTGGCCTCGGCTGTGTTCGCCGCCTCCTCCCACAGTTTCCCCATCTCCATCATCCAGGTGTCCTGCTCTCCGCAGAAAGACGAGTACCTGCTCTGCTTCCATGGTACAAGAACTGCAGTTTTTTGTCTGAGTCTGTGTGTGTGTGAGAGAGAGAGAAATGTTTGTACTCTGTAATGTTTTGATGTCTTTTCAGAGTTTGGAGTGTTTGTGGACGCATATGGCCGCAGGAGTCGCAGTGATGATATCAAATGGAGCAGGTTGCCTCTGTCCTTCGGTGAGCCTGTGTGCCTCCTCGACCACACACACACACACACACTTTAGAGCATCCTTTAGCTCCTTGCTCCTCTGTGAGTTCCACTGTCTTTTTGTTTACAGAATATAAACCTAAGTGTTATTGCCATCAGTCTGTGTTGAAATGGAGTCTTTCCCCCTGCAGCATACAGAGAGCCCTACTTGTTTGTGACTTATTTCAACTCTCTGGATGTGATTGAGGTTCAGAGCCACTCTGCCCTGGGGTAAGGACTGAGACATGGTTTTAATTCTTTTCATTACACATTTCAAGAACCTTCAATCAAGTGTGTGTGTATATGTGTGTGTGTGTGTGTGTACGTACAGACCTCATGCCTACGCTCACCTGGACATCCCCAACCCACGCTACCTGGGTCCGGCCATCTCGTCCGGCGCTGTCTACCTGGCCTCGTCTTACCAGAACAAGCTGAGGGTGATCTGCTGTAAGGGCAACCTGGTGCAGGACAGCTCCTCCTCTGAACCGCAGAGAAACGGCTCCACCCGCAGGTCAGCCTCCACTCCACAGGAGGGCGCCGGAGGGCACACTCGCACCCGCACTCAATTAGGATGAACTAGGGCACTAGCAACACCAGGTTGCTAAATGAAGCAGGCACGTGTATGGGACTAGCGGTGGCCAGCTGGATACGTTGTCATGTGTTGTCCGGCTCCTCGTGTGTTGTCATGGCGCCCGTGTCCATGGAACCTCAGTCCGAGCTTCTTGTCCGTTGGGGTGGTTGGAGACGTGCTGGAATGTTTGTGTTTGTAGTGAGGTCACAGTTCGCTCTCCGTGTATCCATGTAACGGTGATGATGTAAGCTCGAACCTATGCCTGATCACGTAGTGTTGGTCATGTGATCTGTGCAACACTCACGGTGTACCCTGTTCTTTACAGGAGGAAGAGTGCTTTCTTTATTTGCTCCAAGGAGTGAGGAGGTTCACTGCTCTTTTTTTATCCTGTCAACCTTTATTATACAAAATGTGATCAAACGTGTTGAACTGAAATGTGATGAATAAAGTGTTCTGATCTCTATATGGTGTCAGTACTCCCCCCTGCTGGTTGTTTGTTATATTGCACGTTGTAGGTCAGCTATCTGGACTTTTAATTTCCCATGTAATCAGACTCTCTACGCAACAATACAATGAAAGAGAACAGACCTGAGGGCAGGGCATTACTTTATATGGAGCTCATAGGACATGGCTGTTTTTATTAAGATCTCTCGTCTTGATATAGCATTGCTGAGAGAATGTGTTGGTCATCAAGATGGTAAGTTTCAGATTTCTAATTTGGTTCGTTACATTTCGATGCTAAATGGTGCCAACTAATAGATGCACAAATGGATTTATGAAAATTGCACTGTAGGCGATCGGTGATGTATCTTAAATGGCTTCATTCACAAGCACACACCTCTGTTCGGGTTAATGATCAACACCTACTGTATGAATGTGTTGTGTGTGGGGGAGGGTGTGTGAATGGGTGTGCGTGTGGGTGCGTGTGTGTGTGTACTGACCCTCCCATCCCTCACACCCTTTTGTGTTCTCCTTTCTAGCCCTAACAAGCGTGGCCCACCCTCCTACAATGAGCACATCTCTAAGCGTCTGGCCTCCGGGCCCATGTCCCAGGAGGCTTTGCATCAGCCCGGCACGCCCCATCGGTACCGCGAAGCCCGCACCGAGTTCCGCCGGGACAAGTCTCCCTCCCGCCCACTGGAGAGGGAGAAGTCTCCCGGCCGCCTGGTGGAGCAGAGGCTGGAGCGCTCGCCCGGACGGGCCATGGACCCCCGGCTGGACCGCTCGCCTGGTCGGGCCATGGACCTGCGCAGGGAGAGGTCGCCCGGCCGGGCGTTTGAGGAGCCCCGCCAGAGGCTGCACACCAGCTCGGCACGCACACCAATCAATGGGGTTAACAAGGTAGGGTGTTATGAGAAGGACCTCAGAAATTAGCCACTGTAAAACGGTAAATGCTAATCGCGCTGGTTTGAATGCAACTTGGTTGTTTCCTGTTGGAAATTCATCCCTTTGGGTTTATTGATTTTATTTCATTCCTAATCCCTGCTGAGTACTGATGTGTAAATGTGTGCGTGCATCCACAGGTATGGGATCAATCGTCTGTGTGAGTGCCGTGATCCCTGGACCAATCAGATGAGAGGAACACAGCCCACACACACCCACACACCCACACCATTGTAACAGTAAATGAAAGGGATAAGGGGGGGGTGCAGTGCAGTAGGTCACGTGACCCAGACAACTAACCCAAGGCAGAGCGGAGGTGACCAGTAAAACCTCTGCACAGTACAACACAGCACAATGTCTCACTGTAGAAGGCCTTACTGAAAGAATAACACTTAATTATTAACACACATCTGGCCAGTGGTATATAGTATTACTAACATCTCTAAACGTCGAGTGGGGTTGCTCGTCACATAACTGAAAGTTGTCGATGTGGAACTCCAGATAGAATGCTACGTTCTGTGTCATTGGTGGTGAATGTTCACAGGGTGGAGTATGTCATCTCAGTGGATATTCACAGGGTGGAGTATGTCACCTTAGTGACTCTGCGGTCTTCTCATCCGTCCGTCCATTTGCACTGTCCCTTTGTCTTCAGTTTGTGCACTGAGCCCGGTTGCCCAAAACCACCACGGTGAGAAGATCACTGGGAAAGATGGGAGGTCAACTTCACGTTTCTAAGATGATCTTAAACACTGAGGTGCTTTTGGGAACTAGGCCCCGTGTCCTGTCCAGTCTGTTCTCCTGCATCTGTCCTTTACTCTCTCCCTCTCCTCACCCATCTCTGTTCCTCCTTCTACCCCCAGTGCCCCAGGAACCACCCACTGGCCCTTTTGAAGGACCAGGAGCTTTGTATTAACTTCAGGATGTCATTTGACACTTGTACATAAGCTAATCTTTTTGTTCGTTTTTTTAAACACTGTAAAAGGGAAAACTACGGCTGGTTTAGCCATGTCTATTTTTGTTAACAGAAGAAAGCAACAAGCCCCCGAATGTCTAAACTAAACATATGGACTCTATATATACACATACACACACACACACACACACGTCCATGTGTACGCTTCAAAGAGGAAGTTTAGCTTGGGCCTGGCTGCTGTGCTCCTCTACGCGAGTAAACTCAGCAGCTTCACACCTGTACATCTCCCACCTTTCTATGTTTTGCTACTGTCCCAGTTGCATCTCAGTTGTAAGATGTGTGTATAGTGTTTGAGCCGTTGTTTCTCTCCAGCAAACAATTAAGCATTACAGTGGATTGGGGGTTTGGTTTAGTTGTTTTGGGGTTTTTTGTTTTTGATTTTTACGGCACAGAAAAATGTAACAAGAATGGTGTCGGTTTTCAAAACCGCCCACTGTACATTGGATGGTCCTGGCTCGTTACTCAAGCTAATGTGACCTTTGACCCTCAGGATCCGAATGAATGAACAGTGGAAGTATGAATTCGTACACTCACGGACATCGTATTTCCATCGGAATGATAAACACGCTGAAGTGCCACGCTCAACGAACAGTCCGCGAAGGGCCGCGTATCCATAGCAACTTCTCGATATATACAGCTCAAATAGTGCCAGGTCAGATATGAACACTAAATGATAGCCATTCGTGCAGTGCAGTCTCACTCTGTAGCATGTAAACCGTATGGGGAACAAACCACGTTTCTTCATTACGTTTCGGCCTCTGGTTTCCTCCCCACTTCCTCCCTTGTGCTCTCACTGCTGATGTCTAAGACCAGCTGACCAGAGAAGTAGCTTTCCCCGCCCCCTCTCAGCCCCTCCCACTTTTTTTTTTTTTTTTTTTTTTTTTTTAAATGTCGCACTAACTATAACGAATATTAAAAGAAGACTCTATCTTTCTTTGGAACTTGTGGTTTGTAGTCTTTATTCTCGTGCTGTGCTGGGTGCAGTGAGGTGAGAACAACGGAGCTGCTGAAACAACTGTTTACATGTCTCAACTGCCCACGAACGTCTCCATGACCTACAGACAAACAAGACCCGCCCTTCAGCGCGGTGCCAACCCAGCCAATCGCCACACAGAGCCGGTTAAGCATGTGCAGAGACCACTAGGTTGAGCTTGGCAGTGTGTTGTGCTTTTATTTCATTCACCCAAACACCTCAGAGCTCCACAGAGTCCAAAAAAAAAAAGCAGCTTCAACAACACAGGGCAAAAATGAGGGGAGAACAAGGGCCTTATCGCCCACACACGTCTGAGGCATCTGGCCTCTTACAGGTAGCAAAGCGACACGAAACACATTTGAGACATTAGCGAGCCATACGCGAGATCTGCTCTCATTCGTCTCACTGTGACTCCAAGTGGCCAGGCTAGCTCTGTGCATTCCAATTTGCTGTCTGGCAAATAACACTCATTGCTCAAAATTCAGAAAGGCTTTCAAACGTCATCGAGTCCATCGTTCGGATCAGACATTTACCTTCACACACTGCACTCTCCACCGACTGTACACATGGCATTAAATATATACAGATATCCTCTTCACATGAGTACAGGTGTGAATCCAAACGGTCATCTTGCAGGAGTTTCACATGGCTCTGAGACACCCAGCACTGGATGCATTTAAAGGCCTGGCCTGCTTGACAAAAATGACCTGTTAAAGATCACTAAACTGGATCCTATTGTTATTAATAATAAATTACACTAATCATGCCCTAGTATGGGATTTGAATTTGTAACATCTTTGTTGATAAAAGTGCTTTTTCCATCAGAGTCTAAATTGGATATGGTTGAGATATGTACTAAAGGAGACAGTTCCAGTAGTGTCAGTAGTTGCACTGTCACACTAATCTATGGGGTTTCATATAAATTTGGTTACATTGTCTATAGGGCTGGATAGCCCTCCATCAGCATGTGTGGAGCCCATCCGTCAGTTGGAGCTGGCAGTAATGGGCTTCTCCAGTTCCAGCTCAGCAGGGCGTAGATGCCCGTAACAGGCCTGGCACGCGCGGTTGGGTTCGTACAGGTGCTGGCTCGCCGCCGCCACCTTCTGGTCACAGCAGCTGGCGCAGAACACATTCCCACAGTTCCTGCAGCAGGGACGGGGCAGTAACTCAGTCCACCAATGTAAAGACAACCACACAGCTCACCAGAGTCTCAGGAGTTTTAGATTTTAACAACAGATTCTTTTGCTTTTTTTTTCTCGGAGTTTAAGTATTTTTAAGCAATTGGCTTTAAGTGACAAAATATTTCGAGTCAGTTGTGGATAAGGTCATTTAATATGGCATACATACAGACATGAAGTTCTGCTTGGAATGGAAAGGAAGAGAAGGACAGATGGATGGACAGAAACAAAAGTGAAATAAAACTGGGGCAGGGGAGTCTCACCAGGCTTCCTCAACAGGTTCTCTGGCACTGCAGGCAGAAAGAGGAAAGACAGAAAGAGGAGGAGGAGAGAAAGAGAGAGAGACAGCGAGCTTGAGAGGCCTTAACTAACGCAGAACCCACCTTGGTCCACCAACCAAGACCACACTATGCAGTGGAGTATAACCTGGCTGAGGCACCATGTTTAAACGTTGCCAGCATTGGGGATGAGGAGTGTTTTGCTATAAAGCTGGGAGGTGCAACACCACACTTAAAGGTGACGGAGAACATGGAGCGAGGTGGTGTGTGTGTGTGTGTGTGTGTGTGTGACACTGTGTGGGGGAAGCGACTGCATGTGTGTGTGTGACGCTGTGTGGGGGAGACTCTTCTCACCTGCACTGGTGTTTTCTAGCCGCCAGCCAAAACTTGTTCTCACACCGGTAGCAGCGAATTGATAGATGATCCCGATACCAGGCCGTTTCCTAAAAACAGACAGATAGGAAAAAAAACACATCCTCAGTATGTCTTTACCGTAGTACTGCTATTACTTCATTATCCACATTGCTTTTTGCCCCATGCCCCCCCACCCCCTCTTAACCTGCTTGTCATGCTGCTCCTCCTGATCCCAGCTGTTCTGGGAGTAAAGTTCAGTGCTACAGCGCGCGAGACACGCAGCCTCCACGTTGTTCTCCTGGTCCGTTACCGGCGTCTGCAGAGCAGTTTCGGAGGAGTAGATAAGGAGGTGCGACAGGGAGGAGCCGATAAGGAGGCGCAACAATCCCTATATGTGTGTGTGTAACAGCAATGGTGCGAGTGTTTCTGCTCAAATGAGCCCTACCCATCATTACCTCTCTTTGTTGACAATAAGGGAGCGTGCGTGCGTGTGTGTTCTCACCAGCTCTCCGCTGACATGGAGCTGGCTCCAGAGCGCGTGAACCTGCCTTCTTAGCGTCTCCACCTGCAGCTGATGCCCCGCCTCCATCTGTCGGAGGCGCACCTGCACAGCATCGCTGTGCACGCTTAGCCCATCCTCCTCCAGGTGCGCCGACGCACTCGGCCCTTGCCCGGAACAGCCTGGCAGGGGTCGGCGCGGCAACGTCGGCGAGCCGCCGCCGATCGCAGACACCCGGCGGCTGAGGGGAGTCCACGAGCCGAAGCCATTGATGTGAGGAGCTTCCCCGTTGCACGCGGAACCTTCGCGGCTGGCCGGCTGCGGGGACACGGGCCGCAAGGCACACTGGGAAGGCAGGAGGAGGGGGGAAGGGTCTGGTTGGCGTGGGCCGGGGGTGTCGGGAGTCGGTGGTGTTGGCGAGTGCAGTGTATGTGATGGGAGCGGACACTCCTCAGTTAACGTCTCTGTGGAGCTCTGCGGGGTGGCTTTAAAATCGGGTGGTGTAGGAGAGGGCAAGCAAAGGTCGGGGTTATGGGCTGGATAAGTAGGCTTCTCAGCAGATACGTCCTCCACTGCTCGATGGCCATTACTAAGGTAGCCTAGCTGGATGGGGGAAGAGGAAATGGAGGTGAACGATTCCTCTGTGGAGAGTTCCAGTGCTTCCTCAATACCCAGAGCCCTCACTGGGTCATTCTGTTCAGGCACAGTGCTGGGCGACTCGGAGAGTGGGGGTGTGGTTCCAGCTTGGTAGGCAGAGTCAAAAGTGGAAAGGGACGCTGCCCAACCACCGTCGCCCTCAGTCCTGACCTCGTTTGCTGAACCACTTTCATTTACTGTTTTGGAGTCATTATATTCCACGCCATAAAGTAGTCCCTCCTCCTGTAGCATCTTAACCAATGCAGTCCCAGTTTCAGGATGTCGGGTGTTATGATTGGCCATGTCTGATTTCGGAAGGTCCCCGTTGGCTTCTGCCGCTACAGTGATCTCCACTGATTGAAGGTGGTCGTCCCACTTCTCGTTGAGATCGGAGTCACTGCAGCGACGGTTCGAAGGCAGAGAACTCGTCCCCTCACAAGCTGTTGGCAGGTTGTCATAGGAACGAGTCTTGGGCAGTCTGCACAGGGGGGAAACAAACGGCATGAAGCTGAATGTGTAAATTCTAGACATTTCTATGTTAAAATTACTGGTACGGTGGATAGCACTTCCTATCCATATTTGTGGTTTCTCTGTTGCAACACACCCATCACGTGCTTCTTCACTACAGTCTGGTACGCCTGACCGAGGAAGACACACAAAAATTACCTCCCCAAAGGCACGTCTTCAGGTGAGGCCAAAGGCGTGGAGTAAGAAGCACATGACTCCTCACAGGGCATGGAGGGGGCGGAGTTAGGCAGGTAGACGGCGCTCCACAGCATCAGGTTCCGTACGTGGCACACCGGGTGGAGCACCTATCAGAAAGGCCAAAGACAAACAAATCCTCAACTCAAACTGACAACTGGATCAGTCGGGTGCATTATTTTTACACCCTTTTATGTTCTTTCAGCAAAGAAGGTTTTTGTGCCTTCACTGGGCCAACTGTGATCACAAGCCACCCTGAGCTGGCTGTTCAGGAGGGCACCGCTGCCGTGTGTGGGCATTACCGTCTCTGAGTGGGGCGAGTAGAGGATGTTCTGGAAGGCCCT
Organism: Brachyhypopomus occidentalis; assembly: GCA_020368025.1. Taxonomy (NCBI): domain Eukaryota; kingdom Metazoa; phylum Chordata; class Actinopteri; order Gymnotiformes; family Hypopomidae; genus Brachyhypopomus; species Brachyhypopomus occidentalis. Next base: position 188,218 of record JAGXOD010000032.1, read on the forward strand.
GTTGGCGGGCTGGAGCAGGGACCATGCGGAACAGGTCTTCTCCACCACCCGCCGCTCCTCACGCTCCCTGCCGCTGTTACACAGGAACGTCCCGAACAGACACGAGTAGGTGTGCTGCACCAGCTTCACCTGTGCGCGTGCACACACACACACACACGTTACACCTCATGTGAAATCCTGCTTACCATTTGCTAATAGTTGTCTTAAGCCCAGTACAGCTAAATGAATGAGCTGTCCCAATTCCAAATACCTCTGACCTAAAAATCAACATCACCAGAAAGAAACTCATTCTGTGTTCTAAAACTTGACATGCTGAACACAATGCATGATGCTAAAGAGGGTAGGACACTGTAGCTTTGCTAAATAACTACAGCTGCCCCACCCAAACTGGACTTGCCAGTTGCAAGGAACCCTGACTGGACCCTTAGCATTCTGCAGTACACAGTGTAAACAGAAGGGGGCACCCCTGATACCAGAAAGGCCTCGTTGAACTGAAAGGAGCAGGGGAACTGCCTCTGCAGCTGGTGCACGCAGTCCAGCCACTGCAGGAAGACGGGGCAGCGCTCATTCACGTCCTCCGCGTTCTCGCCATGGCCGCAGCGGTCCGCAAACTTGTGGCCGAAATCCAGCCACTCCGTCTCCACCAGCACCTGAAAGCCCTGCGGAGCACCAAGAAGGCAGGAACGATTCACCTGTAGGAATGAACAGATCCTGCCTCCCGATTATGGGAACACTCCCGTTTAGGCCAAATAGAGGGAGTCCAGGTGGATAGTGGAGAGTTTGATACTGTTCCTGGGAAGCTGAGGACTCTTCGTCATGCATTCCATGTCTCACCGAGACTGGAGAGCCGTATCCCCACTGTAGGGTCGGGCGAGAAGCGGCATGATAGTCCGCTGTGGTTTTCACAAGCAAGTGATGACGCAACACATACCAGGGATTCTTTTACATGCCGTGGAGTCTCGTATTGTCCTAGTAAAGGTGAATCTCTACAGTTTACCAACTCTGCACCCATTCGAAACTTTTAAGTAATGTTCTTTAAAAGGACTCGAAGTTTTGTGCCTCTATTTAAAAGTGCAAAATGCAGTACAGCTCGTTATTAATTAACGTCAAAAGAACATGAAAGAACAGCCAAATACAGGATCTGTAAAAAAAAAAAAAAAAAAAAAAAAAAAATCTCCAATGTCTCCTTCTTCCTTCGCCACCCCCCCCCCCTCCCTCCTCACCTGCATGGTCCTGTAGTAAGGGTCAAGCAGCAGTTTGGACAGAGCCACTATCTGTGGCGTGCGGTCCCAGCCGTCGGAGCAGTGCACCAGCACCGGCCTGCGGTCCCGATCCACGGCAGTCACCACCAGCAGTGCCGCCTTCAGCAGCAGAGACAGGTGCTGCAGCCACTTGGTGCCCTCCAAGGCAGACAGCCAGCTGAGAGAAGGAGGGTGGGGGGGTGGGAGTGTACTGTAAGACCCTAGCCATCTCTGCGATGGAACACGCCACATACTGTAGATATTGGGAGGAAGCGGGTGGGGAGGGGGACTCACTTGGCCGGATCGGGGCCTTGGGCACAGAGCGCCCGCAGGCACTGGAAGCTCCTCCGGATGGAGTGGATGTTGGCCATTCCCATAAACATCACCTCACAGTTTGGGTAGTACTCTACACAAAACACACGGGGAGGGTCTGAGTGCTCACTGCAAGCGCTTCCTCTAACAAAACACGTCCCAGGCTGGGTGAGAACGTTTGATTCATAACATCTTTGAAGACGAAGACGATTCAAGCAGAACTTCAGGTAACCGAGTATGATTACATCTGCTCGGAAAAGCAAGCGTGAAACGTGATTGGAAAAGGGTGCCGTAATTGATATATTGCGACAGACAGAGGCAGAAATGGGCGTGTTTACCTGGGCATTCGCAGCCGCCTCCTTTGGCCCGATTGGCGACGGCGGCAGCATATGACCTCGCGTCCAATATCAGCAGCTTCTGAAGAGGCGTGTCCGTTGGCTCCACCTCCTCATTGCCATTGGTTATCTCAGGATCTAATAGGTACAAGGGGTTAAGACGATTTTAACGGTCTCCAGCCAAAATCCCTGCACTCGTTACTCAAGAATGAGATCGTCTTTCATTTTTTTTAATAAATACATAAATAAAGGAGCTCTAATACTGACCCGAGCCACTGTGAGAATTGTTGTGATGGAGGTAGACGCAGGATCCGTTGCTTAGAGTTTTAACCACTGCAGTGTCCATAGCGCAGGCCTTAGCGATGGCCTGCACCAAATGCTCATCATCTGCATTCCGCCACCCCCACCAGCTCACCTCGGGCTGCCCGCACCGACCAATCACAGCACCCGTACTCTGATGTCTGGGTGGACCAAAGGCCATTTCAGGTAAAACATTTAAATGCAGGTGCTAAGGTGTAAATATTGTTTCTCAGCACTGGAGAAAAAAAAAAGACATACCTGTAAACAACTGCTGGAATCCTCTTCCAGGATCGGAATGTTGCCACATTTTCTAGTTCTTTGTCCGTGATCCAGCGAGGTACTAGAAGATGCTCAGGGTAACTGGCACAGAGTCTGAGTACAGACACACAAAGAGTCTGAGTACAGAGTTTGTGCTTTGCATGAAATGAATCTAACCTTCTGAATCACACCTTTAAATAATAAACCAATAACCTCTTCAAAGCCCAAGTGCTGTTCGGTGAAGGGCCAATTTTGCATAAAGTTCCTTCAAACCTGCAGAGCTGTAATACCTTTACTGATACCTTCACCTCTTTAAGCATGAATGGATGATAATTGGGCTTGATCTAAAAACCTATTCACACCAGGCCCTGTACTGAACACAGCCATTTTTAAGAGTCACCTGAAGTTGTCGTTGATGTTGGAGGTTCTCCAGGCACTCTGAGAGTCGAAGCCCATTCTGTGCACCTCGCCTTTAAACCGACCCCTCACGTGTTCGCCTGGAGGACACGCCCACCATACACAGGCGGGTCACGTTAGTTCAGAGCCAGGAACACACCACACAAACGTACAGGACGGCTCAGTGTGCTGCCTAATCAAGCGCCTACTGCTAGCTTCTTGTATTACGTTTATGCTAAGTCTAGTAGCATTTCCCAGAAGTGGTGCTATTAGCAGTAGTTTCCTATTAGGATTGGGTGTAATCTGTGTCTGGGCAACCTGCCTGGCGATCAAAAGGGCAAAATACAGGTCTATTAAAAGTATTAATACTTATATAACTACAAGTGACTACAGGTGTTCTGTATCCCCTTTACACTTTTGGCCTGGGTTAAACACGGGTCAAGTGGTAGCGTAGAAGGGTTGATCCGGGCCGAGAGTGGCATCAGATACACATTGACATGGGTCACCAGCTCATGCCTTGAACTAGCTAATATGGCTAATGTCATTTGCTTGCTAGCAATCTGCCTGGGTCAGTCACAACCTACTCGACATGGATGGCTAAGCTGGATGTAAACAATTCCATCCGGGAATAGCACGGGCTGTGCGTTTAGTGTAAATAGGACTGACAGGACTAACATCCGTAGAGGCGAGTGAGGTAAAAGCAGCGCAGGTGTGTGTGTGTGTACCAGCATGGCAGATGTCCTCGTGCACCTGCCCACCAGCAGCACAGGCGTGGAAGGCGAAGGCAAACAGCTCCTCCAGGCGCACAGGGGGGCGCGCCACTGCGCTCAGCCGCCGCTGCCAGTCCTGGGCCTGCTCCGATGTGCTGAACTGGCACCTGAGGACGGTGGGAGCAGGTCTCAGATCAGTTCCAAAGCCTTTATTTGGCTTTCCTCCTGTATGTACACTGATCTTAGAGCTGAGAAAGTGCTGAACTATGAACTGAATGTGTTTACAGATTATGGAAATGTTATTTAATTTTCATTTAGAGCAGAGTTCAAATCTTTATTATCCTAAAAGGGGGGATTTGGCTGGATAAACGCTGAGACGGGATATTTGAAACGCCCGAACTAGAATCAGCGTGAGATACAGTGGAGACATGTTCTGTAGAAGTCAAATTTGAAGCCAAAACAGCCCTGCCACGCTCTCTGCTCTTAACATCAACAAACCTAGATGTACTCAATAAGCCCCAATAGTCCACAGCAGACTGGGAGTTAAATCAGGCTTCTGTCCACAATCACGTAAAACTGGGAATGTACAAACCACATTTCATATTTCCTTCGTCCCGTGTGACACGTACTGCATGCACGTTTGTATTTTAGTATTTTTTTCACACTTGTCTAATGATGTGCTAGCATAAGCGCTAGGCTACACGCTAAATAGATAAAAATACATAATTACAAAGAACCTAAAAGGTCATGGCAGCAGTATGGCCTACATGCGTGTACCTGATAACCTTGCAGTCTTTACAGGCGAGATGCAGCTGGACCAAGTCCCGACATTCCACACTCTCAATCAGCTGCAGAGGAACCTGTGAGAGACAGATGGAGAAGCACACTGCTGAGGACAGCTAGACAAGAAAAACTATGCAGGTTTCACATACCTTGTTGCAGGTTCATAAAAGCCATGGTGTTGTGAAAGGAGGCAGATTATCTTTTACAGTGAAGCATTTGTCTCTCAGAATGCCAGTGCTACCTCACCCTAAGCCCTGTCCATCAGATACCATTCAAATGCTGAAACAAATGAACGCCTACTGTCTTTCCGCTCACCACTGCTGTTTGTCTCTGCAGTGCATAAGATCAAAGACAAACACGTGGATTTAGGTGAAGGTTTTGAATGAGTCGCTCACATTTATGACGCTGTCTTTGAACTTGATGTGGAGACGGTAGCTGGACAAGGCGATGACTGCCCCCTCTGCCTTTCCCAAGTACTCGACACACTCACCATGCAAGACCGGGAACGGAACCTACACACACACACACACACACACACAAGTACAGGAGAGTAAAAAGCAAAGATCAGAATAGGTGACATTGAGGAAGAGGAACAAAATATTCAGCGTAGGTACGTGTGTGTATGTGTGTGAGAGAGTGTGTGTGCGTGTGTGTGCTCGCGCAAGCATGCCCTGCGTGAAGTCGTTCCCTTGCCTGTACGCCATCCTCTTCCAGAACCGGACTCCCAGAATCCACACTTGTCTGCTCCTCTTCACCCTGCCCCCACACACACACACACATACATACACACAGTCAGGAAACACCGGCTCTTCCTGTTCGCCCAGGCAACAGGTCTCATGGATTCATCACCATACCACATTATGTCCAGTATAAGCAGCATCTGTGGAGGGTAACAGAGGCTCTGTGGAATGCACTCTCACCATTGCCCCTGGGAAGAGGGGGGGTCTTGGTCCGGAGAGCACCAGGCTTCTCAGCTGGATCTCGACCTCACTGCAAGGCACAGAAGATAAGTCAGAGCTGGCAGAGGACCATGGGAGAAAACACCTGAGCTCAGAGCTCTGCTACAGTCATGTCAAGGGAGGTTGGACAGTCTACAGTTTATACCATTACCAGTTTATACCACAAGAACCAGACATTTTTCTGTGATGTAGCAGGAACTTAGACAGGTTGACACTCCTTTGGAAGATAGATTTTCTAAAAGTACTGAGAAGTATTTCTGCATGTTCAGCATTCTCAACTCCAAGCATACACTGCGTTTCTGTCAACCTCAAAGGCCTTTCCAAACTTTGGCAAAGTTTTCAAACCCACTGATCCCTAACCAGGCCACCCATTACGAATTATTGACAAGCTACTCCAGGTGGAGGGACTGACAAGAACAGCTCATGCTATAAGCCGGCCGCCTCATCTCCGACCTAAAACCATGAGCACCACAGCTCTCCTAATCCCGGGTTTTATCTGCACATTTTGTCGCAGCAGGTCAGACCAGCAGTGGGAAAGGCCCGACCCTGGAGGAAGCTTGCTGGGCTGGCCGTTATCTGATCTTGCATCGGAATGAATGGAGCCTTGGCTTAGATATCAGAGCCCGAAGGAGACGAGCAGCAACGTCAAACACACACGTACAGTCTGCCTTACGCACACCCAGACAAAAGAGCATGCCAACCCACACCTGCTGAGATCTCCTTTTGGGCTGAGATCTCCTTATGGGCTGACTGTGGCCGGACGCCGATTCAACCGGCTGACGTCACCAAGCGTACATTACCACACACAACTCCCTGGCTCTCTCTGGCAAAGGCACATATCCCGTGTATTCACACACACAAGGCCTGCTGTGCTCCTTTTCACTGGTGGAAGGAGGCAGCGATGTAGGCCCCTGGTCGCTAGCAGATTTCTAACCCTGCTCTTCACTCCGCCCACTACAAAAGCTGGTTTAGAGGGAGAATCTCTGTATGAGACTCCAACAAACACATGAGAGAGACAGGGACAGTGATTCGGTCGAACCACACCGCCCAAGGTCCACAATGCACACGCATACTCTGATGAAGGTCTGGCAACATGTTCCTTTTAAACTCAGTAAACATAGGCTACATATAAAGCCCACAATAATCAACCAATAAAATGTGCTCTGACACAGTAGATCCTTCATACCTCTTGTTGGATGTTGGATTTACAATAATACAATTGCAATTGGATTTACAATAATACAAACATGGGTGCTGCAAAATGCTACCAGAAGCAAGTCTCACCTTGTAAGAGCATTTTTACTGTTCCGCCTCCAGTTAAAAGGGTCGCCGAAGTTAAACATGCAGACTGTAAAGGCTAGCACTAACCGACTGAAGCGGCCACTGATGTTTGACGGCGTATGATTTCCTACGAAGAAGCTGTTAATGAAGAGGGCGGGGGACGCAATAACAACTCAAATCATATGACTCTCACATTATTCCGTGCTGGAGCTTAAGAGTGGTTGCAAGGTCTGGCTTGGATAACAATTAACCCTCAGTGACATTTTAAACATTTGGTTTACTCCACCAGAAACAGCGACCTGTGAAAATGCCACCGGCTTTGTTGCAGTTAATCAAAAGAAGTCCACGTTAGCATAACGATTAGCACAATGCGAAATAAGATTTGTTTTTCACTGGCGGCTGAGGGATAGTTATTATATCGTGCGGTATAGTCTTCTTCTTCTTATAGTACTTGTTGTTCCAAGAGGTCTTTCTTACATTTCTTGCAACCTCTTGTCAGTGAAATCGGGGTGTTGTCTGGGATCTCATTTATGTTTGAGTCTATCGTAATAAAACACTTTCTTAGAGCCTTGAATATATTCGTTTCTTGGTCTCGAAGCAACATTCATCTGAATACTAATTTTCTAATTTTCATAACTGTCTAATTTTCATAACTCATTTATCAATAGTAGGAAATCAACAGAACGACATGACAATGAACGACTGTCGGAAATAATGTTTCTTCTGCTAGTGTCACAGGCAAATATAATCAAGTTACGTCGAACAAAATATGTGGATCGTGCTCGATTTTTTAAAAACCAGGCAATTTTTTATTTGACCGTGCATATTTGTCAAGAGACGGACAACGCAGCTAACGCTAGCTAGCTAACACCATTGCTTTGTGATCTTTTTGTGCTCGTCATTACAAATGTAAAGTGCATAGATATGGAAATTTTCACCACGTGTGAAAACAAAGTTTACTTGTCAAAGCGGCTAAACGATCCACTTATTCCTCTAAATCAGCAACATTTCTGTGTTATTTACATCCGCCGGTTGTCACTGTCGGCGCTGCATATTATTTTTGTTGTCGTTGAGAAGAGGGCGGAACCCGTCAAGAAGGCCAAGGCGGCCTACAGAGAAAGAGAGTGTTAATTTATAAACGTGCACTCACCAGATATTGGCCCTTTTGAAAGACAATCCACTTTTTGCGTCTCTTTAACGGGATATCAAAAATCGCTTAAAACACAGCATGCAAACATTACTCTTTACACCCGATCTAAGCAGCCATCGTTTCTCTGTCTTTTGACTGGCTTAGCGCTGCGGAGTGGCGGCGTCATTACGTAATCACGTACGCAGAGTAGTCGCGTACGCGCACGCGATGTAAACAAACGAACGTGGTCCTTAGAATTGTCAGAGTCGGCAAAACGGCACGTAGCTTAAACACGCAGATCGCGTTGGAGCCGACATGCAACTTTGACGAAGAGGATTTTCTTTGCAATTAAATTCATATTTAAGACCTAAAATCATACACATTAAACCACACAGAAGTGGTGTTTTTTTTTTTTTGCAATATTACGTACTGAATACGTCCTATTATTCTTAACAGAAACAACCTTTCATGAGCAGTAACACGAATTGGGATAACTTTGAGTTAAACGCTGGTTTATTCTGGTTATCTTTTCAGCTGCGTAGGCCACAGTAGAAACCTAATCTACAGGGCAAACCTGCTTCGAGACAGGTATAATTTAAAGCTAGTTCCACTGCGCATAAAGCCCGCCTCATGTCCAACTAGAAAGCTAGGATAGGGCCCCATTGAACTCGGCGCTCGTGATGTGAGAGGTTCTTTACAGAGTGCGCGAGTTTTTAAAGAAAGATGGGATTCTTTAGGATTATTGATATTTTTAGAGAGGAACATACACTGTATGAGCACTGTATAAAAGAACCATTACGCTTGACATACAGCGTCTACAAAAAAATTAAAAACTAGTTGGAAATTGAAGTGCGCAAACTGGACTACAAAAGTAATGGTATAGCACTGCTTTTTACAAATGTTCCTTCATGTAATTCTCTAATAATAATATATTACTGTTTTAATGTAGATTTTCTCTTTTCATTTATACAAATGAAGATTTGAAACACTGGTTTGTGTGTATTCTTCTTTTTTTGGATGTGCTTATTATCGCTCTGGATAAGAGCGTCTGCTAAATGCCGTAAATGTAAATGTAAATGTAATTATTCCCATTTCAAGATAAATCAGATACCATATAACACACATCTGCTAAGAAACTACTCATAATGTATACAAGGGGGGAAATAATAAACAATAATAAAAAGATAATAATTACTCACCAGTGGCAGATATTAAAATTTGTTGCTGAATACAAAGTCTGAGACCTCTGAGGTCTCCCTAGCACGTGCACATGTGGTAACCACCAGTTTTTCTTTTTTAATTGTTTTTCCTGTTTGCTGTAGGAAATATCAGAACACATTGCTATAGGCAAAGCAGTCAACCTAATGAAACAGTAAAGCAAGCAACATTTATATAGAGGACATACCACTTTGAATTATGTTTTTATATTTTGTCTAGATCGGCTGCCAACATTGCAAATGGCCACTGAGTCTGATCTGCAAATAGAAATGACAATTAGCAGTTAGTAATTTAAATGTTCTGTTAGTTTCTATAATGTCATGGGAATTACAATGAAGTTTAAAGGACCAATTAGTCATTTTATCACCAAAATAGCAGCAAAAATATTTATGAAAGTGATTATTTATTATTTCTACATTTTTCTATAAAGTGCAGCTCACAAGAAGAATCACATTGCTTTATAGTCCTCAAATGAATCATTTAAGGCTCCATAGAGTGGGTACAGTACATGGAGGTGGACATCTTAATAACAGATTTAGTACAGAATCACTGAAACATACAGGTTACTAGGTGTCAATAATGACTTGTACTTATTACTACCTCTGCCTCTACCTCTACCTTCATGCACCTTGGTAGCAGCAACCACATTGAGGCTTTAACATCTTCAAATGACGACACCATCTACAAACTACTGTTCTTCGGTTTATTATAGACTCTTATTGGATTTGGACTAAGACATTGAAATGAGTTAGCCTACTACAAAATTAAACGCAGGTAATACGTCTGGATAAATGCTTTAATTTATACCGCCCTCTACTGGCCCAAATAAAGTGATGATTGAATCCTCCAAACACGAATTTGATTACATTTTTTGTGAATGTCTACCTGTTGCTTAGCCTAATATTAAACCTAGAAAGTTGCGAATTTTAAGTAGCCTATTTATTATGTATTCCTATTTTTGTTCTTTGAATCCAGGGAATTTAGAATAATAATTTTGTTGAATAATTATTTTGTTGTATTATCTAAATTAAAGATATGTATTCTTAATTAAAGTAAGAATGTTTTCTAATCATTTCTGGTAGATTGTTTACTAGATAAGTGAAACCCTTCCGTTGTTCCATGTTAATGTACGTTTAAAAAAAAGAAACACTATCCAGATAATGTCATGCCTAGTATAATGTGATATATCTTACAGGTAGCTCCAAGGTGTCAAATGATGCTTCTGTACATGATATTACCATTGTCATCAAATGGCCTACACTTGACAACTCTGGTGTCAATGTTCCGCTATTTGATAAGTGTAAGACAAGCGTCCTTCGACAACATCCGTAAAATCGCTAAGCACACGAAATTAGTAGGCTTGTGACACTAAATTCTACCTTAATGGACGAGTAACATACAAGAAAATGCACTGTTCACGTTACGAATAGTGTTAAACAGTTGGCTCATATATCTGGCTCTTGGATTTGGTAAGACAACACTGAAGACATATAAAATACATTTTCAGAATAAACGCGTCCCTCCAAAAATTAAATATACAAGACACCGCGAGATTCGTGGCTTTGAGTGACAAGGCCGGTAGCCAATCGTTCGCAGCGAAGGCGTCAATGGATTTTTCAAACACCAGGAAAAGGGAGAGGGAAAAAAACTTCCCAAAAGTACCGGCAGCAGTTAACGACTTCACATTTATGAATCTGTCAGTTACTTGTAGCCTCCATTGTTTTGAAACAAATGTAAATATTTCATACGTTGTCATGAGTATTTTCTTTTTTAAACCCTGTGTTCAAAATTGGAATTTGAGGTATCGACATGTTTTTTGTGCTGTTTAGCTAGCTACAATATTTAAGCCAATTCAATTAGCAGAACTGCTCGGTTGAGTTTTGTTCATGGTAGTCAGGTGGCTGTAGCAGCTCGTTCAACAAACAGACTTCACCACACATGTGATGGCGAGTGTGACACTTCAGGTAAGAACAGGTCAAGCACTCTGTTAAAGCGTGAAAAATCGCACGGAGTTTGAAATAAGTTTCCGTACAGAATGACTGAGCGCTGCAGGCTTCCTGCTAACCTGCACAGCTCGCTTAGGTCATGGTGGAAAGTGCTGATGTTGACGTGACTGTCATGATGGTGTGAAACTAACATGAGCTTTGCACAAGTGGTCAACTAACTTACTACCTAACCAACCTCAGAAGTTTACTGATGGATACCATCCTGTCACCTAGATAAGTAATGCTGGCAGTTGCTCTGAATAAGTTTATGCAGTTATTTGTTCACCTGTGGAAATAATGTGGAGGTGTTTTATATCAGTAAAATACCAAACTAATTTCTAAACTTAATTAAGAAGCCCACAAAACCACTGCGTTAACCGCATTTTCCAACACTCAAGGAGGAGTTACAGCCCAAATGTGGCCATGTACGGGAGTGTTTCAAGCCGATCCCGCATATCTGTTCAATTGGAGAGGATATATTAAGCAAGGTATCTGTAAAGATCGAGCAATCTATAAGATTGCTAGCTAGATTCAGATTTTCAGGTTTGGCAGGTTTGACAGGCCTTGCGTTTCTTTTTTTTAAAGCTCGGATTTCTCTACAGGTAAATTTTCCATTGACTCTTAGCTAAGTCAGATGGATATCATACCGTACGTCCAAAGTTGATATCCAAAATATTCCTGAGCTAAAGCTCTTCATGAAGACACCGAGCCACATTTTACCGGAGTTAACCTACTTTACCAGTTAGTAGTCCCGTTACGGTGTCGTTAACATTTACTATCCCTATAGTCATGTACCACTATGACGAGAGGTTAAAACCTATAAATTAAAACTTCAAATGAACACCTCGCACAGAAAGCCCAGTGTTGGGTGTGTGTGTGTTGTCCTGTAAAGGCGCATTGGTTAATTCTGTGTTATCAACTAGCTTCACCATATCTGTTAGCTCCACAACTGGGAGGAACTCCGTAAGAGGCGCTGGCTTTTAGCTCGCAGTTTTAAGCCTCTTCTTCCTTCAGGACCTCCCGTGGGAATTGCTAAACCCCCGTGCAAATGCTTTCCCCTATTTGGTAGTGATATCCCACAGTCCTGCTATACAGTTTGTGACCGACTGCCATGCGTAGCTGGTTTGAACATAATACGTTTGTATCTAAACGTGCCCATGGGTCCTGCGGACAGCTGCTTGTTGTTGCACCTGTCCTGTAAGTAAATGGCTGCATACGTTTGATTTGAAGAAAGTATTTGCAGTCTTTTCTGTGACTTGTATTTTTATCTGAGTAACGCAGGAGTAATTTACACTGGGGATGTTTCGGACGTGTCCCACCCCTTTCTGAAATGGCAGATTTTGTCCCCACCAGTTTTCTTTATAACTTGTTTGTCAATAAAACGAAACCTATTTTGCTCCTATTGACAGAAAACGTTTTTTTTTTTCAAAAACAGAAATATGCTTGTATTTTGTAGTGGTGTTAGATATTTTAAACTACAATGCTGATACTTCATGTATTCTTAAATGTCGATAGGCTTGACAAACCACAACGGCCATTAACCATTTCGTGAATGTTCCTTTCTTGTATATATGTGGTTGCGATTTTTAACACCACGCAAATGAATGGGCCCCAAGCGATCAGGGGCCCCCTGCTGGCCACAAACGGTTTACTGAAACAACCACTAACCACGTACTTGAGTTAAAGTACAGACGCCCATGGTAAAACGTTACTCCAGTACAAGTAGAAGTCCTCCCTTTAGTCTACTTCAGTTAAAGTACAAAAGTATTGGCCTTCAAATGTACTTAAGTATTGAAAGTAAAGGTAAGGCTCTAATATTTAGCACCATGCTCTGCATGTAAAACCTGTCAAAATAGAACTTGTTTTCTAATGTAAAGTGCTATGTTCGAATGTTTATTATTTCACAATGTCAACGCATTTAGTTAGCTGGAAGCTCCAAATACTATGAACTATTGTAAAACAAATAACTAGCTAGCTAGCTAACTTAGCTAGCTACACGCCCAGCGCGTTACTAAGTTTTCGGTTGTGTACTAATAGCATACTTGGCTAGCTAGTTAGATAACTAACCGTGTATACAATGCTAATGTCGGACTTATTTTACATACACAAAGAAAAGGTTTGCTGCAAGATATTGTTAGATTTCTCACTGAGGTAAATGACCTGTAGACCCATGAAAATATCTTACCTCTACATGTTTCCTTAGACTGGACGGGGAATTCTTATAACAAATCTTATGGACTGAGACAGGCAGAGAAGGCACTTGACAACGAATGAGTCTTTTTTTTCGACTATGAGATAAGGCCATGGTTCGTGAGGCCACTGTTTGTGTTACAGTTTCTTTGCCATTTTTATGTAGGGGTCTGTTCTCCCTAAATCTTACGCTGCTGCCTTGCCGTTGAACAGAACCCTGATTGGTGCGCGTGCTTCGCGCTTCTTTTGCTTTGACGTTACTTTAACACATGAAGCCTGAAGGAACGACAGACTTTGCATAATGTAGTGGAGTAAAAAATAAAACATCTGACTTTGAAATGTAGTGGTGTTAAAGTAAAAAGTTACAAAAATGGGGATACTTGAGTAAAGAAACACGGAAAGATTACTTAAGTACAGTAACGAATTAAATTTACTTAGTTACTGTTTGATTGCATTATTTGGTAAAACTGGCCATGCAGCTGTCTTAGAGTCTAGGCAGCTCCTCTGTTATTTTATCATAATTCAGCATTTCATTACTTCACTTCACTGACTGATTACAAGAATAAAGCTTGACTGCGAGTTAGTGACTCAACGATCGCGAACAACCCTGATCTTCTCAGTGGCTGTTTAGTATGAATTTTTTTGTATTTCATTAGGCTCCTTAAAGGGAGAACAAGTAGGATTGGAAAGTCTCATTTTAAATGCACCTTTTTAAAATTCACTATTTTTCCAAGGTCGAGCGAGCTGGTCTGAATGAAAAGAGGGAGTGGCATTAGAGAAAACAAAGCAGGGAATGAGAGAAATAACCAGTGTGGTTAGCCCTGTGCAGTCCCCCAGGCAGCTGACATCTCACTGCACCCCCCCTGAAAATAATGTCCTAATATGTTTTACAACCAATGATAGGCCTGGGGCTCCTACAAGGTGCAGGACACAATACGCCAGTGTCTGCTCTGCCTTTGTGGTAATTTGGTGCTGGAAATAGCACTTTATTTCTTGATTGTTCATTTGTGCTTTAGAAGATAATCGTCCAGAAACACAGTGGCAACACCTCTGAACATCCTTGCGGGAAGGATTTTGTGTAGACGCTTGCAAAATATTTACCATGCAGATCATGGACTTTCAGGCGTAGCAACACGAGAACCGGTTCCCTTCAACGAGCCACTATTACCCATCACCGCTGAGAGTGCGGGATATCCTCAGCATTAGGGCATTATACCCCATTACTGCAAACCCGGTTCACGTCTCTCTCTCTATTTCTCTCTCCTCTGCCTCACCCGCAGAGCGGCGGCCTGCGGGATCTGCCTGAGGGCGACCTCCTAGACCCCGAGTTCCAGCAGCGTGTGGAGGACGCGCGCGCCCTGCTGCGGCAGGAAATCCAGCGCGAGCTGAAGATCAAGGAGGCGGCGGAGCGGCTGCGGCGCGCCGTCACCAACCGCAAGAGCGCCGCGGACGTGGAGGGCCAGCTGAGGGCCTCCAGCCGCAAACTGGAGCAGCTGCACTGGGAGCTGCAGGAGCTGAACGCGCGCGCCATGGCCACAGAGAGGGAGACGGCCACCGGTGAGGCTGGGCTCCCACGCGGCCGCCGCCTCCGTCCTGCTCCACGGCGGTTGGGTCCTCCACCCGGGAGTGTGCTTCTGCTTGACCCGAATCTTCCATCACTCTCTTTTCCCTGCTGTATTTACTCTTCACGGATTATTGAAGAGCCTTTGAAAAAACGTAGAATTTGCGAGCCGATATTTTTCATTCAAATGTGTTGCGCATTAACAACACATTTTATGTTCGCATCGTTTGAAGAAGAAAATCTTGTTAATGTTTTACCCATTGCTAAATGTGATGGAGTACAAACAGTCACTTATAAAGCTGATTTGTGACTGTTGTAAAAAGCACTATATAAATAAATTTTGATTTGACTTAAGAAATTGGACATAGCTACTTCCATTTTTGAAACTATATACTACCAGTCAAGTGCTACTTACTTACTTGTGTGTTCGTGAGGTCCATGAATGAAGGGGATTCAGAACCTCTTTTACCATCACTACTCGGCAACAAAAATTTTTTTAAATTTATTTATCAAGTTGGAGTCACAGGGGTGTCTGGACTCTGTGATCTGGTTGACATGCTCCATAAGGTTGTTTTCATTAGGTGCTCCTCCTCCCCCCACAGCTGCTCCTACGTCTCCGGACCCGTGCCACTGGGAGGACGCCACGTCTCCCCTGGCCGGCCGTGTTCGTACCCTGAGGAAACAGCTCACCATGGAGCTCAAAGTGAAGCAGGGAGCGGAGAACATCATCCAGACCTACGCCAGCCGCTCGGTCAAGGTGAGGCGCCCGTGCTCGGACCACTCCTGCGGGAATCCTCTCCGCACTCCGGGGTCAGAAACGTGCTTCCCAAGCCCCAAGCCCTTTAGACATCAGCTAGGCTTTTATTATTGGTCTGTTCAGTTATGTCATTATCATAACAGACAGCCCCTCCCTCTTCCCTAAAGGTTCCGTACTCTCTTATTAAAACCCCTGTTAGGCTGATGGCTGATTTGGCTGCGTATGCTCAGCCCTAGGCACTCCAGTCAGCCGGGGCTTTTCCCTCCGCTGCCTGAGTACACAGTGTCCCGGCAGACTGTGATTTATGCTGCAGCTGCCACCCTGTGTCGCGTGCAGACGTACACGTACGCGCACACTCACACACACACACACACACTCTCACAGTCTTTCAGGCAAATCTCCACCATGCGTGCTGGGGCTGGGGTGGGCGGTGGTCAGGCAGGTTCAGATTCGGTTTCTCCAGTCCTGGGCCCGGCGACAGCAGCGGGCCATGTGACTCTGCGTTGGCCAATGCCGTGGTGTTCTGGTTTGGGCCAGCAAGCCTGGATAGAAGCAGCGGTGCTGGCACGGAGCAAGCTAACTCGAGAGAGAGAGAGAGAGAGAGAGAGAGAGAGAGAGAGAGAGAGAGAGAGAGTCAGTCTGGAGAACGACTGTGAAAAAGGGGGAACATAAAACAGACAGCTGAACGAGAGAGAGAAGCAGGGAGGAAACGAGAGAGTAGGATGCAAGGGCACTAAAACAATCAGGAGAAGGTTAGGAATGGCTTCCCAGGTTCTGCCGCTGGACGGATTGCAGGACAATCCGAGATCTCAGCTCCTGGGGGCGCAGAGCCCTGCACCGTGACCCGGTCCGGCTAGGGCTCAGGAGAAGGAGATCAGCACCGCCGCCGCCGGAGGAGAGCGCGTCTGATGGGGAGAGTGGAGCATAAAGGAGATGTCCTACAGCAGTCTGACAGTCCACAAAAGATGACTGATGATCTGTTGAGCTGCCTAGAGCGGGGGAGAGCGCTGTGGACGGTAGTGTTCGCTGCTGGTTCTCTTGTCTCTGCCGAGGGGGCGTGTGTTTGTTGTGCGTGTGTTTGTTGTGTGTGTGTGTGGGGTGGTGTTATTGTTCGCTGTGGGTTTTGGAGAGTAGAAGTGTGCCATGTAAAGTCTGCATTTTGATGTTGCTTCCAGAGGGTCTTGACTGTGCCATGTTTACATTAACGTTATGCTCAAAGCAGCATACGGTGCTCAACGTTGCCCCCTACATGCAAGACAGTGAAAAGTAAATGCACGTGCACTGATCTTATGATTCCTCGACCTGCGCATTCAGACTAGTCAGTAACGAAGCTTTGAGTGGATTTTACTCAGCGTTTTCCTCTTGCAAGCCCCTAGTTAAGGACTGGATTATGAATGAGTCTTTTTGTCTCAGTTGTTCTGTTCGGAGCCTTTGGACCAGTTCGCCATGAAACTGCTACTAGATTTTAATTAATGTTCTTTTGTCATCCCTAATTAACAGTCTCATTGTGTGTCTCATTGTATAGAGGTTGACATTTGTGTCACTGTCAGGTCCTATTTTGTGTGGCAGCCCGTGAAGCTTCACAGTGTAGTAACGACCAGTCAGGGTTGCGGTGCGTGTGGTGGTTGGCCGCACACCTGGCTGGCTGCAGTAATGAATATGATGATAGGGAGAGGAGAGAGGCTATAAAAGGGCCCTGCCCAGCTCCTGCTGCTCGTGTTACTGGGGGAAGGTCAGCTGCTGCTCTCTTACCCAGCGGTGTCCTCACCTTCTGTCTCGCTGTCACTGTCGTTTTCATTCTCACACTTATTCTTCCTCTCAAAATCTCTCTCTCTCTCTCTCTCTCTCTCTCTCTCTCTTTCTCTGTCTTGTGGTCTGCATATTGTGTTCTCTTGTTCTTTCTTACACACTGCCTCTAATGTATGCGTGTGCGTGCTCACCCACCCACTTACGTCCTGCCCACGTCCTGTGTGTTTTCCACGTCCTCATTGGTCCGTCCTTGTGTCCAGGACAGGAAGATGCTGTCCACGGCCCAACAGATGCTGCAGGACAGCCGGACCAAGATCGAGTTGCTGCGCATGCAGATTGTGAAAGTGACCCAGGCCAGGGAGGGTGAGCGTGAGGCCACAGACCCGGAGGGTACGCCCACCCCAGCCTCACACTCCCACCGCACGCCTTCAGAACACGCTCACACCCGCACGCCTTCAGAACGCGCTCCCACCCGTACGCCTTCACAACGCGCTCCCCCACCCGTACGCCTTCACAACGCGCTCCCACCCGTACGCCTTCACAACGCGCTCCCACCCGTACGCCTTCACTGGAAGCCCAAGAATAGCCAGTGACCGTAGGACAAGAGGTGGAGGAGGTTGAGTTCCTTCAAAGGAATAATTCATCATTCCCTTAATTAATCATTCTCAAGGTGGCTATTAATCAATATATGTCTCATACCCTGACCTTGCCTCTTAGATGAATTGAAACTCCAAACATTCAATGTACTTATACTGAGAAGGTGTAGAGGTCAATGTACCACACACACACACACACACACACACACACACATATATATATATATATATATATAGAAAATTTCACGGCTGGATTTGTTACATAGGTAGCATCCTACCACAGTTCCATGTTGGAGTTCACAGAGCTCCTGAGAGCGACCTATTCTTTCCCAAATGTTTGTAAAAACAGTCTGCATGCCTAGATGCTTAATTTTATACACCTGTGGCCATGAAAGTGATTGGAACACCTGATTCCGATAATTTGCATGGGTGAGCGAATACTTTTGGCAATATAACGTGTGTGTGTGTGTGTGTGTGTGTATATATATATATGTATATTTAGTTAGTTAGTATAATTAGTTATTGTAACAAATTGGCTTGGGCTCTATGAGGTGAAACTTCTGTTTTATGTACATAGTTTTTCTCTTCTGTACAACCTGGAGTAAGAGCTTCTGGGCAGAGAGGGTCTGTGTGGGCCTAGGTTAATGAGGAGGGTGGTGTTCCTGCCCGCAGGCCGGCCCTCCGAGACCATCAGCCCCCTGGAGCTGAGGGTGGAGGAGCTCCGGCACCACCTGAGGATCGAGGCCGCCGTGGCTGAAGGGGCAAAGAACGTGGTGAAGCAGCTTGGGGGCCGCAGGGTGCAGGACCGCCGGGCACTGGCTGAGGTGAGCCCCCCCCCCCCGTTCAGCCTGTGGTTATGTAATGCAAACAAACCCCTCCCCTCCACTACAGTCCATTCAGAATGAGATATCTTATGCAGCACGTCCACATTACCATATTATGCAGAATGTTATGTAAGAACATAATTGTGCGTGTGTGTGTGTTCAGGCCCAGGCCCGTTTGCAGGAGTCCTCTCAGAAGTTAGATCTCCTGCGTCTGTCTCTGGAGCGACGTCTTGCGGAGCTCCCCCAGGACCACCCCAAACGAGGCGCCATTAAGGAGGAGCTGGCGGTGGGGGCCTCGCCCAGCACCCAGGGCCTGCACAGGGAGCGCCGCCTTTCTTCCTCTGCTTCCTCCTCCTCGCTCTTCAAACCAGCCAGCCTCACGGGTGCTCACACCTCCTTCCAACCTCATGCGTGTCTGCTCATGGACGCCTTTTCCGACACGTTTCGGACACGTTTCCCCCTTGACTGCTATCGAATATGGCGGCAAACTGCCATAACTGCCGCTGACCATCTTTGCCTGACTCTACCTGCACAGGTCATCTGGAGGTCAGGCTCATGGGCTGCCAGGACCTACTGGAGGCAGTGCCGGGCCGCTGCCGCATGACCTCCGCCTGCTCCGCCCCTGGCAGCCCGTCCGAGGCCAAGTCCCTGAGGATGAGGAGCGGCCTGTCCACCCGCAGCGCCAACGGCAAGACGGCCAAGGGCGACGAGCTCTCTAGTGAGTCCCGCCCCCTTCCCGCCGTGCACCAGACATGCGGTGGATCCCAGTCGCTCGTGTTAATCACTCACAACAGATTTCATTGCTCGTCTTATGCTCGTCTAATGAGGTTTGGAGGGACATGACCGTGTGCGCGTCTGTCCTCCCTCCCCCACTGCAGCGGAGATCAGTGCGGTGCTGAAGGTGGACAACCGCATGGTGGGTCGCACACACTGGCGGACTGTGGGCAAAGAGGCCTGGGACCAGAGCTTCACCATCGAGCTGGAACGGGTCAGTCTCACTCACCCAGCCGCACCGTTCCACTTCAAAATGCTCACCAACAGGCTAATAAAGTGACCGGACCGACTGGCTCTACTGCTGGTCATCTGTAGCTTCTCCCTTGCTTTCTTTACCATAGCTTTGACTAGCAAAGTACAGTCAGCCCTTCCAAACGTCTGGCTTTCTACCGTAATGCATAAATAATCCCCCACTCGGCTTCTCTCTAATCTTCTGCTTGCCTCTGGCACCGAGCACAGCACCCGAGTCCCTGGGCAGGACGCCCTGGTTCTGTGAGCCCTGCGGCTGCGTTTCTGTGTGATGCCCTTTGAGATGTTCTTCAGATCTTTAGTTCAGTCCTTCACTTGATAAATGTGCAGTACATGTGGTTTATCAGAGTTATTACACACTCACACAGTACTCGCCACTGATATGGGTTTTTCGCCACTGATATGGGTTTAGGCTGATGTTGATATTTACAGAGCAAGGAGGCTGATGGCTGATCTGTAATGCTGATATATTGTTGTTTCTTTTTAAACAAATGTTTTGTATTAAATTCAACAACTCACAAAAATGTTTAGTTAATGTTTATTACACATTTGGAGGAGCAATTCTTTTTGTGGCATACTGGGAATGTTTCATATGTGTGAAACAAGCTAATGCCTATAGATGACCGTCAGCCAGCATGGTATAATGACAGTGATCCTGGTAGATGCAACACAGGTTCCCTCCAGATAAACGTGTCTCCTTGTAGAAGCTACATGTAGAAAAGCCCCTCTTTTTTCCGTATGTTAATTTTCCTTAACCAACAGTGTTATTGAAACACTGCATTAAAACTGAAATGGCTGGTGATTGCCCCACAGTCTCGCGAGCTGGAGATCGGCGTGTACTGGCGGGACTGGAGGGCCCTGTGCGCCATCAAGTTCCTGCGCCTGGAGGACTTCCTGGATAACCAGCGGCATGGCATGTGTCTCTACCTGGAGCCACAAGGCATGCTGTTCACTGAGGTAGGCCCCGCCCTCACTTTGGTGTGCCACAGTGCACTGTAGGCCCCGCCCTCACTTTGGTGTGCCACAGTGCACTGTAGGCCCCGCCCTCACTTTGGTGTGCCACAGTGCACTGTAGGCCCCGCCCTCACCTTGGTGTGCCACAGTGCACTGTAGGCCCCGCCCTCACCTTGGTGTGCCACAGTGCACTGTAGGCCCCGCCCTCACTTTGGTGTACCACAGTACACCGTAGGCCCCGCCCTCACCTTGGTGTGCCACAGTACACTGTAGGCCCCGCCCTCACCTTGGCGTACCACAGTACACTGTAGGCTGCTTTGGGTCATGTTGACTTTCATATCAGCATGCCTCGTTGGTTTTGTGTTAGAACAGCCAGCTTTCAGTCTGCATTATTCTCTTTGGTAAATCAGTTTGTGGAGTACGTATTTGTATGTCTTAGCAATGTGTAATGACACATTCATTCAATAAAAAGTTAGTGTACAAGTGTTGATTTCTATATAATTTAACTGCAGGTCAGATTCATCAATCCTGTTATTGAGCGGCATCCAAAGCTACAGCGACAGAAGCGTATATTTCCCAAGGAGAAAGGTAAGATTGGTCATTTAGGGTACTGTGTGGGGGGTGGGGGCTTGTGCCAGTGTGCCCAAGATACTGAGTTTTCACAGTTCCATCATGAAAGGAGTGAGCATTACTTTGGAGTTACTAAAACCATGAGAGTGTGTGCGCATGTGTGTGCCTAAGCTCAGCAGAAGTTGGGCTTCAGATCTCCGAGCTCTGAAACCAGCCAAACCCCCACACACCTGTCTTGTGTTTTGCTACATGCACTACCAACCCCTCAAGGTAAAAACTTTCTGCGGGCGGCGCAGATGAACATGAACTTCGCCACATGGGGGCGCCTGATGATGAGCGTGTTGCCACCCTGCAGCAGCACCATAACGGCCATGAGCCCTCCGCTGGCCGCCTCCGACCTGCCCTCCCCACCTCTGCCCGCTGCCAGGCACGACCTCGCCTCCCCGCCGTCCACGGAGAAGACCCCCACCTCCCCGCGTCCTCCTCCCGGGTAAGAGCAGCCGCCCAAGGCTCCACCTTGGGAGCACGGACACCGAGCGCTTTGATTCGTTCTCATGACGGACCTTTGACCTCTGGCTGCCTGTAGAGACGCAGCGGTGGTCAAGCTGAACTTCAGTGAGGAGCGACCTCCCAAGCCCCCGCGCCTCTACCTGAGCCCGGCGGCGGAGAGCCCCGCCCACGCGGTAAACACCTGCTCTGTGACCTCACACGTGTGCCCCTCCCATTACCCGCCCTCCTTCACTTCCACGTCTCTCTGTTTTTTTTTTTTGTTCCTGGCTGTCGTGCAGCACTCCAAAGGAAATGGTTCCCAAGCCCCCAGAGACAGAGCTGCCCTGCGACCCTCTCTTAAGTAAGTCTAGCGGCAGCTAGTGGCGTCCGCACAATGCTTCGCCCGCAGAGCCCTGAACATGAGCATGTCGCGGAGCATTTACACCATAATAATTACAACATTATAATGTCATTATTTTTTATTGGTGGGCCCATTGCTAATTTAATAATCAGTTGACATACAGGCAATATTCAGAGATGGCAACAAAAACTTTCTCCACGCAGTATATATCTGTTCCCTGTCTCTGTACATGGGTGAATAGGCACGGTAAAGCAGGGACATGCATAAGCTGAGCTTTTCATGTAATCATAGCTTACCACATCACGTGCAGCCACCTATGATGCAGTCGACATTTCCCAGAGAAAATGAACGGGCGATTTCATAAGGCGTAACTGTGTAAATGCTCCGTCACTGTCTGACTTGTCCACACTTGTCTACTCCTCCTCTTCCTCCACTGTCCACTCTGCTGTCTTCCGTCTCCTCCCTGTCCAGGCGCTCACCTCCTCTCTTCTTCTCTTCAGGAGGAAAGAAGACTTGCGCATGGATGATTTTCGCTGCATTTCTGTACTTGGCCGAGGTCACTTTGGAAAGGTATGCTTCTCCACCTCTCCACCGTCAGTCTCCTCTGCTTTCCACCCTCTGCTCTCTCCACCCTTAGCCTCCTCTACTCTCTCCACCCTCAGCCTCCCCCACTCTCCCCACCCAGTGTTGAACCCCTCACAGTCCCCCCTGACTCTCCGTGTTGCTGCAGGTATTGCTGGCTGAGTACAAGCACTCAGGGAAGCTGTACGCTATCAAAGCCCTGAAGAAAGGTGACGTGGTGACACGCGACGAAGTCGACAGGTAACTCCGAAGAAACATCAATCATGCTTAGTAATTAAAAGCCACACATGTTAAATATGTACAATAGCATTTGCCATTATGATTATTTCATAATCTAGTTAATCACACTGTCTATTACTTGAGATCTCGCGATTTTATGCCCTTGCATTCCTTGAAGTGCATTTTGTGGCGTATCGTTCCACCAGTCTGATGTGTGAGAAGAGGATCTTTGAAACCATCAACGCATCCAGTCATCCGTTCCTGGTCAACCTGCACGGCTGTTTCCAGACATGTGACCATGTGTGCTTTGTTATGGAGTACTCACCCGGAGGAGACCTGATGACCCATATACACACCAGAATCTTTACCGAGCGGCAGACCCGGTACAACACACACATACCTACGCACATGTGTGTACATGCATGTATATATATGTAAGGGCACACACACCGTTTGTTCTGGTAGTGCACCTTAGATTCAGTGTTTACATGCTTATACTCAATAATAAATGAACAGAAGGAATCTGATCTTGGAAACATTTGGTATCATAGGTCCCCATTAAAATAGCCCAGTTACACCCGCAGCTGAATAATAATCTTGTGATTGGAGGATCGTAGGTTCGATTCCCAGCTAGGCCATGACTGAAGTACTGTTGATCAAGGCACTTAACCCAACCTGATGGGGCTATGGCTGGCCCCCGCTCAGGGTGTGTGTGTGTACTCACAGCCCTCAAGTGTTCACTAGTGTATGTGTTCTCACTGCACGGATCGGTTAAACGCTGAGGACAAATTCCAATTGGGGGTGAAAATCACAATTGGCAAAATCGGTAACTCTTAAATCTTGCGTTTCACTCTGACCAGGTTTTATGCTGCCTGTGTACTTCTGGGTCTTGAGTTTCTGCATCAGAACAAAATTGTTTACCGGTAAGTCTCCTCTTTACGTTGCCTGTTGAAATTCTAGCTTCCTGTCATTTAAAAGAAAGCACAACCCATCATTCTTCAATAGGGACCTGAAACTGGACAATCTGTTGATGGATGCTGATGGTTTTGTGAGGATAGCAGATTTTGGACTTTGCAAAGAGGGTAATGTAACATTATCGATACATTAAGCTGCTCATTTTGTTTTGAATGGAGTTTGTTTTGTACCTTTATACAAGCTCGTTGATCTCCATGGCATTTAAAGGAGAGCAACATGTAACGATCTGACTTTTCCCTAACGACGGGCTCAGGTATGGGGCATGGGGACCGCACGTCCACCTTCTGCGGCACCCCAGAGTTCCTGGCCCCTGAAGTTCTGACGGACAGCACCTACACCCGCGCCGTCGACTGGTGGGGCCTTGGGGTGCTCATCTATGAGATGCTGGTGGGAGAGGTGTGTCAGGGCCCCGCCCCCTTTTCACAAACCATTTCACAAGAGCCTGTGTGCACCTTGATCCATTTCAATCTGAATCGGGGAAGTGAATAACCACAGGCACACGATCTAGTCACAGTAAGGCAGGTTTGCCTTCGGCCATTTCACATCCAGTGTTCACTGAAAACACCTGTTTTCCTGCCAGTCTCCGTTTCCAGGCGACGATGAGGAAGAAGTCTTTGACAGCATAGTAAATGATGAAGTACGCTACCCTAGGTTTCTGTCCCCAGAGTCGGTCTCTATTATCCAGAAGGTACGTCTGCGCACACACTGCGCTTCACGGACCTGTGTGTTCGAGGACACATGATGTCCTATGCTGTGCTATGGGGTCTCATGGGTCTTCTGGTACATTATGGAATATGTAACACAGAGGCTGCAGTTCAGAAGCAGACATACCTTTGTTCACTCTCTGTTAAAGTAGAACATCCACCTACGAGCTATGAAACTATGTGGATCTGCAGGCCGTGTGTTAATATTGCAGTTACATTGCCCACTGCAGGCACATTTATGGCAACCTACATTTGGTCTCTGCATGGCCTGGTGGTCTGGGAGCTGTAATGATACACACTCCCCCCTGTCTTCCAGCTACTGCAGAAAAGCCCGGAGAAGAGGCTGGGCGCGGGAGAGCAGGACGCCAGAGAAGTGAAGACGCACAGGTTCTTCCAGGTGACTGGGCCCCCTCGCCTACACACTTCTGCATCGGTCACTTCTGTCACGGACTCTCCAGCCTGGGCTGGGTAGGCCGGCTCGCTTTGGTAATTGGCTTGCGTAACTCCGCAGGGGCTGGACTGGGAGGAGCTGCTAGCCAAGCGAATCAAGCCCCCATTCCTGCCCACCATCAGAGCCCCGCAGGACGTGAGCAACTTCGACGAGGAGTTCACCAGCCTGAAACCCACGCTCACCCCTCCCCACACGCCCTTCTTCCTCAGCGCGGAGCAGCAGGAGATCTTCGCCGACTTTGACTTCTCCTCGCTACGCTGAGCTGCCTCCGACAACTCTGAGGGAAGGGGCTTGTGACGGGCCTTCATCCCTGTCGTCCTGCCTGCTCTTCTCTTTCCTTCCCTCTCGTCACTTTTTTTTCTTTTTCTCCCTCCTCTTCTCTCAGTGTCTCTACCTCTTGTCTTATCTACCTATGCAGCGGGGCCAAGTGAAGCCGGCTCCCTGTAACCCTTTAAATCCACTGTTGTGCTTCCATGCAATGGACTGCAGAGGGCGTGCGCGAGCCGCCACAGAGCTGTTGCGATGCCAGGCCACGCCTGCTCCTAGCTGAGGAAGACGCTGGAGCAGGGCTGCCATGACCCGCCTGTCACGTCCCTGCAGCTCTGAGTGAAGAAGAGAAGACCTGCCATCACTGTGAGTAAGCTGTGCTTTACCTGCCCTGCCATGCGCCCGATTGGCTGTGTGTGTAAGTGAGTCTGAGTCTGTGTTTTGTCTGTGGTGCTATAGCAAAAGAACCAGACTGGATGTCTTTTTTTTTCTCTCTTTCCACTGTCTGCACACTTAACCTCTGTTTTGTTTGCATGATGCTTTTGCTTGTTGTCTGTTTTTTCTTTTTTGGGACGATGTAAATTGTGCATTTGTGCATTATGTAGTCAGTGGTCTTCCAATTTAGTAGATCTGTGAAGCATTCTTACACTGAGACTGAATGGTTCTAAAAGACCCAGTATTCTTATCTGAATCTCCATTTTTGAGGATTGACAACTGAATGCAGTTTGAAATATTATGCTGAAAATGTTGACCAAATTCTTGTTATATAGTGGATAGAGTGCTAAAAAAAAATCTAGATCATAGAAACTCTGAAGTGGTCTGTGATTGATGTCCTGTATTTTTATGTCGGAGTTCTGTTCGTGTTTAAGTGGACACACATAACATGGCAGAAATGGTGGATGACAGCATTTAATCTGCATTACTTTCCAATAAGCTTTGCTTTAAAGTCTCAAACCAGCCACGCACTTAACCAGCAGCTGTTTGAATTACCCACCCTGCCTGTCTGTCTGTGTATTGTCTCTGTCAAAATCCTTATTGTGTGCATCTGCACATTCTGATGTTCATGTGTTTAAAGGTACAGTAAGTAATATTTTTGTAGCCCATTTGTAATTTCAATTATGGGTCATGGACCCATGGAGATTTTATCTTTCATCACTACACAACACTCCCTACACGCTGTTAAATTTGTTATTTAAAATATCATTATGTAAATGTGTACTTTTTGTACCTTTAAGCCAGTTATACTTATTATGTCCTGTCTAGTGTCTCAGCATGGTACGTATAGCGTGTTTAAAATGTAGCTACACACTAATTTAAAGCAGCTAAAGTGTTAGTGGCCTCAAAAAGCTGACTCGGTGTAATGAGCACCGTAACATGCTGTACTCCAACCGTACAGATTCTAGAATGTTCTTGTCTATTTGCATCACCTTTGGATCCTTATTTTATGACTGCTGTAGTGACAAAAGCAATTCCAAAGCAATGGTTTACTACGGAGTTGTCCTGTGAGCAAAACAGAATATTTAATGACACTAGCCCTATATGCCAAATGAAGGAAAATAATCGAAATGTAATGGAAGGGGATGAATGTATTTTCACAAATAAAATACAATATGACCATTTTTGTTCAGTTTATTGAATATTGACATTGCAATTCTTTCAGAAAATCAGTACATCATTGTTTGTCACAAAAAACATTGCATAAACAACTTTGATCCAAGCGGCGCAAGTCTACTGGAGTTCATCACAATACTGCCACGCTAAAAAAGCTGAAGTGCAAATTCAGTGGAAGTGATTCTGAAAAGTATAATTAAACGATTATTGCTTATGCTTTAAGATTTTAAAATGCATTAATATTGCACAGAAGACGGCATAATTTTAACTAGAAGGGATCACAGTACAAACTGCATTGCACTCATTTTTACAAATAAATATTCAAGTTTCCTACAGTACGAATTGTGCTGAAAACAGAACGGTCAAAATCATTCATGCACCCTTAAGATTTCTTACTTTCAAATTGCTTATTGGAATGTAGTATGAAAAGGACATGTCATATTTCTACAAAAATAATGGGTACTGTTCCCAACAGTACTCGGGTTTGGTTTAAAATGTTTTCCCAACGCTCATTAACGTTTAAACCGTGTGTGACTTAAGTGTTGTGATTGCGCACTGCAGTATATGGCATCATAAATACTCTGAGTGATTAAAATTGACCTTTTATACTGTTAAATTAATGAAGAAATGGAAGTCCACCACAGATGTTCAAAGTACTCAAGGATCAAAGTAAAAAACAAAATGCATTTAAAAATACATGCTATTGTCCTGCCTAAATCTGAGAAATGTAGTGTCCAAAAGGTTGAGAAGTATTCTGATGCCAAAAAGCCATTATTTCATATAAATAATTTAGTATTTCCTGTGAACCCTGTCATTCCCCTCCATTTTAAAGTGATCGGTGCTACTTGATATCTGACTTCTGTGTTTCACAGACATCCCTTTGAGTCACGGAGGCATATTTGGAAATTGTTACTGAACTATGTTTACTCCTGCCTCAAACATAACAGGTCAGTCAAGATATGTTCTGTGTCCAAATTTGGCTTCTATGATTTTACAAGTAGATAGTGGGTAGCTTGTATGAGCATTGTGCAAACTGCATGCCAAAATCATCACAACTGTCTCAAACTGCATTAAGTCTTCATGACTTGCGTATGTGTGGTTTCAGACACCTTGATACAACATCTTCTATAAAAATGGACAAATGTACAGAAAGTGTTTGATCACCTTGTAACAATTTCAGGTCTAGACTTTAGTGAGGAACAACGGACTTAAAAATTTGTTTCAATTTAATGACAACTGATTCAACTGGTATTCTCAATACTGATCCTGCATTGTTATTCATAAACCTGTAATAATTAAACTTGTTTCTCTGTATATTTTAAAATGTGCAAAATAAGCACTGCAACTTGATATGAAAGTTTCACACATCTATTCACAGAACACAATTAAAAAAAAACTTTCAGACCTCTTGGTCAGCCACACTTGCTAAAGTTGATCATAATTCAACAACAACGTCCATGCATTTAAGAACCAGATAACAAAAAGGAATGTAGTTGTATCTAATCTGTAATTCCACCTGAAATGTATCATTTTCTTTTACTCACTCTGATATCTTCCCATCAAATGTGTGATATTGGGTTCCACCTTTAAGTAGGATCGCTGCCCTGTCTGAAGTAGACCTGCTCCCACACCACTGTTTCCCACATGCAGAAAAAACTCCAGAGGTTGCGTAAGGTCCCACGGTCAAAGGGGTTCTCGTCCGCGCCGCAGTGCTTGAGGTAGGAGATGCGGTGTCGGGACATAAACTCCCAGGTGGTGGTGTTCAGGGACACCAGGTAGAGGTGTGATCCCAGGAGAAGGAGCACCGTCAGGGAGAGGATGGCCACCACCACAGCAGTAGCCAGCAGCACGCCATTGGCTTTCAGCCAGAGCTGCCACGTAGCTGCGTAACAGAAGCCTGACCTGGACATGAAGAAGTGGTTCAAATGTAATTGAGAAACGTATGCTGATTGGGCATCGGTTTTGAGTTGTTTGAATGATAAACATAAATAAAAGCAAAAGAAATTATCCCAGAGCAGGCGTGATGCAGGCAACACCTCCAAAATTATCATGGTTGTTTGTGGAATGAGCTCTAAAAGATAGAAAAGCAATGGAAAAATCCAGAACTTTGGCTTGAGTTCAAGAGGAGCTTCTGAAGTGAGAGAGACTAGCAGAGGAGTCACAGGGGGCAGGTGGAGGATGGGGAGGTGGTGAGGCATGAGAACTCCTCACTGAGTCACCGATCAGAGGGCATGCTGGGAATAAGTATGGGAAGGTAACTAGGAGGCAGGAGTTTCACATGGGATTTCACATGTGGTGTCTCCTAAGGCAGGTTAACACTTCTTCAAAGATCTGCGTCTGCATCTCTGCGAACGTGTGGGTATCATTAGCAGATATTTGCATATTAATATTAGCCAGCATACTTTAATGAAACATGAACAATGAAGACAAGCAACAGAGAGAAAGTCTCATGCTCAGCAGTATCCCTGTACAGAATACTACAAAAACTGCTATCTATTTATCTATCTATCTATATATGAGCACTTTCTTCACTCTTGGACTATTACAGACATGCTTTCACACTTTTTTTTTTTACACAGACCTCTGGATCTTTGGCTAAAGTTTGTTCTCTCTCTCTCCAAGAATGAATGCTGATCTGTTGTTTGGGTCGAGTGGTGTTTTGATCTCGTGACCAGCCACCAATACTACTATACAGTGAATCAGCCCTTACTTGTTGCACAGCTACAGTCTGGGAGTCTGTGTGCTAATCTCCCATGATTCCCTTTCTCTGCATCACAATGCAGAGACATTTACATGGATCATTGCAGTAGTATAAACCAGCCTTTATAAATACATATCAGCATTGTTATCTATTGTTATGTTGTTAAGTTAAATGACTGCAGGATATGGTGGCCACTTTAATAACCCCCAAAAGGAGGACAAGACAGTGGATGGGAATATGACATTAGACCACACAACATAAAAACCATGACCTCGCCTGATTTAGCAATCAAACAATTCAACCACCAATTCTGGCACCTTTCGCAGTTTTTAAGTCTGCCACAGCGGACAGAAGGCATGAAAGGCATTGGTCCTACTCTTTAAAAGGAAAATGATGTGCTGAGAACCAAATTTGGGTGCCAGCGGATGAGGTGATCAAGGCAATCTATTAAAACCAATGACATCCATATTTGCTTTGATATTGACAGCAGAAAACAATACTGATCAATGGAGCAACTATCAATTCAGTCCAGAAGGATGACATAAATGTGACATAACATTTACATATGACATAAAGGTGTTCGAGAGCTCTGCTGAATGAAGGACGGAGCTGAAAAACGGGCTGTGTGGCGTCCCTATGGCAGGGTCACTCACATCAAACTCACCAGGTCATGTGGAGTCCCCACAGTAAGACTATGAGCTGAATAGCCAGGTAGAGCACAAACCAGCGGTGGTTCCTCTCCCCAACACAGTTCTCGATCCAGGGGCAGTGATGGTCGTAGCGACGCACACAATGTTGACAGGTCTGGCAGTGTTTGGATCTCATAGGTTGCTTGAACGGAAATAAAATCAGCAGACATAAAAGCACCGCTTGTGAATACACACTACATATATATGTACAGATACGTACCATAATTGTCTGTTATCAAATGCCACTGAATGAAATAGCTCCTTATAAATAGCAGGAAACAGTACAGCATGCTTCAGTAACGATAGTGATGTAATATTACATAACTGGTGAACACACCTGCAACAAGCAGTGACCGCAGCGACGCTGTCGTAGTGACTTGGTCTGGGGTATCATATCCTGCTGTTCCTCGGTGATGCCAAGGATCAACTGGAATTTGTCGCGATAAGTCAAGTACGAGTCAAGTAAACAAAACAAGCAGCTGTCCGACTACAATATTCGAGTTTCAGTGCTCGGTGATCTATTAATGACTCACCTGCAGGTCACAGTCGTCGGACAGAACAAAACCGGGGTCCATAAGCGAGACTGCGAAGTACAGGAGCACGGACACCAGGACCAGCAGAACGAACGCGATGGGAGCTATAAGCTCCCCCGTTGCCTCTTGCCTTCTGAGATCTGCGTTGAAAAGTTTTTTTACACTACAAGTGTCTATTTAACAAATTACTAAATGACCCATAACTAAAATGTCTAAAATCCAAAACGTGTGGAAAATATTTACAGAAAAGCAAGTCTCGTCTCTAAATTATTTCGTGGAAGTGCCTCAATTTCACTTGATTTTGCTTGCTAACTAGATATATTTTCAAAACTTTGCTGCGACACACCTGATCCACAATAAAGCGCGAAATACAGAATTCGTACCTGTCTTAGAAAACAGTTAAGATACAGGTTGTGAGGCTTGTCCTGTTGTAAAGTCCGAAGTAGACTCAAATAAATACTCACCGGTGTCGTGCAGGAAGAGAATTAACGTTATAACCCATGTCAGGACAACATGAGCGGTTCTTACGAGGAATCCAGAACCGAACACATTTTTGAACATCCTAGCATACTTAGCTAAGGATACGGGTTTACACACCTAATGTAATATATTTCGTAACCTGTCCGACTAACTTGCATTGTAACCGGGAAAATACATATCATCTGCTACAGGGTGTACTTGTAGTACAACTACCAAACGATATAATTTACCACCTGCGATGTTGTTACCCCAGCGCTAGCTAGCTAGCTCGCTAGCTGTTGATACATTTCAGCTTTTAAAGTACTTGGCTGTATACTTGCTTTCAGTGAAAAGCCGTAACTCCTCTGCTAGAAAACGGAAACCCTTATTACATTAATACATGACTATAATACGATAAAAATGCATTAGTCTATAGTTACATTTAGTCAATGAGCTGCACTAAACGTTGTTGGATTCTAACAAGCTTGTTGATGTCATTTTCCTCCGCTGTTCAGCTGTCAAAATGTAGATTTTCTATTGGTCAAAATCTGTCATGTGACCAACTGCTTAATATTCGCGTTATATTGTTATATTGCAAGTTAAATGATTTTGGACCCATGCTTTTGAAATGATGATCTGCAAAATAATTTTAGAAATAATATTTTATTATCGGAGAAATATAAAAACATTAAGCATGTCGATTCCAAGTGATGTGCACAATACATCGTTTATTACAGTCATGAGATTCTTTCACTTAAAAAAAAGTCTTATTTCACTGATCTGTATAAGCAGAAATCTGTATTAACACACAACCTTTATTGGATCATATATGGATCATATATTTTATTGCATTCAGTTCCCTTCACTTCCCTTTTAGTTCAGTTTCAGTTCCCAACTATTATAGTTGGAAATGATTATGAGTTTTCAACAAGACTCATGACATTTTTCTCATTCAGAATAAAGGGCGATTTCAAGTTCTTCTGTTTTAACATGTCCAAACCCTGTAGACACAAACAGAACTGAGTGAGAGGGCAGTGGGAGAGCAGGAGTCACAGTGGTCTGTTGTGCCCTCATTGAGGATCAGACGTCATGTGTTCTGATTCCTTCCTTCCTTTACCCAGTGCATTCATAGAGCGTGATTTCAGCACAGCCTCCGTTTTTTCATTATGCAGTACATACGATCATCCCAACAGAGAATATACCATAAAATAAACTATTTGATTAAATAGTGCATTACATACTGAAAACGTGAAGACTGGCTTTAGAACTAAGAGACACATTGTTATTTGTTGATACTTACTGTGTCTGTATCGGATTTGTAAACGTATCGTTATAAACATGACGGTTTTAAACATTTCTGAGGTGCCGTATATATCTTACAAAACTATCACACGGAAAGACTATGTGTTATATTACATATAGTCTACATTATTCAGCACGTTTCTGTCCGAGATTACATGAGCAGAAGCTCTCTTGCATCTTAGGCCCAATGTAGAAAAGACTAGATGCTTCTTACCTCTCCAAAATAAGACACAAGTGGAGAGATTTCACAGAGGGCTGGTGGGTCCACATCCTGAGCTTTGCTGCAGGTTGAACAATAAATGCAGCACCAGTCAGTAATCGCAAACACTCTGCTGCAGACAGATCCCTTTGAACAGACTGAAGCAGGGAAATAACGGTATGTGTTGTTTTCCTCCAGAAACGTCCACTGCTCATAACAGATTTCTACTCAACTTCAAAACATTAGGAGACTACCGGAGTAATCTCTACTCTATTAATCCCTATTATAAAGATTAGGCTTCTGTGGGTGTGGGAAGTACAGCCAAAGGGAACAAGTAAAGAAACTCAGCCTTCAGCACCTGTGTTTCGTAGCGATAGGATTCACATCCGCATCCAGAAAGTGGGCTCCAGCTTGCAATGCCCAGCGGTAGTGCTGAGCCGACAGAGAGCGTCTTACGGTGTTGGGTGTGTCCACGGACGCCCCATCTGCATTCTTCAGAGGTGAGAACTCATCTTCTCTCACAACCTCGAAGGCAACAAATTTCCTGTAAAAAAAAAAAAAGGAACAATGTTAAATCACATAAAGACACAACTGAAACTTTTAATGTGGGCAATGGGTGCAAGCCTCACTTTGAGAATTGGAAGACATCAAAGACAAATTTCTCCATTTTGATTCCATTTGGTTTAGTGGGTTTCACAAGGTTGCCTTCTTCATCCACAAATGGCACCTTCTTTATGGCCACGTGCTGCTTCAGTTTTCTCTCAAACGTACTGAAGAGTCAGGAAAAAAATATCAAGAAAGGAGGTAACATTGGAGTGTTAACAATTGGGGTGTCTATGACTCTGTATAGTTATTCAGAATAGTAGTAGTATAACTCTGAAATTGTCTACAATAAAAGTCTTTGAAAGCAGAGATAAA
This sequence comes from Brachyhypopomus occidentalis, assembly GCA_020368025.1. NCBI lineage: Eukaryota > Metazoa > Chordata > Actinopteri > Gymnotiformes > Hypopomidae > Brachyhypopomus > Brachyhypopomus occidentalis. The sequence continues at coordinate 221,809 of JAGXOD010000032.1, forward strand.
GACACTGGTAGATAAAGTTTAGCAGTTTGTGCCTCCTACACACTGAAGTGACTCTTTAACTGTTGATAGATCTGATATCAGGGGTCAAGCAGAATAAGTATGGTAACGAATTATGTCAGAAGACACTCACTGAGCGACATTGCGTAGGAAGTCTCTGGTGAAGAAGTGATTACAGATGTTTCCGGCACTGTACACAAGTTCTCCTCCAGGGTGGCGCTGCTCTGCCAGCTCTGGCTTCAGTTCGCTGTACTCCACCACCTGGTACACCCCATCCACACGACACACTACCCCCACAGGTTCAGCCGGGTACGCCTTCTCTACCACCTCACCAAGAGAGACAAGAGAAAAGAACTAAGCCAGTGTATTTTAAGATAAAATTAACAAATTAAGCATGCATGCATGCATATATATATATATATATATATATATATATATATATATATATATATATATATATATATATATACATACATACACAATCAGGTTGCTGGTTTTGCATTATAAAGTATTCATGTACCTTAGCACCACAGTCTGCTCCATTCTTTACACAGAAGCCAATGAAGACGGGATCGGCCATTTTAACCAGGATGTTGTCCACACAGTAAACATGAATAAACTGCACTCCCCTTCTCTCCATGTTTTCCAGGATCTTGTTATCTACAAGTGCACGGTAGAGGCCTCCATTGCCATCTGACAAAACCAGGACACACATACACACACACACACACACGGATGCCTGAGTCCAGAAGAATACAAAGGGTTCTACTGAGACACAAAAGCAATGAGTTACCTCAAGTTATATCCTTGGATGTTTTGCCTCAGTGGGTTCATGTAGTTATGGACCTGAAGAAAATGCCTCTAACCTGGAGCCAGAGCTAGCTTGTTCTTCTTCTCCAGCATAATCTTGCTGTCAAAGCCAACGGCTGGGATCATCCTCTGTTCAAACATGACCACGTTGGATGGCTCCAAGCCAAAGTAGTTGTTCTCTTTAAAGAACTTCTCTGTGGGCTCCAGGGTGAACTCGCTGGTCATTATATACCTATATGCACACAAAAATCCACCAAGCACATTTATAGTATAGGTTTGTCCTATATTTCCGATCTCTTTCAGTCTACGAACACCCCAGTGTTGTGAGACAAGAGGAGTTAGACATTCGTAGTGTTTGGATGAAGGTAGTGGAGGTACAGGTGTGCGAGACTCACCAGGGAACCGTACACTGTGAATCATATTTCACACTTGCTAGCTCTTGCACTTTCCGGATCCGCTCTGCCTGGATCTGATACAAGGTTTTGCCACTCGGTAGTCCGACATTATACATTCCTTTGGGATAGGGAACTCCAAGTCTCGTTCCCTGACCTCCAGCCAATAACAGGACGGCCACTTTGCTTTGCGCTATCTGCAAAAAACCTGCAAATTTTATAAAGTATTTCATGTAAGTCTTTAGTTCCGAACCACATTCTGTTTCCTTCCTTGTGTATAAATAAGTGTCATATTTATAGCAAACACATACCTTCATCCTCCCATTCTTTCAGTGTCTGCTGGTCACTTTTTCGCACACTGCCAATGAATTCCGGTGGAACCGGCTCCATACGTACATCCAGCCGTTCGCCTTCTCTTGACTGAAGGCTCGCAGCCTCGACAGCAGTCCGGCAATGTCGGCTCAACTCTTCGGGGTCCAGCTGAGACAGCTCATCCAGAAATGTGACCCTCTGCTCCGCAGAAAGTTCAGACCAAAACCGCAGGACATGGCTCTGACCAGCGGACTCTAGTCTTGCCTTAGCTTCTTCAAACGACTTCATTGTTCCAGAAATATGTGGTCAGTCGAGCACTGACAGCAAACTTTAAGACACGCAGTCTCACCTGACTCGAATGTCAGTTATTTTCTTAACCCGCCTCAAACTCGTGACCGATGTGGATGGAAAAAAATAAGCTAACGCTGTGTGTTTTGAAATGAATGGCTGGTAGACATAACTCAACAAGACCTGGCTGAGCTGACTCACATTATCAGATGATAAGAATGTGTTACTGTGCCATTCATCACTATTCGCCCATATAAAAAAAGATTAAAGCGTTTCGTAAATTCAGTAACGTCAACTACAACCAGCATATTTTAATTGTTTACCAATGACGGCTCCCTTCCTTACTCTACCACTGTCATGTGATTATTCTCGTGAACAGTCCCTTCCTCTTTTTACCGTAAAGCCATGTAAACGTTTTGTGTTCATCTACAACAAGAAGGCATCTTCCAAATCTTTTTAAAAACTCATTACCTATAAAAACAAAAATCACACATGTGCACCGAACCGTTTATGGTAGCTTGTGATTTGAGTTTAACGGATTACTTTAAACGTAGGCTTTTATTTTGCACAAATATGTTGCAGGCTACAAGCTAGCAGTTGTTAATATACCACAATGCTTTTGAAATGCTAGAATTATTTAGGTATCCTTTGATTCCAAAAGATCTGATCTTATAAGATGGACACTTGACGGTTATTTAAGGTCCACAATATTGCAGGTTAGGCTGAGACTAGCCAGCTAGCTAACTCGAGGAAGCCTACCATTGAGACTAATATCACCAACTCTACGACTACTACAAGTAAAAGGTCCGTGTTTGCCTTCTGTTCCAGTATGCAGTATGCAAATATGTTTAGTGAGCCAAACTGAAAGAAATACATATTTAAAAAATTGCGACGCAAATACAGATTCTTTTAAATGCTGTGATTTTGAGATTGTATTTCCTGTTTTCATTTCTAGCAAGTCTGCATTTGTAACCTCTAAAATGAAATAGCTCGATCGGCAACAGATTATATTTAATTTATTTATTATAATTTATTCCAGACACACATTCATACAACACAAATATACAGTACAATAAACAGTGGACGGTACATAGAAATAATTTAAAAAATATCAAACTAGCATAGTTTTACTTACTTACATACTTTTTGCACTCTTGATAATGGAGATAATGTGAAACTCAGTTTTGAATAAATTGTAATCGGATTCTATTTGCAAATCTCAGTTTATGAATAACATATTCAACAGGAAAAATAAACATGTTTCCTATATAGCCGTTTGTTACATTGCTGGTATCCTACACGCGATCTGTTTAATAAAATTAAGGTTTTTTTTAGTGTTGTTCGATTTTGGGTGAAAAACTTGTCTTGGAACATATAGATCTCTAATGAACCCATTACTAAACTTTTCAAAACCACTGATTAACACTGTAGTGTGTTCATTTAAATGCACTGTTTCTACTAGGAATATCTTTTTCTTGTAATACAATCTGTACCTGAACAGAAATTACCTGTCGTTTAGTTTACCAACTGTGACTCAGCAATAAAGTGTTACCTATGCACCAGTTTTCAAATAAACCAGTAGCTATTCTAGTCTGTTGGGGCCCTTGGCACAAATTCATGGAACACCCTTAGGGGACTCGGGTCTCATATTGTCGTTGCAAACGTTGCACATCGTAGTGCAAGTAATGCAAGTGTGCTTGCATTTGTTACTTGGGTAGATTCTCTGCTTGTAAGGTAGGCTTGTCTTGAATATACTATTAATTAGGTATTGATAGATCTCTTGGCTGTTTGGTTAGTCTCTTGCTTGTTCATTAGTTGATTCAGGTGTGGTTTCAGTCTATTTCAGTGGTTTCAGTTGATTCAGGTGTGGTTTCGGTCTAGTTGAAGTGTCAATAACAGGGGTGGAGCCTGTAATTCTAGATAAATTAAGTCGGACACGTTTGTAGCCGTTAGTATCTCCTCGGCCAGCAGTAGACTAGATTTTATTAGGATACACAGAATGTGCTTTTCCATCCCTGTGCTCACCTTGAACAACACCAGAAGATGGAGATGCCAGAGGAGAAACCACAACTCCAGTAACCTCATCTACTCACCTTGTTCATCTGTACCAAAGGTGAAGGTAGCAGGGGGACTCTGGAATTGCCACTCTGCAGTTCAGAAGGCAGACTTCATCTCAGCCTTCGCATCTGCTAAGTCACTCGACTTCCTGGCTCTGACAGAGACATGGATCACTCCAGAGAACTCTGCAACTCCAGCTGCTCTCTCTACCTCCTTTGCCTTCTCCCATTCTCCACGGCAGAACGGCAGGGGTGGTGGCACAGGTTTGCTTCTCTCTCGCTCATGGCGCTTCTCTGTACTCTCATTTTCTTATCTTAACATTTCTTCCTTTGAATTCCATGCTATCATGGTGTCTTTCCCCACTAAACTTCACATCATTGTTCTCTATCGCCCTCCAGGTCCACTGGGAAACTTCATAGATGAGTTGGACATTCTTCTGAGTGCTCTCCCTTAGAGTCATCGCTTGTTCTTCTAGGGGACTTCAGCCTTCCAACAGAGAGACTACATTTGTCCTGTCTTCCACTGCTGTCATCATTCGATCTTGCTTTCAACCAGTCAACTCCAACACACAGAGCAGGAAACACACTGGACCTGATCTTCAGTAGACCTGCCCCAGTGTTGGATCTGACAGTAACTCCTCTTGACTTTTCTTATCATCATTTCTTGTCCTTTTCACTCTCCATTCCTGCTTCTTCTGCACACACCTCCACGTCAGCTTCTTCTACCACCTACTGCAACTTTCGCTCAGTCTCCTCCTCTTGTCTGGTCTCTACTATTGTCTCCTCTCTTCCACATCCTGAAGCATTTTCTTCCCTCCCTCTGGAAACTGCCACAAACACATTCCTTTCATCCATCTCCTCTTCTGTCGACCATCTCTGTCCTCTCTCTTCCAGGGCAAGATCCTCTGTCAACTCCTTGGCTGACAGATGTTCTCTGAGACAACAGAAGAGTACTGAGACTGGTGGAAAGAAAGTGGAAAATCTCAAGATGATTCAGATCTCCACTCCTACCAGTCTCTTCTCTCAAGGTTCTCAACAGAAATAACAGTGGCGAAATCTTCCTTCTTCAAGGAGAAGCTGGAAGCATCAGCCTCTGATCCACGCAAGCTCTTCAACATTTTCTCCTCTCTTTTAAACCCTCCCACTCCCCCACAGCCCTCTACTCTCTCCCCTGAGGATTTTGTCACCTTCTTTGAGGAGAAGGTTGATAAGATTCGCAGATCATTTTTCTCTACCAATATCCCTCCTAATGAACACCACCCTCCACCTCATTCCCTGTCTTGCTTTTCTCCTCTTTCCACAGATGACATCATACAGTTGGTCTCATCCAACAATCCTACTACCTGTCCACTGGACCCGATTCCATCCACGCTATTTCAGACAATAGCACCTGACCTTCTACCTTTCATCACTCATGTCATCAACAGCTCCTTGTCAACAGGCCATGTACCAGCTATCTTCAAGACTGCAAGAGTGATCCCCATCTTGAAGAAGCCTACTCTGGACTGTTCTGACATCAGCAATTACAGACCTGTATCTCTTTCTTTCCTATCTAAGGTCTTGGAGCGTTCTGTTTATAACCAACTGTCTCTATTTCTTTCTCTGAACAACCTACCGGACCCGAACCAGTCTGGCTTCAAACCGGCACACTCTACTGAAACTGCTCTCATCGCAGTTACAGAGAAGCTGCATGCTGCTAGATCTGCCAAACTGTCTTCGGTCCTAATTCTGCTTGACCTCTCTGCAGCCTTCGACACCGTTGACCACCAGATCCTCCTGTCTGTCCTCAGAAGACTTGGAATCACTGGCACTGTCTGGCAGTGGTGTAAGTCTTATCTAGATGGGAGATCTTACCAAGTATCTTGGCAGGGGGCCACATCTGCTCCTTCCAGGCTCACCACGGGTGTCCCACAAGGCTCAGTGCTCGGTCCTCTGCTCTTCTCTCTTTACACTCGTTCTCTTGGTGATGTAATATCCTCCCATGGATTTTCCTATCACTGTTATGCTGATGACACTCAACTTGTCCTTTCCTTTCCACCTTCTGACACACAGGTTTCATCTCGGCTTGTCTTGCTGATATCTCATCTTGGATGTCGGGTCATCACTTGAAGCTGAACCCCAGCAAGACTGAATTACTGTTCATCCCTGGAACTTCAAGTCCTCGCCAGGATCTTTCCATCTCTTTTGAGAACTCGCTGGTCACCACATCTGCTGAAGCTCGAAGCCTTGGTGTAGTTGTGGATGACCAGTTATCGTTCTCAACCTATGTTGCAAACCTGACTCGGTCATGCAGATTTCTCCTTTACAACATTTGGAGAATTCGACCTTTTCTGTCTAGCGAGGCTACTCAAGTGCTTGTTCAGTCTCTTGTCATTTCAAGACTTGACTACTGCAACTCACTCCTGGCTGGTCTTCCTATGCGTACCATCAGGCCCTTGCAACTGATCCAGAACTTCGGCTCGACTTGTCTTCAATGTTCCTAAGTTCAGCCATGTTACTCCTCTGCTGCGCTCTCTTCGCTGGCTTCCTGTAGCTGCCCGCATCAGATATAAAACCCTGATGCTGGCCTACAAGGCTAAGAATGGACCAGCACCTCCATACATGGTGGCAATGGTCAAATCCCGATCTGTACCCAGAGCTCTTGTCAAGCACAGCTCGGCTTGACCCACCATCTCTCAGAACACGCGGAAAACATGCATCCAGACTTTTTTTCAGTTCTGGCACCTCAGTGGTGGAACGAACTTCCCTGAGTGTCCGAATGGCAGAGTCTCTTGCTGTTTTTAAGCAAAGACTGAAGACACATCTGTTTCAAGAGCACTTAAATTAAATTTTACTACACTAGCATTTATTAAATATTTGTGACTGTAATGACTTTTCTTGCTTTTATCTTTTAAGTAGGGTTTTTTCAGTATATATTTGAGTATATCTAGGCGTCCATACTGACTGTATCTAATAATATCTTTGCTTAAAGTTTCTTCCTGATTTTAGCCTAAACTAACTAGCTAGAGCTTTTGTTCTGAGTAAAACAATGAAGCACTTTTTGTAAGTCGCTCTGGATAAGGCCGTCTGCTAAATGCCGTAAATGTAGTTTGTGGGCCCTTGGGGGGCCCCCCTACTGGAACAGCTCTAATATTACATATAAGCATAGGTGAATTTTGTAAAATATGCATTGTGCACGTCCCTATCCTTCCAAAAAGAATTGACCATTTAACTGAAATAAGATTCTTTATTGACCATTGTTCCAAAACAAACATAAATATATTTACATTCATTCACTTTTGCATTCCAGCACATTTTTGCATTGATTAGAACATGTCAGCATCGACTAAATCAGAGATGTCATTTTAGCTTTGCTGTACATCAAGATGTGTATTGCAGCACAAGTGTTTCAGATTCCAAGGTTTTGTTTAGATGGGCAATCCAATCAGACATTTCTCCCATATTGGAAGCAGTATCGGACATGGAATTTGAAATAAAGCCCAATATCAACTTGCTGATCTTTTATCATTCTGCTTTGAACCAGTTATATAGTCTTTTCAGCTACTAATGATGTGTTGATTGTAACTAAGCCCATAAATCTGATCACAACCAAAGGAGAAAAAGGAATCTGATTTGAGCATGTCACCCGCTCTCTAAATGCATCCTCGGCTGGCCTGTTGTTCGCATGCACTGACGTACATGTGGAAAACGGCACGTTTTCAGCTTTGCACGAGCAGTTACGTACGCAGGTTACGAGACGGGGACTGGTCAAAAGTAAGGCCTTAAACATCAGGCGATGGCAAAGTGGTGGCGTTTCGTGATCAGTGCGGCTTTTGGGCTCACAGGGGTCCCGATCTGATCCCAGATCGGTACTGTTAAACATACACAGTTCTTGTGATAATTAAGTGGATGGTGTTAGCCTTAGCTAATTCACTAGAAGGAGAAGAGTGCAAAATGCAGTAAGACAAGATCATTAACAAAGAAGCAGCATTTACTATGAGGTAAGGTCATCACCTTGTAAAGCCCCATTACACACACTCCATGATCATTTATACACGCTCAGACATCTCACACGCGCACACACACAACAGAGGTGAGCTCCAGGGAAGATGCTGCTCAGCTTTAGACCATCCAGAGAAAGAGGACCTGACGTATTTTGCTGATCTACAGCTAGTTTCGCAGTGTCATTTTTTTCGCATGAAGGCAGTGGCCAACAAAGCCTATTTGTGGAGAGGATCCTCCCTCAGAGCTGGCAACCCAAATCCAACAAGCTCAATCCAGCAGACTAATCATGTTTGGATTTTGGGTGGATCTATGCTCTCCAGGAGGCTAGAACTTCAGGAACTGGGTTGGTGACTGCTGGGTGAAAGGTTAGGTGAGGGGAAGTGGTGCAGAGATCAGCTGAAGATGGAACCCCTTTATACGGAAGATAAACTCTGGAGTCTGGGCACTCTGCTTTACACACAAGCTGTTGGGTATGACTTTCACAGCCCTTGTACACCGTGAAGCCTATAGGCCAAACAGGGGCCATTTTGAGTCCAGATAGTATTTTCTGGAAGAGCATGGAGTGTAGCCAGATCTGCTCATATTCTCCCTGAGAATCATGTTAGGGGAGGGGGGGACGAGACACACACACACACACACACAAATCACTCCATCTCTGTACAAGATTCCATTAGCAGCTCATAAAGCCAGCTCATAAGCATATGCCTGAGGTTGGCTATGGAAGGGAACCCCATCCCCAGACTGTAGACACAAACGACCCCTACAGCAGAGAGATGAAGGCCTGCAGCAGGCTCAGAGGACGCTGGCGCCTCTTCTGGGAGATGTTTCCACTTTGAGCAAGTGCAGTTTTTGGGATGTCTGGGCCCCCCATGTTTCCAAAGCGTCAAATCCCACATCTGGCTGGATGCCGATTTGATCCAAAATCTTCATCCACATGGGGGCTCTAATCCAAACCTGTACATATACACACATGCATACCTAATCCATGGGCTTTTAAAAATGTTTTAAACAGACTGCTTCAATTGTTAGTGGAGTGTCTATAATAGATTCTGTAAACTAAAACATTTGCTGGACTGTAAAGAGTCCAGCAAAAGAAAAAAAGCAGGTCAAGAAACTCTCAGCATTTACTGAAGTGGCTCCCGGACCTTGTGGGGCTTTTCTTCTGTTTTTCTAGAACACACCTGAGTCAACCGCATAATGAGCAGACACACTGATATACTGATATAAGGGCACCAGGGCGACCACCATGTCCCCTTTGCCCTAAGCTTCCTGGGCTCCTGGTGTCCTGGACTCAGTAACCTTCACATTCCAGTCCCCCCCCCCCTTCCTAAAAACACTTATAGCCACACCTCCCCCCCCCTCCATTTTAGTATCATTCAGTCATTCAGACACACACACACACACACACACACACACACAAAACGCTGTGTTCCACAGATTACCAAGGTTCATGAGTGCTGTTCCCATTGTGGAGATGCAAAAAGTGAATGGAGGTGTGTGTGCACAAATACTGTGAGGAGATTCTCTTTAAAGGTGAGGGTTCGCACCAAAGATACGCGCAGGGCAGCGGCTCGAACGCCAACGGCAGAGTTTACTCTGTGCAAGGAGATTAACCACCCATGGTGGTTGTCTAAGGCAAGTCACAAGGAACTGACTCGTAGTGTCTCATTTTCAGTCAGGTACTGATCAAGTTGTCTGAATCTGATTGGTACAGATAAGTCCAGATTTTTATCTGGATGGTGAACTTAATTTAGTACTGTGAATGATTATAATCCCAAAATATGGAATTCGTACAGCCTGGTAATGATCAGCTGGTGATATACTCTCTAACACTTATTTTTTTACTGTACAGATTAGTTAAATAAATATAACTGAAACATAGTTAAAAAAACAAAACAATAAAAACTGAATTATTCTAATGAGTGTTCACATCTGGTAAAGCTGCAAGCATTGCTATTTGGTTAACGAATGTGTGGTTTCTGCACTTATAAATAGTGAGCAAAACCTAAAGAATGTATTATGTTAATAAATGTTATATGCACAAAACAATGATATGAAACTAGTTAGTGCACAAAAACATGATTATAGAGAAAAAGAGGAAAAACAAACATTCATCCAAGTGAAAAGGATATGGTGTGTGTGTGTGTGCGCGAGCACATGCATGTTGGTCTAAAGCCCTTTTATATGCAACACTGCCACCTACTGGAATTTTAAGACAATGATATGTAAGCAGCTCTGAGGAGAGAGCTCCTTTGATATCCTGAAGCACTGAAGCTGTACTGAACGGTGCACACTTTGGTGGCGCCGGTAACACTCAAGGGGCTGCAGTCGGCCGATCACGTGAGGGTCATGTGAAGGCGTCTGCCTTTTGGGGGTGACGTTTGGAGTGGATTCATCATGCGAGCGTGAGACGCTGCCCCGGGACGCCGCCTTGCCTCGTCTGCTCAGAACGGACAGTCCACCTGGAGCCTCCCCGTCTGTGCTCGGCGTTTGTAGTGGCGCCTCTGTTCCTATCCGTCCTCGGACCTCCTCGCATCCACAACCAGAGACTCACGGAGGCACGCGGCTCAAACCTCGGCCCTCCGCACCCACAATTCCCTGGGGAAGGGGGAGGCCTCCCTCGACCAGCTCTGCTTCAGATCCCAATAAAAACAACATGGAAAGGAACAACTAAGGCAAACAAAAGCTGATGAGGGTTCCCCTCTGGCGCTCGACGCGCTTCACCGGGACTGCACCCCCAGCGTGGCCTTCAGGTTCTCGTACACCACGTAGCTGATGCTGACGGCAGGGATGACCTTCATAAAGTTGGGTGCCAGGCCGCGGTACAGGCCCATGGCTCCCTCCGTCCGCACGATGTGCCGGAACAGGCCGCTCATGGTCATCTGAGGCCCCCCGTCCAGAGAGGCCGCTGTCCAGAGAGAGACAGACAGAGACAGACGGGTGGGGGGGTTGGAGAAGGTGCAATTAGACGTGAAAGCACAATTCGTTCAAGGCGCCTGTCCTTGCTCGGAGTGCAAGAGGGGGCGGAGACAGACGAGGCCGAGCGGCGGCTGTGGGGGGTGGGGGTTCCTGTAGGGAGCGAAGCCACGCGAGAGCCTCACCTTGAGCCTGCATGCGCGTCCTGACCAAGGCTAGCGGGTAGCTCGCCAGCTGGCCGCACGTGCTGGACATGGTGCCACACGCCAGCAGCACGAAGACGCCCGGGTCGGCGCTGTCCGTGGCGAACCTCTGCAGCCACGAGTTCTTCAGCGTCTGCGGCCAGAGAGACGAGCAACACATCACCAACTGCTTCCCCATCCCGTTCATACTCTCGTCCCACCTCCGTCCTTTATTCACGGTTTGTGTTATTATTTTTAGATTAGATTTTGATGCATTTTGCGCCCATATTTATTATAGCACTTTGCATTACACATTTTGCAGCTTTCATAAAATTGTATTTCTGACAGTCGAGCCATTGGAATCTTAATGAGAGTGAAGTAAGAGCCAAAGAGCAGCTCGGTCAACGAACCTCGTAGACGGCGAGGTCTATTCCCGCGTAGGGGATGATGCCGAGCATGTTGGGAATGTAGCCCTTGTAGAACGCACCCAATCCCTCCTTCTGAAGGACGTGTTTGAAGCAGCCCGCGATGCCCGTGTACTGACCCGTTCTCCCCAGCGCCAGACGGGTCTTCAGGACCTTCAAGGAACACGGGAGCCGACATTTAGCTTGAAAGAGCTCGAGGTCCTTCGAGGTGAATGAATTAAGAATACAAGTCCTGGAAACATTCGCCTTTGAACAGAGTAACTGGTAGGAAGGGGAGGAGCCTGTCGCCGGGCCCTGTCAGGGAAGGTTCCCCCTCCTGCCTGCTCTTACCTCCATGGGGTAAATGCTGCTCTGCGCGATGGCACCAGCCAGAGATCCCGCCACCAGCCTCTCCAGAATGCCCAGCGTCTCCTGGTTACTACCAATGATGCGCTTGATCTGGTGGAGAGAGAAAAAGACCATTAAATGACTGATTACAGTAATCGAAGTTGCCACTGTAATCTTCTTTCTGCTCATATGACACCATAAGCAACTGATGGCTATAAGAACTAATAATGCCATCCATCCATCCAGTTTCTTCCGCTTATCCGGGTCGGGGTCGCGGGGGCAGTAGCCTAAGCAAAAAGAGGCCCAGGTTTCCCTCCCCCCTGCCACCTCTTCCAGTTCTTCTGGGGATACCAAGGCGTTCCCAGGACAGCCGAGAGATATAATCTCTCCAGCGTGTCCTGGGTCTTCCCCGGGTCTCCTCCCAGTTGGACATGCCCAGAGCGCCTCCCTAGGCAGGCGCCCAGGTGGCATCGAACCAGATGCCTGAACCACCTCAGCTGGCTCCTCTCTACGTGGAGGAGCAGCGACTCTCTCCGAGCCCCTCCCGGATGACTGTGCTCCGTACCTTATCTCTAAGGGAGAGCCCAGACACCCTGCGAAGAAGAAAACTCATTTCGGCCGCTTGTATTCGCGATCTCATTCTTTCGGTCACTACCCAAAGCTCGTGACCATAGGTAAGAGTCGGGCATTAGATTGACCAGTAAATTGAGAGCTTTGCCTTTCGGCTCAGCTCTCTCTCACCACAACGGTCGGTACAGCGACCGCAATACTGCAGCCGCAGCACCGATCCGCCTGTCAATCTCGTTTCCATCCTTCCCTCACTCGTGAACAAGAACCCGAGATACTTAAACTCCTCCACTTGAGGCAAGGACTCCCGACCCAGAGAGGGCACTCCACCCTTGTCCGACTGAGTACCATGGTCTCAGTTTTAGAGGTGCTGATTCTCATCCCAGCCGTCTCGCACTCGGCTGCAAACTGATCCAGCGAGAGCTGTAGGTCTCGGCCCGATGATGCCAACAGGACCACATCATCTGCAAAGAGAAGGCGTGGAATCCTGAGGCCACCAAACCGAACCCCCTCCACCACTTGGCTACGCCGAGAAATTCTGTCCATAAAAGTTATGAACAGAATCGGTGACAAAGGGCAGCCTTGGCGGAGTCCAACTCCCACCGGAAACCAGTCTGACTTACTGCCGGCCATGCGAACCAAACTCCTGCTCCGTTTGTACAGGGACTGGATAGCCCGTAGCAACGGGCCCCGCACTTATACTCCCGAGCACCCCCAGAGGAATCCCCGAGGGACACGGTCGAATGCCTTTTCCAAATCCACAAAGCACATGTGGACTGGTTGGGCAAACTCCCATGCACCCTCTAGGACCCTCGCAAGGGTGAAAAGTTGGTCCAGTGTTCCACGACCAGGGACGGAACCCACATTGTTCCTCTTGTAACTGAGATTCGACTATCGAACGGACTCTCTTCTCCAGAACCCCTGCATAGACCTTACCGGGGAGGCTGAGAAGTGTGATCCCCGATAGTTGGAGCACACTCTCCGGTCTCCTTTCTTAAAGGGGAACCACCACCCCGGTTTGCCAATCCAGAGGCACTGCCCCGATGTACACGCGATGTTGCAAAGGCGTGTCAACCAAGACAGTCCCACAACATCCAGAGCCTTAAGGAACTCAGGGACGGATCTCATCCACCCCCGGTGCCTTGGCACCAAGGAGTTTCACAACTACCCTGGTCACCTCAGCCCTAGTGATGGGCAAACCCCGTCCGAGTCCTCTGGTTCTGCTTCCTCTATGGAAGGCGTGGTGGTGGGATTGAGAAGATCCTCGAAGTATTCCTTCCACCGCCTAATGACATCCCCAGTCGAGGTCAGCAGATCCCCAGCCTCACTGTATACAGTGTTGGTCGGGAACCGCTTTCCCCTCCTGAGTTGCCTGACGGTTTGCCAGAACCTCCTCGAGCCGATCGAAAGTCACTTTCCATGGTCTCACCAAACTCTTCCCACACCCGAGTTTTTGCCTCTGCGACAGTCAAAGCCGCGATCCGCTTGGCCCCCTGTACCTGTCTGCTGCCTCCAAAGTCCCACGGGCCAACCAGGCCCGATAGGACTCTTTCTTCAGCATGACGGCCTCCCTTACCCGAGGTGTCCACCACCGGGTTCTGGGATTGCCGCCACGACAGGCACCGACAACCTTGCGGCCACAGCTCCGATCTGCTGCATTGACAATAGAAGCACGGAACCAAGCCCACTCAGACTCAATGTTTCCGGCCTCCCTCGGGATGCGGTCAAAGCTTTTGTCGGATGTGGGAGTTAAAGACCTTTCTGACAGGTTCCTCTGCCAGGCGTTCCCAGCAAACCCTCACAGTACGTTTGGGTCTGCCAGGTCTGTCCGGCATCCTCGCCCGCCATCTGATCCAACTCACCACTAGGTGGTGATCGGTTGACAGCTCAGCTCCTCTCTTTACCCGAGTGTCCAAGACACACGGTCGCAGTTCGACGATACGATTACAAAATCGATCATCGAACTGCGACCTAAGGTGTCCTGGTGCCATGTGCACTTATGGACACCTCTGTGCTCAAACATGGTGTTTGTTATGGACAAACCGTGGACGAGCACAGAAGTCCAATAACAGAACACCACTCGGGTTCAGATCGGAGAGGCCGTTCCTCCCAATCACGCCCTTCCAGGTCCTACTGTCATTGCCCACGTGAGCATTGAAGTCCCCCAGCAGAACAATGGAATCCCCAGAAGGGGCACCTTCCAGCACCCCTCCAAGGACTCCAAGAAGGCCGGGTACTCCGAACTGCCATTGGGTGCATAAGCAAAAACAACAGTCAGAGCACGTTCCCAGACCCTAAGGCACAGGGAAGCAACCCTCTTATATACTGGAGAAAACCCCAACCCACAGGCATGAGCCGGGGAGCTATGAGTAAGCCCACTCCAGCCCTCCGCCTTTCACCCTGGGCAACTCCAGAAAAGAATAAAGTCCAGCCTCTCTCGAGAGGATTGGTTCCAGAACCCAAACTGTGTGTGGAGGTGAGCCCAACTATATCTAGTTGGTATCTCTCAGCCTCACACACCAGCTCAGGCTCCTTCCCACCCAGAGAGGTTACGTTCCATGTCCCAAGAGCCAGCTTCAGTAACCGAGGGTCGGGACGCCAAGGACCCCGCCGGCCACCGCCCAAACCACAATGCACCGAACCCCTAGTACTACCTCTCCCACAGGTGGTGGGCCCATGGGAGAGAGAACTAATAATGGTGTGTTCCTAACATGACTATATGCAAGTAGCTTCTTTTATATCTCTTGAGGTCATATTTAAACCCCGTGACTCTTCAGTTATCTAACTCAAGGTTCTCCTACCTGCTCATAGGCCATGAACTTGATGGCGGACTCCGGGGCGATCTTCAGAACGTTGATGCCGTTCCCTCGCCACAGCGACCGCACTCCGCCCTCGCGGATCATCTGGGAGAAGCCGCCGGTGATGCACATAGTGTTGCTGCGGGAGGCGTGCACCTGAAGAGGCCGGGATCACACGTCACTGGTGCACATGCGGCATCTCCGTGCGAGACGGAGCACAGCACGGAGAAATGACACCTCGCACGTTGATGCAGGCGTTAAAAACCTGGTTTCCAGACCCATCTTCCATCTTTGGGGTGGAACATTGCCTTCTTTACCTGCATGAGGACTTTGAGGCGGTCCAGGGGTGCGGTGCAGGTGCGGGACACAGCGCCCGCCCCACCTCCCGCCACTAGGTGCCGCCACCACATGCCCGTGTCCTTCTCCTCTGCCGTGAACTCATCGGGAACCATCAAACTCTCCCCCACGTCGAATATCTACAGAGAGTGCATCATGCGTGGTGTGAGAAACCTGGGCGTTAGGGGTCGCGCTGAGACAGTTCACGCTCCACGCGTCATGGTGCATCTCCATGGCTGGTTACATACGAGATATAGTTTATACTCTGACACTGAGTGAAAACTGGTCTGCTCAAACAAACCAATGACAAGAATAAATCTAAATGTAATCGTATCCACTGGGTATTCCCTGTCTGGTCTGCAGTGATAAGGAGAGACATGCTTTATCTGAAAGACGGGGAGGTTGAACTGAGAGGGGTGGAGACCACACACACTGGCTCTGACCAACAGTTATGCAACACACTCTGTCCGCGTCGCCTTATACAAGCACTCCTTCTAAACCTAATGATATAAAGATCAGAAAAGATGATGCACATCAGAATAATACGTAAACATATCAGCTTCCTACAGAGCACCGTACAGAGTCCTACAGAACGTCCTACAGACTGTTTAGTCATGGTGAATTAGCACAGCTGTTTCAGTGCAGTCTTTAGTGGAATTTTCACACCTCCATAAGGTTGCAAGAGCTTGACAAAATCTTTATGGCCATGGCATCTGTATGTCTGAAGCACAGTAACTCTCAGTGTAAGTACTTTTGACCACTGAGCACTAAGGATGAAGTCAGGACAGTAACCAGGTGCCACTTCTCTCAGCTCTGCTTACATTAAGTGTTTGCTTATTACCTTGTTATGGGCCAACAAGTAAACAACAAGGCCCAGAAGTAAACAAACAAACAAACAAACAAGCGGTAGTGCTGGGGCGCAGGACTGGGCCCTACCGTGGAATGCTTCCAGTAGAGGATGATCTCAGGGATGTTGTCTGCCGGATGAAGCAGGTGGTAATCCCTCCACTCGTTCCAGTCGATGGTCATTGTGCCGTTCTTGTCCATGCTGTGGGGGGAGGGGGGGAGAGACGGCTTAGCTACGGAGGAACCGGGGGGACTCGTGTGCCCTCTTGTCCCGACTCCTACCAGTGGCAGTTAAGCGCGTTATACCCTCAGCTTCTGTTCAGAGCGGGGTGGATGGGGACCGGGTTACCCTGCATGCAGTGGTTGGAAGGTCCAAGCCTCTTTTCGGAGTCACAGTCCACATTTGATGTAGTTTAAAAAAAAACAAAAAAAACAAAACAAAAGTCTTTTTCCCCGTGCTCGGAGGTGTCTCCGTCAAAAAAAGACCACAAAAGATGAAGGCCAAATACGTGCTACTGTTACAAATCTTGCTCTTTTTCAAAGCGGCACCAGATGAGAGTTGAATGTTAAATTAGGCTGGAATAAGGAAATGTGGCAAGAAGAGCAGAACCAAGCGGCAGGGCGAGCGGGTGAGAGCGATGCGGGAGAAGAACGCTTACTTACTACATAATGGGGGCCCAGATATGGCCCCTCCTAATTCTGAGAAGACCCAGATAGGAGGAGCAACAAAGAGGGGGAGAGTGATGAAGTGAGAGAGAGAGAGAGAGAGAGAGACAGGCAGCATGTCGAGAGACAGAGCAGAAAGACGAAAGTGTTACACACACACACACACACACGGGCGCAATGCCATCTCGAGCATAGTTAGGAACCTTGTAGCTGCAGAAAGATCAACTTGGTTATGGCCAAAAGGCTGATGTACTGTTTAGTGGGCATAGCTAATGAATGCAGTTCAGTGTTTAAAGAAGACGAGATGGCAAACACGAAGGAGACAAGGAGACGGAGAACAGTGCAAGGCCCGGGGCGTCTGGCCGCGTCTGCAGACAGGTGGACAGACCTCTTCAGGATTTTCTCCGCTTGCTGCTCGGATATGTGCACTCCCAGGTCCCTGAGCGACTGCATGATCTCCTGTGAATCTATGTGACCTAGAGACAGAGGGAGGGGGTAGAGAGAGGAATTGAGAGAGACAGAGAGATTCAGATGAAAGAGTCACAGTCCAAACCAGGCTTTGGAATTTTGAAACGTAATGGTGAGAATGGTGAGTTCTAAGATCCGTAGCGGTATTGGGATTTAACAGTGAGTGAAATTGAACCCCCCACCGAGCAAACAAGAAGCCCCTTCAAATAAACCAGAAGCCCCTTCCTTACCATCGTTCTTCTTGTCCAGACTTTTGAAGACCAGCCGCAGCTTCTTTTCATGGTCCCTCAGGTAGTGCACAAACTCCTCAAAGTCCAGCTGCCCATCCAGGTCCTTATCTCCGGCTTTCACAATTTTCTGAACCGCACGCACGCACGCACACACACACACACACACACACACACACACACACACAGTACAGGCCAATTAGTGCAAAGGCCAAGGGAAAGTCAAGGTAGGAGGTTCATGAAGTCATGGAGATGACCGCTTTCTGAGGACCGTGGCATATGGGCCGTGTTTGGTCAGTAATATGGGCCATGTTTGGTCAGGGCTGCTCTGAAAGGTCGACTGCACACGCCCTGCTGCCATTAGCGCTGTTTGCCACTATCCTGACAGCAGTGTATTGAGTGCAAGGAACAAGCTTTCAGGAGCTAACAGCCTGAGAGAAACCTCCCATCAAGGGCAATGGGTCGAGCCATTGAACTTAATGTGCTTAAGGAATGGATGCTAATGGAGGAGAGGGTTTAATTTTTAACTTCTTTTCCCTCTATGAGAATGGCATCTTAAAGTCTACATATTACATATACTTATTCATATACTTCCCAGAACGTGGTATTATTCCAGGTACATGTCATGTACACTCACAAATGACAGAATTCCGAATAATACCTTCGGCATAATGAGCAAATTCTGACTGGAACTGGTGTAATATTCAACTATTCTGTTTAATATTCACGCATGTGGAGTCCCTCCCTCTCGACACAATGTCCCGGGGGATTAATGGGTCGTCACTGTAATTATTAGGGGCCCTCGTTGTAATTGTAAGATCCCTGGTCAAACTGAAGGGTTTAAGTGTGATGTCACTGGTCAAACTGGAGTGCCTGTGAGGGTGACCAGTACTCCCATTACTCCCATCAATGTGAGTCACTGGCATTTACAGAGAACTGTTATGAAGTGAATGACTCGCAGCTCCTGCAGGGGTGACACCGCAGTAAACAAATGCTGGAACTTCAGAAACTGTGGGAATTTGCTGCCCTGAAGTTATTACCATATACATATGTCAAAGGAGCTAAGTGGGGAAACTTCACTTAAGACATGCCAGTCTGAGGATAACGCAGCATTGCAGTGTAACACTTCTAATAATACCAACATGTTTTAATTAACAATGGCTGCATGACAACAGTAGGCTACAGAGGGCACAAAACAACAACAAAACACACAGATAAATTAGATTTTAAAAAATCTGACCGCTACATAAAGAGACAGAAGTGGTAAAATCACTTTCTAATCCCAACTGATACTGAAGGTGGGGGTTAAAGACAGCAGTCTTTAAAATCACAGCTCTGTATGTGAATCTTTAAGGCTGACGTTGAACTGTGAGACTCAACCTTGACAGCGAGTTCAGATAACAGTGAAGTGATTAATGCACAGGGATTCACAAGATCTATAAAATAACCATGAAAAAAGGTTTAATATAACCCATCTTGTAATTAGCAAGTCACAAACCATTTTAAAACCATTAAATAATTTTGATGTCAATGTAATCGGATTTTGTTCCAGTAAAGAACTGAACATGGAATCTGTGTGACAGGAGTCTACCAGCTAACTCAAACTAGGTCCTTTATCACAGTAGAAAAGTAATCGGTCTTAATATTTCTAAATGAGATAATAAATAAAACAGCATAGGGGAAGCTACTAAACATTTACTGAAAAGAAAAAGAAGTTCAAATAGATCACCCTATTTGATCTAGTCCATACTGCAGCTCCGGTAATGATTCAAATAATAGTCATTGTGTTCTCACTCAGTTAAAACCAAAACAAAACTCCAAAACGCAACTGCAAACATGAAAAAGACAAATGATATGTCCGCAGGCCCTCGTTAGCAAATGTAGGCAGGAGCATAAATGACATACCTGATGCCACTTTCTGTACGTACTGAATTCCTGAGATGGAAGAAACAAACTCAGTTTGAAAAGAGTCTTCAACTCAGCGGGTAAACTATTGGATTCGAAGTATTCAAATTCAGTCTGGTTCGTAATGGGAACATGCACGTAAAGACACAGACACAGCATTTCTGGCAAAAACAAAAGTGAAGAATTCCTTTAAACAACTATATTCCTTTATAGCAACTATATCGTGAAGTCATTAACAGTCACATCTGTGTAAAGTTCCTAAGCACTCTTGCTGAACAACCGGTGCTCTTCTTTGACACATGGCACAATAAAGCAGCTCAATAGTCCCGCCTTCCACGGCTCACGGGGACACTCTATAAAGTGATTGGTCGAGCATCGCCAGCTCCGCTTTCATTCATTTGTGAGTCGAATCTCAAGGCTGTGGATCACGAAGTGTATCACGCAAAATGTCACAGAAGGGTAGCACATTCATTATTAATGAGGTACAGAATATACCCTGCATTATTTTCTTTAATAATAATAAACAATAAAAACATAAACAAAATCTATTTGCATACCGGAATAGAATAACACCAAGAAAAGACAATCAGATTAAACATACGCAGGTAATGAGAATAACCTGGGCCAATACATTCCACATAAAAAAGATGAAGCAAATAGTACAGAAATGCTCCATATCTCCTGTGTAAAACACAAACTCAAAAAGATCATTCTAGTGAGGCTGTCCTCCTACACGTCATGGTAACTTAGCTCTACTGTACAGGGTGAGTCATAGCTGAGTCACATGGTCACAGAGAAATCATCAGAGAGAACCGGACTTTGATCCCAACCGTCGTCTATCTCACCTGTAGTGTAGTGCCGGTGGAACAGGTGTTACACCGAAATCTGTGACCACCAAATTCTGTGACCGTAGACAGTACGTTAACTTATTCTCAAACTGATTACAATATATTAAAGTGATCGTTTCTTAATTAAATAACACCGTCAGGAGATGCGCTACACTGAGAATGCTCTCGATTGTAAGACTAATTAACCCGCACCCCGAAAACCATGTCACATTTTACACAATGCAAAATGTTAATCTGTAAGACAATATGTGCCTTTAGGACATGATAATATAGGCACTGAAAGAGAATGACAGCAGTTTGTGCCACTTGGCTTGACAAATTTTTCTAAAGAGATCTTAAAATGTGCAACTTTGAGGTTCAAACTTTTTTTTCGAGTTGAGTTTAGGCTTTGTAACGTGACTCATGCTGCAGTACCTGTCCGAGGTCCTTAGGGGGCGCTACCAATATCAGCACTGTGGTTTTCTTTGTTGGTGGCAAGTCAGACTCCTCCATTTTACCAGCCTCACGTGTGGCAAGCTGCTCGTGGCCAGCCGTTGCTGTGGGATTTGCAGCAGGTTTCTCACTCTTGGCCAATGGCTCTGCAGGAACATCCTGGCGCCCTGAAGAGTTCTGGAACCATCCAGAAACGCTCGACCACATGTCCTGAAGCATCTTTAGAAAGATGCTTCTGATACACTACTGGCTGCTAGTACCTCTCTGTATGTGTGTGCAGGTGAGAGAGTTGAAGATAATATGAGTGTGTGTGACGTGTATGTGTGTGTCCTTAACAGTCTGACTGGATCTATCAAGTGGATAGGTGTATGAGTGTATGTTTATCCTTAGGTTCTGTGCAATAACACACAAATTAACAGATGTCTGGAAGGTGTGTGTGTGTGTGTGTGTGTGTGTGTGTGTGCACGCGCTCAGGGTACTGAGGCAGCAGTGTACTGGGCCAGGAGGATGAGGGCAGCTAAGGACACCAGCACAATGCAGCTTTTGCAGTACTCACCTTCACACACACAAACACGCACACACACAGTCTCCTCAGAAGGCAGAAACCAGCCCTCCTGGTCCTCTCACAAAATACCGGCTCAATCTTCAGCTTGTAAAACCTCCCCAGACACTCGCCTCCGCTGTGTCTCACACAAGCCCTCCAGCACCGTCAGACCCGTAGTCCTATGTCACTCGCAGACCGGTAAAACTTCCAGAGGAATCCCCTCACAGCATGCTAGGAGTGCGACAACACAACGAAGTAGAGTCTCTTTGTCTGTCCGTCTCGCTCTCTCTCTCTCGAAGAGCCGGCCGCTTGTTCGGACCACCGGGCAGCTCCACTCTATCAGCCCACTCAGCCGGCGAACAGTGCTGCGGTTAAAAATGAAAGAACGCCGGGTAGGAAAAGCTGCAGCCTCACTGCAGCCTCGCCTCAGCCAATCGGATCCGACCACACTGCCGAGTCGTGCCCGATCAGCCTGTCAGAGGTCGGAAGACTGAAGATTAATGTCTCTTGCCATCTCTTGCCATTCAGCACTGTATAAGATCTGCTGACTCTTCTCATGCTGTGCTGAGGCTTTTCCTCCCCCTTTAGTCATTCTGTCATTGTCAGGATCACCATAGAAACCACACTCGCATCATCTACATGCACACACACGCGCACACACACGCAATTTTAGAGCTCTACAATTTTTCCTTAATGAGAATACTCCAGTTGTCTAAAGTGAAGTCCCTCCTCCTGGATATACCCCTCCTCCCAGGCTGATCCTTAACCTCACCTCATGGCTACAACAAGGACAGGCCAATTCAGAATACCAGGGCTCATTCAGACTAGAAGTCGACCGATATATCAGTTTCCTGATATATCAGGACGATATTTGCCAATATTAATATATCGATATCAGCCGATAATTGTGTTAAGTAGCGCAGATTTTAAGTCAGGCACGTCTGTGGGCAGCCCGTGTTATTGGTGCAGTGGAAGGTGTTGCTGGTGAAGGACTCAAAGCCAAAGCTTTTGGAAGACAACAGCAACATCAGTCCTGGTACATAAAGTTGAGGCTTAAATTCTGATATTTCAAAGTCCTCTGGTCATATATTTACTATAGGTTACTAGTAAACTATGAAGTGTTGATTCACTTAGTGCAAGAAAAAACGAATAGCATAGAACCGTAGGGAACTGGCATAATGCTACAGCTGGCTGAAGGTTAACATGCAGGTAACTTTAGGAGCTGTAGTCGAAATCTATCAGCAGCTTGCTTGCTTAACATATTAGCTCCAATGGTACAAGTCAGAGATGCACCGAATATTCGGCAATCGAAATTAGTATTACCGAAACTGTTATTTACACTAAAAGAGATTTTTGATTTAACTGCTAACTTAAGATTTTTTCAGAGTTGGTTACTTGAGGACCTTGTTTTATATAAAAAAATGTTTTATTTGCAGCACTATTTATTTTTTATATATTTTATTTTTTATATTCTTCAGTTTAATTGATTTTTATTTATAAAGATTGTTCAAGTCAGTGTTCAATAAATGATGGTGTTAAGTGTGACATTTTAGCATGCAAATAAAATGGAAAACTTCTATATATCGGCCAATAAAATCTGTAGCACATATCGGCCATCGGCTAACCCTGATCTCTAAACATCTACATCGTTTATAGATAAATACATCGGTCAATCTCTAATTCAGACTACAAGGACCCATTCAGCATCTTCAAAGACGGCAGTGGTCTTGAATGCCATCGACCTCCTCCACATCAAATTCATGTTAATTAATTTGTGTGTCCCACCTGTTAAATGTAGTTGCCACAACCAATGATGCTCAGAATTACATACAAGAATGACACATACAAATACAAAGCAAGCAATGTGGATGAAAACAGGCTGTCCAGCTCACGCACCAAACTCTGCGTCTGGTATGTTCCCAACTCTGCTGTTTCCGCCACCCTTTCTTATTGTATCAGCCTCATTAAAATTAAATACTAAACATGGTGGTGGTGGTGATTTTCCACCTTGCTTGAGTGTCACGAATAAAGCATGTTGGTTCTAATGTCTTCTTCTACACTGTACACATTTTCATATTAAAGGACTCCCATAAACACACATTAACACTGGGTTGAGCTGTACAGGTTGTCCAGCTGAAGAATTTGCCTTCTTGAAGGAGTTTTTAAATGTCATACTTAATGAAGGTTTGACAGACTACATAAGTCGTTACGCTGCACCCTTGTGGCCAGTTCATTACACGACAAAAATTAATGTTAGCAAAGACATTTTAATAAAGAACTGACACAAATGTCTGAAGACAATAAAAAGCCAGTTGATAGACACATTTATAGACACACGTTTTTTTTTTATATCAAATAAAAATAGTACACCTTACTGCATCACAAACCCTCAGTTATTAGTAACCCAACCATGCATTCCTGCTAGACCATGGTCCTCATGATTTTGCCTACAAAAGTACTATAAGGGAAACAGTTTTGTTGTCGTGGTGATAGAACTGATGCCAGGTCAATGAAGGATCATTACAACACGAATCAATGTATTTGCCACAGCCGCTCAATACAGAATGGGCTGTTTCCGTGTTTACACGTGGAAAACATGCATCCAGACTTTTTTCAGTTCTGGCACCTCAGTGGTGGAACAAACTTCCCCTGAGTGTCCGAATGGCAGAGTCTCTTGCTGTTTTTAAGCGAAGACTGAAGACACATCTGTTTCAAGAGCACTTAAATAAAATTTTACTACACTAGCATTTATTAAATATTTGTGACTGTAATGACTTTTCTTGCTTTTATCTTTTAAGTAGGGTTTTTTCAGTATATATTTGAGTATATCTAGGCGTCCATACTGACTGTATCTAATAATATCTTTGCTTAAAGTTTCTTCCTGATTTTAGCCTGAACTAACTAGCTAGAGATTTTGTTCTGAGTAAAACAATGAAGCACTTTTTGTAAGTCGCTCTGGATAAGGGCGTCTGCTAAATGCCGTAAATGTAAATGTATTTGTCATTATTCCGGTTTACATGAGACTCTCGACTAAACGACAAGTGATGACATGGAACACGTTACGCAGCATTCACTGGATGAAGATGAGATCTTTGCCGATCTGCCTGATTTATACTACACTCCACGATCCTGTGACATTGCTTTAGAGGAAGTAAAAATGACATTGTAGTGCATAAGGTGCTCACGGATGTTCTGGACAGATGTCCTTCATCAGCTGTGCTTTGCACAATTGTTTGCACTGTTCATGAAATGCGTTCAAAGCATCCTGTTTTGTCTGGAAGCCTCGTGTACAACAATGCGAATTTTAGTACTATTACTACAACACACACAAAGATATACATAAACATCCCGATTTTGGTCTCCAGACACATCTGGTTGTCTATTTTTGATCTCCTTCTTGGTGGAGCCAGGAAGGGGGGGGTTGGGTTCACTCTGCTCTCAGAACCTGATCAGAAGCTTTGTTTCCCCCCGCCTCTCCCTCAAATCACAAAGAAGTGACAATTGTCCTATTGTTCAAATGACTGTTGGTAGACTGTCCTCTGTGTCTTAACACCTCACTCATATCTTTCTACCCTGGAGTCAGGCTAGAAACACAACTGATCTCATCACTGACCAAAACATTGGAGGGAAAAGCAGTAAAGCATATTCAGTGAATTCTTTATAAAATGGCTCACAAATGGCATTTTGTGTGAATGAATGAAGATATATTGCTTCTTCCTGAAGGTACAGGAAAAGATAAGATCTTGTGAGAACCTGCAAAGAATTTTTTTTTGTTTTGGACGGGAGAGTTGGGGGGTGGGCCTGTGTGTTCCGTTCTTTCTCATTCAATCCCTATCCATGAAGCTCGCTGACTTGAACAGAAGAGTTAGTTGGTGGGACAACAAAAATACTGGAGGCAAAGATGGGAGGAACAAAGATACCACACACACACTCACGCATGCACGTACACATGCACGTGCGCACGCACACACAGATTCAGCTCTCATTTTGCATGTCTACATGCGGAATGGAGTAATTCGCACGTGCGAGAGCGGGAGCGATGAGCACAGAGCACAAAGGCAGCTAGGATTCCAGACACACAAGACTCCACGGGACACGTATTACCGCAAGAACAGAATTCCCTCACGTATCAGCCCACTTCTTCTTCCTGAGCTATTTGCCAAAACCCAGAGTTCACCAATTCCATTTCGCTTGATCAGTAAAGACGCCGCCTCACTGTGCCCCGCCCCCCAGTCCCGCCCCCGACTGGCTCCTCTTTTGTACTCTCGTCTTTGTAAAGTGGACCAGCTAGACCTCTGTAGCCCTGGAAGGTGCCTGTGGTTGTGACTCAATTTGCAAATGCTTCACGGGTGATTAGAAAAATTTCACTTGCAAAGCAACTTGGGCAGCCGTGGACCAGAGGCTTTCAAGCCTGTGTTCCCTTCGTGAAGGGAGAAAACGCCCTGCTGGTTTCACTACTCACCTGTTCTAGTCTCACTACTCACCTGTTCTAGTCTCACTACTCACCTGTTCTAGTCTCACTACTCACCTGTTCTAGTCTCACTACCTCACCTGTTCTAGTCTCACTACCTCACCTGTTCTAGTCTCACTACCTCACCTGTTCTAGTCTCACTACTCACCTGTTCTAGTCTCACTACTCACCTGTTCTAGTCTCACTACTCACCTGTTCTAGTCTCACTACTCACCTGTTCTAGTCTCACTACTCACCTGTTCTAGTCTCACTACTCACCTGTTTTGGAAAGTGAGGGACCGTCTGACCTGCCTGGCTATTCTGGCTCAGCTGAACCCTGACTAATCACTTTGAGTCATCTGAGGTGTTTTAGTGAGGCACAGAATAAACAGGATTTTTTTGGTTGTGCGCCTAATTTCTGCGATCCAGCAGCGGACCAGATGACCCTTTCTTCCTCTTAACCAATCAGAGAAAATATCTCAAGAAGTCCCAATCAGGTGTCTGTTCAGGACTGTATTTCAATGCAGGCAGACAGCCCTAGCTTATCAGATGGTTTCAGTGTTTCATTATTAGGTTAATAGTTCCATAATGAAAATACATAGCAATGTCGATCACATCTGGGCACACATGTTTATGTATGCACATGCACATGCACAAACACACGGTGCAAGTTCTGGCCGATAATCTTAACACACGCAGATCTCCAAGAAGTAGGCCACATACCATTTCCACATGCGCATGGACCCCCACGCACTCCTCATGTCTATGACACAGTTGAAACCTCTGCAGGTACAGCAGTACTAACACTGAATCGTAAATTATTTCATTAACTAGTGTTATTCATTAACTTTAAATCATAATTGCATAATAACAGTACATAGTTTTTTCATAATATAGTTCATTATTTCATTAACTAGTGTTTCGTTAAACTAATAATAAACACTAGCAAAACAAGATTTAGAAGAATACAATGTTCAAATCGCAACTGTTGTCACTATCAAATTCTCAACATGATTACAACAAGATCATTATTACTCTCCAAGTACTGGGCCATTGTCTTATTATTCTTGCAATCAGTCTGTGATAAAGGGTCTAAAGAGTAGCAACTGCACTGTTTCGTTTTATTCTTTTATATGAGAATGGTAGTTTGTGGACCATGAACACTGATCTAAAGCATGGATTATAGAAAAAAAAAAAACTCAAAAAATAAAATAAAAAATCACAACCTGAGCCAGAAAAAAAACTGAGAAGTGGCTTTCAGCAGGAAAGCTGAAAATACAGCTCAGACAAAGCTTTTCTCTGGCAAGACATCAGCAAAGCAGTAACTCAGATCTCAGTGATCTCAGAGCAGGGCTGACCAAACTGAAAGCCACTGTCGCTATTTCATTAAGAGAACGAACACACCCCTAACCGTCTCCGAGTTTGTGTTTGAGCTCTGAATAAGGTGCTGGCAGAGATGCTTCTGCAACAACTGTGGTTTAACATAGGTATTGTGGTTCAAGCCCCCAGGATGGTTAACCTCATTTAACATAGCTGGTGTTATCACACTGGAGGGACTTCTTGGGGGGGGTTTCTGTCTAGCCGTCTCCCACTGGGCCCAAGATAACTAGGTTTTTATCTGATGAAGATTCTGGGATTCCATTTGGCAATTAAATGCAGATGTTTTTGCTGAGAAGAGAGGGGAACAGCTGATAACTACTGTCACATTCCTGAAAAATGGTTCGTGCATTTCCGGAACACGTCTCTGTGCTCCTTTGCATGGCCTAAGTGCAGTGCTTCGGAACAATATGGCAATGCCAACCAAACAGTTTAGCTATTCTCCATCATTACCACGTTTGAAAATGAGAACTAAGGTGGGGCAGATGAACGTAAACTGCATGACCTCCCCGCGAGAAGCTTTATTAATGCAATCATGCGGGATCACCACCTGGTTTGTTCCTGCTTCCTACGACTACAATGGCCATTTGTTCCAGTGAGCTGGCAGGCGCACACACTAAATCACTGAAAACAACACTAACTAGCATAATCCCCACGGCAGGACAAATACACGGGGAGAAGGCATGCACAGCTGTGCTTTACACTACCGTGAGAATGCAAACGACGAGCCAAGATAAAAGAAAGTCTCACTTGTTTCGCTTATTAAGAGTCGTGAAAGTACTTGTCTACCTGTAAACAACGCCACCCAAAATCATTACCGTTACTATCCTCTGCTGGTCATGACCACTCTGGAACATGATGACTAAAGAAAAAAACATGATACCCGATGTCTGTTACTCACCTTCAGCTCATGCTCGGTGCGATGGACCCCAAGTTTCTTCAGCCCGATAGTCAGGTCGTTGACACATATCCCGCCGTCTCCGTTCACGTCCAGGATCTGAAACAACACCTTCAGGCGATGCTCCTGCTCTGGTCCGCCACAGATCTCGCAGCTGTGTGCCGCCGCGCACGGCTCATCCCCGTGTCCACCGGAAGGTCCGCCGGGTACAGCGGAGTGCATGGACGTCGTCCTTACGCCAGCGGCGCCGGGGTGAGAGCCCTGATATTCCTCTGAGCGGCACTGACAAAAAACTCCGCTAAGCAAAGGCGAAACAAACGAGCCTTGTTGCATCACGCGGATTAACGTGCCGGACTGCAGTCGATTAACCAGTCATCTAGTTAACCAAGTAAGCAATTTCCGAAATGTCTCGGTCGGTGAGCTGTGAGAATTAAAATGAACAAGTAACGGGTGTCCCAAGAACCTCGGCGAGAAAAGACGACCGTGTTTACTTGCGGAGGCCGTATCGAAGACGTTATATTTCTGTGCGACCAGTCCTTGTGCTAGCTAGTTAGCAGGCTAGCTACAATATTTAATTAGCTGTCGAGATGCTACTGCTGTGGTGAACACAGCAGCAGGGTCTGCAGTTACATCGATCACATCTGGTTGGTTAGCGGTTCGTGCACACGTTTCTCTTTTTCCTTTTCTTACAATTTCAATTAAAATCTGAAGACTAAGACTCAAAAACTCCGCTAGTTAACAATACACTCGGAAACCACCGAAGCAGTACTATAGCTGGCGAGCTGTCGTTTGAAGTGATGAGGTGGATGCTCATACATTAGCCGATGTTAGCTCGCCGAAGCCGGTGTCGAAATCTTTTGTTTTATATGTCGTTTAAGACAACACGAGAATCACAGAAATGACGAATATGTCTCTGGTGTCTATACCACACAGGTTCCAATGACAGAACTCCAGTATAGATAAACGCTGCTTAGTAATCAACTTTGAATTGGCGGTCTGTTTGACAGGGTAGTCGACGAAAATGCCGGTACAACGGAAGCAACGAGGTGGAGTTTAGCGCGCAGGAAACTGACTTGGTTAGAACGGGGCGGGCCAAACAGCTAGAGTTGATGGATGGCGCTCACTGACCAATTACAATTGTCTCGCACATGGACAACGCCCTTCATCCCCATCCACTGGTTAGAACGGTGTTGTGCCGAATCCCGACTCCTCGACAGAATCCGACTCCCCTCATTTGCACGCGCATAAAGGCGCTACGGATTATAAAACAACCCTTGTTGAACGTAGAGACATGTGATTTATAAGGAATAATCTATACATATAAGTCACCAAAATAAAAAAAAGACGTTAACCACACATTTCAGTCCTGTGAGTACTGCGATTATAACTTAGTTCACTGAGCACTCTAGTTTTGTCCTAACTAGATAATTAGACATAATTAGGGAATATTAGGCAAAAACCGTATTCAACAGGAAGTCAGGTTGTCAGTAAGATGTACAAGATGTAAGGTTGTCAGTAATTATGAGGAACAAAGTAATACTACGAAGTCACGTGGTCAGAGGTGAACTTCGTTATAGCAAGTATGTTGTTTCTCCAGGCCTGAGAATTAAAATATATGTAAAGTGTTCTCGGAATTCTTAGCATGAAAGGCATTCGATCACAAAGAGTGCTACGGTAACAACCAATCTTTGGTACATTACATTTTCTTAAAAACATTTAACACCCACGAATCAGTGTGTCTTTGGATGTAGATAATGCTGCTCCGTTTACTGTGATGTATAATTAAATATTAGTTCTTATTTATGCATAGAAACAACGGAAATCACGAAAATCGTTCAAACGTGGGGAGTCGGATTCTGCCGAGTAGTCGGAATTCGGCACAACACCTGCATTGGTTTACTAACTTACATTTCGAAGGGGGGTAGCTCCTCTTTTGTGTGTATTCGTATGCATGATAACACGACGAAATTATACGAATAAATTGTTGGTGTGGTTTTTGCAGTCTAATATTACAATGCGTTCAGTAGCTGAATTACCCAGGTAACATTTTGTTGCTAACAGTATTTTTGTCATGTAATTCTCAATAATAATGCAGTGGCTGCAATTTTAACACAGTTAATGCACACATACAACTCACAGAAAGACAGTACTTACTTTTATCAGGAACAAGCATTTAAAAGAAATCGAAATATTTAGCATAAGTTCATTATCTCTAGCGTAATTTCAATGTCCCATTGTCAGTAGAGGGCGGTATATACACAGTTTTAAGAGTCGATATTTTAAATCGGGAACTGGGACATATGAATTACAGTTATTAAATACCTCGACATCATCGTGGAATTAAATATGTGATTGCACCTTAAAGCCTTAGCCTAATAAATGTTTAGCTAGAGTTAACAACAGTTTGTTACACATTAGTTTAGTTTGAATTAGACATGCGAGGTTTGTTGAAATTTCTAATCTGACACAGAAGGTGTAGGCAGTTCAAGTTTTCAGAATAATTTACGATATTCTACTTGGGCTTGCTGTTCATCTAACAGTACTTCAGTACAGTACTATGCAAATCATTGATTTTACTTAAGGAAGTCCACGCGTCAGTGGGGGTGGCGCCTCTGTTAGAGAGAGAAGGAGAGAGAGGGAGAGGGAGAGGGAGAGGGAGAGATTCAACTTTAGTTACGTATCCTTCTCGCCACACTCCAGGTGCGGAGTCTGACAGTTTGGGTACGTACACAACCGCATGTATTTTTGGTGGGATTGAAGCTTAACGTTTCTGTTATGGGGGTTGTTCAGTTTTTACTACTGACAGTAACGTAACGTAAACTCGGTGTCAAGCCAGTAAATTAGTCATGCCGTGTTTATTGTCGCTAGGAAATACTGCTCTCTCATTGGGAAAAAAACGTTCACTCAGATGTGTAATCACCTCTGGAGCGCCTCGTTTTGGGCTATATAACGGGGTGACTTAGCTTAAGTACCGTTCGCGCGCGCACACCTGGAACGACGTGGTTGTATCAAATCAAGGGCTCACGAGCCACCTAATTCGTTTACATTGCAGGGAGACCTCACTGTGCCAAACGAAAGGATGCAGCACCGGCTGTTGCACTGATATTACGGTAAGTATTAAGACAACATATGGAGGCTTTTATCGCATGATGTGTGTACGACTTTATCTAATAGTCTAAACTGATGTTATTTTACAGAGCATTTACGTTATTCGCCTAAAAAGTAGCCTATCCGGAGATGCTGAACAAAAGCAGAGAAATCAAGGACTTCCAAGCTCCAGATTAACCAAGAAAACTGTCCGGCAATCATCTACCTCTGTTTCTCCAGTAGCAAGGGCGGATCGAAGTCCAGTTTACAAACACTATGGCTTTTTTGATTAAAAAGAAGAAATTCAAATTCCAAGTCCATTTCACTCTAGAGGAGTTGACGGCCGTGCCCTTTATAAACGGGATGCTTTTCTGCAAAATCCGATTGTTGGAAGGTGGAGACTTCGCAATTTCTTCATCTAGGTAAACACCTTTTTTTCATCATACGTCTGGGTCTTGGGTTCAAATCTTTCCTGGGTGTTCTGTCTGTCTTCTTGCCGGTTGTATGCTACTCTGCGCTTCATGACCTGATCAGACGCAAGGTGTTATGAGTTACGGAGTCTTTTAAACCCTTTTTATTTAAACATTTTTTCGTCTTTTTAGTGATGCATTGTTCAAGTTGTTTAACAAGATATCTTATGATTTTGCGAAAGAGGGACATTTTTTCTCTCTAAACGTACTCTCAAAATACACGTACGTACATACAAGTACACGTTTTTTTTGCTGACTCGCTCATTTTTATTTTGATTCATCTCCAGGTCTCAGGTGTAGTCATCACACGTCAAGTTTAGCGTGAGCAGGTACAATATCCGTGTCCATATTGGCTTCTTTAGCGCGTTTTCAGCCCTCACGCGACACGGAGACCTGCAGAGGCGTGTTGGTCTTTTGACTGTTTTCGAAGGTTTTGTTCCAGATGTTCTGGTTTTATCTCAGGTTGGGCCAGTATCTAATTGCATTCAGAGAGACTACCCAGACGGTGTTCCCCGTCTCTTTGTCTACCTGTCGTGTGTTCAAGGTTCCGAGCAACAGCTGACAACTGTCACTTAGTAGCTTTTTTGTTTTGTTTTATGGAGAGGAGTTTAAGCTCCTTTAGGTGCTACACACAGGTCTGAAAGAACCAAGAGCACATTTATGAATAACAGTTCTGCTGAAGGTCAATAGTATTGCATGTGTGTGTGTGTAAGAAAGAGCAAGAGTACATCCAAAAGAATGTCACTGCAGATCTTGCCTGCATCTGTTTTATTAACAGTAATCTAATTAATTAACAGTGATGTAATTAGTTTTTTTTTACCTATGGGATGAACACACAACTAAAATGGGTGATTAGTATTTGGTTGAATATGGGAATATCTTCACACTGCCTCAAAATAGGTCACTGCAAAATAGACCCATCTGAAGTGTGTGTGTGTGTGATCAGATGGTATTTTTGGCCACATGGCATTGGGGGTGGCATGGCGTGGGTTGCGCTGACCCCCTGGCAGTGCCAGGAACGTCTGAGTGCTGGCTGACCCTGTGCTCCGAATCCCCCTGGGGCACCGAGGCTACACAATGCGTGGCGTGTCCGCCGGGCGGAGGCACGGCAGGGCCCTGGCACGGGCGCCTGGCTCGCCCCCTTCCTTGGAACGAAGGACTGAAAGATGGAGGGATAGAGGGGCTGCATGCACCTTGCTAGGTCAGCGGAGGGTGGAGTGGAAGGCAGTGTGTGCAGGTTTAGAGATGGGGTAGAGGCCAAGAGCGAGATAAGAGGGCAAGATATACGCTGTGGAACGAGAGATGGGAGAGAGAGAACAGAGAAGCAGACTGACTGAAAGAGAGAGGGAGAAACACAGAGGCTCGAGTGATAGTGAGCACAGAGGGCTTTTTGTCTGCCTGGGCCACCATGTTCCATCTCGCTCCCTCCCCTCTCTCATTCTTTCTGCCTCATTTTCTCCTGCTTCTCCATCCCTCTTTCTTTATCTGGTCAGGCCGAGTGTGCGCACCGCTCAAATGGCACTGAAACGGAGCTCGACGGCACTGATATGAGACCGGTTTCACGGGGCGCTTCCAGGACTGTTGTGGCTGGGAGCCAGTGCAGGAGGGCCTGAACCTGGGTCAGATCAGAGCAGGGAATGGAAAGTGAAGCTTGAAAGATGGTGGTGGTGGTGGTGGTGGCAGGGACAGGTGGAGAAGGAGGTGGGGATGGATGGCAGAGACACACGGATGTACACTGCGTCCCCGCGGCAGCCACAGCCGTACTGAAGGGTCGCCGAAGAGCCGCCGTTGCTGTCGCCTGGCTACCATTTTAACACGCGTGTTGTTGTTTGGACAACAGCTTTGTAAAGTCTTTTTGTTCTTTTGCCGAGCTGGCATGGCAGGACACTAGCTCATGGCTTTATGTTGAGCAATAAGAGGTCGGTGTTTGGATTTCTCTGGAGATCAAAGCTTCGCAGTGGATTTATATTCGCATTGGGGGTGTGTGTAGCCCTGCAGTTGTCATGGAAACCATCCAGAGCGCTTGTGTGTGGTTGTTTTCTCAGATTCCACCAATGTGTGAATGTGATGAAATAGGACCGCAACTGTAATCATTTGTAGTCATTAGAGATGTTGCCCTGGGGTCCTTCCTGATCTGCCCTTCCTTCACACATTGACACGCAACCCCCCCTACTCCCTCCCTTCCTCTCTCTCTCTCTGTCTATCTCTCCATCACTCACACATACATAAACAAACCATACACACTACCAATGGTATTGCACTGTTACTACAGCGGAGTTTGACACAGCGGGGTTTGACACGTTTCCCACCTTTTTGATGTGACAGCATCGTAGCTTGTTATGTTAGCACCCGGAGCTGCAGGCCTGCCTGTTCCCGTTCTCCTGCGTGACTTCGGTTTGAACCTCCATTTCATTCTGTCAGATTTATCAATGCAGCATCTCTTTATTCTCGTGAATCCCAACAACACAGGAAGACGGTGAGCCAGCCAGATGGTCCTTACCCAAAAGCATATGGCAAATGCAGAAGATCAAATGAGTACATCGTAGGTTAATGTTATTGGCAAAAACCTATTGATGTGGCTGGAATGTTTGTGTTTGGTTGCCTAGTTACACATGATCAAAGGCGAATCATTCAAGTACTCAATACCAGTGGGGCTTGACAGGTTCATTTAAAAGCTTCTAGAGCTGTGTACACACCCATACACACACGCACACATTTTCACGATAATAGCTCCAAAAGGGCAACAACTGATAGTACTAATGCTTATTTCCACACTTTTTCTTGGTTTGACACCCAGGTGTGAGTGAGTGTGCATTTCTGATCCTTATATGAAAAGACATCTTATGAACTTCCCATCTAAACTGGATTTTATTCCATCAGCCAATTAAAGCCAGATTAATATTAAAATTGGGCTATAATTTAAGGTGCCTAGGAAGCCTCTAATTCAATACTGGTAGCACTGATAACACCCTCTCTATCTCTCTCTCTGTCTCTCTCTCTCTCGGTCTTTCTGTCTCTCTCTGCGTCTATTTCTTTTTCTGTCTTCTCTCTGGCAGACAGGTATCTCGTGTCTGGGGTATTTTCATCTTCTGCGTGACTGTGTTCCTGTTTGAGAGAGAGAAACCAAATTTGGGGAAGAGGGAAAAGAGTAGTATACAATGTAAAAACCAGCAGCACGTTTGCTGGTGTGAATAAGAGCACGGTAGAACACACATCTATGTCTGAGAGGGGAGTGGAGAGAGTCGCTAGAACACACACCTGTGTTTGAGAGGGCGGTGGAGAGAATACACACCTGCGGTGGAGAGAGTCACGAGTCCTAGTGCACTGGAGAGTCACCCATCCTAGTGCACTGGAGAGTCACGAGTCCTAGTGCACTAACCTGTTCTTGTAAACTAATATGGTGTTTATTGCAATACTCGCACCCAATATGAAGTCGGTTGATTTAAATATGTTTATCAAATGTGTATATGTGAGTGTTAAATGTTCTGATATAGAAATGGACAGTGTTCTATCTGTAGTACCAGAATGGTAAACACATACACTCTCTGATTTAAATTCCCAGTTATGGTTGGATTTGGGCCAGGGCTGGATTTGGTTCTGTTACTGGATCACTTGGCTGGATTTAAGGAGGAGTGGATCTGTTACTGGCTCCATTGGCTGGGTCAATGCACTGCAATGCACAGAGTTGGTGTGCAAAACCAACTCTATCTCTCTCTCTCACACACACGCACACACACACACAGATCACTCTCACAACGAGCAGCATGCCTAGTCTGGTTGAGAACAGCAACAAGAACATTCGGTGGTCGTATTGTTGTGGAAAAGCTTGTGGGGCTGTTGCCAGGGTGACGATGCCTTGCAGCTAAGAACCCTGGAAGTCCTGAAAGTGCTGAACCCCAAAAATCCCAATAAAGAACAATGAATGAAGCACAGACGCACACAGGCAGAAGTCTCTATGTCAGGCTGGGAATCTGACCTCGCTGGGGTAGCAATTAGCCTTGGGATGCTACTGTTTTGTCTCTTTCTGTTTCTCTTCCATGTCTCTCCCCCTCCCTTTGTCCTCCTGTCTCTGTCCCTGTCTAGGGTTTACGTACTCCTCTACCATTGTTTCCTGGAAGCAGCTTGGCTCCAGGGCTCCTTGGCACTCCAGAAATGGCCCCACCTTATTTTGAGCGGCTGCACAATATAGACAGAGTCTTGTATTGCGTATGTACTGCACCGTATTGCAGTGACTACACAGGTGTGACGTGAGAGGTTTGATGTGGATTCTGCTGTCAATGTGAAGCAGAATTCACCAAGTGTTGGATTGTTCACTCACTAACGGGGAACGTGTGCTGGGATTAGATGGTCATGAGATAGCTATACCCTATTGATGATGCGCATTTGAGTCAGAATAATTACTATTTCTGGGTCACCAGTTTATCAAAGCATCCACAGGACATTCTGTTGCAATTGTATGAGATATTGTGGTAATGATTAAGGAAAGAGAACTTTTGTAATGCTTCTTCACGCCACTAACCACTAACGCTAGCCCCCCCGAACATCACACACACACACAGCACAGACAGCACTGCTGCCTGACATTCTGTTTAGACATGAACACATACAAACACACACTCCTTCACTCATATATCCGTGTAGTCCCATCGCAGACCCATGGTGGCCCTAGGGTCAGTTCAGGACTGTAGAGTTCTGCAGTAGGCGTGGTGAGGTCTAGGTGGAAGACCTCCAACCTCAGCACTTTGCTTCACCCCACAGGCACATACACACGAGTAGACGGAGCTGTTTAGTTACAGTATGCCCAATGAAGGCTGAATACAATGTGCGTGTGTGTGCACACACACACACAGGCCATCATGGAGTTTGGTCTGCTATGAGGGAGCAAAGAACACACACATACATACAGGAACAACTGACATTCACTTAGAATTATAAAAAAACTATAAAATCTGATCTTTAGTACACTATCATTTAGCAGGCCTGTCTGTCTTTTGTTTCTCCTCTCTCTCTCTCTGTGCCCTGGGACTGAGTTATTAATCATCAAGAGAGAGGAAGGGCGAGATTGATAAAGCCAGGGCAATTTGAGTACCATCTGGAAGCAAGTTCCAATGGAAAGCAGGTTAGATGGAGTCCTGGGGGAATGGGAGAGGAGCAGGAGGCCCCTCCCTCTTTCTCTCCTGCTCCGTTCACACGCAGAACTCTGGTTCTTGGGAAGAAACAGAACTGTTTGCTCTTTAGCTGACACAAGAGAACAGGTTAGACTATAGTCCTTCTTTGTGTGTTTGTGTGTGTGTGTGTGCGCGTGCGCATGCGCGTCTGCATTCTCACACTCCCTGGCCCCAGTCATGCCCTAGCTCTGTGCGTTTGCTGAGCCATGGGTCATCCAAGGGTCGTAGATCACAGGTCAGGCATTTGAGATGCCGGGTGTCATTTTAAGTTGTGTCTGCTGGACCCTGTGCCTCTCTCCTCATCTCTTGTGTCCCCTGCGGGGGGACTAGGCCTGAGCCGTCTCCCTCTCCCCAGTTGCTATGGCATGAAGTGAACATTTAAGGTGCACTTCCGAGGATTTTGTTAGCTCAGATCCAGTGTCCTATCAGTGTCAACCGAAAATCCACACAGTCACAAGACTCTTATTGTTCTTGTAACTCGAGCATATCTCACATGGATCTGTGTGTGTGCGTGTGTGTGTGTGTGTGTGGAGAGCAACAAAGCCAGAGATCAATTGTTAGAGACATTTTGCGGGAATTGTACATGAATTAATAGGCCCGAACAACACATGCAGTCCAGTATTCCCACCTTCATCTCCTGCTCCTCATCCTCACATCCAGTCCTCTCCATCCAGATGAGTCTGCAGACTTCCAACAAGAGGCCCAAAGTGCACATTTCACCCCAGAGTAACAGAGGGTGGGGGCTGCAGGCCGCAGTTGGGAATCTGTGACTGATTTCAACTCTCACTGCTGTTCCACCTCTAGACGTAGTCAGAGGTGACTGTTCCGCGGATCGTTTTTGTCCGCTGCAACGCGGAAAAGCACCTAAACTTCAGATTTATGGCACCTCATCATGTTGTGTAATGTGATGAGTGTCGACGAGAGGGATCGAACAAGAGAAACCAGGATCATCGGGCCTACAGACTTCACCATAGAAATGTCACGTAGTTTGTACTAGTAGTTGTAGTAGTGGTAGTTTGTACAGTAGCTTTGGGTATTTCAAATACAAAAATGCCGATCACATAACTCAGACAAGAAAGCTCTTTTTTAAGTCGCTGTGGAAAGTGTCTGCTGATTAAATAAAGATGAATGAAATGCATATCAATACATGCATAACAGTAATTAAACACATTTCAAATCCATGCAGGTAAAACACTTCTCATCTGCACATGGGGTGTGAACTGTAAAGAACACACACCCTGTGGCATGAGGAAGGTTGAGTGATGTCACTCTGCTCATCGGCACTCTGATGTAGAAGATTGTGGTGTGGGTGTAGATGTGGGTGTGTGTTCATGTGTGAGTCACAATACAAACCCAGTTAGGATTTACACTACTGCCTGGGATTTCTATGGGAACTAATAAACACACATTTTTCATGGTGTGGCGAGTTGTGTGTGACTCGTGTGTGTGTGACTTCTGAATCATTTGATCTAGGTATACCAGTTAGTAGTATGGTGTGTTTGTGTGTGTCTACATGTCTCTTGTGGGCGTATGTTTGCCTGGATTCAACTGTCAGTGAGAAGAATGCCTCAATGAAAAATGAGACTGATAGGCTGTGTGTAAGTGTGATAATGTGAGAGAGGGAAGGGAGAGAGTCTCCAGTGGGGAGAGATTCAGCTCATGTGGGGAGAGATTCAGCTCATGTGGGGAGAGATCAGCTCCTGTGGGGAGAGATCAGCTCCTGTGGGCAGAGCACCAGGTTCATAATTTCCCCAGTATCCCTCAGGAAAGGCAGCGCTGGCCAAGTCAAGGTGGATCATCTGTATGATGCTCATTTAGTTCATTTGTGTGTGTGTGTGTGTGTGCCTTGCATTAGCTTGCAGGGCAGCTCTTGCTCACTGCCTGTCTGCCAGACCTCCGGCACATTAGTGTGCTGCTGTTGCTGTTGAGACCCACCATACACGTGCTAATGCATTACAGTTGGAGGCCGGCGGAGCCGCTGCTCAGACAGGTGGGACAAAGAGTCCTGTCACTCAGCCATCAAACGAGGCCAGCTAACTGCATGCCACCAACTCCAGGTTTAGTACGGTGTACATGAAGTGTGTGTGTGTGTATGTGAATATCTCCTATAATCAGCTGTAAAGAGGATATAGCTATAGTTGGACATTAAGACTGAAACTGGAAGCTTTAGAAGTTTTAAGATCACGAGATCTGCAGACGGGGAGAAGTGATGAGTGTGTGCAGTTTTTTGTGATGCTGGGCGTCGTGTACTTGCGCATATCTGCTGGGTGTTGTGTATTTGCGTATTGTGTGCATGTTTGTTTTCTTTTATGTAAAGCTGATAATACCTGTTGTTTGTGCACCTTATCAATGGAACAGTACCAGTAACAGTACTATGTGTGTGTGCATGGACACGTGGACTCTTTTGTTTATGAAGTTAATGTGATTTTAACTGAGGCCTTAAATGAATTCCAGAGTCCATAGCCTGTTTGCCTCCAGTAGTCTGTGCAGGTAGGTTGGATTTGTGTGGCGTTGGTCTTGGTTCTTACCATGATGGCCTGCAGTGATGGCTGGCCGAAAGTGCACGGAGGCATGGTGACAGCGTGGCACTCATGAGAGCCTGCAGTAGCTGGCATGAGCCCCAGCTCTGGCTTTGGGGCCCCAGCTCTGGTTTTAGGCCTGATCTCTGGCTTTAGGGCCCCAGCTCTGGTTTTAGGCCTGATCTCTGGCTTTAGGGCCCCAGCTCTGGTTTTAGGGCCTGATCTCTGGCTTTGGGGCCCCAGCTCTGGTTTTAGGCCTGAGCTCTGGTTTTAGGGCCCGAACTCTGGTTTTAGGCCTGATCTCTGGCTTTAGAGCCCCCAGCTCTGGCTTTAGGGTGGATTGCTCGGGTGATTTTTAAATGACAAGAATGAGTTTGATCAAACACTCGTGACATATGTGGTACCTGTCCACACATGTCCATCTGCGAACCGTCGCATGCTCACACAAACACACCAGCGTTGTGTCTGTGAAGGCTCTTCTCTCTCTTATTTCATTATGCCAGTGCAGCTGGTCCTCAGTACTGGCCAGCAGTGGCTTCCATGGCCTCTGTTACGCTTTGACTCTGTGGCTGTTATGTAACACAAATTAAATATTATGTAATAGATCAACACACGGCCATGTGTGACTTAATGAGCCAGTGTATTGTTTTGCCTCCATATCAGCCAGCATTCACCAAGCAAGCATGCGTTGGTTTCTATGTTGTCCTCCTCTTCAATGGAAGTATGGTTGGATTGTTTCAGGCTTAAACTCGTTTCAAGCTCTCAGTAAAGAGACCTGATTTTCCTCCCTGCTATGTGGTGTGTGTGTGTGTGTGTGTGTGTGTGTGTGTGTGTGTGTGCTTGTGTGCCTGTGGTCCGCCCGTCCCAGGATCCTGATCCATATGTTTTTTATTGGTGCAGGAAGAGAAAGGCCTTTAATAAAAGCCAGGGATTAAGTGTGTGTGTATGTGTGTGTGTGAGCAGATGGGAATCTGGCTGAGGGATCTTGGCTCTTTGGAAACAGCATACTGAGGACTGGCCTTGGGACAGATAGAACAGATATAACTGCTCAGTCAGAGAAAAGCACAGCTCTGTCGGTATCTCTCTTGCTGAGGGTCACCAGCACTGGAAACACTGCTCACTCAGCTAAAATGAAAATGTCTGTTCACTAACTCTCATCACTGTGACCACCCCAACCCCCAACCCCGCCGACCTCTGCCCCCTGGCTGTGGACGAACAGCGTCTGTGGGATTGGGTGGTCTGAGGCCCCCTTGCTCAGCATGAACAGAGCAGCAGTAAGAGCGGGAACATTTACGGTATAAGAAGAACCCCCACCCCACACACACACACCCTGCTTGCTTGGAATGACCGGAATGCAACCTCAGACCTTGAGCCAGTTGGATCTGTGCCAAAGGAGGGGAGACTGAGAGGGGGGGGGCGAAGGTGTAGAGAAAGGTAGAGCTACGGCGAATGTGTGGAGGCCAACGGCTGATGGAGGTCGTGGGAGGGAGATGGTGGTGTTTTCTTCGTCCGAGTCCAACACAGGTGGCCTGGATCCAATCTGAAATCTGTCTGCCAGGACTCGTGAGATTAACACCATCATCGATCATGGTTCACGATCTTTCAAGAACACTTTCAAGAACGATTTAATGTTTAATTCTCACTTTGGATCTAAAAGTACAGGGGTGTAGATTTACCATGTGAGAATAGCTTGTCCTCACTCCTTTTCCTTCTTTGGTACTGTAGACTACTGAGGCACAGCATACATTAGTGAGCCTATGAACACGATAGAACCTCTCATCTGAACTTAGGCACTGAGGATAGCGAATAGTCTTGTTAACATGGCGGGTGGAGATGAGTTTCTTCCTGTCCAACGCGTGGTACTGCAGTACTGAAGCTTCTTCACCCCCTCCCTCTCTCTCCCTCTCTTTATCTCTCCCCCGCCCTCTCTGGTATTCACCTTGTCAGGCAGCAGCCTCAACAGATCATTACGGTCGTCCGTCTGCGGTGGGTCATGGAGCGGGTGTGCCGCGTCGGCAGCCCATCGCGGATGGGAGCATTATCTGAAAATCATGGGAATGTTATGGGCACGTTGCAGGGCTCGTGACGGGGTGGCATGTTATAGGCGCTACAGGGGCCAGTAGGATACCACTGGCTCACCACGCCGGCGTTTCTGGGGCCACCTCCCCAACTGCCGGCCTCCCAAATGCGTTTACCTGCTGGTGCACGTTTACGGATGCGTCTAGACAGGGCCTGGTGCTTGTAGGGACACACCTTCCCATGGGGAAGTATTTTCCTACACAGGTCCTACTAGTGATGGTGTCCTCCTGCTGACACTGGAACCACATGCACCCGTGATAGATGCTTTTAGTGGTATAGGCACAGAGACACTCACCTGTACTGGTGCAGGGCTCAGTTGTTGTGCGAGTGTGTGTGAGAGTGCGTGTGTCTTTGCAGTAGACCGTGTTGTTTTAGATGCAGGTATGCTTGTTTTGCCTTGGGCTC
Source organism: Brachyhypopomus occidentalis (assembly GCA_020368025.1). NCBI lineage: Eukaryota > Metazoa > Chordata > Actinopteri > Gymnotiformes > Hypopomidae > Brachyhypopomus > Brachyhypopomus occidentalis. The sequence continues at coordinate 263,589 of JAGXOD010000032.1, forward strand.
ACATTTCACCATTCCACTACTACTAGCTCATTACGTTCCACCTCCTTGGTGAACTCAAAGAGGGAGGGGTGACTCTGTGTGTATGTGTGTGTTTTGTGCTCAGTCCTTCAGTGTCGCCCCATCCCCCACGTAATCCATACTTCATGAGGACCAGATGAGGAATTTTACTGGAGCTGCTTAGCTTGCCAGTTTTGATTTGACACAGATGTTTGTGCATGTCTGCACATGTAGATCTATGTTTGTGTGTGTGTGAGAGTCTGAGCGTGCACATGTGTGCATGTCTGAGCACACGCAAGGCACAAGTGGGCACGCTTGCCTGTCTTGATTTAATTATAGCCTATAGACTCTGCGGAAGTTGCGATTCACGGTTCCTGTTTGTTTGTATAACCTAATTGGCGTGTTTGGTAGCTGAAGGTCCCCCGGCTTCGCCTGGGGCACTTCGGCACCATCACCGCTGCACCCTCAGCCCGAACAGGTGCCGTAGCTGTCCCTCCCGCACGCTCCGACACGTTACCTGCTCAGGTAGCGATCGCAGATGACAGCTGGCGGTGTGAAAAGCACAGCTTTGCACACAAACCCAGTGGCGCAAACATCGCTGAGGGGGGCGTGGCCATTCGACAAGGTTGCCCGCGACGTCCGGACCGTGGGCGGATTCCCGCGAAGGGCCGGGCCAGTAAGGCGTGCAGCCCCCGAGCATGCACATCTGATGGCTAATGCGCGCTCGTCTGATGCGCCACAGTCCGAGCCTGCACATCTGGGAAGTCTGCTCGCGCTTGGGAGTGCTGTGTGTGTGTGTGTGTGTGTGTGTGCGCACACCCCTCGAAAACTCCCACACCACTCACTATATGCGGCTTTTGTAGACTATCAGAAGACGTCCGACGAAAACAAGAGTCCCTCTCATTGGGTCCCGCCACGTCTTTGCGGAGGCCGTGCAGTGAGCTGGCTGCTCTGGATACCAGGAGCTGAAAGCTGTGGGCATTCCAGTCATGTGCAGTAGGGTCAGAAGATCAGGATGAACCATCACTTGCCTTGTTGCTGTGCTGCTATATGCATTGCAATAATAAATAAATAAAAAAAAGTCCCATTTAGTGAAGCTCTACTTCCCATATTTTATCGTGTCTAATGATTGTCCAATGCTGCTTTGACCAAAACTATTTACTTTTATTGGATCTCGTGAGTTGTGTGATTCATCAGAACGCCCACAGAAGACTCATCTGGGATGTCTGAGGTTTGTCAGAGCATTTGCAGCTCAGACTGGAAAAAAACCCTTTTAGTTGTTAGCATATGGACCTTTCGTCATAACACGAATGGACTTTTTTTTGCGAGTGTGTGCGCGTGTGCACGGGAGATGTAAATCAGCCGCCCTTTCAATTCTCCAACCACACATCTGCTGTCACCCTGGTGTTTCCAGCCTCAGTGTACACTCATGCTCACATCCACCACCGTTTTTATACACCAGACTTCCATGTCTGCTGTTTTAAAGTTGGAGCGAGGACAGAGGAAGGCGGAGAGCGGCTATGGGGGAAGACACAGCCCTTCTCAAACATCCTTGTGCACAAGATACACACACACACACAGGCCCCCCCCCGCTCCGAGATTAGATCTAATGATGCCGTAACCATTAAATAAGATTATAGGTGAAATGAACTGCTGGTGTGGACAGGCAAGCTTCTTGTTTATGACACTCTAATTGGGTCTGCCAGGAGTTGGTCTCCTGTGAGCTAATGGGTTAACTGCGTTATGTTTCTTGCTGTGAGGTTGTCACCACCTCTTTGCTTTCACTGTGTAACGCAGAACGGACTCCAAAGCTGTTGTACTGATATTTGTATCTTTATTTTGACGACTGTCGTATTCAGTATTGTGTATTCAGTTTGTTTGTTTGTTAGTCAGTGGATAAGGACATAAGTCCTGTGTGATCAGGTAACTGTAGTGAGGTGATGCTATTAGGGGAGTCCTGGTCAGGGGAATTGTCTTGTTATATGCTAATGAGTTGCATGCCTTTTATGATTTTCGTTTAAAAGTATAAACTGTGATAACATGATGTTTTTTTGCATTTTGTTGCGTAATTGCATGCTATCAGGGTACTTTACGTTCTTCTTAAAGCAGTATGATAATTCTGTCTTCAGATACAAACTTGTTTACCGCGCAGTCTTGATTATATTGGAGTGTGAACAGCTTTGGTTATTCATAACATCATAGACTCGTGGTAAGAATCTGTTTCAGTTATGACTCCACTAAATGTTAATTAGATAACATGAGTTTGGAAGCCGGGTTGCCTGTGTCCAGCTGTTCAGGGTAGCACAGCTCTTTGTTTGCTCTGCTTAGTCGCGATGATCCTGCCCAGGGACTTTCACAACGTAGGGGATCAGATAGGGGCAAAACTAAACACCAACTGGCCACTGCCTCTTTCCATTAATCTTTGAAGTCATGCATTTGAAGTAGTTTAATTCTGTATACCATGACATGACCAGCCTTAGGTGTGCTAACAGAAACACTGGGGAGAAAAGCTCGTTATAACAACAATTCCATCATATACTTTATGGTCCCGCCTTTTACCATTAGGCAGATGTGGAAAAAATCTGGTTTCAAAATACTCGCTCCTAAGAACATAAAGGACATTTCCATAGTTACTAACCAGCACTATCTACATTTGCGGACTCTGATCACATTACTGTAGAACTGAATCTGGATCTGATCAAGGTGCACAAATTACGTGCCTTTATTCGAGGAGCCTCCCCAAGGGAACAATCACATTACAGCAAGAAAGGCGTGTGAAGAAGCACGGCGTTCGGCTTCTCGTTCGTCACTCCGACTCGGTGTCATTAACATCTCGGTCACTTCCTGTTTGATCCACGGCGACTTTTTTTCGGTCTGTGTTGATTCCGCACGCTGTGGGGATGAAACAATGCGATCCTGGTGCTCCTCTGATCTGCGAACCACCCGTAAAGCTTGTCTGGCTACCTCCTGTAGCAGATGTGCGTGTGTTAGGCAGTAGAAAGAAACCAGGTGGGTCTTTGCTGGACGCTGTCAGGAAGCGAAGGAAGCTCCCCAGTGCTTTTGAACTTAAAGTTCGAACACTAAAAGCAAGGCCGCAGCAGGTCAGTACTGTAGAAATGTGACCTGCTTCACATAAAAGTAATAAACCACACCTGGCACTGCATGTTCCAGTCGTCTTTATGTTTTGCGCTATTTAAATTTCTCATCAAAACGTTGGAATTTTATGTATCATGAACGGAATGTAGGATCGAATGTTTTGTTCACACTTTTTTACATTTCTCATCCACTCTATTCATTTCTCACCCAAGGGTGTTTTATTCACCCTTATTACTTTCACACACATGGATTTGGCTCAAATAAGATTAAATATTTGGCTCAAATCTTAATTAAAAAGTTATTTGGTAAATCTGAAAATACACAGTAAAAGATAAATATCTATAGCCTCATGTTGATATTGTTATTACTGTTCTTATTTGTGTCTTAGGGTTCAGCATCTGACTGAATCAGCTGTTTTGAGGGGGAAATGTTGTATACCATTATCATGTAGACTAACTTTAATGGTTAACTGCAGTTAACTGCTTAAACTGGGCAAAATACAATAAAAGACTTATTCATGGCCATTGTCTGCTGCTCTCAGTTGAGAAGCAGTCATGTTGCTGTTGTTGCTCGCAGTGTAGGCTACATGCTGCACGTAATGTTATCAGAGCAGTTCGTTTCCACATTCAGTTTCATATTTAAGATACAAGGGAAACACTTCAGATATTACCTAGCTGACGTAGGTGTCTTCATAGCTAGTTATGGTCCTGAGTATACGTGTGAGATTGTATCTTTACCACATTTTATGCTGAAACGCCTTTTGGACTGCAATAGATCCTGTTAATCTCTTTTTTTCTCCAATTCTCTGTGTGTGTGCGCATATATACATACATACAGTACTGGCTTCAAGCCAGCTTGGTCAGGGTCATGCATGCTTGCTAGATGCAGCGTCATCAGATAAGCTACAAAATGGTGGTCCTGATAAACTAGCAGATTCTTTGGCATAGTGCCCACCACCCACTCTGCCAAAAGTCCAGAAAGTGGACCACACATCTGCCGTTAAAACAGCAGAGATCTGAGAGAGGGCAGGGGTCGGAATGCTGCATCACCCTGAGGGTTTAACACAAGAGGAGGAGACACATTAATGCCTCACTAGGAGCAGTGTAAATGCACTTTCTAGAGGGAGTCAGAGTAATGGAAGTGTCTCATTACAAATCTGGTTTAAACACACTCAGGTTATTAGCCATACATGCCAATTGAGTTGCGAGAACCTAGAAAAGAATTAGCTTAAAGGAAATATAAAGAGAGAGAATAAAATTGAATGAGAGAGAGAGGGGGCTGGGGGGAGGGAAACGAGGGAAATGAAAAAGTAATGAAAGATTGGAGTGATAAACTGCCTGTGACATCTTTAGTGCCCTGCTTAGCCTGTAGCAGATTTAATAGTGATTGACGACTTGGGGACCACCTTCTGCTCTGGGTACAGAGGGCTGAGTTTACAGTTCCGTAGGCACATGTTGAGAAAAGTCCATGCTGGTGATCTGTGGGCAATTTTGTGGTATTGTCTTATGGTGTTTATGGTTCTGATTTCAGCAGATGGAACTGGTCCTGAGTCAACTCAGAAATACCACTTCTATCCTCTACAGGCCAGCCTGAAAGATTTAGCTTGCTTACTCAAAAACCATTTGCGTTCCTTTTGGGACGTCTTTCATTTAGTACTAGTAAATGTAGTTCCAACGTCCCTGTCTTTTGGCAACGCTCACTTGTGCTATTGTTGTGTACAGTGGTCCTGTTGAAAAAGTTCAAGTGGATCACCAGAGTGGCTGCTTGAAGTCGAGCAGAGCTGTCAGTACATGTGAGGAAACAGAGCAGATTTTGTACTGAGTGTAAGGGTCAGGTGCCTTAATGACCACAGTACTGCGTGTGGGCTGGACTGATGGTCAGGGGGAGATTAAGGTTAAAGTAATACATGCAGTTACTGTGATGACCATTGTGATGATGGTGAAGGTTGTGCAAATCAATCATTCTCTCTCTCTCTCTCTCTCTCTCTCTCTCCCCCCCCTCTCGGTCTGTTTATAGGCAAGAGGTGCAGGAGAACTGTGTCTGCTGGCGGAAGAAGTTCTCCTTCATTTGCAAGATGAGTGCCAGTCCTACGACAGGGGTTCTTGACCCCTGCATATGCCGCGTGTCTGTCCGAAAGGTACATACACACACACACATACATCAGTATCAGAATGATTCAGGGACATTCTACAATTTGAATTTGAATTCTGTGAACTGTAATGAAATGAAGCTGTAGATGTAGCTGTTTAGCTCATGTCAAGGTTCAGAAGTGGGTTTTTTTGGGTTTGGGTTTTAACTTTAGTCCCGCCGGACTGTTATCATGGCAATAGTGAACAGATTGTGTAACAGTTTCTGTCTTCTCTCATTCATCTGCCTCTTTCTCTTTCTCATTTTACAGGAGCTCAAGGGTGGAAAGGCCTTTTCAAAGGTACCAGTCTGACAAGAACTTCAGGCTCTGTCATCCTGTCTTGCCCATTTCCTTCTCTCACTCTCTGTCTGTCTGTCTTCATCATTTGTGTAAGTTCTTTCCTCTCCTTCTACCTCCTTCTACCTCTTTATCTTTCTCTGGAACGAGGCCAAGCGTCTGTTCTGTTCTGAACCCTGAGGCTCAGTCCCACCTTTTAAATCCAGGTTTATCTGAATCGACTAAGCAGTTAATTAAACTGTGTGGCCACAGAGTCATCGCTTGTGACTCCAGAAGAAAGACAAGGTGGCAGAACTGCAGAAACCAGCCCTCAAGGAACAAGGATTAGGAGTCAGGGCTCAGGCTCAATTTGTAAACAGATCTTGTGGGAGTCATATGCATGAACATACATATGGACAAAAACAAATCTTGCCTATTTATGGTCTGTTAGTGTGTATGTATGTGCAGCATAGTGTGCCTCAAGTAATGAGTCATGCCTTCCTAAATGTTTAGATCCTGTCATTTACAAAGACCCCAAAATAAAAGGTTATTCTGTTCAGAGTCAGTGAGAGTGGTAAAGAGAGGTCTGGTAAGTATGGTTACAGAGATTTAGACTTAATTTGGAGTTTGTGACACACTGTGTAGTCAGCTTGTGTCAGGTCTGGACATGTGCTCGGAATGAAGTCCTTTCCTGGAATTCCTGTGTATGTGTGCAGGTGCAAACTCTCTTACATGCTTATTCTTATGTGTTTTTTGTTTTTTAAAAAAAAAACCCTTTTAAATGTATTTTTGCCATAGAAAACGTGACCCTAAACGCATAGCGTTTCTGACCCGTCACGTGATGCGTATCGTCACAAAGGAATGGCTATTGTGGTCAGCAGCTTTGATCGATGAGTAGCATCCTGTCTCTCGCACGCAGCATTCCAGTGGCAGGTCAGCCGTCGTTAATTTTGTGCTCTTTGACAGGGGAGGGGGCCGTCACCAAGGTGCTACCGAGAGGTCAGAAAACAGGAAGCAAGGCCATGCTAACACGTTTTGCAACGCTTGTGTAACTTGAGCACTAATATTTGATCATATTTTAAGACAGCAGAGATGGAGTTGCCCATTGTATGTCACCGTAGCTTGAGCTGTCGCCTTTAACCTGTCAACAGGTACCGCAGAAATGTACCGCTATGTGTGTCAGAACTGGGTAGAGGCCAATGTTTTGCTCTCATGCGCTTATTCCGAGTTTGCTGATGAGGTAAGGGAGCAGTGCGGCGGAACGTACCGCTGACTCCGCATGACGAGCAAACCAGGGCTAAGAGGGCGAACCTTTAACCTGACCGTCACAGACGGAGAAGTCTCAATGAACTCATCACGGTTCCTGCTGTTTCTGCAGAACCGATAATTCCACAAGTGATTCATAAAAGTTTTTGTGGAATCTAACCGAAATTCGACGAGTAAAACGGGCGGTAGGTTAGCGCTACCCTCACCAATCGATCTTCTTACTCAGCTCCTATGGAGACTGTGGTGCTGCCTGAAAAGTCCTGGGCCACATGTGAGTTTGGCTTTTTAAAAGACCACAGAAAGATGAGGGTGGCCATTTACCAAAACCAAATAATTGGTGCCTGGCAAGTCTAGCAGCCACCAAACTCGAATCTGGATGCTAATTGGTAATAAACAAGCGTTTTGTTCTCCAGACAGACAGGCAGACAGACAGATGCATACACAGCAAGCAGTGAGGGACAAGCAGGTGGCTCAGTACCTTGTGCGTCTAAGTCCCATCTTTGGTCTCAAAGCTGCTTTCAGTCTCAAAGCTTCTTATGAGAAGGCCATCTCTCCCATAGTGCTAGGGCTTTAGGGACTACTCCTGGACTTTCATTCAGTTCTGACTTCTCTGTTCTGACAGGAGTTCAAACAAAAGGATCTGCTCCAGTTTCTCAGTTCTCTGCCTTTCCCCTCCCTCTCAATTGGTAGCTCATGACAGCTCCATTATATTCAGAAAGTACTGTGTGTCCCCATCAGTCGTACTCAGACAGAACAAACCTTGTTGAAGTTTTTAAAAAGAATCAAAGTCAGAAAGGAATGCTACTTAGAAGAAATCACCTCAGAGGATTCCTTCTGGAGATTTGGCTTTACTCTGTGACAATAAACGTTGAAGGAGATGGGAACGGCGGATTTGACTGCAGGGCAGTCTTTCTGTGTGGTTGTGAGTGCTTGTGGGTGTGCGAGTGTGTTAGAATGGGAGAGCGAACAATGGTTGAAGAGATTGTACTTATCAAGACTGAGGGCTTCTCATAGATGGATGACCTTGCTAGCTTCAAATGCCTCTGCTTACATAACAGCCTTCTCATAGGGGTTAACCCGCTCCTCTCCATCCTCCGCATGCTGTAGCCAGGGCACTGGAGCACCGTGGTACACCGCCCGTTACCTGTTCTCGCCATGCTCGCCTCTGGAACACTGATCTTGCAGATTTCCTTTGCAAAATGCAGAAGAATCAGGGCAATGTCTGTGGGTGGGCTGGGGTGGGCATTGCCCATCCAGAAGAAACATCTTCACATCCTATGAAAACTGAAAAAAATATAGACATATGTTTCTCTATTTTGGATTGGTCATCAGAAGTGCTGTCTTATTGGCCATTTTGAAGGTGTGGGTGTGCTTAGTCAACATGCCCAGCAACTATTGGATTAGCATCCAACCACAGCGAAATGGCAAATCTTGTTTGAGGGCAGCTGCTCTCAGAAATGCCATTATTGTTGGTACCTTCTTGTGTATTAGTTTTATTAGTGGTCTTTTATAGCGTCACAGCTGAGGTTCAGGACATTTTGAAAACTCTGCATTTGTTGTTACTTTACATGGACATTGGTTCAGTGCCTGCTCCAAGCTAGCTTAGCTAACATGTTTGTTACTTATTTCTGAATTTGCCAATGCTAACCGCACACTGGCCCTGTAATTCATTTCTTTACACTGGACACTGGCACCCTAGCTTCCCATAGAAATTAATGCAATGTTATTGTTAATGTTAGTGGTACTGTTTTAGCTCCCCCATTATCATTATATAGTGCACACGGTGATCCAATCTTTTACTCCTTATCTAAATTCAGCATTGAGAAAGGAGCCTGTCTGATTCAGTTACACTCAGAAGACAACCAGAACATAATTTTTGTATACTTCTCCATTCCATTCCTCATATACAGTATGTGTGTGTGTGTTTAATTGCATCTGCTAATCATATCGAGCCCAGTCATTGTTTGTAAACTATGCACTTGTTTACATTCCCTGTTTAGAAAAAAAAATTTTGTTGTGGCCCAGCCAGATAATTCCAGTGCTCACACAAAGCTGAATCCTATCAGCACCTCTGAGAAGAACTCACTGACCACGATCTTTTAAATGACCTCAACCAGATGGTGTAGGCGAGAGCTTCCTGAGCGTTGTCATAAACCACTGCATTCACTTTCCTCCAGGAATAATTTCAGACAACATAATCCAACCCAATTTTTAAGCACACCAAGGGAGTGTTTTTATTTTTCAGTTTGGAGTAATGTAAGCATATAACACTCCATATTATCCAGGCTTAATATAAGCACAGAATGAGGAAATCTGTAGGCTAATTAATCCATAGTCTTATTGACTGCATCATTTGCTTTAAGCAGGGAACAAAAGTACCTATTGTGCCATATTGCAGCCTGTACGCACCCGCAGAACCAGAGGGACGGTTCCAAGGACACAATAGCTTACCAGAAGACTTTTATTGCTGCTTTAAAATAAAAAATCACAAGACTGTTGCAACAATACCTGCTGGATCATTTCAATTGGTAGTCTGGTAGCCTGCCTATGATGCGGCAGTCGAGATCGTCCAGATTTTTATGGAGTGAATCAGCAAGGCTTAGTGTGGTGTTCATGGTGCCACTGTGCTCGAGTCATTAAACCCAAACGGCGTGTATTTCCGTGGAGCAGGGAATACGATGCAGGCGTGACACATCCATGTGATGGTGTAACAATGCTGCCTTGGAAACCAGTGCAGCGCCATCTGCGTTAGTGGTTACTTCTGGGCCATTTACAAAACTCAGTGCTGGGAAAGCTCTGTAAGTGGGCAGAGCGATTGAGAAAGGTCATGCGCTGTTTACTTGAACTGATGGATTCTCATAGGAAAAATTCAGTGTTTCTGCACAGCCTTAATGGTGTACTCGTCTACGGTGCTTATTCAAGTCATCTCTCTCTTTCTCTCTCTTTCTCTCTGTCCTCTCTATTTCTCTGTTTCTATGCCCCCCCCCTTCCCTTTTGCTCACTATCCCACTGTTTTTCTCTCCCTCCCTCTCTCCTTCCCTCCCTCTAGCTGGGCTTTGCTGACCTCAACATGGCGGAGTTTGCGGGTTCAGGCTCCACCGTGCGCTGCTGTATACTGGAGGGCTACGACACTAAGAACACTCGACAGGACAACTCCATCCTTAAGGTGGGTGGGGTGTGTGCACACACACACACTCACACACATACACACACGCACACACACAAGCATGAGGAAAGCAAGCCCAAAGGACCAGTGTTGGGTGCTGCTGTGTGGTGCCTTGCCCCTGGGAGGTGTTATCTACTAGAGGGCATCATGGCCAATTTTACATGTGTGTGTGACTCCGCCCCCGAAGGCCGACCTCCGGGAGTAAACATCCATGACAGCCATAACTCATGCACAGATGTGTCGCACACTTACGTCCACCCAGAGACTGAGGGGCAGCAACCCCCTCACAGCTCATTTGGAATCCACATGGCTTTATATAGTCTGACTCACTGTCTGCTCTGCGGGAAGAGCACTTTGCAGTTACTGAAGAGCCTGAAGTTGTTTCTTGTCCAGTTTAAGTTTACAGTGCTCATTATGAAGGGTAGAAACTAGTCACATTTGTGGTAACCACTATCAACAGAGATAGATATTAAATAAGTAACGCTTAATTGTATAAATACTAAGGTATAATTTAGAAATGTCATGGCTGCTTGTTTACTTATTTTGTTGTGGTTGTTGTTGTTTTCTTTAAGGTTACCATTGGTATGACTCTGCTGTCTGGAGACCCTTGCTTTAAAACGTGAGTCACCTTTTTCCTTGACCGAAGTCTGGAGTGTTTCCAAAAGATTCTCGCGAGCCTTGGAAAAAATGTAAAATCTTTTGTCTTTCGAACAAAATGGAACAAATCTAACTTTTAAACAAACTAGGAACCAAGGTTTAATATTTTCCAATATTCTCATACACATAGCGCCATCTGCTGGCACATGACCAACAGAATTTCAAGCTGTGCAAGTCAAACTTTCAGATTAACACTACTGATCTGAGATCAGTTTTTTCCATCACAGCACATGGGGAAACCGATGGTAGTAATGAATCTACACGATTTAAGGCTTCTTTCGTTTTCTTGTCGCAGCGTTATAGTGGCTGGTGTTGATCAGCTCGGGTAGGTACTATGCTGTCCTATGCTAACAGTAATGAGTTGAACATGGGCCTTTCTCCATGTGCCAGGCCTCCGAGCACAGCCAAGGCCACGGCCCTAGCGGGGCAGGACCCGTCTCTGCAGCTGGACTGTAAGGGAGAGGGCACTGGGGACCAGCGCAGTCCGCCGGCGGGCATCAGCCCCGGCATTGCTGCCAGCCGGGCACACAAACCCAGAGTACCCACCTACTGCTCAGGTAAACGGAAACCTCACGCCAGTTCTGTCTAGAACGTAATGCGGATACTGTGAACGTGACGGATAGAAGAAAAGTGTGTGTGTGTGTGTGGGCATTTGTCTGTAGGTCTGCCAGAAGTGTCGGATGAAAACCTCTCAAGTCCAGATGAGGTGTTCCATACTGGCCACTCAAGGAATTCCAGTTATGCCAGCCAGCAGAGCAAAGTATCAGGTGAGGTCGCAGTCCAGGTCAGGGCGTTTCCACTCGTCTCACACTGTTTACACTTACACCTCCTCTAGATGCGTGGGGTGTGTGAGGTCATCAACCTGTTGCACATATTGCTCCTCCACTGTAGTCTTCACATTTTCATCAGTCTCAGGTGAAATCCTTCCGTCACGCTTCTCTTTGACATGTTACGCTCTCCTACCTGCTTTGAAGTGTAAAATATTAGTGCAGCCGCTGCCAGAAAGAAAAGCACCTTGCCGCACTGACTTGTGGGATATGTGGTTCCTCCACGCAGGCTACAGCACGGAGCACTCGCACTCGTCCAGCTTGACGGACGTGAGCCAGCACCGGCGGAACACCTCCACCAGCAGCAGCACCTCCACCAGCAGCCCGGCGGAGCCCGAGAAGGAGCCGGCCAAGGCGGAGAAGCCCCCGCGACCGCCACGGCCTGCCCTCCTCCCCCAGCGGCCATCTCGGTAGGGGCGAGACACCTGCTTTCTTTGATTTGCTCTCCTGTCTGGTGGGAGTGGGACTTCTCACGCGTCTCGGCCCATAACGCAGGAGGAAGAAGGACGCCATGGAGACCCACCCCACCTGGGTGGACGACACGCGCATCAACGCCGATGACATCGTGGAGAAGATCGTCCAGAGCCAGAACTTCGCTGACGTCAGCAACAACGAGGGTGAGAAGCACATCGCCTGAGTGTCTTAACAGTGTCTCCCCAAGAAAAGGTTTAGCAGTGCTGACCAAATCAGCCCTCAGTCAACAGACACACAGTGCTTACTGTTTTCGGTTTTTAATAAATAACATTAACCAAAACAGAGCTGATTTTATGATGTTATTGTACTACAGTACCATGTCATCTTCTCTAACCCTTTTACCTTCTGGACTCACAGATAGCAATTTGAGACTGTTTGTGAGCAAGGATGGTACCACTGCCCTAGGCGGGATCCAGCTAGCCAACAGGTGAGTCAGCTCAGTCAGTGGTGCCCCCAACTGGTTGTTTGTATAATTGTACATAACTACGCTGGCTGGAAAGCGCTACTGTGAAAAAAAATCTTTCCCAAAACCCTTTCCCCTGCAGGGTGTCGGCAGGTGTGTTCGAACCCGTCGTGATTGAGAGTCATTAGTTCCACAGCAGCAACTTGGGTCCAGTGTCTCTCCGGCGGGTCTCCTGGTGTGAAGAGGATGGTCTAAACAAGTGCGGAATAGCGAGTCCCACTGAAGACTTCTTTATTTACTATCCCTCTTTATCATCACTAATTACGGATAGGTGTACTCACACACTACTACAATACTTTATGTCCTGCATCATTTTTACAAAATGGTGGTGGGTAGTTTATTATTATTGTACTATGAAGCTCCATAATCAAAAAAGAGAAATTAATTAATGGTTTGATGACAACTTATTACAAATAAACAAACTACTTGAAATGCCTGATTAAACTAGGCATTGTGGGAAGTGTAGTCTAACACTGTGAAAAGCTGTCATTAGCCTAAACATGTTATATTTATGCCCTAAATGGCAGCCCTAAGATCTCTTCAGTATAAATGTTTGATATACTGTATTAGCCTTTGACATATTTTTAATAGATTTGGCCATTATTTTCTTTTAGCCAAATTGCCTTTTGGTGTTCAGTATCGGGTCAAGCACCTTCAGTAGTAGTTATTTGTTTTACTTGGGCTACAAACCACTAAACTTAGTCGTCTGTCTTAAAGGTTTCTGCCTTACCTGTATCTCCACCCATATGACACAGAGGTGAATACATTCAGAACGCTGTGTGGCTGGCCATACAGAACTGACTGAAGTTGACAGGGAGGCTTTGGGCTGTTACTTCATAGATTAAGCCCTTCCCTGTGTGTGTGTGTGTGTGTGTGTTCAGGAGTGTGTTAGTACATGTGAATCTCCTTATAAGCTCTCCAGCTGGCTCCGGGGAGCCCCACAGCAAGTCGATTGGCTTCACATCCATCTTGCCCCTTCTGCCCCTCCTTTCCCTCCTTCCCCATGAGCGTTAACCCGTGAGCATGCGGTGCAGTGCTCCGTGTGCCCAAGTGCCCCGTCCGGCCCGATGCAGGGTCCGGCCAGCCAGTGAGCATGTGCACAGTGTATAGGAATTCTTGTTGGTGGATGGTGGAGGACATGGCTCACAGCCCCTCCCCCTCCCCAGCTTTGTTTGTAGGCTTTATCCTTTGAGCGGAGCAGATGACTCACAATCACACGACACTACTTGGCAACAGTCGCCATGTCTCCCTTTGCACCTGGTGTGCGTCCAGAAACAAAAGCTCTCTCTCTTCTCTCTTGTTCTCTCTCTCTCTCTCTCTCTCTAGAAGTGCGAGCATGTGTCTGTGTGCATTTTGATGCATTCAGAGTCAGTGTCTTGAACTTTTTGTTTTCTGTTTGAGTGAGCTAGTCTTTATCATGAAGATGCGAAATCTCCCCCCAGTTGACCTGAGGGAGCCGAACAGACAGGAGAGCCTACACTACCAGCTCGTGCTCTTTGCAAACCAACTCCTGATCTTCAGTCTACACGTGAGAAGTGCAGTGCAGACTCGATGACTCATTTCAGCTGATTTCATGGAAGAAGTCTGGCGTGTGGCTCCTAACTGTAGAGATCAGAAGCAAATTTGGGAAGATTTAACAAGCCTAATTGCTGTAAACTGTTCACATAAGGAATCGCATGATAGCCAGTGCGTGCCGTACGAAATGCTCCTTTAATGTCTTTTTGCATCACACTTTCAAATGCCCTGGATAAGCCTGTCCAGATAGTTGCCTGCATCTGTGATGAAGAGGATCAGTGACTTCCTCAGGTTATTTATTGCAATTACATTAACAGGTATTATTAGCTAATAAACATTGAACTCATCTGGGCATATAATGAGTGAGTCATTTTGGTCTGGACTCTTATAGTAGTATCAAGGGAAGCTCTGAAGATGTTTTAATTCACACTAATCAGAACAATTAAGAAAAACAACTCTTTGATCATGTTACTCTTTTACGCCACACCCATTCTTTTTTGTGGCTATAGACTCACACACAACATTCTTGCTGCTTCTCTTTGTACCTCTCTTACTTGCTGAGGTTGTTAATCATAAGATGATGCTAACGTTAACATTTGTGCGGTCTTTTGAATTTCCAAACCAGCGGGCTGGTTTCTTTTAACCTCTTCCACCTTTGGCGGCCATCTACCTTTTCTCCCCCAAGAGCCTACGGAGTATTGTGACAGTATGAAATGAGTAACTGATTCATTTGCGTACTACTTAAGGGGCTATCTCTGATTGTTGCTCTTCTGTCTGGTCATGTCTTCTCTCTGCATTAAGAAGAGCCTCTTGTGTTGTCCTGTCATGTCTTGGTCCTAATAAACTGTAACCTGTGATACTGTGTTACCCCACAGAGGTAGATAGAAACGTGATGTGAGATGCTGTTGTGTTGAACTAGTTACAAAGGTATGTATGAGGGAATTCTTTTAGGCAACGTACAGTATTTGTGTAATTTGCTGTTCTGTTTTTAAAAGATAATTCACAAATCCACAGTCTTCACAGTGTAATGTTATTTGGCTCAGTTTCAAGAATGAAAATGGTTTGTGGATAGAGACTCCTGGTAAGGTGATGTGTGTAGACCATTTGTGATTCATTGTGAGTTTTGGGTACACTCTTACCCTACACTGTGATCTCTATGTAATCCTTGGGCAATGGTATGTTCACCACAATGGCACTTAAATACTAATTTAGTAAAGTAACAAAAATTACAAAATTCCTTATAACTTCATAATATGTCCTGTTTCTGTCATTTTTAAGGGTTTAAAGCTATGCACTTGAGTCATTCAGAAAGACTCATTTTGATTTGTTCATTTTGACCACTATATTGGTTATCATTATCAAATTATCAATATATTGAAAAACTTCAGATTTTTATGAAAAGTCAGTACATATATTTAACTTTACCAAAAAGTGATGTTTATTTTTCTGATTATATAGAATTATTGATGAAAACTTATATTTTGTGATCACACGAATAATGATTTCCAAAGTTTTCTTGACCTTGTTTGGTGTTTTACTGTCTCAAGGATCTAAACTATATTTCTATAGTCAAATGGGGATGTTTCATATTCTGTAATGTAATGTTTCTTTGGAAGTGTATTAATGTAAAATTTTGGGGAAATAAAGAAAATATTGGGCATCATAAAACCGAATATGACATCCTGTATTTATTATCTGTTTTTTTTTTACTAAACCTATGGAACACCATAAAGTAAACATTTAGACAACATCGGACGACTCTCGAACCTTTCTTTGTTGTGCGTTGTCTCCCCCTTTTGGTTCAAACTACTGTTGGGGGGGTGTTCATAAACTCCATTTCCCGTCAGAACTTCGGCTACAAAGCGGAAATTGCGAAAACTACAGGAAATAATTTGATGACAGTGACGCGTTCGACATGGTAAGTTAAACTAATATGTCTTGTGGATTATTTACTCATCGTATTGTTCATGTTACATGGCCAACAATAATGACTTGCTATACATTTATCAAAGAGTTTGGTTATCTTAATTATTTTTAAGAGTTAAAACTAATCTCCCAGTGATTGTTAACATAAAGCTAACATTAGCTATCCAGCTAGATAGCTGACAAGATTGGCGTGTTTAACAAGACGTTTTAATTGCTTGTCAGCTATGTTAGATACACAATTTTAGAAGGCCATTAAAACATGTAATATTTACATTTGTTGGGTTATTTAGTGGTCTAGTCTAGATATATCCAGTTTTTTAGCTGGTCGTTACGAGCCCTGCGAGCAGTCTTAAGCTTATGTTATCTTGAATGCAGCTAGCTAGCTGGCTGGCTAACTAGGTTACTAACTCTAAATTCTGTTTTGAAAAGGCAACCGGGGCAGATCAAGCGGTCGGTTTTGGCCTCGTTGGCTTCTGTCTGCTGCTGTTTACATACTACACTATTTGGGTTATAGTGTTGGTAAGTAAAATGAATATTTGTATTTGTCGAATACCTTCTGAACGACGTTCTTTTCTAGATCTGTATTAGCTAGGTGTTTTTTTAGAGTGTTCATAAAAACAAGTGTTCTTCAAATATACCCAACGTTAAAATCAGCAGCAAACATAATTTCATGGCCTCTTGTGGGCCGTTCAGAACTGAAGCCAAGTCATACCCTTGCAGACACACGGTTGAACTGACAAACAAAACTAAACTATATTACAATAGTAGTTACAAAAACTATATTAGTGTTTGAAGCGGCACGATATATGGTTATTGTTATCACAGTATTGTTCTCACTGGTTTTCCCAAATGAATTGTATCACAAAGATAATCTTTAAGTGCTAGAGCAAGCATTACAGTGAACACTCTCTCTCATTTAAGATAATCTTTACTATGTAACAGTTAGATAGTGTCTTCTCTTTCTAACTTTTAACATCTTGCAGTGATATTTCTTTGTGTGTGCTTTAGCCTTTGGGAGGAAACTCACCTCTGATCAGAAATGATAGATGACCTCAATTATGTGAACATCTAGGTTGAAATTCAAATGGTTTATTCTGTCTGAATGGTTTCTGTGAAATAGGTGTGTATTGTAGTCTCCGTAAGGACACCATCAGACTGCAGCACATTGATCAGTGTCTGATCTATCAGCTTGGAACTTTACTGATTATAATGCATATTACATGTATTTATAATAATTCAGTCCCTTCTGCTCTCTTCAGCCATTTGTGGACGGCGACCATGTGATCCACAGTTATTTTCTTCCCCGGGAATACTCAGTTATACTTCCTGGAATAGCAGCATTAGTTATATTACTCTGTGTTGGTAAGTAAAAAGCATTTCTGTTTCTTCTTTCTAAAGAAACTGAAAAACTACTTCAACAAACCCGATAGTTTGAATGTTTTGTGTTTAATTCTTTTGTTTAATCAAGCGATTTAATATAAGTACAATTAAAGAGGCAATGCTGGTTTTGAAAGGAGGCTAAAAAATATTTCATGCTGGTCACAATATCTTAACTGATTTTCTTTCTTGTTAATGATACCCTAAGATACAGGAATGTTATAACCATGTTTTTCCCCATTTTTCATTAATTCAATCAGGTACCTTCATAGGAATAGTAACTTGGAAGAATCGGAAATTAAAGAAAGTCAACTGAAGGTCTCCAGCCACAGATCATTCACCTGCTCAAGAAAGTTCAAAGCGTGATCTCCACCTTCCGGCAGAGCCTGCCACCTCCCACACCCGTGCCCTACGTGTTGCTTGGCCCTCTGGAGCCAGCTGACCTCTCCTGTAGCATCCACCCCTGCCTACCGCTTAGGAACACTTAGCAGGCTGATGACATCACCAATGACTTTGTAGAGGCACCATGACAACACTGAGACGAGGGGAAAAAAGACAACTAATGACACCCTGTGACATACACAGTGATCACAACACTAGTCTAGGGTCAAAATATTTAGTTAGTGTTATGCAAAAGAACTGACCCACTGCCAAGGAATTAAAAGTTCTTGTCAACGGAATTGCTGTCTTAGCAGTGGACTACATCTTGTCTTCAGGCTTACTATGGCGTTCAACAACCATTTAACCCACAGTTGCTGGTATACGTTTGTGATGTTGCTGTTTTACAATGTAAATACTTGTAAATATATACTAATACATTACTAGTAGGCATGACGAGGAATAGCAGACAGAGGTGGAATTCAAATTTCATTTGTTTTTATATACTTCACTAAATAATAATAAAAAAATTAAACATATTTGCCTTGCGCCCTCTCATCATTTAGATAATATTGTATGTAAATTAGCAAAGTGCAGACAGAGCATGATGACTAATCCAAACGTCTCGCTTTATGTAACTGCAGCTTGCGTGTGTGTGGAATTGGGGCGAATCTTACAGTTGTACAGAGTGCCAGTAGAACGTAGGAGGGCGACACCGTAGGGCGAGCTGCTTTGCTGGTTCGCTCGTCGTGGCCACTGCAGCCACACACACAGGAAAGGGGATGGAGCGCGCGCTCCCGTTGACGAAGTAAAGTCGTCTGAGGATAGAATGCGCTCCAATCTCGAATCGTAGAGCGGCCAAACAAGGACTGTAATTACTGAATCTGTTATGAGTCAATCGGAGGTATGTTCACCTTGTTCATTACAACTGAGATGAGAGAGATGAGAGTGATTAATATATCTGCATGCTCGTACTCAGAGCGCATGTTCTTGTCGCCGAGTTCTGTTAAAGCTTTTAAAGATTTGTAGGATACATTGTGCTCAATTTGGGCAACTGTCAGCATTAAATGGTAAGTGTTCATTCGGTTGTCTTTTTAGAAACCATCTAAACGCACTCAATTTAAGCGGTGTTTATACCCAGACAAGATTTAATGCTGACCATAATGTCGATTCGGTGTAGGAAAGAATGTATGACAGAACTAAATGTTGTCATACAACGGTCTCTTTATGTTGACACCGTTGTATGTTAACCTAGGTTGTATGTTCGAAAAGTTATACTACCATGAACTATCGCTTACTCGGTATTACAAAACCGAATCTTCTCCTTCAGACCAGCTGATTCCCATCACTGCAGACAACTAACCTTTTATGAACCTTTTGCTGCACTCGTGGTCGATAGTCCTTTGCTTTTAGCTGTATTCCATAAACGCATAAAAAAGCTACATATATATTACGTCGGCATTACGAATGACACTTTTCATTGAGCTAATAGAAGCCCGACAGTATTTCTAATTTAGAGATAGCCTAGCGCTGCAGTAACGTACACTTACATGTGAGCCAGACACCAACATTGATCCAGTACTAGATGTGAGTTACAGCGTCTGCTGCCGTTCGTCTACACAAGTGTTAAAGTAGCAATTAGACTATTCAGTTTATCAACAGTTAATCTGTGGTGGAGGCTACAACACTATGGACTAGCTATTACTTACAAAACACTCAGTTCTTTCTCACTCATTCTGTTGTCAAGGAGACAGATACCAGCCAATCCATCATCTCATTTTACAATATACTCATGCTCACACACAGTGGAAGGTATTTGTAGTATAGGGTATTTGTAGCTGGACCTCAATAAAAAACAACTACGACACCATCAACAGTGGGCCACCTACAATAAAACTGAATTAATGTATCTTGGTGTGGCTTGTTAGGATACTTTACCTGTTCGAAAGGGTCCACTGGCTATTCTGGCCAATACAATTATGCACCCTTTCACTGCTATGAACCAAGAAACTTGGTATGTACACTCTTTCATAAGTTATAGATAATTAGTTTATCAGAAGTGTATTGTTAACCCTATGCTTCTCTTTTTTTAACCGAACAACACATCGGTAGTGCAGAGAGCCTGTAAAATATGTTAACACATAAGCTGTAGATCATTTATAACACATGCGCTATGTGTCTCTAGATGGAGATGGCTGGGCCGTGCGGGAGCCGGGAGACCCGTGCGATTAAGACCAGAGTCTGGAAGGGCCTGCGGCAGCAGTGGAAACTCCTAGGCGTGTTCGAGATTGACCAGAAACACGAGTTCTACACCCTCACGACCATGATGAAGGAGGGCCTGTCTGCTGCTGTGCAGAACACAATCGACAACCCAATACCTGTGAGTAGCCCACCTCAGGAAGGAACATTCGAGGAACTCTGCAGAAGAGGTGACCGTTGGCTGGTCTGAAGGAACATTTGCACCTGGTTGTCCACAGTGGTCTCCACTAGGTTGTCCACTAGAGCTGGGTGATTTTCACAATGAATTCAGTTAATTCGAGTGAATGTTTTGAACACGATTTTCAAAATGCCCAGCTCCTGAAAAACAACCCCACACCATAATCCGCCCTCCACCAAACTTTACTCTTGACACAATGCATTCAGACAAGTACTGTTCTCCTGGCAACCGCCAAACCCAGACTCGTTCATCAGATTGCCAGAGGAGAAGTGTGATTCGTCACTTCAGAGAATGCTCCTCCACTGCTCTAGAGTCCAGTGGCGGCGTACTTTATACCGCTGCATCCGACGCTTTGCATTGTACTTGGTGATGTATGGCTTGGATGCAGCTGCTCGTCCATGGATACCCATTCCATGAAGCTCTCTGCGCACTGTTCTTGAGCTAATCTGAAGGCCACCTGAAGTTTGGATGTCTGTAGTGATTGAATATGCAGAAAGTTGCCGACCTCTTTGCACTATGCTTCAGCATCCGCTGACCCTGCTCAGTCAGTTTACGTGGACTACCACTTGGTGGCTGAGTTGCTGTCATTCCCAAACACTTCCATTTTCTTATAATACAGCTGACAGTTGACTGTGGAATATTTAGGAGCAAGGAAATTTCACGACTGGATTTGTTGCGCAGGTGGCATCCTATCACAGTTGGAATTCACAGAGCTCCTGAGAGCAACCCATTCTTTCACAAATGTTTGTAAAAACAGTATGCATGCCTAGGCGCTTCATTTTATACACATGTGGCCATGGAAGTGATTGGAACACCTGATTCCGATAATTTGGATGGGATAGCGAAAACATTTGGCAATATAGTGTTGTATATATACCTTATATATAAAACAGGCAGCAGTTCACAGGGCTCGTAGCAAAGACAGGTGGAAGTATCACTTCAGAAATATGCGGTTGGCACTGATTTGAAAAGGCAAATGTAAGACCTTTTAATACAAGCTACTCTCTGACAGCTGAAGCTTTTATCATTTTAGTGCTCTTCAAATGCCATGAGACACAATGTAAAGAAATTACTGATGCAGTGGCCTATCAGAGTAGAAAAGCTGTCCTTTAATAGATAAAGCTTAAACATTTTTTTTATAATATTGATTAACTTGCCAAATATTGAGTGCATTAACGATGTTTAATTATTTTTAAACTTGGCTGCTATAGCTTGTGCTGTTTAGTATTTTTGACCATTTTCACTTTTGGAAAAGCCATTCTAGAAAAAAATCTTGGTTTGAAGTAAACTGCCCATTCCCAAATGCATTATGTAACAACTAAACAGTTTAAATTTATGGATTTAAAAACTCAACATTTTTGTTTTAATATCGCGTAGCTTGTGTCAGCCTCTAGAGTCCATAAACGTACTTTCACAGCTTCCAAATAGTGTGAATTCACTGATTTCCCTCTAGAATACACCTAGCATTCAAAATCATTAGAAACAAAAGCGATGTATCTAGCTTTGTATTTACTCCTACAAACCTTCTTAACCATACCAATGATTTCATCCAGAAGAAGAGAATGTATATAATGTTAAACAATGCCAGATCTCATAGGCCACACAGTTGGGCCATTTCCATCTGTGCTCTTTTCTCATTGGGTGTCCACCATCACAGCACCTTCCATATCTGCATGTTTTATGGTGCGCAATAAGTAAAACTAAAAGGGAGAAAGAAATCAGTATGATATAAAAAATCTAGTATGATACTGTTTCTAAAAATCTAGTTTAATACAGTTTCAACATTAACTTTGGTTAGATACCAAAGTTAATGCAGAAACCGTATTAGATTAGATGTTCCGCATCTTAGTTGCATACCTCCAAAAATGTGGGAAATAACATCTTTGTAGGGTTGACATCTCTGGAAATGCAGTGGAAAAGCCCTTCAAGTAAGAAGGATAGATAGTGAAAGGGAATTTGACTCTTTTGTTGCATAGACTCTTTGTCCTTGCCTGGATAATAATATCCTTCATAGGTAGTCTGGGCTGGCCACTGTCATGCCACATCCAAGTCTCTTTAATCGATGCATCATTTGCCCGTAACATATCAAAGCAAGGCTGCTCACTGGTAATTAGCTTGGGGATTAAGTCCCACGGAGATGCATGTTTATATCTGGTCCCATAGTGACCTCGCCCCCGTGTGAGGTCGCCGGGTGCCGTAGTCTATTGTTTTTGAGGGGTGCTTGGGCCCCGCGGGAGAGAACGGTGCCGTGCTGATGACACAAACACGACTGTGATGTCCGCGTACCAGTCGCAGAGAGACACGCACGCTGGCACGAAGCGAATGATATGGCCAGGCTTGTTTTTATTTTTGAACTTATTTAGTTGGACCTTCTACAACAAACCAAAGAAAGGTCTGTCAGTGTGAACATCAGACTTTCTGACTGAAGCATTCTGGATCATTCTGGAAGAGCAAAGACTCCACTGTGACCTTCATGTTATCATTTTGTTCTGGTGCGGTTGAGCTGGTGCACGGCGAGACAGGAGATGCGTGAAGGTCGCACACACATGCCAGTTTTGATGCTATTGAAACACAGCTAGCTTATGCAGCAGTTTGACTCAGGAATGTGCAACCTGTTCTCTTTGACTCAAAGCACTTTCCCCCCAGCAAACAACACACACACACACACACACACACACACAACACATGGGTAATTCCAGCCATATCACTTCATTACACATTTCCAGGGCATTATTGTTACTGCTTTAATATCAATAATGAATAGCCCTATCAGCTACGTGTAAAGCAGCTACAATGCTCTAGGGTTTCAGGCACGCTCACGGCAAGAACTCTTGTGAGTAGCTGCTAGTAAACTTTCAGCCTGAAACAATTGTTTATGATAGATACACAAAGGGACTGAATCACCTTCATGACGCTCGTGTAACGTCTTATTACAGAATGAACTCTCCGATGATGATTACAATCTTGAAGTCACCCAAATCCATAAGGTTGGTACAACCTATGCAGAGTGTGGGAACTGAGGAACAACAGCTCTCGGCCATCATTCAGCAAGTGGCGTGTGCACACGTCACCACTCCTGTCACGCAGATCACTATGAGCTTTGTTACGTCCAATTATTCCACCTATGATAGCAATGCTGTATTGTATGTAAATAGGTAACAGATGTGTAGTCTGCACCACCTAAAACCTTTATCCAGAACGGCTGCTTTATTGTGGCGGGCGCGTGCGTGTGCAGGACTTCAGGATGGAGACGTTTGCAGGGCCGGTGTTCGCCAGCCTCCGCCGCTCCCTCGGCATGGGCGAGAGAGAGTACCAGCGTTCGCTCTCGGCTGATGGCTGCTACCTGCAGTTTATCAGCAATTCAAAGAGCAAGGCAAACTTCTTCTTAACGTGAGTCAGCACGAGGAGGCCGGGGCCGTGCGTTCACACACACACACGCACACACACACACAGACACACACACGCACAGAGTGTGTTAGTGCTTGTTTTAGTGTGTAGGAGAGAGTGTGTGTGTGCATGTGCTAATGTTGTGTTAGTGGGTATGTTAGTGTTGTGTTAGTGTGTGCGAGTGCTAGTGTTGTGTTAGTGATTATGTGATAGTGATAATGTGTGGGAGAGTGTTAATGTGTTAGTCATTGTGGTAATGTGTGGGAGAGTGTGTTAGTGTTATTGCTTGTGTTAATGTGTGGGAGGATGTTAGTGTTGTGTTAGTGCTTGTGTTAATGTGTGGGAGAGTGTTAGTGATTGCATTAATGTGTGGGAGAGTGTTAGTGTTCTGTTAGTTCTGGCGTTAATGTTTGGGAGAGTGCACTTCCACTCACACAAAAACACATTCACATTTAGTTTTTTGTCGCACAACCTTGTTCATAGGTACGATAAGCGGTTCTTCTTGAAGACACAGAACAAAAGGGAAGTTCACTTCCTCCTGTCTAACCTGAAGATCTACATGGAACATCTGGAGAAGTACCCCCACTCTCTCCTGGTGAAGTTTTTAGGTGAGGGTAACACGGCCACAAATGGCGAGTGTGAATTAAGAAACATCCTCTACCTCTCTCTTCTAAGACGCTACTATTCCTAACCACAGGTGTACACAGAATCCGGATTCCCAACCAGACGAAGGTAAAGGAGCTGTGTGCTCTAACTCGGGTGTTTCTGAACAATATTAAATTGGGTGCCAGTCATCCCAGTGTGTGTCATCCCAGTGTGTGTAATGCTGAGTAATGGTAATGCTAGACCATCACTGACAGTTGACAAATATGTTCTCATGTTTCTGTCTATAGAAATACTTTATAGTGATGCAGAGCGTCTTCTATCCCGATGAAAGAATCACTGCCAGGTAAAAGCCAACTGGCTCGTCCTCCTGTGCTCATCTCCTTGTAGTCATTATTTGTAGACTCCCCTACCTCTGCTTCTGTTTGACTTTTGTAGCAGTCTATGCAAGGAATCATAACTCCAGAGCTTCAGGTTTTGTCTTTTTATTCCTATTCATTTTGAAAATGCTAGTTGTCATGCATATCATGATCATTAGATCAATATTAATTGTTCCAAATGACTTCAAATAGAATCCAGTTTTGAAGATACAAGGTTTTCTCACGATGGTGCCTATACAATCAATACAATACAATACTAATGTCTATTTAAAATGTGCGTATGTCTTTTAAACCCAAACTGCGCTGATCAAACCATTTGTGGGTCTCCTAAAGCAAAACAAAATGAAAAAGTAACTTTCCCTCAAGAATTTGGGACCCACTCATCAGTCTCTGCGTGATCAGAAGAATCAAGCATCAGTTATGTTGTCCTGGGTGCTTCTAGAGTGGTCTGCTCTCACTCATAGGCTCCACTGGGGGCAGGTGCTGTGCACAACCTGTGCTGTCCACACAAAGGACCCCCCAGGGCACCAGAGGGGTAAAGTCCACGAGGTGCATTCTGAGCTCTAACAACTAAAAACAGAACCATTTCAGTTTGTTCAAAAGGCCCCTCTCTGTAGATGAGGAGAAAAGCCAATAGATTATTGAGGTATCAGTTACAACAACGATTATATGTTCTCAAAGCGACACAGTTAGCACTGCACCAGTTCATGTGGCATTTATCAGTTTATCAGGCATTTATCAGTTTATCAGGCATTTATGGGATGTGAGGTGGCGAACAATGTGGAGGTTGTTGTCTGCAGGTACGACATTAAGGGCTGTGAAGTGAGCCGCTGGACCAGCCCAGCTCCTGAGGGCAGCCAGGTCATCGTCGTTCTCAAGGACCTCAACTTTGAGGGACAGTCCATCATGCTAGGTGTGCCACAGTGCACATGCACGATGTCATTAACACACGCACGCACACACACACACACACACACACGCACAGACCACTGGACACTTATAGCACAACAATCAGTCAACCAACTACAGAACACATGCAGTAAGTGCATGTAAGTGGAAAACGGATGCCTTTCCACATGCCTTATATAGCAGCATGTTGGCTACACATACACTGTACCCATCCCAAAGTGTTTGTACTCTGTGTAATGTGTGCATTCACTTCTCCCAGCGCTCATAGTTCAGAAATTAGACCAACAAAATGGATCATTTTTATGCGCAATGTACGTGTGTGTGTATGTGTTGTGTGTGTGTATATATGTATGTGTGTTTGCGGATATGTGTGCCTGCACATGCATGACCGCGCATGAGTGTGCGCCCATGTTTGTTTATGTGTGTGTCTCCGTATGGGCGTGTGCATCCTTGGGTGTGTGTGTGCGCGTGCGTGTTTGCATGTGCATGTGCATGTGTGTGCACGCGTGTGTATGTGTGTGTCTGTGTGTGTGAGGCAGGTCAACAGCGGCCGTGGCTGCTCTCCCAGATGCAGATCGACACGGCCTTCCTGCGGGCACTGAACGTGTTGGACTACAGCCTCCTGGTGGCCCATCAGCCCCTGCATCAGGATGAGCGCCAGCACAGTCTCTGCCTCGCTACCCTCATCATGCGCACCAAAAAGTAAGGCCACACCACACGTAAACGCACCCCTTCTGACCCCAGGAACCAGCAAACACCTTAAAACTCAACTGTGTCAAAATGGATGTAATGAGGTGCTGAAAAGGATTTTATCGAGTTATTTTGCGTAGTGGCATTAGTGCTCTTCAGATGTTTTGTATGCAACATCTAATGATCTGAACAAAATGGATTTAGAGGCACAACACAGGTTTTTTTTTAAGTAAACACATGACAAGACCGTTTAAATTGCAGCCATGTTTAAATGGCGTCCTCTTGTGGCCATCCGAGTAGTGTGTAGTAGTAGCCGAGTAGAGTTACTTAGTGTGCCGCAGAAGTGCTGTATCAACTCACAGATATCCCAGTAGGATAAACTGAATATGACTCACAAGATTTTTCTATCGTCTTAATGATGTAATTTTTCATATTTCATGTTCATCAAAGGCTTAAAACCAGGAGGTTTCATTTTTACACTGCAAAACCTTGATCAGTACGGGGATCAAAAAACAAAGTGTCACTCTGACTCAGCAACTGCTCGGCTTGCACAAGGCTCCCTGTTTCTGCTGAATAGCTCTTTCCGTATTTAATGATGTTTTGCCCTAACTCTCGGTATTCCATCTTCACCTGCGTCCAGATCCTTCCCGTTGCTCCCCACAAGGCCGGTGGCAGGCAGGCATGTAGATGAGACGTGTGACGTTTGCTTTCATTCCTAAATTATCAGCAAGAGTGAATCGTCTGCTTGCTGCTGCTCCGTCACTTACTCTGACACATCATTATTCGCATCATTGCATGGGTGTTCCTACTGTGTGGGGGCTTCAGCCAAACTACTCATCCCCAAGATGTCTGACGTGCTACATGTGAAAGCCCTGCTATGTGTAGTTTCCTGTGTGTCTCTCATTCGTTACTCCTCTGTAGGTCTGTGAATCCTAGCACCGTCCCTGCCGTCCCGGGGGCGGTGCCTGAGGAAGACCCCACCCACCTGGCTACAGAAGCACCTGGCAAGACGCTTTGGCGCCAGGTCGCCCAGGCAGCCGGCGGCGGAGGTGACAGGGCAGGATCTGTAGATGTAGGCCAGCCGCCGGAATATTCTGAGCTGCGGGACTTCCAGGCCCAGAACCGGCGACTGCTGCCCAACTTCAAGAACCCGCTCCACGTGATTGACGGACCTGAGCAGCGCTACTTTGTCGGCATTGTCGACATCTTCACGGTGTATGGCCTCAAGAAGAGGCTGGAACACCTGTGGAAGAAACTGTGGCATCGAGGGCAGACCTTCTCCACCGTCAGCCCTCCCCTCTACTGTCGGCGGCTGTGCCAGTGGGTGGAAGACCACACCAAATAAACGTGGGTCAGCCATGACTGGAAAGGCAGCAGACTTGTAGCCGAGGCATGTAGCGCTTACGTACAGGCACCTTCACGTCAGTGACAAGAAAAAAGTCCAGACACTGTACTGGCATGGCAATGTTTCAGCATTTAAGAAGAGATAGATGAGATTCAGCAGTCCTGCTGAATGAGTGCACTTCTCTTTCGCTAACTTTTAGCACGTAGTCAGAATGCTAACACAAGAGCATGCTCCTGCCCTATATCTGGGGTTCTTAACCCAGTCCTCGGGTGTCACCAGATGGTCCACAGTTTTGCTTCTGTTCTCAAAATATCGACCTGCTCCATGACTTAGGCAGAGAAACCGTCATATATTGCACCACCTGGTGGTTGTGCTTCATAACGGGAGCATAGTCAATGAGAGAATTGCGACATGCTGCTTGTTCTACATCTCTGACTATTATCACTTTGGCTCATGCACAGAAGGCCCTAAAAGATTATAGTGAACAAAGTCATAATTAAATCTTTAAAAGTACAACAGAGGTTGTGGTTGAATATCTAAGAATCTTTTCCTCACTTACTGACTGTACAAATCCGTGCTACCATTGTGGCCTGTACCATTGTACAGGGACAAGAAATGCCAAAAAAAAATTTACAGCCGACACTGTATCTTGGTCTTTTATAACAGCTACTTAACTACACAGGGCACTCCTTCAGCCTCAGCGTCTGTTGTCGAGAGCCATAAGTCACCATTTTGTACTTTGCCGAATAAGCATAGATACGCAGCAAAATAAAAATATTACGTTGGCTTCATACCGTTTCATGATTGTCATTCTGCAAACATGGTTCGACTTGTTCTTCAGCGCAGCGCCTGATACAATAATGAAAAGAATTATGATAATTTCTTTCTGTTTATTATAACATTATATGCCACATTGAATGGCTTCCAGTTTTATCACAATCCCCCATATATCCGTTGTATTTGATTAATATGAAAAGTCATTACGGTTATAAACAGAACTAATCATCCGGTTCATTTTCATCCTGTGGTGAAAATTACTGTCCACAAATAAGATCTATAATTCTAAAATTAGGTCTAGGCATATAATGTTTAGTGTAGTAGCCCACTCACAACTCCCCTTATTACATGCTTCTGCATCGTGATCGCCACCGATACTCGGGCGGTCACTTTAACTAGGCCGTGTGGAGGATGTCCGATCTAACGGATGGAAGGCGGATTAGAGGAGAAGAAGCGCTCTCCAGCCTACTACATTCATTCGTGCGTTTGATCGGGTCCCATTGCAGGCATACAAACTAGCTGATGTATCTGAAACGCTACAAACGCAGAGGCTGACGCGATGGATTTCAATGTCAAGAAACTAGCGTCGGACGCTGGCCTCTTTTTCACACGTGCCGTTCAGGTATAAAATATTGCTTTTTATATTTTCAACCGTTGTGGGCCGAGCTGTGTCTACTTCAGCTCAGCTGGATGATTGAAATAATAGAATGGAATTGTGAATTATGCTGTAGCATGAATATGCGAATATGCACGTTTATTCTCGCAGTTCACGAATTGTTCCCTGGCATAGTTTAAACAAACAAACAAACAAAAAAAAAACAAAACCCGTACGTTACCCGTTACAAACTGTGTAAACGCACGGCTCGGGGAGTTTCTCGATATATAGGTTTTCCGTGCTTTCCCCATCGCTGTAAGGTGATAACGACGAGCTAAACCTGCATCCATTATTTATGGATGTCCCCTAGATTGGAATTCGGGCATGTGACCGTGGCCAGGAGATGAACAGTGCGTGCTGCCTCTGATCGTCATCCGCTGTATAAATATCAAAACATTAATGCGTAGAATAACCTCCACTATGACACCGTGACGATGCCGATGAATCTTGAGGCGCGTACCCGACACTCGGATGTACCCGGACGCCTGTAGCCTCTCAAACTGCTCACCCTATTCTGCTGTCAGTGACGTTTTTCAATGCATGGTTTATTTTACAAGTAAATTACTTTGCTAGTTCTGTTGAAAGTCATTTTTGAACCTTGGGGCTTCCTCTTCAGTTCTTTATTTGTGTGGGCGGTGCAACGAAAAATCCCTAAGAGAATAAAATATGCGATAAAGCGCAATATGCAGTAGGGATCCAGCGTCTTTATCACGCATTTCTTAGTAAGCATGGTTGACGGTGCTTGTATGTCTAACTTTGAAATATGTCCTTCCCGCTGATTTGCTTGTGTGGTAGGTCTCTTTGTTGGGTTTAAGTGTGTACGCAAATGGACACACACATATTTAGTGTAAGTAGCAGCCAGACTTTGGCAAGTCATCTCGTTTGATACGAGCCTTTAAATGCTCTTAGAGTGTTAACCTAAACGTGTGTGTGCCGGATGGACACGGTGAGTTCACAGCAAAAGAGAATTGTCATGTTGTGACTCTCATGTGAATAAACATGTGATCCATAGCCTGGGGAAAGGGGTCTGCAGGAACACTCGCACGTTAGTGGAGTCCCAGGCCTGTTTCAGTTTCTTGCTTTTAACTCAAGTCACCAACTTTTCCAGTAGATAAGCAGAGGTTTGCCCTACTGTTCCCCCCCCCCCCCCCCGACCACCTAGGGCCCCTTGAGCAGTACTGATTTAAACTATACAGTTTGTACTGATGGTCACTGCTAGATTTATTATTATGTCAAACACAACACATTTACTACGTTACCTCATTACTAACATTACAGCATCAATTAGGATACAGTAACCGAATTTGAAGGAAATTCAGAAGCAAAGACATATTTGGACTATCGGTAATTAAAAATAAAATAACCCTAGATCCACACTAATTGGGCTAAGGGAACGAAACCTAAAAAAGAAGAAGCCAGAGAAACAGCATTTCTGGGAAACATAGGCTACCTGCGGCTTTTCCCCGAACCTCGGAGCTAATGAATGGCCAAATGGTGGCAGCAGTTGATGCTAAGGCTAGTAGACCTAATAGCACCGTCTTAGCTAATGCTTCCCAGTAGACTTTAAGACCACCGGCGGGGTTAACCGCTGGATGCTGTGCGTGATGGAAGGTGCAGATTTACCCATCGCTGTAAACCGCAAATGACAGTAGTGATATTTAATGCAACAACTGACATGTCAGTTGTCTGGGCCAACAGCTAGAAGCGTATAAGCAATACTAATCAAACAGCAATGCTACTAAAAGGGTCAATATTCTCTCATCTACCTATACTTCTGATCTATACGGTAGCTTAGCCAACAAACTCATTAATTTCAGATAATTTATAAATCCTCAACACTCGTTTTCCCTAATGGGTCAGATTAAAAACGGTCTCAGAACTAAAAAGGTCAAAGATAACTGGACATCAGATGCATGTGTTGTGCTCACGAGCAGAATAATCAGGGCTCCTTGCATTTGATGGTGAGGGGAGACCTGTGCTCGTTTGTGTGTGGAGGGAGGCGGGCCCTGTGCTGGCCCATGATTTATTAATGTGTTCAGGTACCAGAGGAAATCTATACTACTAAGACATAGTATTAGGCAGGTAGTGCCACAGTCACGTAGTTGGAGGCAATGGCAGTTGAAAGCTGGTTCTAGATCAGTATGTTGGCAGTCTATGTGGATCATTTGCATCTTGATCACCCCATCCACAGGGAGCAGTTTGGATGCTTGCAAGCTGATCACATGCTGTCTGAAGCTCAGCCCCTAAATCCTTTCCCTTGATTTTAAATCTGTTCATCAGCCTCCTGTCAATTCCCAGCTCACAGACATGCGTTTTAGTTTTGTGTTTTCATCAGCTGGTTTGCTATTGGAATTTCTTTTAACCAAAAATACCTTAAATGTCAGGGTTGCCTCCAAATTAGTGACTCCATTGGCTGGAGAGCGGTGCCGTTTTTCCCTTCACTCAGTGTCTTCTCAATCATAGTGAGAGATGTGAAGGTGAGTTTTATGGCAGCCCTCTTTCTGAGTGTCAGATGTTAGACTCGGGTTATGTGGGGAAAGAGTACTAATGGGAGATTTCGTAATAGAGCTTGTGAATCCATTGAGGCTGAATAAAAACATCACTGGCCAACCCATAATTCCCTCTCTCTTGTCAGACTGACTGAATAGAGTTCAGTGTTTAATATACAGATTAAATAAACAGATATTACAAGTACAAGAGAGTATGAATCAGATTAGCTTAGTCTAGACTAAATTCCTCATAGCACTTTTGTGTGTTAAATTCTGGAGCTACCAGCACACAGGTAACTAACAGAGAACATGTGACCAGAGATCCATTGAAGGAAGTTAAAAAGTTATTAATCAGCATCACTGAGCACATAGAAGACTGGAGGACGTGTTGGCGGAATCTTGAAGATCCCCGAATAAAGTGGTTCGATTAAGATCTGGTCCAAGCCATTTGCTGATAGGCAAGCGGTCTCCTTCAGCCAATATTTTTTTGCAAGATGCAAATAGGAGTTTATGATTCAGAGAAATATAAACATTATCATTCTGTAACAATACCAAACTAGAAAACCTTAAATTAATTCTAGTCTTAAATAAGCACGGTGGGAACACACATTAAACTTGTCTGATACTGATTAGATACTGATTAAAGCTCACAGCATTAAAAGTAAAACAAAAATGCTTCTATGGACTAATGGGCTGATGCTGAGTTGAGGTTGTTGTTTTGCTAATTCATTGGTCTGTTAAGAAGTTCAACGAAGGAAAAAGGATTTGTAGGATTTTGTTTTCCCCATTTCCTCTTACCATAGACTACAGTAGGTCAGACAGCTCTGTCATCAAAACCTTGGGTGCACTCATCTGCTCTGAGCCTTTGCAATGGTCAATATTTCCACAATTACAGAGAAATCAATTTATTTAAGTCAAGCCACATTGTCAATTGTGATTTTCACCCCAATCGAAATTTGTCCTCCGCATTTACCCATCTGTGCAGTCAGAACACACACACACACACACACTAGTGATAACTAGGGGGCTGTGGTGCACACGTGCCCAGAGCGGTGGGCAGCCCTAGCCCGGCGCCCGGGGAGCAGTTGGGGTTAGGTGCCTTGCTCAAGGGCACCTCAGTCATGGCCTCAGGCCTGGGAATCGAACCAATCAGTACTTCCTAATAATCAGTACTTCCTAGTAATCAGTACTTCCCTGATGCCCTTTGTGATCAAATATTATGTGGTCTCTTTAATGTTGTCAATGCTTGCATTGAGAGAAAGATACTAATGTGTCAAGTGGTGAACACTGTAATTACTCTTGTATGCATGTCAGGAAGGACACAAATCTCCAAACCGATGATTTCTGACAATGTGTCATATACAGGAGATGTGTGTGTGTGTGTAAGGTGATACACATGCCTGCAATGTATGCAATGTTGAATGTTACACACCGATGAGAGGTACACTCCTAAAAAATTGTTACCTTGATGCTGGTCAGCAGAAGCAAGACGTCTTAAGGTTTGCAGTTTGCTTTGTTCTAGAAGGCAGCAGAATGCCATACTGGTTACCGGTGAATTTGGTTGCAGGGGGGTTGCCTCCCCAGCAAGTGTATGTCTGCTTTCTCAGAGACTGCCAGAATGTTGCATCATAGTAACCTTGTGTGCACGGACTTTTGAAAGACTGATCCTCCCTGTTTCTTCCTCTGAGCAGTACACGGAGGAGAAGCTCGGCCAGGCCGAGAAGACCGAGCTAGATGCCCACCTGGAGAACCTCATTGCCAAGGCAGACTGCACCAAGAACTGGACAGAAAAGATCTTCAGGCAAACGGAGATTCTCCTGCAGCCCAACCCCAGTAAGCCCCAGTAAGGCCAGTAAGGCCAGCTCCTTATAGTCTGCTGAACAGGGCTAATCTCACCCAGAGAATAGAGTCTATCATTTCCTGTGTTCACACTAGACTCACTTCTAGTGGTTCTAGACCATAAGAACCAGTGATGGAGTCATCTACAAAAAATATAATCTGGCCTTTTCTGAACACGCACTTGAATTGTCATGTCCATGTTGGGTTTAGTTGAATGTTTTTATGTTTAATATTGAGTCCAGTCTTTTTATGTCGATGTTATTATGTGTTAACACTAGTATATACGGATTATGAAGTAGAGAAGATCTCTCCATTTCTGACTCCACTGATGGAGGAATATTAACCCACCACCACAGTGTAATGTGATACATGTTGAGCTGAGTCATAAGCCACTGAGAGGATGCGCAGATCCCTGCTGAGCGCTGTTATTAGGACTGCAGTCAGGCAGAGATATGCAATCCCTGGCAGCCATTTTAGAACGATTGTGTGTTGTGGTTAAGCATGACAGCATCTTCTTTCAGGTCTCTCCCTCTTGACTTCTTTCATTTTTAAAAATTAATGGGTGTGTGTGTGTGCTTTTTCCCCTCATATAGTGAATTACTTCACAAAATTACTTCACAAACACAAAATCACAATTGTTTGATTGTTAATGATGGAGTTAAAAAAAGGTTTCTAGGTAAGAAAAAAGTGAAGCCTTTTTTAAATGCACTATAGTTTTGAAGTTTTTCCAATCTTAAGGATTATACATCTGTAGGTCAGTGGAAAGTGCACAGTTCTTCCATGCTATTATAGGAATAAATTGGTGAATAATAGGGTGCCTTCTAACGGTGGACTGGACTGCTCCTGTAACCAGAGCTATGAGTCCAAACCGTCACCAGGCCTCCAGACCCACAGAGGCATCATCTAGCTGGAATTCTGCTGCACCAGGTGCACACCACAATGGCGTCAGGTGATTGGCTGATTGCTCTCTGGCAGTAAGCGAGAGGATCTCTAACCTGTGACCTTTCTGACCCCTCCCCCCATGCTCCAGTTGACCACACTGGTAAGTTTGACTGCGTTTGCAGCGCCCTCTGCTTCAGGCCACAACTTAAGGCCCCCCACACTCCCCCCCCATCAAACTCTTCCTTTTCTGAGCGATGGCCCTGATTTTTCTTGCTGTTTTTGTAGAGGAAATTTTAGAAATGTGTTTTAGTTAAGAAGCAAAAAGACAAATAAAGAGGAACAAAATAAACATTGTAATTTGGTTTGTCAAGACAACCATAATCTGTGTCAGATACTGCTCACCCTCTTGGCTGCATGTACCTTCTGGTCATTGTTCTAAGAGGTACTGATCAGAACTAAGATTTGGGAGAGATAAGCCAACCTTTTTCCAGTCCTGTCAGGTTCAGCCAGTTTCAATGTTTTAAACCCTCAGTAGTCTGATGTTTAAAGCAGTAAAGTTGAGCTGCGATAATCCCATCAAAACGTTTTTGAAAAACACCCATGGCCCCACACTCCTATTTTTTACCCACAGTTTGGTTTGTTATAGATGGCACCTTCATACAGCGATTCTGTGTGGTCTGCAGTCACTTTCATGTGGTTGTACTGCTGTCACGTGGAGTTGGTCTGCTTGTGGGTATTCCTTTCATGGCCTCTAGGTGTCACTTTCTGCACAGTAATGATCTCTGCCAGTGACTGTTGCCCACGGTCTGCAGTTCATGCCCCAGAGTGCTTCTCTTGAGATGAGAGATGTTCTATCAGGAGAACCCTGAATAGGTTCCAGAACAGACTGTGGTTATGCCTTTGCTTTCCATTCTGTGTTTTTCTGTGTGTTTGTTGTTTGTGAGACACACTAACTCATTCTAAAGATTTAGCTTTTTTCTGTCTTAAAATGCCATGATTTCTGGTGTGCTGCTGTGGATGCAGAGTAATTATTTTCATGAAAATGTGATTATTTTTTATTATTTTTTTATAGTTTTATAATAAGTTTTGAATGTTTCCACCAACAATTCTGGACTTCCCCAGAGGTTCCACTTCATATATAAAAATGATTCACATGAATTATGTAAATCTGTATATCATCCTTTTATTTTCTCAATCAAACCTCTTGGGGTAGAACGTTTGATGCACCTAGCTAAAAGATGGTGGTGTGTGTGTGTGTGTGTGTGGGGGGGAGAGAGAAAATGAATGAATGAATGAATGAATATGTGATCGTTTGGCCACTTTAATCCTAGCTATTCCCCCCTAATACGAGCCTCCACTCAGGTGCCCGCATTGAGGAGTTCTTGTATGAGAAACTGGACAAGAAGATCCCGATCAGGATCACCAATGCGGAGCTGCTGGGACAATACATGCAGGATGCCGCCAAGGAGTTTGGCCCCAGCACACCTTATGGTAAGCAGCCCAGCAGAACCCAGTGAGATGGGGCACTGCTCTATGGTACAACCA
This sequence comes from Brachyhypopomus occidentalis, assembly GCA_020368025.1. Lineage (NCBI taxonomy): Eukaryota > Metazoa > Chordata > Actinopteri > Gymnotiformes > Hypopomidae > Brachyhypopomus > Brachyhypopomus occidentalis. The sequence goes on from JAGXOD010000032.1 coordinate 299,073, forward strand.
AAAAGTGGTATCTGGTATCAAAACCTGTTTTAAATGGGATATCAGTGCAAACTATAATGCAGTAAATAAATGCCTGTTGATGATAAGCTGTTGTTCAGGGATGATCACTAGAGGGGACACTTGATTTTCCACTAGGAAGTAATGAGCCGAATGGGTGGATTTAGCTTCTTATTCATTCACCACCTTTGTTGGAAGCATTTATTAATTTAACAGCAACTTTTAGAGGCTCTTAACTGAATGACTTAAAAGCCTTTTATTGGTTCTTCCTCCTGGTTCTGTCTCAGACCTTGTGCCTCACTATGGACCCAATGTGCTCTTTTGTCCATTATGGTAATGTTCCCCAGCCAAATGTATTTGGAAGCAGTTGCAGTTGGACCCATTGACCTCTCTTTAAAAAAACAAAAATGACATGTTCCCAGGCCCAGTCAGGCATGATTCAGTTCTCAGGCTAAACTTGTTCGGTCTTGTTCGCAAGAGAATATAGTTTACATTGACATTATGATATTGTCAGCACATTGACATTCAGTCTACTAAGACCCTCAGAAGCATCAGCCACTCCCCTGATGCAATATATACGCCAACAACATAGAACTTAAATAAAGTCATTGGGTGAAAGGTCATTGGGTATTCTTTGCATTTTTTTTCTGAAAAGGAAAATAAATAAACAAAGAAACAAAAGTGTTAAAATGTTTGTCTGCTACTTACAATATTTCAAAATAGTTTTAATGCACCCACCTTTTTTTTTTTACGAAATAATATACAAAATAACTGCGTCAGGAACACAAACAATTCTGTTAATAACAATTTAAAAATGGCTGCAATAGGACAACGCTGACACCAAAGGAACAAATGCCTGAATGTTGTAGGTGGGGTCCTTTAGCATGCTCCTGCACAACTGCTGGAAATATCTGATCACTTCCACATTATTCAGTTAACAAAGGGGAGAAGGTGAGACATTATTTTCTTGTCTTGGCGTGACCGCTAAAGACCATGAGATAAGGTCATTCTTTCAAAAACATCAGGAATTTCCCTGTCAGGGGATATTTGGGCAAAGAGGTAAATTGGGTTGGGATTTCTCTCATCTGCACTGATACATCAACACACTCATTAAGGAAATCAATCATCTCTAACAACATCCTTGTTATGTTTCACAACCTCATTATTCAGGAACAAGCTTAGCAATAGACATATTCAGCATAGAGGCATGTTGGGGTAATCATTATAATTCTAAAAGAATGCATTTATACAATTTTCTTTTGCTGTCAATAAGAGTTGTAAAATAGTAGGAATGCATATGAGGACATACTCCTTAATTACTGCCTTCCATATTCCTGTATCTGTCCTCTCATGGAATTTATTTGTGTATTTCTCTTTGTGAAAGATCACTCTTTCTAAGCCTGATAATAAATGACAATGAAATAATGTCCCTACGCTGTGGTAAGAGCATTATTGAGCAGAGCAGTGGACCTGGGTCTGTAGCTCCTGATACACTATAGAGATGAAGATCAGTAAAGGTTTGATCACTGGTCAATGAACTGAATAAGTGGGGTGTGTTGAAGTGGGGAAGTCATTAATCATGCAGTGATGTACTCCTGTGGGACCCTGAGTGGTGCTAGAATTTCAATGCATTTAAATATGCAATTCCAAAAAGTAAGTTACTGGTATGACATAATTCTTACATGACACTGATACCTAGTGTTTAATTATTACCAATTTGAATTTGTGTGTGCGTGCGTGTGCATCTACAGGCAGCACTTTGATTACAGTAGGAGAGTATCAGAAGAGGATAGGAGCGGTGGAGAGGGAATTCATACAAGCATCTGCTGTCGGTTTCCTTAACCCTCTCCGGAACTTTCTGGAGGGCGACTGGAGAATCATCTCAGTGAGTTGCCATGGATTGTTTTGGTTGCCTCCTTTTCTGCAAGTTAAACCATGTTTCACACACGTTTGAGGTGTGAGGTGAGCTTTAAATGTTATTTGTTTCACATGATTCATCATTCTTGTGAAAGATGCACATTTCTGAGGGCAAGTGTGTTCAGTGGTTTATTTCTTTTTATATTTTCTTTTTAATTCACTTTTTTTCTTTTTAAATCCATATTTTTCTTTCTTCACTGGTAACGTGCCTGAACAAGTCACTTCTCCGTCTATTCAGAAAGAGCGACGTCTGCTGGAGAACTTCCGCCTGGACCTGGACTCCTGCAAGGCACGTCTGAAGAAAGCCAAGCAAGCTGAGGCTAAGGCTGCTGTGAGTTTCTCACGTACCCGCTACACTTGCGTCACGGTCATGCCTCCTCATTCTGGCCCACGCCTCCTTGCACTCGCCCCCGTGCTCACTTCCAATTATGCAACCCGGTTTCTCATCACCACATGCCCTCGTGACTGGCTGACATGGTGGCAGGGAGCTGTCCCTCCGGTGGTGTGGGTGCTATCACTCGCTGGGTGGAGTGTGGTTAGGCACCACACTGCAGGGCTGCAGGAAGTGTCCAGGCGTTTGGGCGTCCGTTCTGCGCTCATTCCTGGAAATCTTTTAATAGTGAAGGAAGTTGGCCATTTAGGGCTTGCTAAGAGCTTTTTTTTTAAAGGAAGAGCTTAACCTTTTTGGCATTACAGAGACTCTTTTTTTCCATGATTTGTGTGTTTTTTTTTTTCTTTTCACTGCCTACTGCATAAATGTTTGGTGATTCATAAATGTCCTAAGGATACTGGGGCTGCAGGTGTGAGCTCTATTACAGGGGTTGTAACAATAGGAATGTGTTCTTACTCAGCCTTTGGACAAGTTCCTATTATTATATGGCACACAGTGGCCACACAATAGGATAACTGGGGAATATTAAATCTCTAATCTAGAGATTAACTAGTAAAGGCAAGCACTGAGAAATCACTGACTAATCTTTTTGTTTGTGTGTGTGTCTGTCCGTCCGTCTCAGTGTTTGTGTGGACACCTGTGTGTATATGTGTGTGCATGTGTGTGATATGGAGTCTTTTACTTTCCCTGCCCTGTATAAATTAACGTGTCTCTTTGTTGTCATTTGCACAGTGTGAGGGAGATGTGAGTACCAGTGTGTGTGTTTCTTTGCGTGAGAGACTAATCATCCACTTCTTGTTTCTCTCTCGTTTCCCGTTTTAACCTTTGCATTGACTTTCCCCTCTTTCCCAACCAGCACTGTGTCGTATATACAAGGCAAGAAGAACCACTAGACAGATCTTTGTCAAGAGTGGGTCATCAAGATGGCACACACATCTACCTTTTGCCTGTTTGTACTGGATGGCATCCTCTATACTGTCTACTGTAGTGAAACAGATGGGCTTGCATTTTCCTGATTTCTGCTCTCAGTTGTCCCACTTTACTGCAAATTCAGTTACATCGGAAAGTGGGATGTACTAGCAGTTTGTAGACATTTTTCAAAATTTCACCATGTGCAAAACTGTTAAACATCTATTTTGTTCATTTTTGTGAGGGCTGTATCTGGACACTGTATCTGCTGTGCCTGGGCCCTTCAGACTTTAAAGGCCATGGCGTGGTCAAAGTGTCTATCTCAAGGTGTATACCTTCTGCTACGAAATGAGGACTGTTTTGTGCTACAGCATGTGAACCTGGTGTACACAGACAGTGTGAACATAACCAGTCAACCAACCAAAGAAACCAGTTAGCTAGCACTTGTCTTTGCTTCTTACCTAGACCTTCTTGAAATTGGATTCACCAGTGATAATGTGCTAAAATGTTCTGGGTCCCTTCCATTGCATGATTCTGTCTGCAGTGTTGCTTTCAGGAAGTGCAATCATAATAATGGAGTACTGAGATCATAATGGGCAATTGGTGTGCGATCATGATGGGTAATTTCTGAGTAAAGTACTTTGGCCTCTGAGTGGCAAATCAGATTTTCAATATTTCAATAAATGTGTGCATGTGTGGCTGTAGGTGCTCCCCAAATACAATCACCCAGGTGAAGTACCGTAGGCAATCATGCAGAGCCCCGTAATGATGATGAGATTCTTGGATGAAGTCATTCTGCACGTTGCCTTGAGCAGTAAATGTCCATGTGACATGATTTCAAACACGTCACACTCGGGAAAGTACAACTGGGGGGGGGGGACACCACACTCAGCTACCGGACTTCGACGTCACATGCGTGTGCTTACATATGCGTACATGCGTCATGCCACTTGCCAACAGATTTTAGTCTGCCTTGCCAAACGAGGAGCAGGACGTTTATTGTCTGTTTTTTTTTTTTGTCTGAAGTTTATTGACAGTTTCACGTCCCTTTTACTTTCTGCTGCTGCCAGCTTTTTGATTACGGACTGCTGTTTGGCTGTGGACCTCAATTTTTCAGTTTGTCGCTTGCCTCAGTCTGGGACCCTTTCTGTTTTGGTGCTGTGTTCTGAGGCAGTGTATGTAGATGCATGATTCTGTGTAAAATTCTGTCTCCCCCTTCCTTCCTCTTCAGGCTGCACCTGATTTTCAGGAGACTAGGCCCCGCAATTATGTTCTGTCTGCCAGTGCATCTGCGGTAAGAAAGCGGCAGAGAATATAGTCTCTCTCTCTTTCTCACACTCTATCTGTGTGTCTCTCTCTCTCTTGCTGTCTCACCCTCCTTCAGACGATTGCATTCCCACAGACTCTCACAATACCAGACACACGTAGACCTTGCCCACGCTTTTCCTGTTCGAAACAAATATTTGTACTCCCATGCAATTTACTGCAAAGAAAGAGTATTTGACCGGAGACTGGAATGCTCAACATTCCAGCAACCCGTGTTCATAGGTGCCGGGGCATAATTACATTACTGCTCTGATATCACTTATTTTTTCCAATACCAATACAAATATTCAAACCTTGTTATTAACTCTTGGTGAAAAACAGGAGATCCCCCCCCACAAAAGAAGAAGGAAAGAAGCAAGTATGTCTTTGCTTGTGGGTGCACATACGTTTATCTCTCCTCATTCCTGTACAAAACTGTCCAGATTATGAAAAAAAAAAACGGCTAATTCACCATATGTGAACCAGGAAAATGGTTCGTCCCCAAATAGTTTCCATCTTTAAATGTGAAAGAGAAAGTCTTTATACTTGGGTTTAAGAATAGGATATACAAAGTATTATTACATATAACATATATACATATACACATTTATATTTATGTAGTATTCCTAAGACATATGTATGATCCTTGATTCATGAAGGGTACAGAAACAAGGATGTGTGTGTGTGTCTTTAATGTGACTCCATGTGATAGACTCTTCTCTTCTGACTCTACATCTTTCCGTATGTAGCCTGTTTAGTGGGTCATTTGCGAGGTCGCACTTAACATGTCGAAAGGAAAATGAAAATCTTGTGAGATCTCATGGTAATGTGGGCATCCAAATGTACACTGAAACTGCAGTCACTTGTTTGAGATGAGGGAAAAAAACCAAAACAGGCTTCCACAAGCTAATGATTCCCCATTTATTCCCAAACACATGACTTCCCTGTATTATCTCATGTACCAACAAGGTATGTGTATGTATTTGCGCAACACTCATTGGGAGACATTGCTTTTTATTTTTTTTTAGTTCTCTTTCTCTTTGACCAACTGTAGTCTGGTCAGTATGCTGGGCCAGTTGCAGGTGTGCTGGCCCGTTTGTAGGTTTGCTGGCCTGATTGAGGTTCCACTGTGAGTGCTGAAAGCAAAGTAGTATGGTAGTACGGCCCTGCAGAGAATTATAGGAGATTTCTAAGCAAGCACCCAGAAGTGTCTAGACTCGTTGGTTCTTCACCAAAGCAAGCATAGCTCTGTGTCCTTTGCATTATTAGATGTGTGTGTGTGTGTGTGTGTGTGTGTGTATATATATATATATATATATATATATATATATATATATATATATATATATATATATATATACACGGGTTGTCTCAAAAGTAAGGAACCACTCATATAAGACAAGAATATTTCTGAACATATGGAATGTTGTTCATCTTGAAGATCAAATTGATGTTACTTGTCATTAAGACAGGTGTTTTGGGGGAAATTCATCAGGAATGGGAGAAAAGGATAGCTTTAACACTCATTTAATTTGGTGGATATGGTGTTTCCTTACTTTTGAGATACTGTGTGTGTGTGTGTGTGTGTACACGTATAGAGGCACAGGCTAATGTAGGGAGTGTACTCTCCCTAGACCAGGGGTGTCAAACTCAGTTGCACTGTGGGTCAAAACTCAAAGCACACTTTAGGTCGCGGGCCGAATGTCTCTAACTCTTCTGGTCTGCATTCAGGTTTCTCAGCTTGTCCTGATTGTCAGCTTGTTTTTCTCTAAGTGCCGTTCTAGATTCTAGTGGGAACATGTTCTAGTGGGAACACGATGTGGAAAATGTTCCCAGTATCAATCGGGAAAGGGAGCTGTTGTCCTCGGGCCTTTAATAACAATAATAATAGATCAATGTAAAATGATCCCATATCCGGCCCACGGGCCTTGAGTTTGACACCTATGGTTTAGACTATTCTTGCTCTTCCAGAATATGTATTCCAGAATATGTATGATTAATTGTTGAAGATGTGAGTTCACTGTTCTGGTTTTCCTGTGTGATTCACCCTGTTTGGTACATAGTCCTGAACCACTTTGATTACTGATAGTGTGATGCTGCCTCTTGTGCAATGCTGATTTCCGAGGCCTTGGTAATTCAATGGCACTGAAACCACACTAAAAAGAGTAATTCAGATAGCCTTTATCCAGTACTTAAAAAAATATACTGTTGAAAGATAAAAGTTATATGATTTTATTTTTAGGCTTATGACTAAATCGAACGGAACATGTTGGATTAAATAAATTGCATTAAATAAAGAATAAATGTAAAGATCTGACAACTTAATTAGTTGGCTAGCTATCGTTTGGATGATTTTCTCATTCGTTTGAATCCCCTGACCCGTGTTACAACTTCTCAAAACGCAACACGCTTTTGGGCACAAAAAAGAAGAAGAAAGAACTCGAAAGTAAGGTGATTGCTATATTAATTTCAAACACGTTTATGACCCACAACAGCGGCTTGCTTTTGTGTTACGATCATCTTCACCCTTTTTGTGACTGTGTCGCAGGTACGAACTAATTAGTTAGCGAGCAAGCTAGCCAGCTCTATCGTAGACCTTTTATACACCATTAAGTCTTTAATAATATAATTTTTGGTAGTTGGAGGCTGTACGCAAGTGCGAAAGTAATGGTAAGTTATTAATAGACTAAACAAAATCACTACTAACACAAATAAATCAAATAAAGACAGACCAAATGCTATAATAGGAAATAACCAAAGAACATTAATGAGAAGTAGAAAAACATTAAGCATGATAAACGGCTACATACGTGAATAACAAGAGTCATGAAGACTAAGCATATGTACATACAATAACCGACAAAGCAAATGACTAAAGACGGGGATTAAATACACAGATTGAACAAGGAACAAAATAAGACACTGTGGGAAACAATGACGAGGGGGCAGAGTTACAAATGACAGGGGCGTGGCAGGGGAACACATGGGGAAACCAAAACATAAGCACAAGGACAAACCAAAACCAAGCAGTGTCATGGAGATAGAGGAGGAGTAAGCGGGAACCAAAAGCAAGATTGACATGAGGGGTGGAGCTAACAAATATATAACAAATATATCATGTTATAATCGTTACAAATACTTGTAACCCACGCAGGCGTTTTTTTGTGATAAGACCAACCCTGCCCATTTTGCAGGTAAAATTTGCTGATAGAATTGGATTGATCCAACACAAAATATATGCATAATGAATTAGTGTTTCAGCTATAGCTAAACGCATTTTTAAATAACACGAACGTGAGCAGATATTTGTATGCTGACTGCAATACAGTTGACGGCATATAAGAAAACGAAGTCCATTTTTAATATTTAAATCCAACTCAATCTTCCTTCTCAATAACGCCAGTCTTTCTGAAGGAAGTAAAATAAAACAAATATTAGACAGTATGTATATTATTCTGTACTACTTTTTCATATCACATTGTACTATGTGATATTATGTTATGTCAAAACCTTTGGGGTCGAGGAAACCATAAATATGTATATTAGTATATTTAAGAGTAAATGGATGCAAAACGGCGCAAAGCTATGATGCACAGAACCTTGCCATATCACTTAACCAAAATATGCCCTAAACGTATGTGCATTGCAACAAAATGCATATTTTCAGAATACAGCATAGAAATGTAAACATATTTGGGGGTTTATGCTTCATAGAACGTTCACACTAACTCCTTAAGAAAAGCTGGCTTGCTAGTTTAACTTAGTTCTTGTTTACCGACCTTCGTTAGCCATAAAATGGATAATTAATCTAATTGCGCAAAACGCCTGTGTGGGCCATAAAGGCTGTGTGGGTCATAAAATGTTTGTAATGGATATAACGCGACATATAAAAGACTTAAACTAGCTAGCTGGCAGGTTGGCTAGCTCGCTAAATAGCCGACTAGCTAACAACCTAGCTAGCTAGCTAAAAACGTTTTTACCTGCGACAGCCGCAAAACGGGCAGAGTTGGTTGTATCACAAAAACAAAACGCCCGTGTGAGTTATAAATGTAACGATGATGGCATGAGCATGATCTGTTAAAGACTTTAAAGAGCTCGATCGTTCGCTAACTAGCTAGCTCATTAGTTCGTACCTGCTACACCGCCTCAAAAAGTCATAAATGTGTTAATGAATAAAGCATGAATAAAGCAATCGCCTTATTTACTTTTTTCTTAGTTTTTTTTTTTATTTCCCTAAAAGCGTGTTGCGTCGTGAGAGGTTGTAAATTGTCAGATTGGGCAGGGGATTCAAATGAGAAAATGAAGTCATCAAAAGGATAGCGAACTAATTAATTTGTCAAAACTTTAAATTTATTCTTTATTTAATCCAGCATGTTCAGTTCGGGTTAGTCGTAAAAGTGTGTTGAAACAACATTTCTGTCAAAACCATATAGGCTAACTTGATATCTTACAACAGTAGCCTATACTTAAATACTGGTTAAAGGGCAACTTATTAGAGTGTATGTAACAAATGTTTTTGCAAGTGTGTTTGTGTATGTGAGACAGAGATGGAAAGGGAAAACAAAAATGAATAAGGTCAATTGTATTCACACAGCTTTTCAAGCAATGTTAATTTTGCTTGTTGTCTTTAGGCCTTGACTTCGAAGCCATTGCATCAGCACACAGAACAATATATTGAACTGTCTGCAAATGATGCTGGATTTCAGTAGGGGATTTCAACCGGTGGTCGTCGGCAGCAATGGTGTTGGTCCGTGACATGCTATCCAGTTTAAATACTGAAAATACTTTTTGAAAATTATTGTATTTAAAAATCTAAACCATTCTCACACATGGACACACAGTGGGTTGCAGGCTACAGCGTAGTCTAAATTATGGTCCTTGTGGCTGAACCAGTTGAAAACCCCAGGTGTAGAGCTTCAGCAACATATCCATATTCACTGTTCAAAAGTTTGCCCCTCTAAGCGTCTGTTAAACCCCACAAAGGAGTGAAAGGGGCGACAGGCAACCTGCATCTCCGATTAATGGGTTAGCAGCTGTTCTCTCGCCATGCTGCCGATCTTGCGAAAGTGTAGCTTTTCAGTCGCGAGCTCCTGCTGACGGTTCTTCGAATGTGACATTATAGCCATGGTGCTGAATAGCTAACGTCTCCTCTCTTGTCTGTTGTGCTGCGTGTGACCAGCTGTGGAGTGAAGAGGTGGAAAAAGTGAGTATGCTCGAAATGAGAGGGAATATAGAGTTCATTTGACCGAGATTCACACCTCTTTAGCCTTTTCCAGGTGTAAAGGATCACACAGGATCTAATTATTGTTTTATTTATATAAAAAAAAATCATTGGTTTATAAAATAAGGAAGTGGATGTATTGTCTGTGTGTTTATGTACGTGTGTGTGCGTGCGTGTGTGTGCACATCAGGCCGAGCAAGAGCTGCGAGTGGCTCAGACAGATTTTGACAGACAGTCCGAGGTTACCCGCCTCCTTCTGGAAGGCATCAGCAGTACTCATGTAAGCTGCGTTTTTACACCTCCGTGCCCATAACACAAAACGCAATGGAAACCGTAATGGCCACAGCCGTCCTGTCTTTCACATAATGACTTTTAGTCAATATTGACTTGTTGTATCTCACCTGCTTTGGGACTTTCCATTCTAACTGGCTTTTTTATTTAGATTTTGATTACTTGCCTACAATGCCACTTTCTTAGAAACTAGCTTTCCTTTGTAATTCACTGAATAACCAACCCAGTTTCGGTCACTTGGTGGTAATTTCGGTCACTTGGTGATATCATATGCTATATCACATGAGATCTTTTATTAATAGTTGTTGTGTGTGGGATTTTGTGGTTATTTGTTCTGAAAGATTACAGACATGACCCTTTTATTTCTACATCCAATTCCCCTACCCTGCTCTCTTTTTTTTGGTTACTGGTTTCTCTCTCTGTGTCTTTTTCTCTCTCTCCCCTCCCCTTCAGGTGAATCACCTGCGCTGTCTGCATGAGTTTGTGCAGGCCCAGGTGGCCTACTTTGCCCAGTGTGCTGTGCACATGCAGGATCTGCAGAAGGAGCTTAGCAGGTGAGTGCCATCTGCCTTAGCTGTGCCCACTAACATGCCCCTACAACATCTCACTATGAGAGGCAGGGTATGATGATCCACTGTCTCCTTTACGGGACGTAACGTTTTTGATGCAGACTGCTAAGCCTCTAAATGGCTGAGTCAGGATACGAGTTGGAACCATGTGGGTTAGAGTACTTATAAAATGCATTATTTCTGAAAAGGAAAAAAAAAGAAATATGACTTGCCATAGCAAAAACTAGGCATTACTTGAGGTAGTGCTGATTCAAGTATAGATGAATAATTTAAGAACTACTGTAAAGCTCATTAGTGCTAATGGCAGAAGATGGAAGAGCAGAGCTTCCAGCTTGGGGAAGCATCAGTAAAATTTGATTAAAGAAACATGAGATCTTGATGTACCATAGGTAGGCAATGGTGCCCTGGTGGTTCATTCCCTCATCTGGTTAGTAACATCCAAACACACCAGCTTGTGGTTGCCATGGACGTGTCCTTGGTAAGAGCAGCCCCTGGTGCGGCATGTCTGCGCAAAAAAGATGGGATGTCCATCTTTCACTGAAGGTCTTGAACGGGTGCCAGTTCTTGAATAGGTGCCTGTTGGTATTACCAATGATTCCTTCGGAGTATAATTCATCTTTAGAATTAATTTTTTTTAGATCATTATAGGCTCAATTTCCTCTAGTTGTTAGGAATATTATGTAATATATTCCTAACATCCACTTATTTAGAGTGTGTTTAGAGATGAGAGTTCTTTTTTTTGTGGGACATAACTGTTGAGCAATAGCTGTAACTTAGCTGCCCTGTGCTCTGGGAAGGTGTGGGATGGAAGAATTTCACACTGGCATATTTTTTGCTGTGCTGCGAATGAAACTACTTCCCCTCTCTCCCTGTTCCCCTGGCCTTCAGTGCAAATGATGATACGTGAGTAACTTCCTTCCTCTTGCATTACTATGGAAGAAGCCTAATGTGAAGCATTAAAATTTAAGATCCCATTATCCCCATGTAACTCAAGGCTGCAGTCATGCTGTGAAATAATGAATATTAGATGTGTGGTATTTTGTATGCAATTGCAATGTGTTCAGCCTTAACATTTCTTTTCAGCTGAATAGATTACATGCATTGACCAGTTTTCTGTGGAACGTCTAGGTTCCCCAACGCTTTTGTTGGAAACCCCTCCATGTCAACGATCGCGCCGGGCTCCTCCCCCCTGTCGACCACTGTTCCACCTGGGGGCTCGCCACCCAGCCGTACCTCGGCCTCTCCAGGGCCACTCGACCCTGTTGTCACCCTGAAAATTGGGGAGGTAAAGCCCCCTGCCACAGGCACGCGCAAGGCCAAGGTCCTGTACGACTACGATGGAGCAGACACAAGTGAACTTTCACTGCTAGCCGATGAGGTGGGCTAACCGTACGTGTGTTTGTGTGTGTGTGGGGCTGGGTGTGTGCATATGTGTGCGTGTCTGATTGAAGCAAGCTAAACCTACACTGAGATGTATCTTCATCACCTTTATGGCCTTTTACTCCCAGTGGCTCAGGCATGGGTGGAGCTTTTTTCGTTTTAGGTCCTTTTTTCATTCACGCACATACTGGTTAGTGCAGTTTGATGGCACAAAATCTATTTACTCAGAATATTAGATAAAGTGATAAAGTGGGCGGCATGGCTATGTCAGAACATGCTCGGCCTTTATCAAATCCGGAAAAACAAAATAAAAATAAATAAATACTGTTTCCCCAGAAAACAGTTACTATCCCTCAGCATCACCTTGAACAGACTGGGAATAATGTCATTGGAGTGCCCTCCAGTATGACCACTGGTGCATGACGTCTATATGATGCCAGGGAAACTTTTAACTGTGGTGAACATGTTGCTTAGTGCTTGAGGCAAGAGTCTGCATGCCCACAACTCATTTTACTACTGGAATGTTCAGAGTGCCAAAACACACTCAGGTGGAGCAAACTGCAAAAGTCAAAACAGTCAGACCTACTTTTCATTCAGCCACATAACCTATGCAGCTTATGTTGTGTTTTTACATTCTTTTCCCAGCATCGTAAGTAGTAGTAGGAATAGGAACTCCTACTTATTTGTTAGGGTTCAGATAAACTAAGCTAAGTTAGGGATTCATCCTTTAATTCCACCATCATTTGAACATTGACATTAAAATGTAAAGTAATTCAAATGTGGTGATTTAAATATGAATAATTTATACAAAACCACTGGAAAGTAAGCCATCAAGTGTAGAATCTCAGTTAGCTGAACTTGAGTGCTGCAAATGCCAACAAGCACATCTTTGAAATGATCTTCAGACACCTACCAAAGGCATGTCTTTAAAGAATAGTTAAACAAAAGTCATCTTTACTACTATAATGTAATGTAATGTAGTGTAATTCTGTGGAAAAACAAATGTCTGTGGTTCAACTGCTAATCATGATGCTCTCTAGCAGAAAATAATAAAGTGACACCTACACATCACAAGCAGATGTGGTGTTCACCCCCACCCGCGTCTCCGATGGTACAGTCGGTCCAGTTCATATTACAGTAGTCAAACACGGAAAATCAGAAACTTGGATAAGGACTCATCAATCAATCAATCCAAATGTATTTATATAGCACTTTTTACAACAGTTGTTGTCACAAATCAGCTTTACAAGTGTCAGAGTCCAGGACCCCAGTGAGCAAGCCAGTGGCAATGAAAAACTCCATAGGAGCATGAGGAAGAAACCTTGAGAGGAACCAAGACTCAGTGGTGGAGCCCATCCTACTCTCGCCGACGGTCACCATGACAACAGTAATTAAAAAGATATGTAAACGAAGTGATGGAAATGATGAATATATGAATATATTTATATATGTGTTCTCTATGTAATTCTTATTCCTAAGAGTCCTAGACTTCTTGATAGTCAGTAATAGTCCAGGGCTGTGGAGATGCAGCTGTAGTAGGGGAGGATTTGGGGAGGTGAGAGGGTCCAGCGTAGAGCGTTGATCCTTCATCCATAGCTGGTTGGGCAGGAAGTGGCATGCCCAGAGTGGATAACAGCAAAGGCTCGTCTCTCATTGTCTCAGTATTTCCCATGCAGCCATTCTCGGGTAGGAGGGCAGCCATTGGGAAAAGAAAAGAGGGACAATTAGCTCTGTATGGGATATGTTGGACAAAGGAAATTTAAACATTTCTGGAGTGTGGCAGCGACTCCGGCAATTAAATTATTACAGCCTAGCTAAAGGGCAGAACCTGAAGGTAACACAGACTTGGGAGTATCCTGAGACATTGGCATCCATCCACTACACTGTCAATAAACTTGAGTGATCATGTGCAGTGACAGGATGACAGCACCAGCACCCCTGTTTGCCATAAAACCCTTTGCCCATGAACCCATGGATCTGTAGCCTTATCTAAGGTAGCACATTCATTACCAAATGCTAAACTAAATAATTAAGTTTTCAACCTAGACTTAAAGATTGAGACTGTGTCAGAGTCTCGGACATATTCTGGAAGATTGTTCCATTGTTGGGGGGCCTTATAAGAAAAGGCTCTTCCCCCTGCTGTTACCTTATCAATTGTTGGACTCATGTCTTTCTAAAATTCATATTCGAAGGTGCAAAAATGAAACTCCTAAAAATGTGAAAAACAAATTTAAGCCGATTTTTCATTTATTCTACCAAATGAAAAATTAAATAATTGTGTTTTTGCTTCGACAAGTCTGAAAATCGAACTGAGAAACGTTACATGGACCATTAATGCATATATTCTTCCAGTTTGTAGCATATATTGTCAAGTCAAGTCAAATTTATTTATATAGCGCTTTTTACAACACATGTTGTCTCAAAGCAGCTTTACAAATTGTATGGGTCCAGATCCCTAATGAGCAAGCCAAAGGCGACAGTGGCAAGGAAAAACTCCCTAAGATGGCGGGGAAATAGGAAGAAACCTTGGGAGGACCAAGACTCAAAAGGGAACCCATCCTCCATTGGGCGGCCCGTTAGCACCAATCCGTATTTGTGAACAAAAGGTGGTTCTACAGTTATAGCTTAAAGTTCTTGTCCCCCGGCCAAGTAGTCACAGTCCCTTCGGTGCAGATGGTGAGCCTCAGGTAGGAGCCAGCATCAGTACGTCCCCTTACGGCAATGGTACATCCAACCCCGGCATCAGTACATCCACCGGCGAGCCAGACCATCTCGTAGGTGCTTACATGCAGTCGTCTTGGATAGAAGCATGCAAAAAGATGAACAATACAGACTGAGTGTGTGGATGTCAATTTAACCACCATTGATTTAAATGTACATAGCTCATGTGCCAGTGATTAGCATGTAGCTCCGGCAGGTTAATCTATAGCAGCATAACTAAAGGGAGGTGTCCAGAGATGACCACAGTCATGAGGGCTCACTGAGACCTTGCTTTCCAGTTAAGTCAGTCACAACTAGAGTGATGCCATGACACAGCTGGATGACAGCATCAACATCTCAGATTACCAGAAATCTCAACGTCTGAGGGCCCCTGAGCCCCGCACCTTACTAGGGAAATATTAACTGAAGGCTTGATTAAATAGGTGAGTCTTAAGTCTAGATTTAAAGATTGGAACTGTGTCAGAATCTCAGATTGGAGCTGGAAGGCTATTCCATAATTGAGGGGCTTTAAAGGAGAAAGCTCTGCCTCCGGCTGTAGTCTTACAAATTTTTGGAACTAAGAGAAATCCAGCATTTTGGGAGCGTAAAGGGCGAGATGGGTTGTAGTAAGCAATGAGTTCACTCAGATATTGTGGGGCAAGACCATTTAACGCCTTATAGGTTAAGAGAAGAATTTTAAATTCAATTCGATGTTTAATCGGAAGCCAATGTAATGCCGCGAGAGTGGGACTAATATGATAAAATTTTCTAGCCTTAGTTAGGACTCTAGCTGCAGCATTTTGTACAAGTTGTAGATTCTTTATGGACTGTTTAGAGCATCCAATTAGAAGATCATTACAGTAGTCCAATCTTGACGAGACAAAAGCATGGACCAGCTTCTCTGGATCAGCTAATGAAAGTAAGTGTCTCAGCTTGGCGATATTACGTAAATGGAAAAAGGCAGCCTTAGTGACATTGCATATATGTGTGTCAAATGAAAGATCCGAATCAATAGTGACACCTAAGCTTTTTGCAGTAGACTTAGGTGTTACTGAAAACCCATCTAGGGTAAGGGGAATATCAGCCCAGCTGCTTCTAGCAACTTTAGGCCCAAGAATCAGCACCTCAGTCTTATCCGAATTTAGTTGAAGAAAATTAGACGCCATCCAGTTTTTAATGTCCTGGACGCAGTCCTCAATCTTGAGAGTAGTGGTGATATCATCCGGATTGGAAGATATATACAACTGAGTATCATCTGCGTAGCAATGGAAGCTAATACCATGCCTACAGATGATGGTGCCCAGTGGATGCATATATAATGAAAATAACATGGGGCCCAGTACAGATCCTTCTGGGACACCATATTTTACCTCTGAGCATTCGTTGTTTACTAGTACAAATTGGTAACGATCAGGTAGGACCTGAACCAGGAGAGTGCTTGACCTTTAATGCCAATGAGTGTCTCCAGCCTATTAAGTAGAATATTATGATCAATGGTGTCAAAAGCCGCACTGAGGTCTAGCAGTATGAGAAAAGAAATGTGTCCTTTATCAGAGGAAATTAAGAGATCATTCAGTACTTTAGTAAGTGCAGTCTCAGTGCTGTGATGGGGTCTAAATTCAGACTGAAATAACTCTGACATGTTCTGTCTGTAGGAAGGAAGAGAGTTGTGAAGAAACTACTTTCTCTAGAATTTTGGATATGAATGACAAATTAGAGACTGGCCTATAGTTGGACATTTCCTGGGGGTTAAGACCAGGTTTTTTAATTAGCGGCTTGATAACTGCAAGTTTAAATGAACTGGGAATATAGCCCAGGCTCAGAGAGCAGTTTATTATAGTGAGCAAAGGTTCTACATTGCTATGCAGTAATTATTTAAGTAAATGGGTTGGTACTGCATCAGAGCTGACCAGACAGCTGTCAAGGTGCATAGGCATGTTGCCAGGCTCTGAGATAGCACAACCAATTTTTTCCCTAATTTTATCAATCTTATCATTAAAGAATTTCATAAAATTATTACTGCTACACTCTAGTGGGATTAGTGAATTGATCATGGCTCCTCGTTAGGCTGGAAACCGTTTTAAATAGGAGTGCAGAATTGTTTTTATGTTTTTCTATTAAAGCCAATAAGTATGAGGATTTTGCTGTATGGAGGGCATGCTTATATTCAATAAGGCTGCTTTTCCATGATAGTCTAAACACTTCTAAATTTTAATTTCGCCATTTACGCTCCAGTATCCGCGCGGCTCGTTTGAGACTACGCGTGTGCTCGTTATACCATGGCACTATTCTTCTCTCAGTGGCTTTCTTATAGCGTAATGGTGCAACCTTGTCTAATGCTGTACGAAGAGAAGTCTCAACGTGCTCGGTAAAATGCTCTAGTCCTTCCTGAGCTACAGGTGTATCAATTTCTGTTAAACCAGGTAAAATATCAGTGAGCGCGGCTATGGTACTAGGTGTTATAGTTATTGTGTGTGTGAGTTCTGTCCTGTGCTCGTCTTTGTGAGTCCACGTTGTGAGTGTTTCATGTTACTCGTTTGATACTTTAGTAGCCATTGTTTACTCAAATAAACTGCGTTTATATGACTACTCATCCCGGCATCCTGCTTAGATGTTTGTCTAAAGCCACTTTATGACTCCTCATGTGTTTATCTAGCATGTGTTTACACATCTGGAAGGCTTATTTTTCTAATCTGCCATTACTAAAAATAGACAATGATGCATTGCTAAAAAAGGATGTGATGCATGTATGTGGTTTTAAACCAAAGTTAAAATGCCAGAGTTGAAGCATTTATGTAATACCTGTGTAATTACCATGTTTCAGTACAGCTTATTAACCAAGACAGTGTATGCATACATAAGCCTTTAGCTCTTATTATCTTTTAAATAAACATTGCCGTAACTGTAGTGTAAACATCCTCATGCAGTATCAGAGACACCTATTAATAGCAGATTTCCCATCTTGCCACCTGTCCCTGGAGCATCAGTGGAATTAAAGGAACAACAACAAAAAAAAAGTTTAAAAATGTTTGGTGTCTGATACTTCCTACTTTGGGTTAGCACTGGGGCTGTGAGGCTATATGTACATAAGGAGGAATGTAATTGTCTTAAACATGCACTTGATTTTTTTAGATTAGAAGTGAAAAGTTGTTTAAATCAGATTATTCCTTTAACAGAATTACCAACATGAATTCACAGGCATGCATATCAGATTTTGAAGGAAATAGAATGACCTGACGGTGTGTTTTTGTTTCTCTTTGCCTCCTTTCAGCTCATCACAGTGTATACAGTGCCAGGTATGGACCCAGACTGGCTTATTGGGGAGAGGGGCAATCAGAAGGGCAAGGTACCGGTCACATACCTGGAGCTTCTGAGCTAAACCCACACACACACACACACACACACAAAATTATGCTGATGCCCTTGGAGTTTACCCTGTAGTCCTGTTGTAATCCGGTTCCCCAGAGGTGATCTTAAGTATAACGACGTATTGCGAGAATGTAATGGAAGATGTGTATGAGCAAGTATTCACACTGTCCAAAACACTTTGGGAGATTAATGAAGATTTTGTTTTGTATTGTTCTTTTTTATTTTAATTAAAATCAACACATCTAGCTACTCCCTTAGTAAGTCAGTGGCACTGGAGACACTAATGAGTCTCATGGCAATGTTTAAATGTCTGTGACACCTGCCAATGCACAACAGAGAGCTCGATACACTACACAGACAGGTGGCTATAATTTCCTTAATTGTAGTCTTACATTTAGATTTTTGTTTGTGATCCTTTTGTTTGTCATACATTTCTCTGATGTAGAAACTACCCCACTGCCAATCTGCTTTATGTAATAGATCCTGTTAAACATATGCCTGTGTCTTTGTGTTGTTTGTGTCTTTTGATGAATATCACTGAGATTCTTGAAGAGTCAAGAAAAACCTACAAAGGGAATACAGTGGTGGGCTGAAAACATAAAGAACTGGATGTATAAATTTTAAGACAAAGATAAACTTTCCACTGGTGACAGAATTTATTGCAAGACTAGAGTCAGTCTGTTGTGTGATCATTTTTAAGAAGTAAATGTTTCCAATTTGGTGTTGAATTTGAGCATTCGATGCAGCCATTAAACAAACCTGCATGTGTCCGATATCTCAGCACTTCGTAATGTCTTTTAGGTGACATCGGCAACTTTTATTTCCCCTTTCACATAACCATCACCTGAAAGATGGTCCCTGTGCAGACGAGTAGGTGATACGATCACATTAGGTGTTGTGATGGAGTTTTGTGGTGATGGCGTTGGAGGTGTTTGTGTGCGTTTGTGTGATTTATTTTTCATTGCTTCAACCTAGAATATGAGTTATGGTGGCACAAAACTTCACATATTGGTTTTCTGACAATTCATGGCAGGAGTGTCTTTGTTTGTTTGAATTCAGTGTGGATGTAACTTTGGCAAGAGATTTGGCTGTGTGTAAGTATTTCTTGGGTCCAATTATATGTGATATTTTCTCCAGTTATTTGCCTGTAAACACAGTTCCTCTCCTCTGTTTTAACTGTTCTTACATTCATCTGTGTAATCAATGCTTGTTTCAAAAATAAGCAATGCATATTGAATGAATGAAACTTGAACACAATAAATATAGCTTTATTGAAACATTCTTTTGTGTGACACTGAAATATCTATAAACATGAGGCATAAAAGTTTCAACAGCATCATGATTTCCAACCCCTGAATCCATATTTATATACTGCTCATATATACTGTTGAGATTCTATAAAAAGAAGCGATTACTGTATCTGTTAGTGTCTATGACTGACACTAGAATTAGTTTTAGAATTAGAATTGGACTATTTTTCCAGTCCCTGAACACTTGCAGTCACTTAATAATATTGGTTTTCTTTCTGCTCCAAACACACCTAGGCAAGGTAATCACGTCTGATAGAACGTTGAGAAGTGTGGACGCATTGAGAGTCTCCGAAGGCTAGATTGGGAATCTTCTTTACTGACATTGTGTGATGCTAGAGGGTACTACATTGTTACCTGATGAACATTTTCGTAGCGTTTGTTATGCTAGTCTTAATGTGTGGAACAGTAGGTGACACTGTGCTGTAATAGCAGTGTAATACATTCACGGTGCCCTATTTTTATAAAGAATTTAAAGAATTTGAGTTCAGTGAAATATACACACACATGGTAATTGTGTACTCCCTGTGGAAAAAAAATGTGTACAGCAAACAATCTCTCAGAAGTGTTCATATTCACTGTGTACTGTAAGTACAGGAATTCTTTATACCTAGACAGGAAAAGTCTAAATACCTTTGTGCAATGTTGAACAGAAGGCATGCATTGCGAAGTCATGAAGGGAGGCAGTTGAGTCCTGGTGTAATTCCAAACTTCAGATGATCAACAATAACTGAACTTCCATTGACATATTGTGCAATCCTTTGCTTTTGTTGGTGAGTGTTCTGTCCAATGATTCCAGTGAATTGCATTGTCCATTGTGAACTCCTTGTTGTGAGGTGGGATTCCCAGGGACCGATCACATTATTAGTGTTTATTTTTAAGTGATAACAAAATGTGAGATTCAGTAAAGGCTAATGAATATTTATTGTTATTTGTAAAGACAAATTAAATAAAGGTTTATATGAGGTTAATATGTACCAATGTATGTGTTTTTCTTACACTTACATGTGTTGAACTAGACTTGGAAACTGATGGAAAACTGGGTCATGGGTCATGGAGCTTAAATGAACACCTTCAACCCATCAACTAAACACATCAGTCCAAAAACTCTTGGGATTCAAACTTTTGGCATGCTTTAAAATAACCAGACAATTGTTTTAAGGTCAACATGAATTCCTCGAGCATGACAGTGACACACATATTTGCTTCAGTTTTTATTGTTGTTAAATAGTGTTTGTTTAGTTTCAGCCAAAGTTGGAAATTCCCCTCTGACCCTGCTTACGTGTGTTAGTAGTAAAATATTTGTTTGTGATAAACTCCATATGTTACTTATTTGACAGAACTCTTGCCTAAGATAAATCTGACAGTCATGCTATCTTAACATGAACACACCAACTCTTATCGACTCCATGACCAGAAACGTACCACTACCAGCATGAGCCTAAATGCTTTCTCTGATAGCCTGCTGACATGTTAGTGGACAAGTGCTATAATTAACATCCTCTGAGTAAAAATGTTTCTGTCACGGTACAGCCCCTGACTCCTCCCTCAGGAGTGTCTGTGTGTGTTTACGTCCATCTGTGTCAACATGTGATTACGCTCGTGTGTGTATATGTCAGCATCTGTGATTCATGTCACCTGTTGCTTGTCTTGTTAACGTTGTGTCTTGATTATGTTTATGTATTTAAGAGTGCATGTTGGTCTTCATCCTTGTCAGTCTTTGTCTGACTATGTCCCTGTGAGTGTTCTTTGTTTCATATGTCTATTAGCACTAAGCACTATTGTTAAAGTAAAGCATCCAGCCTCACCCCCACGCCTTACAGCATAATGCTCAAGTAATGGCATGATGAATGTATTTATAATGTCTTTATTCATTACACCATCAATGTCAACCTTCCTTATTTATCAAACACATCTACATAGTTCTTAAATATGTAATGTCCAGGAATCAACAAAACTACTGAAGACATTTTTGGGATATGTTAACACCCACCTACAAAGAATGTCAAAAGGTGAGACCCAGAACACCCATGTGGGCGTGGAGGTAAGAATCCGTTCAGAATTTGTCATCAGACTACCCTATGAGTATAGATCTTCCCAGACAGTCAAAGGCAGAAGTGAAGCATATTGCGTCACAGACACCAAGTCACCCAAGTCTCCCATGCTTACCCATTCCTGACTAGTCTTAGCATGACTTGTAATTCAGAACTGTAGCGTGGAATGTGAATAGAATAAGCAGAAGCAGATATACTGTTGGTTCTCCTGCTAGTTCTGTAGCAGATCAGTACAAGATAGACCCTCTTGTACAAACATGCCACCGGGGTAGCCATTGAGTCACTCATAGTCTCAACTACCACTAATGGTCTAGTCCAAATAGACCATTAGCTGGAATGCCCTGTTCTTTTTGCATCTTTAACATTCTTGCACAGCATGTAATATGCAGATATTGAATGTGACTGCGTAACTAGTGACACGTAGCAGCCGACTTTTTCTGAATGACTAACTGTCATTCTAAACATTAGAATGGTTTCATTGTAATTATCAGCCTGTTTCAAAAAGATTCAAGTGTCTGAATCCACAGTGTGTTACCTATGCCTATTGTGGCATTCTGAGCAGTAGAGGATTCGAAAAGCTGACTTATTTAGAAAATGCTTAAACTATTTTGCAAAATTATTTAAAAAATGAGTGTGAATTGCATCAGAACAAAGAGCATTCAGGATGTGTCAACCATGTATGCTTTTGTAATGCTAAATGAAGTAATGATTATGGGTATACAGCAGAGTGGAACATAATATAATATAATAATAATGATATAATAATATAACACAAATATATCTCATCTCCAGACGTGACCATTTGGAGAGGAAGCAGTGAATGGAGTTAAATGGTACATTCTGAGCCTGTCTCACTGACAGGACTAGCGCTGACATAAACTGGATATAGCAGGCAATAGACAATTACTTTGTACTTAAAAATCACCTACCACTTTCACTTGTCTCGACTTATTTCAGCAAAAAACTGCAGCCAGTAAAGTTATCAGTAGTGAACAACAACAACAAAAATACTATGCTCATCAAACAGTTAAGTAGCACTATTTTAAAGGATGCCATATTTTAAGGTTTGATTAGCATCTTTGTTTACAAATGTGTAAAGATATAATGAGATATACATGCAAGACCAGTCTTAATAGTTTGCGAGCACTATGTTTAGTTTTAAATGGACTTACATGCCTAACATATTTAGTAGAGATGGTAGGATCTATACCAGAAACACAAATAAACCAGTTATTATTCATATTACCCTGAACATGAACATATGCTTGAAGAGCTTTTCCAATTTTACTTGTAAAGTAAACGATGACCTTTTGGTTTGTTTGGGTTTTTTCACAAAGAAATAGGAACTAAATGAACTAGGAACTAAAGGAATTAAAAGCTGTTTTAACAGTGTAGGTCAGGACATTTTTCACACTGACCTGGAGAATATGGCTCGGACAGATCTCCACAGTAACTACGTTATGGTAATTCTCTGGCTATTATTCTGCCCTCAGACAGCTGTGTGAGGAAGCTGGGGGACGTGTGCAGGGTTTCAGTTCCAATGCCATGGACTGAGGCTCCAGTTGATGAAAAGAGATCCAAAAGAGAGACACCCCAAAATTATTTTAGATTTTGATATTTACCAGCAACATTTTCATGCCTTTTTAAGATCATCGTTTAAGACATTTAAGAACATAGGTTGGGAACTTGTTAACAAATTACAAATGCTACCTAATACGAATAGTTAAGACATGACTATATGCACAAATTCTACAAATACACAGAAAGTTATTCCATGAAATTTAGTATTCAATTTTTTTCCCACCACAGACCATCCACACAGCATAGTGGAAAAGTGTTGAACAGAACATTTCTGTTGAAGAAGAGCACTTCTCCTCTTCAACTTTTTTAAGGTGGCTCATGTTTTGTCTGATTTATTAACACAGCTACTAAAATAAATAGCATGAAAGCATCAATTGTTATCACCCCAATTCTTGCTCATGCACTACTGCAGGAGATATCTGTTCTTTCCCTGCTCAGACATGTATAGTTGCAAAAAAAAAAGAATTGCAAGAATGACTAAACCACAATTATTTGTGATAGTTGTATCATCCAAGTCTTTTATTGAGTACAATATCCACACTGGAGGCTAGAAAAACGTGAACCCTTGAATTTAATAACCTGTCGATCTTCCTTTGACCGCAATCACCTCCCCCAAATGTTGCAATTTCATCACCCAGCATCTCTTCAGCTTCAGGCACGTGGGCAGTTGTGCTTAAAGGTATTTAGTGTGACCTCCACTTATACTTGACTTGAGCAATATCAGGAAAAGACAAAATCTAAAGATCTCTGGGAAGTGTTGAAAGAAGCCTGGCTGTGATGGGCGAGGGAGTGCAAAAAAAAGAAGGAGGCGATCGCGCCAGTCTCAGGGAAAATGGAGGATTTAATAGATAAAGCGCACCAATGCAAAACAATCCAAATTAAGGATACAATAACCGACAGTCAACTGGTACATAGACAAGACTCCCTAATGGGCCTGCCCACCTCAGGGACGAACACAATGCAAACAGCAACAAGACAACATCGATTACTGCCGCTGCTGACAGGGGTGGCCGGCAGGGGGCCTCCGTGACCTGACACTGGCATAATAGAAGACTTCAGGAAACCTCAGGACAGCCTTACCAAAGGTTCAACATGTCCTTAGTGCCAAGGAAGGTCACACTAAATATTGACCTTTGCTGCAAAAGCCATTTTCTTAAAAGGTTTGCGTTCAAATGTCCCATATTTTTTATTGTCTCTTAATAAAGAGACTGAGAAATCGTCATTATACCATTGTTAAAACACAAAATGTAATGGTGGCCTACATTTACATTTACATTTACATCAGACCATATTTTATTAGCAAACAATGCAGAAGTTCAAGTAAATCCATCATAAGGTTCAATCACTTTTTCTTGCAGCTGTAATCAGCTGAGCATTAGGGAAACCAAAACAAGGTTTGCTGATGATTTCACTGAACTCCTTCTGACCATCAGAATAAAGGAATTGTCCACTGGCAAAGCATTTTAATGTTACTGGACATTTAATTAATGACACCAGTAGTTCAAATGGCAGCAGCAGAGAAAATAATTCATATATACTCTTGGAACTTTAGAATCCCGTGGAATGAATGAATGGGGAACCATGCATTTTGGTTTATGTGTGTGCACAGCAGTGCAGTACAGCAGCAATTAAAGTGAATATTGATGTCCTCACACCACCCCATATTTTTTGTTTGGGTTATTGTTATTATTATTTTGTGTACATAGTCCACCCCAAACCTGGAGTCTCATTACAAAAGTAAGTTTGACATAAGTCTTCTGAAAGCTCTCTACACTTTTTGCTCAGGCTGCTGGTCATTCAAATGGACAGAATCAAGACCATAAGAATCTTGTCAGGAAAAAAAATTGGAAATCATCCATAGAATGTGTTTATTTTGTTACCCCGAAACTTTCTAGCAATTGCCACAACTGCTGCTATAATTAATATAAAAACATAATTGGATCTTATGAATCTTTTCTCTGAAAAATGACTTCACACTGGAACAGCAGTTGGCGAAGGACAGAGAAGGAAAATGATTCCAGTTATTATTTTAATAAGCAGTTTAATTAATCCCACACATTTCACTATAATGGAACATCAGCATAAAAGTAAGTTTTAACATAAAACATTTTAATAGGCCATACCTGCTGGCATCATTATGAAACCCATTCAATTTCCCATCATTAAAAGCTCAGAAACCCTTCCTTTATCGACTTCTTTTCTAAAACATATTCTACATGTGACTTTCTTATGGATACTTAGTATGCATGCAATCATGTTATTTAATAACAGTTTGTACAGTGTGGTTCAAAAGAACAACATCTATCAGAACAAACAAGCAAGGGAAAAAAAATACAAGTGTCATTCAAATAAAGTTTCGTTCAAATAAATCAGCAGGTTAGCTATTGGCTATTACTACTTGTCTTTGGTTTTCACTGTTGCTAATATGCAGATTAGTGCTTCAAAAGCTAGTATAAGTCTTTAATAAATATTTGAGAACAGTTAATTTAATAAATATAAACCTGAAAATATACGCATAACTGCTTAACCAAACCCATTAACTGATACCCATTAATACCAATATGTACATAAACCTAGCTACCGCCCTAGCCAGGTGACATCAAAGTAGGTCTGCATACTAATAAGGTCATAATTAATTGAGCTTGCTATAACTTTGATCTCAGTATTTGCTTGTAGATTCACCACTCTGATTAGATCAACAGACTGGTACCAATTGTTTTCACAATGCATTTTGTCTGTGCTTTCTATTACATTCCTCCATTTGGGGTAGCTAGAATGGTACTGCATAATGCTACTATACAAAGTTAAAAGCTCTTTCGCCTTACAATGACCCTCAGGTATACGGTAAAATACTCTCAGATTGAGAAAGTATTGCCCTTTTCTGGGGATAATAAGAGATGTGTTGCTGTCTGTCAAATTGTATAAGTCAGAGCCTTGCCACTGGATAACGTAAGCGTCTTTCTGCTTGACAATTACGGCAGAATTCTGTTTTCTTGCGGCTTTAAAAGAGAAAGACAAAATCAGATATATTGGTCAGACTAAATTTGATTCACACACACACACACACAAATGTAATGACTGTACAGAGTTGCTTACTCTGCAGATGTACGGAGGGTTTAGCTGAATGAGTGAACTGTGCCTTTACACCTGTTACACCTGCTAAACAAAATAAACTAAATTTACACACAGTGAATATAAAATGTGCATGACATAAAACATTTTTGCTGTATCTATGTAGAACAATCAATGGCGAGGTAAAACTCACGATTGTCTGCCAGTTGCTCCTGAATGGGTGCATCCTAGAATAGATCGGAAAAAGGTCATATTAACTTCTGTGTAAATGGCAAGCATATTTTTCATACTAGTAAAAACAAACAACCCCCCCCCCAAAAACAAACAAACAATACCCTTACACCCAGCGTCAGTCCAAAGCAAAAGTAAACTAGTGGATTCAAACACAACCCCTTTCCGTCTACGGCTACACTAGCTGTGTCATTTATTGACAGCACGAGGTGGGACTTGGTAACATGTTTAGGTACCTTGTTTGCGTGTCCCGAGACCTGTAGCCAAAGGAAAGTAGCGAAGAAAGTTAGAAGCAAGAATCCTGTTGCCCAGCGGGACCGGGTCTCCTGTCGCTTAATCTCTCGGAAGTGCTGCACCAGTACTAGGAACATTTCTCCTTGTTCATTCGCCATCTCACAATCGCCGCTATTGGTGTTTGCCATCTAACACGGTGCTAGTAATCTCCCTGTGCCTATATATTTTTGACCACGTTCTGCACCTCACTGGTAATTCTTTATATACTTCGGTATCGCAACATGGACCGCCCCAATATCAATCCAGCCCTGCCCATCAGCCAAAGCACTACATCGAAAGGGAAAATCTCGATGTCCAAATAGGAAGGACACAAACCAAACGTATTACAATAACTACGACTTCCACATCCTTGCACATTCCAGACATTAAGGAATTGTTGGAAGTTTTCTCTCGATTGCAACACGGGAATATGAAAGAAAGAAAGAAATTATGATCAGTAGACTGCATGCAATTCATATTTCAAATCGTAATGAACATAGATCAGTACACAAAATATCTTGAGTGTTTCGTCATATTGTACAAACACCAAACCACTAAAACTCAGGACTGTTCTGGTTATTTAAAGAGTTTATTCAAAATAATTGTACTGCTTAAAGAAGCATTTCGCGCAAAAAGTACTGGATTTTTTTCTTTTCTTCACATTATCAAAAGAGAATAATAAAAGGATTATTTACTTTAAGGACATTTCTGCTAAACTATCTTTAGAAAATAAATTCCGGTGAATGCCTTTGCCATTATCAACTAAATATTTTGACGCGATCCAGCAGGAAACGTATCTACGAGGAACATTTTTATGCAAACATGGCAACTAACAATTTTATAACCCAGATGCAAAGTCAAAAGCAAAGTTACTTCAATTTATAAGTAATCCAGTGTCCAATAGTAGTAGACCAGTGCCCGGTAGTAGTACATTGCCCATGTGACAGGCGAGGGAGTGCAAAAAAAGAAGGAAGCTATCATGCCAGTCTCACCAGTGCCCATGACCCTTATGAACCTACGACACTGAGCTTACTAAGTTAGGCTATTAGCCTAATTATGTTATGGTCATTTTTTTCATTTTCATTTCAAGTTGTATACGAGTATATGTATATTTATATGATAAAGATGATAAATGATCAAATGTTATATATATATATATACTAAATGTTATTCTATAGTCGATCAAATGATTACACAGTTTTCTGCTAGGAAATAATTTATTTCTTATAATTAATAATTAATATAATTAATTTCTGACAATGATTGTATTAAAGCAACAAGAATAATTCTTATTCTTAAGAGCCCTAGATTTCTTGATGGTCAGTAATAGTAGTCCAGGGCTGTGTAGATACAGCC
The DNA here is from genome assembly GCA_020368025.1 of Brachyhypopomus occidentalis. Lineage (NCBI taxonomy): Eukaryota > Metazoa > Chordata > Actinopteri > Gymnotiformes > Hypopomidae > Brachyhypopomus > Brachyhypopomus occidentalis. The sequence continues at coordinate 326,996 of JAGXOD010000032.1, forward strand.
ATAGCAGGGGGGTGTTTGGGGTGGTGAGAGGGGCCAGGGCAGTGGGTTGATCCATAGCTGGTTAGGCAGGAGGTGGCTGGCCCAGGGTGGATAGCAGGAAAGGCTCGTCTCTCATTGTCTCAGTATTTCCCATGCAGCCATTTAGAAAAAGAAAAGGGACAGTTATCTCTGTCTGGGATTATATGTGGGATTATATGTGCCTCTAGTAATGTAAGTGTCTTTCTAAGCCCCTAGGGGTACTCCACTCCGAACACAAATTATATACTGAAGAGTACACCAAGGACAAAGGAGATGTCAGTGCATGATCTTTTTCAACGAAATTCTAAGTGGTTCCTCTCAAAGACAGCACACGTACAGAGCCGGGAGCCTCGGGAGAGGCTCTGTGTGGTTTAGCTTGCAGCCTAGCACATAGTCTGCCTCTCTTGCCCCGTTTTTGTCTACGTACTCTTCTCTGCCTCCGTCGGTGCTGGTGCGGGATGATGATGTACACTCGTCAATTAATTTGTACATCTCTGGGGTTCATTAGATGAGATTTATTCTTCTGTTTTCATTTTATTCATTAAGTAATAAACACATGGTGAATGTTAACTTGCATCCCAGCTCGTTTCTAGTTAGTCATACTAAATGTCTACTAGCCTGTCTCCCTCTAAGATGCAAATATTTATCAGTCCTGCTAGGTAAAGACACATGCTTTCTCCAAGGGAACCTGTTTACATGTCCTCACTGGCCAGCTGAATTGATGTATATACTTGAGCAAAGAGATGCCAGAGATTATACTCCCATAAAGGGTGAGTTCCCTTCACCAGGATGATTCAGACTCTGCTCCCAGACAGGCACTTGAGAACCCATGAATTGGACAGCACTCTCACTGTCACTACACCCTCAACAAATTGTTCTCCTGACCAAGCATCTTGGTGATTAAGCTAAAGCTCTCCAATAACATATAGTTTAACACTATTTGTCTTTATGCACCATTATACTATATACTTTCTTACCTCTTTGTAAAACCATGGGAACTATTTATTTTGTTCAGTACTGTGGTGATTTGTGTGTCTACATCAATTTGTTGCAAATCTTTCATCTCAAAGGAGCTGTTGGTGGTAATCCAAGTTATTATTGTTATTAATAAAATAATTTAATAAAAATGTACAAGGCTAATAAAAGTACCATGAAACCCACCATTTCAGGCAGTCTGAGCCATTAACTTGACGTACTGTATTTTATGGTTACTTCCTCATCGCTCACTTAATCATTTTCACCAACATCATTGACCTAGATGAACTTACACAATTGAAGCATGTTAATTGAAAGTAAAAGTGAAGTTATTGTGGACCTAACAAAAATCTGCAATAGATCACTGGTCCCTCTTATACTTACAGAACGCCCTCCCTGTACATTAAGCGGTATTTGACCAATCCCAGATGAAGGTCTCCTGCCGGACCCTGGAACCCCAATCTTTGCTTTCATCCTGCCCACTTCCTCGTCAATAATCAGATGGCGTCTTTCCTTTTTGAGTTTGTTCTTCTGTACCAGGAAAATAAATAACTATGTTCATATAATTCGTCAACATTAGATTTTAAAAGGAAATACAACATATGTTTATATGGGTGCACAGTGACATTTACTGGTCAGAGGGAGTATAGCGCATTTTATAGCGCGGCCTCGTACTATTCGCTGCTGAAAGGGTAGGGTAGGCTCGTGAGTCTTCACTTCTCTATTTAACCATTTATGAGTTTCGTTACTTTCAGGCAGTAATTAATATGTCGAAATGATACAGAGCGTATGCTTTAGTTTTACTAGTGTTGCTTGTGTTGTATTACTAAAAAAGATTAACGAGACGTAATTTTTTTCCCGACCGCAGCTAGTTATGCTAGCTGTGTGATCCATGTGGTCTGATCTCTATATTAAACTAATACGACTAATTTGGTATGGTATAGAGACGCACAGCACTGAGTGGCTGCTGTATTTTCCCAGACTGAACGCAAACAGGCTCCAGCAGATGTAATTCAAGTAAAGGTTCAGAACCAGCTGATTGTGGTGCTCGCTTTATTGAGGGACCAGAAGAAGGGGGTTACACTTCAACGACTCAAGGAGAGCCTGAGGACCAGTAAAAGAAAGGGCAACATAATAGTACTTAAAACAAACAAAAATGTTTGCAACATAATTTTATATGCAGAATAAAATTACGATATATTTGAACAAAATTTAAAAAAATGTAGTAATAAGAATGCAAAATACAAAGAAATCATTAGCTAACGTGAATGAGCTACGTTTTTAAGAGAGACAACTGTAAGAATGAAATGTTCTAGCTCATTCCTATCCAAACATGGAACCACCTTACATTCCTGATTTGATCTGAATGTCCATTCACATAAGTTGGAAAGGTGCCATTTACCCATTTCTTTTACTAGAGAACCAATGAAGAACCCCCCCTTTTAAGGGTGTAGTTAAAAAGCCCAGTGAAATCAGACTAAATCATTTCATGCAAGGGGTGAGGGTGCCTGTCCTCAGATATTATATATAGGCTAGGACACACAATTCAATCCATCAATCAACCGATTTTCTTTCTCCCAAAACATTACAAAATCTTTTACAAAATTATTTACACTCCCCTGGGCAGAGTCCTGGACAGACTAACCCTAACAAGACGTCAACCACGCCCCAGTCGGTCACAGGACCCTCACACCCTAGCAGAATCTGGCTGCTTTCCCCCACATACAGGCAGTGTGTGCAGGCTACCTCCCCGGGGAGCGGCTATCCTCTGGACAAACCTCTCATCTCGGGGCTGACCCCTGCCCCTAGCATGCCAGGAGTGCTAGGGACCATGACCTGGTTTCCCCAAGCATGAGCAAGAGCGCTTCAGACCGGAGCCCTCTAGTCCCCAACACATACTGGGACTTCCCAAGGGGACTCTAAGACCAGGGATCCCTCAAGGTCCAGGAGTGCTGCTTTCCACCTACGGGGAGAAACACCTGCAAAGAAGACTCACACACACACACGCACGCACACACACACTGTGCATATGCCCTGGCCCTTCTAGCCAGGGTTTATACACATACATATATACTGACCCAGCTCCACCCCGACTTCAAACAAAACCTCCACAACAAACATACATCACGCAGGCGAACACTTACCACGAGACATGACCATAAATGAAGGGAAAAGAAAAGGAGCGACTCTAGCGACTTCCGAAAGGCTGGTTATTCTGTGAAGTGCAAAATAAAAAGGTAAGTGAACACGCCAGTCTCAGGGACAAGGGAGGGTTTAATGAGTAAAGTGCACAACACAAAACCTGCGACATAATCCAAATCAAGGAATAACCAGCAGTCAACTGGTACAAAGACAAGACTGTCACGTCTGGCTCCACCCCCCCCTTCATCTACCAGCTGTCATTCTCTGTCCTGGTCCACTTGTAAGTGTTTTCCCCTCCCTAGTCCCGCCTTGTTTCCTGGTCTCCATGGTTTCCCTTCTGTCTGTCACACCCCTGTACCTTGTGTCCCTGCCTGTCATTAAAGGTCTCTCCTGTCTTGTTTTAATCAGTGTATTTTATTCCCTCAGTTTCTCCTCCGTGTTGGTCATTGTTTGTCATTGCAACATTCTGGTTGAGTTTGCATCGTTTTAGCTGACAGGAGTGGCACCCGGTGTCTTCTGCTGCTGTAGCCCATCTGCCTCAAGGTTCGATGTGTTGTGCGTTCAGAGATGCTCTTCTGCATGCCTTGGTTGTAACGACTGGTTATTTGAGTTACCTTTGCCGTTCTATTAGCTCGAACCAGTCTGGCCATTCTCCTCTGACCTCTGGCATCAACAAGGCATTTGCGCCCACAGAACTACCTCTTATTCTCTGTAAACCCTAGTGATGGTTGTGTAGATCAGCAGTTTCTGAAATACTCAGACCAGCCCGTCTGGCACCAATAACCATGCCACATTCTTCTCCTAGCGGGCCGCCCAATGGAGGATGGGTTCCCTTTTGAGTCTTCGTCCTCCCAAGGTTTCTTCCTAAATTCCTGCCATCTTAGGGAGGCTTTCAGAGGTAAAGAATACACATGGACTTTTATGCCACAGGGCGGCATGGTGGTGTGGTGGTTAGCACTGTGTCCTCACAGGAAGGCGATCTGGGTTCGATTCTTGGTCTGGGCTGCTCTGTGTGGAGTTTGCATGTTCTCCCTGTGCCTGCCCATAAACACACTCCTAAACCTTGTGGACAGCCTTCCCAGAAGGGTTGAGGCTGTTCTAACTGCAAAGGGTGGACCAGCATCATATTGAACCCTATGGATTAGGAATGGGATGTCACTTAAGCTCATATGTGAGTCAAGGAAGGTGAGCAATATAGTGTATGTAGTCAAGTGTTCTTTAAAAATGCTGTAAAATTGAACATTTGTCTTCTAAAGTCTGTGCAATCTGTTAGTTTTGAGAAACGTGGTCTGTGGAATAAAAAAAAAATTCTTGTGATTTTACTAAAATGTTTGTATATAAAAAGCAAATGGGAAGTGAAGAAAGAAAAGTGAGAACTTCACTCTAATTCTGCTGTCTGGGCTTCTGCTGGTTGAGTGAGAAGAATAAATCCATTCATAAAACACCACCCTCTGTCCCAAAGGAAAACATGAGCGAGTATATAAGACACCAAGATATTTGTTTGTTAGATGTCTTGTTAGACGTCAATCAATCAATCATAATTTATTTATATAGCGCTTTTTACAACAGTTGTTGTAGATGTAGATGTGCCATTTAATGCTTGATTATTCACAGTTCATATCTGCACATATCTGCAGTTCATATCTGCACATATCATCATAAAATATTTATACCTCTTTCACTTTCTCCCAAACAGTAAATTCCTCAATTCTCAATGATTTTACCAGTCAAAAGATTTTGCAATAACAGGAAATCACAAGAACACTAGCATTAGTCATCAGACTTTTAGTTATCATGTTGTATTACTGTTTCTTGAGGCTACGCCATTTTTTTCCTTTCCCCTATTAGTTTGGCATTGATCATAGAGCCAATGGCTGAAGGAATGTGAGGCTACTTAGACAATGAGACGAGGTCAATGCCTGGCCGCTTAGTCACTGACATAAAGTGAAGAAAAAACAAAGCATACTTACAGTTATGGTCCACATTATAGGCATCATGTAGAATATTTCTTCAAGCACTTTATTGAACCCTGAGCAGGGCTGTTTAGCCTGGGTGAGCACTATCCTCTGATCTGATAAGGTCCTCATTCTCTTGTGAGCTACATTTTGGCATTTAAATGGAATTTAAATTAAATTAGGCATTTAAATTGAGAAGCTTCTTGAAAACATCAGTGACTATTGGGCATAGTATATCTAGATATTTTTTATAATATTCTGCTTGGAAGCCATCTACACAAGGTGACTTCCCAGTTTTCATACATATAATAGCCTTAATAATAATCGTACTTCTGCTTCTGTTATAGTAACATCCAAACTATTTTTCCCTCTTGAGAGAGCTTTGGTAATATTACCATCTGAAAAAAATGATTCAACTCAAATTTTAGTTTACAAATCATCATATCGGTCAACCTCATGTTTCTCCAATGTAGCAGTCATGGTACCGGAGACCTGGAGGTGACCACAGTCTCACTGAGACATTGCTTTCCACCCAAGTCATTGTCAGTGATCACATGACATGGCTGGATGACAGCATCAACATCTCAGATTCCCAGAAGACTCAATGACTGGAGGCCCCTGAGCTCCACACAGTAGAATACTAACTGAAGGCTTGATTAAATAGGTGAGTTTTAAGTCTAGACGTAAAGATTGGACCTGTATCAAAGTCTTGGGTTGGAGCTGGAAGGCTATTCCATAACTGAAGCTTTAAAGGAGAAAGCTCTGCCTCCGGCTGTAGTCTTACTAATTTTTGGAACTAAGAAATCCTGCATTTTACAGTTACATGCTGGAATTCACTGAGCTCCTGAGAGCAACTGATTCGTTCACTGAGTCTGACTGCCTAGCCCAGCAGGCTATGCATAGTTGCCATAGATCCTCCTCTCCTGATTACTAAGCCGCCTGTTTCTCATTATACGGAACTATATAAGTCTAGCTACACCAAGTATTCAGTGCCAAGTATTGCCCACACTTTCTAGTCAAGCATACTGAGTGTTTATATCTGCATTCATCTATGGTTTGACCTGGTTTGTTTGATACTTTGATTCTTTGGATTAGCCCCTTTGTACTGTTGCATGATTTAATTTGCTTTCTGGCTTTATCGACTTGGAATACCCCTGACTGCCCTTTTGGATTGTGTGTGTCTGCTGCTATCTCCCAATGTGACGCCTTTAACCTGTGGTACGAGACTGCCTCGTTTATTAAATACTATACAGCTGAGTCTGCAAGCGTCTGTGCCTTAGTCATGTACCCAGTGTCTCATAACTAAACAAATGTTAGATTGAATTTATATATTATTTTACATGTTTGTATTCATAATTAACATGTGTTATGAAAAATCCAAGCTCTGCCTGCGTGTGCCTCCATTTATTCAATCATTTGTAAGCAAGTTTACGCTGATGTGGTAGGCCTGATCACTGCACTGGAACAGAGATAACTAAAGGATTGATAGGACCAGAAAGAAGCATAAACCCACCTGTTTGTGATGGAACAGAAATGTAAAATAAGTATTGTGTCTGTTTTTTTTGTGGCCAATTGGTTAAAATCATCTTTGTTTCTAATGACCAATGAAGGGTCACAACATCCATGTCAGGACCTTTAAAACATTATGGCTGCCAAGAATGCCAAAATGCTCCCCACCAATGAACTCTAAAACATCACTCAGACTTTGATTTCTTGATCAAGGTTAAAGAAGACACTCATATTCACTACGTTTCAAAATAGGCATGTCGATAAATTATACCAACAAGAACTGGTGAGTGTGATAATAGGCAAGTGATTGAAATTGGGAGAGTGGTTGAGGACTTATTTGCCACTATCTTTTCTGCCCAATGTAAACTTAATCCAAATCGTTTTTCAAAAGTGCCTTTTCCTGCACTTGTAATGCCGCTTGTCTTTCTCGTGTTGTCACAAGTGTTGTCCTATGGTTTCCCTTTAAACCACTTCCCAACTTGCAGTATGTCCAGACCTCTGCTAGATGCTGCACTACACAGCCATGCTGAAAAACCAGCCCACATTAGTCAGCTACATTGGCTATGCATAGCATGACACAGTTCAAAATATTAATTTCCACCTACAAAACTATTCTATGCCTTACTCCCACATATTTATCTGACACTGATTGGCTAATCATATAGTATATTTAACTGTCCACTGTGAGCAATAGATCATTTATATTATTTATCGTTTATTGTCTTCAGAACTCTAGAATGCACATTTTTCTTGTGATTTTACTAAAATGTTTGTATATAAAAAGCAAATGGGAAGTGAAGAAAGAAAAGTGAGAACTTCACTCTAATTCTGCACTCTGGGCTTCTGCTGGTTGAGTGAGAAGAATAAATCCATTCATAAAACACCACCCTCTGTCCCAAAGGAAAACATGAGCGAGTATTTAAGACACCAAGATATTTGTTTGTTAGATGTCTTGTTAGACGTCAATCAATCAATCATAATTTATTTATATAGCGCTTTTTACAACAGTTGTTGTAGATGTAGATGTGCCATTTAATGCTTGATTATTCACAGTTCATATCTGCACATATCTGCAGTTTATATGGCACATATCACCATAAAATACTTGAAAATATTTATACCTTTTTCACTTTCTCCCAAACAGTAAATTCCTCAATTCTCAATTATTTAACCAGTTATAAGATTTTGTAATAACAGGAAATCACAAGAACACTAGCATTAGTCATCAGGCTTTTAGTTATCATGTTGTATTACTGTTTCTTGAGGCTACGCCATTTTTTTCCTTTCCCCTATTAGTTTGGCATTGATCATAGAGCCAATGGCTGAAGGAATGTGAGGCTACTTAGACAATGAGACGAGGTCAATGCCTGGCCGCTTAGTCACTGACATAAAGTGAAGAAAAAACAAAGCATACTTACAGTTATGGTCAACATTATAGGCATCATGTAGAATATTTCTTCAAACACTTTATTGAACCCTGAGCAGGGCTGTTTAGCCTGGGTGAGCACTATCCTCTGATCTGATAAGGTCATATCTGTATCAATGCTACTTTTTGGCATTTAAATGGAATTTAAATTAAATTTGGCATTTAAATTGAAAAGCTTCTTGAAAACATCAGTGACTATTGGGCATAGTATATCTAGATATTTTTTAGAATATTCTGCTAGGAAGCCAACTGTGGTAGTGAGGGGGAGTGTGGACCTTACTACCCAGGGTCTGAGTAGGGAGAGGGGCCCATAAAAATCCTGATTTTTTTTTTGCCATTTATAGGGGCCCAATGGCCCAGAATTTGCTGCTACGCCCCTGTGTGCATGTATATGTTTGTCTATGTAAGTGTACTTCCATGTGTGTTTCGTAGCGTGTGTATGTGTCTGTGCTATTTGGATCACCCGTCCCTTTGCCAAATGGGAAACAATGGAAGGGTAGGAAGCAGGGCAAGAAGCACTGTCCTGGCTGACCTCCCACCCCAGTAGTGCAGGTTGGCTCCCTGAACATGCAGAGGAGAGCGAGCTATGGTCTGTATGACTGTGGGGACTCCCCTTAACCCTCCTCCAAGGGAGAGGAATTCCTTTTGGACTATAGTGTGTACGACCATGGGGATTCCCCTGAACCCCCCCCCCCTGAGGTTCCCCTCTGCGTCTCAGTGAGGAACCACATGGAGATTGGGGAGTCTCTCCGTGCGCCTCCTAAGGATGCTCCTGAGACCGAGGTGTACTCCCCAGCGGATTCTGCGACCGGTGTATCCTTCCTGGCTTGTTCCAAGTCCCAGGCACATCCCCCTATGGCTCTCAAAGCTGGTGTACACGTCCTGGCTGTGCCTGAGTTTGGGGGGCGCTTGTCTGCCACTCCCAGAGGCAGCAGGGGTCCAAAATGGACCCAACCTGCTGCTGCTCCGGCGGGGTTACGGTCTCAAATGAGCACCGGGGTCCCAGCTTGGAGTCCTGGAAATTTTGTGTTTGTCCCTGTCTCTGTCCCTGTGTGTGTCTCTTCCTGTGTTTGTTCCTAACCTATAGTTTCTCTTTATACCCCTGCCCATAACCATGCCTGTTGTTGTGCTGTTGATGTCCCCTTCTGTGTTCCCAGGGAGGCTATTTTAGGTTGCTGCGTTCGTTAACGGTTGTTCTGTGCTCTGGTCCCGCCCTTTGTTGCGGGTCTGGGGTCAAACTTTAGATTATTGTAACTCGTTACTGTCAGGATGCTCAAATAGGAATATAAATAAACTTCAAGTAGTTCAAAATGCCGCAGGCAGAGTTCTAACTAGAACTAGGAAATTTGAACATATCAGCCCAGTCTTATCGGCCCTGCACTGGCTCCCAGTAAAATTCCGTATTGATTTTAAAATTATTCTATTGACTTATAAAGCACTGCATGGACTTGCTTCTGACTACCTCCAAGATCTCTTATTATGAACCCCCGCGTCCACTACGATCCCAAGGTGCTGGCCTCTTATTAGTTCCATCAATTAATAAGGTAACAGCAGGGGGAAGAGCCTTTTCTTATAAGGCCCCCCAACTATGGAATAGTCTTCCAGAATGTGTCCGGGACTCTGGCACAGTCTCAATCTTTAAGTCTAGGTTGAAAACTTACTTGTTTGATCTAGCATTTGGTAATTAATGTGCCCCTTTAGATAAGGTAACAGATCCAGGGGTTCATGGGCAAAGGGTTTTTATGGCAAACTGGGGCTCTGGTGCTGTCATCCTATCACTGCACGCGGTCACTCAAGTTTGTCGACGGTGTAGTGGATGGATGCCAGTGTCTCAGGATGCTCCCAAGTCTGTGTTACCTTCTGGTTCTGCCCTTTAGCTAGGCTGTAATAATTTAATTGCCGGAGTCGCTGCCACACTCCAGAAATGTTTACATTTACTTTGTCTAACATACAAGCATCTAGGAGATGGTCTGGCTTGCCAGTGGATGTGCCGATGCCGTGGTTGGATGTGCCATTATCGCAAGAGGACGCGCTGATGCCAACTCCCACCTGAGACTCATCTACTCTGAAGGGACTGTGACTACTCGGCCTGGAATTAGAATCATAACTACAGGATTATATCTGGACTATACATGAACTGTGAATGTGGACATTGCTAGCGGGCCGCCCAATGGAGGATGGGTTCCCTTTTGAGTCTTGGTCCCCCAAGGTTTCTTCCTAAATTCCTGCCATCTTAGGGAGTTTTTCCTTGCCACTGTCGCCTTTGGCTTGCTCATTAGGGATCTGGACCCACGCAATTTGTAAAGCTGCTTTGTGACAACATGTGTTGTAAAAAGCGCTATATAAATAAAATTGAATTGAATTGAATTGAAAACTGCTGGTGCTGTGCACTCCGGGAGGAGGCACCTTTGGTGAGGGGGGTCTGTCACAGTAAAGCCCCTGGCTCCTCCATTAAAGTAGCTCTTCTCTTTACCAATAGTTTCCTTGAGCTATACATTTTCATTTTGCCTCACATATCATTTCTGTGCATCGCATATAGTAGTTTTTCCTTCTGTTGTACCCCTATTTAGATCTAAAAATGATTTAATATCCTCACCCAATCTTGCAATGTACTGTGCATCCTGTTATACTTGTAATACTGTAATACCTGTAGTAATGTATGTAATTTCCATATTCCAGCTTTATATTTCTTCACCTGAATATCTACATGTAATTCTACCAGTGCGTGAACCGTTATTGCTATAATTGCAGCCTATAACACGGCCAACAGCAGATTCAGAGACTAGACATAGGTCTATCCGTGAATAACTTCCATGGGAGTGGGAGTAAAATGTATATCCACTTTCCTTTAGATATTTACTTTGCAAAATGTCTATTAGGCACAATTCTTTCATTAAATGTGTCACGGTACGGCGCCTGATTCCCCCCTTGGGTATGTCTGTGTGTATGTGTCTTTGTTGGTATGCACCTTAGCATGCCTGTGGGATAGTCCTTGTCATATCACCTGTTCCTTGTATTGTTAATGTGATGTGCTGTACCCATGTCTACCCATGTCTGGTTTCGGTTTGTGTATTTATGTGTGCGTCTTGTCTAGCGTCTTTGTCTGTTGTTGTAGGACTTGTGCCATTTGTTTTACCGTTTATCTGTTTTAGCTCTAAGCACTATTTTTGTCTCGGCATCCTGCCTGCACATTACAAAAAGCTTTATCGCTGTCCTGTCCCTAGGGTATAAACCTGTCTTAACTTTGCTCCATGTCATCATCTAGTGTCTTAATAAAACCACCCCATTGTATTATTTGACCACTCACATTTCCCAGCAGTTTTTAATCATCATGGATAAAGATTGAGTTATCTTTGTTTGGGGCATATATATTACAAAGTGTAACTCTAACTCCACTGATAAGCACCTATACACAAATGGTACATCCCAGAGCATCTTCAAAATGGTTTAACATTACAACATTAAGCTTCTCATTGACAAGAATACTCGCGCCACAGTTCTTACTGGATATTATGAAAGACCTGCCCAACACAGTCATATATTTTTTTAGAGCTTCCTCTTCTTTTCTAAATTGCGTCTCCTGAATGAATGCAATGTCTGTATTTTTAGATTTAAGATAAGTACAGACCATCTTCTGCTTGGCTGGCTGTGATGAGGTCTGAGATTTCCCCCATCACAGAGCAATTAGAGGACATTATAGAGACTGGACTTACCTGGAATCCGCATAGTAAAAAACCTTATACTAGTCAGAAGGGTCCAGGACTGTATAAAGGTAGGGGGAGGTGCAGAAGAACACCTATTTAGAGAAAATGAAAGTCATTAAACAATCACATTTACCGGTAAAATGTGTTGATGATGGCCATTGGACTATGTTTTGAACTGACATTGACACTGCAGTGTATGATGTATAACGACTTATTATAAGACCCTTCTGTAAGACTTACCTACCTGATATATTGGTTTAGCCCAGGGTGGAGCTCTATGTATTTAAGGGTGGTGTCGGTCAGAAGATGGAGGCCTGGTGTAGGAGCACATGCTGTTTACAGTACCTGCTGACTGAAGTCTAGTCTAGTAGTGTATTTTGCTAAGAGGACTGTGGATATTTGTCTGAGGAACATTAGAATCCTGCTTTATATCAGGAAATGATTTATTTTATATAATTTATTTATGTGTATCAGGCCAGTCTTGTCAGCCCTGCATTGGCTCCTAATTTAATTCTGTATTGATTTTAAAATTCTTCTACTGACCTATAAAACACTGCACGGGCTTGCTCCTGATTACCTCCAGGAACTTATCTCCTATTATGAACACCCACGTCCACTAAGATTACAGGGTGCTGGCCTCTTATTAGTCCATCCATCCATCCCTCCATCATCATCCGCTTATCCGGGTCTGGGTTGCGGGGGCAGTAACCTAAGTTAGAGGCCCAGGTTTCCCTCTCCCCAGCCACCTCTTCTAGCAGTTCTGGACTCCGAGGCGTTCCCAGGACAGCCGAGAGATATAATCTCTCCACCGTGTCCTGGGTCTTCCCCGAGGTGTCCTCCCAGTTGGACATGCCTCGAGGAATCCGGACCAGATGCCCGAACCACCTCAACTGGCTCCTCTCTACATGGAGGAGCAGCGACTCTACTCCGAGCCTCTCCCGGATGACCGTACTCTGTACCTTATCTCTAAGGGAGAGCCTGGACACCCTGCGGAGAAAACTAATTTCATCTGCTTGTATTTGCGATCTCATTATTTCGGTCACTACCCAGAGCTCACTACCCAGAGTCGGAACATAGATTGACCAGTAAATCGTGAGCTTTGCCTTTTGGCTCAGCTCTCTCTTCACCACAACGGTCCGGTACAGTGTCCGCAACACTGCAGCTGCAGCACCGATCCGCCTGTCAGTCTCTCCATAAAGGTTATGAACAGAATCGGTTTTCTCTGTGTGTTTCTCTGGGAATTTTCTCTGTGTTTCTATGTTAATGAGGTGGGCGGTCCTACCCTCACTCTAAAGCAGGATTGGTTAACAAGCTCCGGTTCCTGCTCTGCTGCTACTGTCTTGGCCTTCAGCTGCTGTGCTCTAGAGCACCGATATCATTGTACAAATAGCAACAAGACACAAGTTGTTGGCGCCGAGTTACTATGGCAGTTTTTTAAGATACATTGTCAATGATTTAATATCATGAGCGCATGATTTTGAGAATAATGTGCCAAATGACTACCTCCAATTTTGTTTGGAAAGGGATGGTTTAGATCAGTTCAGTCCTGATTTGGACGTGGACCTTGACCAAACTGTTCTAAACATACTTCAGGATGTCGCCCCGCCAACTTCACATTCTCTCAGAGACAGAGGAGGTGAACGTTGGAAGTCCATCTTACAATTTACCTCCAAATATCATAGAGGCTCACCTCCTTTTGGGACACACTACTGGAAACATTGTAGAATTGAGTCTCCGAGAGAACAATTCACCGGAGAATGGCACAGTACAGGATAAGGTAATATTTGCACATTAGAAAGTCAGAGTTTTAATTTCTGAACCTGGAATGTCCACCTCTGGTGTATTGCTGGTTTCCTGTATTCTTGTCCATGTAATCACATGTCCATCTTCACTTTTGGGGGGACTTGCACATTCTGTGGTTACATCCATCTGTAACTCAACACTGATCTGCAAAAGTCTGAGCTGATCTGATAAAAAGGTCATTTAGTTAGTATGTTAATACATTTTATATTGCAGTATAGTACAACAAAAGTTCCAAAGTGGAAATAAATGGTAATATTAAAATTATACATTTAAATTCAGTTCATTAAAATGAAAACCTCAGATAAAAAGACCTACAATTTGACCTTTAGAGAGTTAATTCTCTGTCGGCTGAACATCCATGATGTGAATCTCCCGTTCCACCACATCCCAAAGGTGCTCTATTGGATTGAGATCTGGTGACTGTGGAAGCCATTCGAGTACAATGAACTCACTGTCGTGTTCAAGAAACCAGTCTGAGATGATTCGTGCTTTATGACATGGCACGTTATCCTGCTGGAAGTAGTCAAAGTCACATTTATTTATATAGAGCTTTTTACAACACATGTTGTCACAAAGCAGCTTTACAATTGTATGGGTCCAGATCCCTAATGAGCAAGCCAGAGGCGACAGTGGCAAAGAAAAACTCCCTAAGATGGCAGGAATTTAGGAAGAAACCTTGGGAGGACAAAAGGGAACCCATCCTCCATTGGGCGGCCATAGTTATAGTTCTAATTCCAGGCAGAGTAGTCACAGTCCCTTCAATACAGATGGTGGGCCTCAGGTAGGAGTTGACATCAGCGCATCCTCTTGCGGCAATGGCACATCCAACCATGGCATCGGCACATCCACTGGCAGACCATCTCCTAGGTGCTTGTATGGAATTGTCTTTTGTAGACGCATGCAACCAAGATATAAAATACAGTATGTGAGTATGTGAACATCAATTTAGACAACCATTGATTTAAACAGACATACATAGCTCACGTGCCAGTGATTTGCATGTGGCTCCGGCAGGCTCATCTATAGCAGCATAACTAAAGGGAGGGGCATGAGGGTGACCACAGTCATGAGGGCTCACTGAGACATTGCTTTTCACCCAAATCATTGTCAGTGATCACATGACATGGCTATAGAACATAGAATACTAATATGATCGAATTTTCTAGCCCTAGTTAGGACTCTAGCTTCAGCAGTCTGTACAAGTTGGAGCTTCTTTAGGGACTGTTTAGAGCATCCAATTAGAAGACCATTACAGTAGTCCAATCTTGACGAGACAAAAGCATGGACCAGCTTCTCTGCATCGGCTAATGAAAGTAAATATCTCAGCATGGCGATTGTTACGTAAATGGAAAAAGGCAGCCTAGGCTCAGAGAATAGTTAATTATAGTAAGCAAAGTTTTTTGCTGTGCAGTAATTCTTTGAGTAGATGAGATGGTACGGCTAGTATGCATGTGGAGGGTTTGGCAGATTTTACCAATGAAATAGGCTCCTCACGACCAATTGGGGAAAAGAGCACCAGGGCTGACTAAACAGCTGTCAGAGTGAATTTACAGGTTGACAGGGTCTGAGATAGCATGACTAATGTGTTCCCTAATTTTATCAATCTTATCAATAAAGAACTTCATAAAACTGTTACTGCTGCACTCCTGTGGGATTTGGGATTCGATTTGGTCATGATTCCTAGT
This sequence comes from Brachyhypopomus occidentalis, assembly GCA_020368025.1. Taxonomy (NCBI): domain Eukaryota; kingdom Metazoa; phylum Chordata; class Actinopteri; order Gymnotiformes; family Hypopomidae; genus Brachyhypopomus; species Brachyhypopomus occidentalis. The sequence continues at coordinate 342,213 of JAGXOD010000032.1, forward strand.
TAGGCTAGATACAGTTTTAAATAGGAGTCTTCGATTGTTTTTTATGTTTTTCTATTAAGGCCGATGAGTATGAGGATTTTGCCGTATGGAGGGCATGCTTATATTCAATAAGGCTGTTTTTTCATGATAATCTATATACTTCTAACTTAGAATTTTGCCATTTACGCTCCAAGATTCGCGCGGCTCGTTTGAGACTACGCGTGTGCTTGTTGTACAAAGGCGGCATCCTTCTCTCACTTACTCTCATATGGCAATGGCGCAACCTTGTCTAAAGCTGTACGGAGAGAACTCGACATGCTCGGTAATACGCTCTAGCCCTTCCGGAGCTACAGGTGGATCACTGTTTGTCAGATCCGGTAAAGTATCAATGAGCGCAGCTATGGTACTAGATGTAATAGTTAGTTTAGTTTGATAGCAAGGCTGCCGATGAATACCGACGTTCAAATGCAACTTGTACGTTATGAGGCTGTGGTCAGAAATGGCCTCACTTTGAGGATGTACTGCTAAACTGGATATGACGATACCAAATGATAATACCAAGTCTAATATATGACTACAATTATGCGTAGGAGCCACCACATTCTGAGTGATACCCATTGAATCAAGAATTGCTTGAAAGTTTATTCTAAAAGAGTCATGTAGATTTTCAAAGTGGATGTTAAAATCGCCAACTATAATCACCAGCCGATAACACTATATGAGACAGGAAGTCCGAAAACTCCTGCAAAAAAACTGTATGAACCAGGGGGGCAGTAAATACTAATAAACTACTGTGTCGCTTTATTGGTTGATGATGAATTTGACACGGTGAGAATGAGATTTTCAAAAGAATTAAACTTGAAGCCTGATCTTTGAGAGACGCTTATATCGGAGTCATATAGTGTGGCAACACCACCTCCGCGATCATTTGGACGGGGGTTATGAACATATCTATAGTCGGAGGGAGAGGCTTCGTTTAGGGCCATATAGTCGTCTGGCTGAGTCCAGCTTTCAGTCAAGCAAAGCATGCATAGATTATGATCGGTAATCATTTCATTAGCTTTAGATGACAGGGATCTTATATTTCGCAATCCTAATTTCAGATTTAAATGATTCTCAGCAGCAGCGTTAATGAATTTAACATTTATTCAATTTTGTCTACAAATTTTACGAGAACTGTTTTTTGATGCTCAAAGAACAGACACAGTTTCAATGCAGTGTAACCTAGGTGACGTCTCCCCGCAGCTTGCAGACAGTCGGTTTAGCCTGTGTGTGTCTGGTTTGTCAATCCCCATTAACTACTCTTACACTACCACTATTAAGCCTAGCGTATATACTACTACAAATGAGAGCAGCACCCTCCCAAGAGGGGTGAATGCTGTCCCGCTTCAAAAGGCCAGGCCTGCCCTCAAAAGATGTCCAGTTCCAGTTGTCTATATAACCCACTTTGTTTTCTGAGCACCATTTAGATATCCAGCAGTGTAGCGCCCATAACCTGCTGTAAGTTTCAATCCCACGCCGAACTGGAATGGGGCCAGAGCTAACTCACACACCTCTTTAACTTTATCTTTAGTAATCTCTGATTGTCTCAACCACACATCATTGGTGCCAACGTGTATAACTATCTTGGAGTATTTACGTTTAGCCAGCACCTTTAGCTTAGCCCTGATGTCAGGCACTCTAGCCCCCAGGATACTATGGCTAGAGTAGAGTCCGGAATATGACTATGGCTGTTGGTGTCTCTAGAGCGGTAGCTACATTCACGTGTTGGAGCTGTGAATCTTCTATAACCAGAGCTCTTTTAACAGGACGCTCAGCCGGTGTATCACTGAGTGGGTTAAACCTGTCTGACACATAAACCTGAACTGAACGGTGCTCAGCCCTACAGCTGTGCTGCCGAGACGTCACACATTTGCCCCACTGCAAGGGCACTAATGCCTGAGCTGGGGGCTCGCTAACTACGGCTATAGCAACCGGGCTTGCTACGCTAGATGCTGCTGACTCTCTAGGACTTTCTAGAGCCCGGAGGCGCTCCTCTAAACGCGAAATCTTCTCCGTCAGGCTAATGATTAAGCTACACTTTTCACATACAAAATTACCACTACTGACGGACGAAGGGTAACTATACATGCCACACTCAGCACAAGCAACAAGTGACTCAGACATGATGAAATACTTAGCTTCAGTTTTACGTCGAAAAGGTCTTCCGATGGCTTGTGGAGGTTGCTGGTATCGGAGTTGTGTAGATATATACGAAATTTTTAAGATTTTCAACATGAGTACGTAACTTGTTCAGTAGCAGTGGCGTTTGCGAGAAAAAAATCAGCCATCAGAAGATGGGACCACTGTGGTCATAAAGGGATGGACATGGTCAGCAGCAATACTCAGGTAGGCGGTGGTGACACGATGCTCAATTGGTACTAATGGGCCCAAAGTGTGCCAGGAAAATATCCCCCACATCATTGCACCACCAGCCTGAACCGTTGATGCAAGGCAGGATGGATCCATGCTTTCATGTTGTTGACGCCAAATTCTGACCCTACCATCCGAATGTTACAGCAGAAATCGAGACTCATCAGATCAGGCAATGTTTTTCCAATCTTCTCTTGTCCAATTTTGATGAACCTGTGCTAATTGTACCCTCAGTTTCCTGTTCTTAGCTGACAGGAGTGGCACCCGGTGTGGTCTTCTGCTGCTATAGCACATTCGCCTCAAAGTTCAAGCTGTGTTCAGAGATGCTCTTCTGCATGCCCCTGTTGTAATGACTGGTTATTTGAGTTACTATTGCCGTTCTATCAGCTCGAACCAGTCTGGCCATTCTCCTCTGACCTCTGGCATCAACAAGGCATTTGCACCCACAGAACTGCCACTCACTGGATATTTTCTCTTTTTCTGGCCATTTTCTGTAAACCCTAGAGATGGTTGTGCGTGAAAATCCCAGTAGATCAGCAGTTTCTGAAATTCTCGGACAAGCCCACCTGGCACCAACAACCATGCCACGTTCGGAGACCAACACCATCACCAATGTGCTTACTATGTTCTTTAACTCTGTTGTGTATATTTATCGCCACACCTTTCAGAGTAATCTTGGTGAAGGTCTTTGATCTTTTCCCCTGGTGTGCTTCCAAGCTAACACGGTTAGCTTCCTTAGTGGCCATAGTTTTCAAACGAGTTTGCACACATCGCATTGCTTGTTCCATAGGAAAATTAAGTCATAGCCTACTGCTTTATATAATACATTGCTTGTAATAACAGACAGTTTTGCAGACAGTTAGTGAAGCTTAATTGTAAATAACACTGCACAACAAATTTTTTAACCCGAGAGCTCCAGGCCGCCCCTGGAAGTATTGAAATTATACCAGTGTCTGCTTGTACTGGGTGGCGGAAGCAGGGCCCTCTGCCCGCTTGTTGTGCCCACCGAAAGTGCCCCTCTTCGAGCAGGCCTGTGTGAACCCCCCCCGCCTGGAGGTCAGGTTGGCATGGGGAAATGCAAACACCTACCATTGGGTATATAGAAGAGCATGTCTTATAGCAGAATGTATCACGGCTCTTACGACATTGACGAGACATATCGCCAGACAGCAAAACGGCTATAGCATTAAATTTACTTACTGTTATATTGATACAGACACTGTACTAGAATGATGCACACATATACACTAGCTTTCTGTATTAACCAAATGAGCAGGATCGGTTTATGCAAGCCACCTTTATAGCATGCTGAGAAAGTGCCAAGCTCGTTCTGACTTGCCCAGGCATGCCCAAGATGTCATATTTCCACAGAAAAGCTTCCAACCTGGTCTGATGGTGGCGGCCAGGAGCTCGTCTAAGGCTCTGCCATTTCACAAGTCTTCCCCACGTACCTCACAGGCTATGTAACATGTATTTTGAATGTTAGATATTGAACTTATGCTTTGGGTAAAGTACAAGAATCATGATGTTCTAATATCCTGGGCTTTTTATTTCACCAAAAAAAAAAAAATCATTAATAACTGAAGAAAAAAATGCAGATACTGAAATGAATTCTCAGCAAAAAACAAGAAGGAAAAAGAGTATGTGACGTACTTACCCCTCCCCTACTGAGATTGCATGCATGTGACGCTACTGCAGTGACACAACCTTGTAAAGTATGTGCACTCAAATGCTCACAAAACAGGAACAGCTTCTTAAAACAATTAGCCTGCTGTTTACTGTCTGCAACTGTGGGAGTGATCTTGATGCTTCTTGATGTTGCTCAAGGTTGTGGCTTCCAGTACTGTTTTCATCAAACCACTGAAAACTGGGCTTGTTCCTCATTGAAATTGTTGAGGCATGCAAGTTGACTCTGTATGACTCAGGCTTTACTTTAGCTGATGCATCATAAGATATATAACATATATATATATATATATATATATATATATATATATATATATATATGATGTTATACAGAGTTTATATGGATGTTTACTGTATATATATAAAAATCTGAAGAAGGTTTGAGGTAAGTAACTGCAGTGTACTTAAGTAAGATACATAGAGATATTAAAAATTGTAGTAAAGTACACAAAGTTTCCAGAGAAACAGGACGTTTTGGACAGAGGTCCTTCATCACCTGCGCAAGCAAAGCGAAGTGCTTCATATATACAGTTATGGTCAAAATTATTAGGCCCCTAGGAATTTTTGAATATTCCCCTACAATACTGGCCAATGCTTGCAATATTCATAAAATTCAATATAGTAAATCATTAATCAATTTCATGCTCCCATTATGGTACACTTTGGAATGTAAAATAAATATTTAAGATTTCTTTATGAAAAATGTGGTGAAAACTGGTATGAACTGCTCCCATGTGATTTTGTGCTTTCAAAACAAATGAACTGGGCAGTCAATTAGCACTGAACCTTATTTAAATGACTCCAAGAAACAGAGTTAGTATCACTTGACAGCTTGAATGAAATGTAGGTTGCTGTATAATCGCTGTAAGAAGCATTAACATCATGCCAAAAAGAAAATAAATCAGTCTGGACCCTAGACAATGGATAGTGGACCTTCATTTTCAGGAAGGCTATATTGCCATTTCCAAGCATTTCATGGTTTCTAGAACAGCTGTGAATCATTACAAAGCACAAAGAAACAAAGTCTGTTAAAAATAAACCTGGCCATGGTCCAAAACGCAAGATTTCCAAAACTGATTCCGATAATTTGGATGGGTGAGCGAATACTTTTGGCAATATAGTGTATATGCTATAGTGTATATATAAACTAAAATACAATAACCACCTACCTCCCTACAAACATAAACAGGAGAAAAATACAAAAGAAAATGGCAACCCACCCCTACAGCTCCAACAAAAGAACAAGAAAATACCAATAAAACCTTATTACTTTTATAGTCCACAATTAATTCAATTTAGTCAAAAAGCCTATAAGCATTTCTTCTGATCATGCTCTATACAAGTGAGGGTAGCAAAGTCCTAGATAGGGAACAATTCACCATATCAGTACTATCTTAACTCTTAACTACATCTTAACTCGCAAGGCCTAGCTTCAAAAGCCACGTGGAGCCAAGACACTGCCACTAGTCAAGACACCATGGGATACCATTACAAACTCTAGCCGAGCTTTTAAACCCGTCGCTAGACCTCAACCTTAATTGGACTTCATCAATTGCAGCCTTAAGGGAGACGTCACGTGACCCCCAAATCAGTTGTTCGTCCGTCATTATGCCATCTTCTGGACCTCCTGTGAATAAAACCAGAGCAGCCAACCCACAGATGTCCTAAAAACGGCGACGGCCGGTAACACGATATTCCGGCGACTTCTTGGTAACACAGTGGCTCTGTTCAAAATAGCCTACTGCATACGGCATACTGCACACTGCACTCAGTATATACTGGATACTGCATACTGGTCCTCGTAGTAGTATGTTGTACAGTTTCCAGTATGCGACAAAAGCAAAGCATACTACGGGGTCACGTGAACGTAGCGTTGCATGATGGGATGCAGTACACCAAGAAAGATAGCTCTGTTCGCGTACTGGAATATTTTGCGGAAGTAGTATGTCATCCGGGGATGTTTCGCGTACTGGAAAAATTCTTTTTATTCGCATACTGTATACGGCATACTGATTTGGGCCCCAAGCAGTACGCCAGTAGTATGTAGTAGGCTATTTCGAACAGAGCCAGAATCTGAAATACCCTGGGTGTAGTGGCACTATTGGGCCACTAGGAGGTAGTATCACTAGCATTTCTAGAGTTGCAACTACAGAGTATTTCATGAACAATGAAAAAGTATTTCATGAACAATACATCAAATATATCATAAAAGATATAATAAATAAAAAGATACCATTAAACTATTTCATAGCTTATTATATGATAAAATGAATAATTTGCCAAATGGTTAGCATTGAATAAATGCAGTACATTTATGTTGTGAACATCAGCAACATCTCGAAGTATCTTTAATTCACTGTATAAATCCACAAAATGATGATTAATGATGTGCTGATCCCAGTTAAGTTCTCATCACCCCTGAATGCAGCTGACAAAAGGAATTAATGAAGCAGCAATTCTGGAAATCAGCTGTACTGATAATCACTGATAAGCAAACGAGAAGCTAGAAATCTAGAGTAAAACTTGTATAAACACTCTGAACCATAATGTTACATAGAAGGCATACTTATTCAGAAACCAAAAGAACATAAGTTCATTAACATTTTGCATTTTTTACAATGTACTTGTCACATTGATATTGGTAAATGCTGCATATTAAAAATATAACCCTACTCTGGGTGATAACCTACATTTCTGCCCCATTTATAACATTTGCAAGCTTGTGTTTAGTCTTGTGTCTATGAAATTTGATTTAGATGGAATTACAAATGAAAATGCCCTGCAAAATATTCTCATATTTTAAAACAGGAAGTGGTAGAGGGGAATGTACTGAACCAATCAGTACTGTAAATATCTTTGATGGTTTCTGAATTTTGCTTGAATGAAATCTGCAGAATGTGAAATTGCTCCTGCAGATCGCAAAAAATGTGATATGATGCATATTTAGACACGTTCTGCTGTTTCATTTCATTCAATTTCACTTTAAGAGTGCTGAATCGGTTCCTCTTAATAGTAGATTGTAAATGTGGTTTCCATGTGACTTATGTCAGTACTTATGTTATTAAGGGTCAGGATTAAAGGCTGTTTTAGTGTAACTAAAAACCTATGTTGAGAGAGATGGAGAAAATGTTTAAATGTATAGGTTTGTCAATTGTTATATGTGATTGGAGCATAATGTAGCCTCACAAGCACTTTACTTAAATGCTAACTTTGTTCCTCACAGTTGTCCTATATTTTTCAATCATATATTTAGTGATATATATCTCATCTCTGTACCAACCTGTACCAAGCAGTGACAGTCTGGTGGTTTTGATTCAGTCATCCAGTGTTGTGGGTTAACTTTGGCTTGAACTTTATCAGCAAAACTGCCACTGGAAAACTCTCAAAAGCAACTGTATTCATCTCAGTTTTCTTTCCAAATACCATTTGTCTGTCCTGCCGTATTTGAGTGTTACGTTGAATATTATATTTGTTCATTCAGTGGTGCATCAATTTTTAGCTAGTGTGTAGGTGGCCTGTCAGACCCATCTTACTAAAGTTCAGCAGAAATGCCTCATTCATCAACTTTTAACAATGCAGTGCTCTTTGTTTTGCATTATACAAAGGAAATAAAGCAATTTGTAATCATATATTGACTCACATCAAGATAAAATGAATCAAATTTAAGTATGTAGGAGGTACTCAAACTATTGTGAGTCAGATTAAAGCTGGTGATATTACTGTCTGTATCAGTAAGACAGTAAGTTTCTATGTTTTGAATGTACCTTACCACAGCTAAACTCTTCAGGTGTCTGGTTTTTCTTTATGCCTCTGTGATCAGGTAAAAATGACATAGAACTCCAGTGTATTAGTGGTAATGTCCAAGACAGTGATGCCACAATATTGCACGGATGCAAACTGAGTCATTATTTACTTTTAATTAATATTTTAAATAATACATAATTACAATTTATTGAAAACAGCATTCTTTAAATACAATATGTTAAGCTATGAGAACAAAGTCAGTAGTCCATTTTAATCACTCAAATATGTAATGTTCAAGATTTAAAGAAATAATAAAAAACAAAATATATATCATATAATATACAATCAAACAGGTCTGAATGAGGGAGTAGCTGGACAGTCAACAATACTTCAGACTGATCTGTGGTATTCCATGTTTAGCTTGTTCACATTGCAGTCTTCAAAATTCCGATCAGCAGCCATAGATTTATGTACATGAGGTGGCATCACAATAGGAAACACGTTGCCCAAATCCATTACAAAATGTCACATTTGTGTGCCACCAAAAAATCCTCGTGAAAATAAATTCTTTGAAAAATCTGGAAGGTTAACCATCTGAGGACCTACCAAGCTGAAAGCCACATGACCGAATGTCTCCTGCTGACTCTCTGGAACTTGAAGTTAAATTAGTGTGAATTTCCTTTTGGAAAATAAAGTTTTCCTTGTGTTGCTTCTTTGGTTTTCTTTTTGGTTTTTAAAATACAAACAAATGAAAAAAGAAATGAGTAGTGACTCATGTTCTGTGTACAGTGGTAAAAAAAAAAAAAAAAAAGATGGAACCCGCGTTGAAGAGAGTGGGGCTGAGGCAGGGTAAAACACCTCTGCACTCCAGACTACAGAGCACTGAAAACCTCCCCTCCACCATGCTGACAAGATTACAAACAAACAAGCAAAACAGAAAAATGACAGGACACTCCTTTAAGAAATTAAAAGTTTGACCTTTAAAACATTACATTCAGTTGTGAAACTTGTGAATGCCACACGTTCATATAACCGATGAGGGAATGGGCGAGGAAAAGAAGAGGAAGATAAAGGAAAGGTGTCCCAAAAATAATCAACACCTGTTCTCTGTTTCAGTCAAGCAATGTCTGTCTTTGAGTCAGGAAGCTTAAGGCAGATGTTCAACTTTGTGCTCATTACTTTAAACCGCATGCTGATAAGTAAAGAGGGAGGCGCGATGCTCTTTTTCAACTGACTCATAATGAACCCGAAACAAAGTGAAAATCACTTTTGTCTCTCATGAGAGGAAAATGCGTCATGCTTCTCAGAAAATCATGAGTTGGGAGCGTCACACAACGAGGGATCTATTCATGCCCTCGTCAGGAAGGCCCAGTCAAGAGTAGCTGGGTTCTCCCGTGGTCCGACACCTACAGGTCAGCGTACCTGACCATGGTGAGGTAGCTGGAGAACGGGCGGATGTCGTTGTACTTGACGCTGTCCTTTGGTTGCGCACGCACGGACAGCTGCTCACCCGCCCTCAACCTCAGCAGTAGGAAGTTGCCCAGGTGGGCGTCCTGTTCCTTGTCCGTGAGCGTGCGCGTGTCGAAGGCGGCGGCGAACTCCTGCTCGCTTTGCTCGTAGCGATAGTCCAGTATGAGGCTGAGGTCCACAGGAGACATGCCGTCGTCGTCCTCCGCTCCTCTGAGGCCGTACGTCACCTGCATGTATATGAGGTAAAAGCCCTGCTGCTTCACCGTTATCCACGTTTCGTTGGAGTCCAGGTACAACTGGCTGCTTTGCCATTCTTCCACCCAGGTCAGGCGGCCGTCTGCACAGCTGCTGTTGACTAGATGGCAACAAAAAACCAACGGGGAAAAAGATGATCACCTCATTGACAAGCACTGGATGATGTGCGCTTCAGGTAACATGACCATCATGCAATTAGAATACATTATAACCTGTTTTGCATTAAAAAAACTTAAGTAAGGCAACCTTTGCAGACATTTGTAGAGGAATTTAACAGCTCAAGCAACCAAACTGTTAAAGACCCACTTCTTTCAAAAAAAGACCTCTTACCTTTTAGGAGGTAATGTGCTTTGGATGCACCGGGCCAATCTGGAGCACCACTACCTGTTGGTCAAACAATAAATGGTGTTCCAAACTGATGAATACTGACATACTGTAGAGGAAACCCATACATCATGCCAAGCAGCATAGCAGAAACACCAAAGGAGAGTTACGGGAAACAGTACAGCTTACCACAAGCATGCATCATAAATAAACCAGACATTCAGTACACTCGCACATAAACACACATATTGGCAACACATAACATACACACACGCATGCACACACGCACACACATGCACGCACGCGCACGCACACACACACAAATCTGAATCAAGAGTTTTGGCTGCAAAGAACAGGCCCACTTATTTTGCTAGTGGAAATTTTCTATAGTTAGACTCCACTACATAATGAGGAAAAAGCTACACTTGATACCATCTTAACACAGACAAGAACAGACCACTCACACGACCCTGAGATAAAAACATCCTGTATACAAGGTGCAACATCCTGTATTACAAATTGACTGTTACTTTAAAAATAAACATTGACGTGTTAATTATAAGGTCCTTTTTAGTACTTTCAAATCATAACATCTCTGTTTAAACTCCATACATAACACGCAATTATACTATTAAGATATATTTTATGAAGTTTTGAGTTGGACTGGAGTTGGACGTCTTTGGCGTTAGTGACATTTAAGCTTTATCACTGTACATAGAAAAAAGAATAACAAATGTCAGTTCCCATTCTGGTTAGTGACGATATGGGTAAGTCACTACTTAAGTGGCTAAGTGCATTTGGATGCTATAGGTCAATACTTAGTAGTAGCGTTTGATATAACGCTTTTCACGCTAGCTCAAGCTGTTTTAGTAGGCTAGTACTGAGTTAGTGGTTTTACGAAGTAAAGTAAACGTTTATAACATTTGATAGGATTTCAATATGTATTTGACCAGACACGACGTTGTATGATATTCTAGCTTGAACCATAATACCTAGTCGTTGAAAGCAAATTGTGGAGTGTTATAGAAAACAAAACTCCCCTTTTTAGTAGCTCAGGGGCGCATTTTGACAAACGCGGTGAGTAAGAAATCAAAAGGTTAACTTTGATGACAGTGTCTCTTAACTAAGAGCGTGCTCATGCGGTCTGTTCACACTGTAAAACGTTTGATGTCGAATGCATTCCGCTGAGATATTACTTTTCACTTGGCGTATGTGAAGAAATTAAATCAGTGGAAACCTACCGTTGTCGAATCCTTGTCTAGACATTGCGGTTCCCTAAGAAAGATAAAGTAAATAAATGAATCAAATACAGTTATAAAGCCATTCCATTAACATCCACCAGAGAATTTTTAAACAACAGGCAATTAGGTTTTTTTTTAAGTTAAACAAAGATCCGGTAGAGAACGAAGGGCAGGCACTTTCCCAACGTTTCGCCCATCAGCTCCCCGGCGACTGTCAAACACGCCCCCGGCCACTCGTTACAATGTGACCCAGTGACAAGCAAGTAGTTTTCACATCAAAAGCGAATCCATCTCTGAACCTTCCAGCCTTTATATATATATATATATATATATATATATATATATATATATATATATATATATATATATATATATATATATATATATATAGGAGAACCGGTAACAAGATACATGGGAATCACTTTCAAAGTCTAAAATTGCGCTCGTGCTCTTCAAGAGATAACATAGCACGCACCACAAATCAGATAACATGTCTTGTACGCGTCATAAATTAATATAGGCCGCTATAACACGAGGAACACTGGACTGACGTAAATAATTTGGCATCAGGAGAGCTGTTCCCATCTTACAGGACATTTTGACATAACGCAAACGTAAATATCACCCTTACAACATTCATAATGGAAAGAATTTGAACTTTTTAAAGAAAGCATTAACATATAATATAAAACCTAAAAGTAAAAATGGAGTTCTTTTTTTTGCTTATCTTCAAAAACAGCTCAGAGCTCTCCTGAGTTCTTACCCTCGTCACGTAGAACCAAGTCAAATTTGAAGCTATTACTGCAACGGTGGCAGCGACAGACATCCAACAAGCGAGCGCTCTAACGGTGTGTACCATTCTCGCTACTGCTCCACGAGATGCTCAAATAACCGTGGCCTCTGACTGGAAGCTCAGCGTGTCAATACTTTGATGAAATAGTTAGTTAACTGGTACGATGGGTCTCCCACGCATCCCAGCGGACCTTCACTCCCCTCTGCTTTCTGTGGTTGAGACTTTACATGGGGGTGGTAGCATGTGACACATACCGAATATGTGAAATACCTTAAGTGATATTGGGAGAACATTGCATGACCTTATCCCAGGTAAGATGTTTTAAGTGGGTCGTGTGCGTGTTTGAGGGGACTACAAAAACTGCAAAACACCCACACTAACCAAATATATAGAAAATAAATACAACCCCAGTAAAAACAAACGAAAAAAAAATCCTGGTAAAGGTGTAGTCTCCTTAAAAATATTACTTTTATTAATATAAATATAAAAAGATTAATATAATTCAAATATATTTTCCACAAATCCCCACAACTTACTCTATTCTACACGTAATGTATGTTTTTACATTTTTTGGTTACATTCATGTTTACAGTTACTGGTGAATTTAAGATACTGCAGTCTGCATCCACTACAAGAAACCGATCAGCCTCCTGTTCCTTTGCCTTATCCTTCATATTAAAATCAAGTGAAAGGCAACTTATTCTATTGTTTTTGTGGTTTAGTGAGTAATGATATATACATTTCTATTCCTTTGAAGTACTGGTATGTATGTACTCTTTTAGCCTCTTCTTAATGACATTGTATTACTCAGTGCTATAAATATAGTACCCATACTGAACAGATTGCAAAACACTTCATGTGGTGCCAGCCCTATTTCTACGGGTAGCAATGATAACAAGGAGATGATGATGATGATGATGATGATGATGATGATGATGATGATGATAATGGCAAACAGGTGGACACATACTTCAAGTATTTTTTGTATATCAAGACATCCTGAAAAAAATATGTATGTGCTGATAATTCATTGCAGCAGTTATTGAAGCTTCAGCCGTTTAAAGCTAGAACTAACTGACTCTTCTATGGTCATGAAGAAAAGACTATTTCTTCATTCTAAGAACTATTTATTAAATTTATTATTGCCTACCTCAAAGAACTGCAAAGGTCAGCCATGCTATACACCTTCGTCTTTTCAGGGACAACAGGTGTCATCTAAAAATCACCCCCACCTCCACCACCCAATAATGGAACCCAACAATAACAATAACATCAAACACACAACAAACCACCGACACTGTTTCAAGGAAAGGGGCGCTATGACAGGGAAGCCTCCATGTTCAGAGTATCGTGTCATAGCAGTAGACAACCAGGTTTCGCAGTGGGCAGCCTACGCTGAGGGCATGCTCAAGAAATATGCTTTAGGAGAGAGAAAGAGAGAGAGAGGTAGATCGAGAGAGAGAGAGAGAGGTCTGAGAACCCCAGCAGAGCTGCTAAACTACCTTTACAGTTTCCCACTTGGTTCAGGGCCAAGGGTTTCTTGGTTAGGGACCACCCTGTTTTGTACTTCCCCAGCCATCTCGATCTGCCAGGTAGTGATTAATCGAACAAACAAGGTCAGCACATGTAGGCTATAGGCACTCTCACTGGGTGTGGGTGTTCACAAGATTATGCACTAGCTTCTGCCATGCATGATCAGACTCTGATCACCTCACCCAGGGCATGTATAGCTCATTCCGGCACACGTTTAATTTCCTGTCTTTTTTTCTTAATGTGACTCATGTTTGTCGGCTGAATCTGTTTACAGAACAAACTTCTTGTTTCCCAAAATGATTGGGACGTTTCCTATATTATTTCAAAGGAAACCAGTTCCCCCAGTGTGTGCATGTGGTTTCTTTGCCATTTCAGAAGCCAACAAATCATCAGTCCCATCCTTTAGTACCTTGATGACGTCAAATGAGCTGCAATTTCCATTCCACCATCTGCTGAAAAATGTTGCTTTTTCCCTCTGAAATTTGTAAACAAACACAGAAGACCCACAAAGCCAAGGCCTGGAAGTGGAGGAAAGGAACCTTTCTTGCAACAGCATTAGTGCACTGGGACACACTTGCTAGTCGTTACAATTAATTAATTAGGCATGTGTTTCCTGTGAAACTGAAGCTGGTCAGAGAAGAAACAGATGAAAATGTGACAAATGTTCCCACAGGTTCTTCATTCGTGTGGGCCACTAATCCCGAAGCTTCTCACCAGCCGCTCATCCCCAATGTGCAATCTGATCAGAGAGCTGTGATCTTCCCCTGTGTCACATCAGCACAGTTTCACAGGAAGCCGAGAGAGAGAGAGGAAAGACTCTGTCTACATTAGCTCAGTTTCCACTCGGTGCTCTCCACTAACGAAATGGAAAACTGAAGTACTAACTGGGGCAGGACATGAGAGATCAATATCAAGGAGTGACTTTTTTTCTCTCCTTCCACTGACACACAACAAGATACAGCTCTTACTTTATATTAAGGGCAAGGCAGCACAATTGCATGGTTATAAACTGGCAAAACACAGTCAGTGACCCTTAGTTTTGGAGCCTCTGATTTGTAGCATAAGTTTCCAGCTGGCTGGAATTGTAGACTGCAGCACATCAAAGCATTATTGAGTCACATTATGTAGATTCATTGCTAGTTAGCATTATCTGGACCCAGTCATAACATACCAAAAAGGTCCCTTTATGTCATGGTGATTTTAGCTAAAAGAGATTTTCCTAGAGTGATCCATCGATAACAGGCACCCCACATCTTTGCGGTGTGGACGCAGTTATGACATTAATAAAAACTCAATTGCTCACCTAGTCTGCTGTTTTCATGAGATGTTGTCTTTGTGGGACAGCTGCTGAACGTTAAGGGGGAACAAAAATTATGTGTTAACTGCCTTCTATACATCATGCAAATTATTGTTTTTAAATTGTCAGCAAATGACACACATACTGTATTTGAATGGTCTTAATATATGCCTGATACATGTATCATTTTGTGGTTACCCTAATAATGGTTTTAGTAGTCTTTGATGTGCCACTGCTCACATAAAATGGAGCCTTCCAATAAACAACAAATAAATCGTTCAATTCTGTTTAAGTTCGTCAAAAAGTTATGTGTCTGCTGCCTGAATTCTACGTGCTATGCATCACACAAAAACTATGGGTGCTGCAAGATCGTTCAGTGCTGGAAATTCCCTGTCTCATCTGCTTCAGAGCTGTACTAACTACTCTCTGGGTTGTTAAAATCTGAACTGAAAACTTATCTTTTCATGCAGTACCCTATACTCTATAGAACTCTATATACTCTATAGAAAAATAATTGCCATTGTAATGTAAATCCTGATCCACTGTGTGAATCATCAGAAGGAAGGACTGGAAGAATATTACAGACATGACCTGCCCACATAAGACATCCTGTGATCTCCTGTAGCAAATCCAGGAAGCAGGCAAGTAAACCAAGACACTGTGTGGTTAGCAGTTCTTTGTAAATAGATGCAGAGCTTGGTTAAGATGAAATCTATGTAGAATGACATTAATAATAATCAACACAAAACATCAATAATAATTTAGCCCTGCTAAAACTCCTCAATATTGCAAGGTGGTAAGCAAAAAAAAGAAGAAAAAGCAAGCTAATCATTTTGTAATGTTGGTGACAGTAGTCCCAAATCCCACTGTATGTGTATTTGGGGAAGTATCAAAGAAGTAAGATATGGCTAAAAATAAGGTCTGTCCCCAAATACAACATCTAGGGTGTATCCGAGTAGCTTTCGGACATTCAGAGGAGAACCACAGGAAGAAGTTCATGTATTCTGCAGTGACCTTCAGGCATCCCTCAACAACCACTGTTAATACGCACAGTGAAAGCAGTGTCTGTGTGAGAGACAGTGATGCACATGCAAATCATCTGTCAAAGGTTAAAAATGTCAGTGTGTGTATATATACATGCTCGGGCCTATGGAATTTGTTGAACATTTCCGGTATGATACTTTATACTCATCCACTATAAATGTGTGATAAGATAGAGTCTTGGGGAAAAGGTTCTGTAGAAAGTGGAAAAAGCTGTACACATTCAAACACACACACACACACATACACACACTCACGTATATAATTTATTTTTCACAGTCATGGAGGAAAAGAAAGTACTTCTTGCTTCAGTTCTGTTTTTATTTATCATTACCTAAATAACAATTGTGCTGTCTTCAGCAACTTCTATAAATAAATGACAACACAACTGATTTCAATATGCAGTCATTTTATTTTCCAAAAAGTATCCAGAAACTAGGTGAGCCAATATAAAGACACCCTTATTTGTCCATAATCATTTAGAGACTAATTATCAGCCAGTCATTACTGCACAAGATTAGATTCAATAACAAGAAGAGTGACTAATCATTATCATGATCATTATACTATATCTGAAGAAGAAGTAGGAGAATGAAAAAAGAATGTCTGGCAAGGCTGAGTAATCAAGCAGTCAAGCATCACCCATGGACATCACCCATGATCAAGGACATCACCCATGATCGAGGACATCACCCATGATCAAGGACATCACCCATGGACATCACCCATGATCAAGAACATCACCCATGATCGAGGACATCACGCATGGACATCACCCATGGACATCACCCATGGACATCACCCATGATCATGGACATCATCCATGGACATCACCCATGATCAAGGACATCACCCATGATCGAGGACATCACCCATGATCAGGACATCACCCATGGACATCACCCATGATCAAGAACATCACCCATGATCAAGGACATCACCCATGGACATCACCCATGATCAAGAACATTACCCATGATCATGGACATCATCCATGGACATCACCCATGATCAAGGACATCACCCATGGACATCACCCATGATCAAGAACATCACCCATGATCATGGACATCATCCATGGACATCACCCATGATCAAGGACATCACCCATGATTGTGGACATCACCCATGATCATGGACATCATCCATAGACATCACCCATATTCGAGGACATTACACATGATTGTGGACATCACCCATGATCGAGGACATCACCCATGAATGTGGACATCACCCAGTTGTTGAAGATGAGCAGTTGTTGCTGCTTATCAATCTGGGATGGGTTATTAGACAATAATAGGAAATTCACTCCAAGGTCTCTCTGAGTTTAATACTCAGAGAGATTAAGTCCAACAGCTACACATGATCTTGAGTTATTTTATTATAGTGCTGTTATGAGCACTGACATTTAATTTGAATATGTTGAATAACTGAATGAGTGTGACTCTCATGGAGGGGTGGTTAGCCCCTTCTCTGCAAAACAAATAAGGCAACACAACGTACACTTGCAAACCTGCATCTGTACAAAGCACAGATGTTCTGGAACAAAGTCCTTTGGCTTTATAAGATGTTGCAGTCTCACTGCTGCTCGTCCGTTTTGCCCACCCGTTTTGTGTGTGGAAGAATACGCACTCAGATAAGACAGTTAGTTAACGAGCATTTATTTGCCAATATATTGGGAGAGATGCGTCTGTACCAAAGTACAGAAGATCTCCGAGTTACAGAGTACATGTTTCTAAGTTTTATAGTGAATAACATAATGGTTACATTTATCATGTGTCAGGGTTTTGACTGAATCTCACTGCCCTTTACAGAACACAGGATGGTCTCTATTGTTTTCCAAGATGCATGATCTGGGAGCATGTGCCCTGCATGATTCACAGCCACTGTCTGACAGTTAACTGGGAATAGAACTAAAGACTCCCAATGCAAAATATAGAGAGCAAAACAAATGAATCTATCATATTAGTCCTGTTAGTACACACATTTGAATGCCACCTGACCCCTCACACTTACAAAGACCAAGGACTGGTTATTATACAGAGTGTCATGTTTGATGAGAAGCAAACATAACATAATACCACAAATACCTCATGCTCGATGTGAATCATGGTGGTGGAGGGGTAATGATTGGGTCTTGTTTTTCAGTAACAGTGCCTGAGAATTTATAATAAAAATAAAATATATACAATAGAATATTATTGAATAATAGAATATTCTTCAGACAAATGTAAGCATCTTAGCTGGCCTGACACTGATTGATGCAACAGGACAATAAGTGTTGGAACAGCTAAAGTGCAGACCTCAAATTAAATCAAATCAAGCCAAAATTTATATATATAGCACTTTTTGCAACAGTTTTTGTCACAAAGCAGCTTTACAAGTGTCAGAGTCCAAGGTCCCAGTGAGCAAAGCAAGGGAAAAACTCCCTAAGAGCTTGAGGAAGAAACCTCGAGAGGAACCAAGACTCAGGAGAAAACCCATCCTCCTCTGGCCGACACCGGTCACCATGACAACAATAATTCGAAAGATACAAAAAAGAAAAGGCTCGTCTCTCCGCATCTCAGTATTTCTTGGGTAGGAGGGCAGCCATTTGGAAATGACAGAGGAAATTTAAACATTTCTGGAGTGTGGCAGCAACTCTGGCATTAAATTTTTCCAGTCTAGCTAAAAGGCAGAAGCAGAAGGTAACACAGACTTGGGAGCATCCTGAGACACTGGCATCCATCCACTACACTGTCAACCAACTTGAGTGATCACGTGCAGTGACGGGATGACAGCACCAGCACCCCAGTTTACTATAAAAGCCTTTGGCCATGAACCCCTGATCTGTAACCTTTATCTAAGGGGGCATATTAATTACCAAATGCTAAGCTAAATAAGGAAGTTTTCAACCTAGACAAAGATTGAGACTGTTTCGGGGTCCTGGACACATTTTGGAAGGTTATTCCACAGTTGGGGGGCCTTATAAGAAAAGGCTCTTCCCCCTGTGGTTACCTTATTAATTATTGGAACTAATAAAAAGCCAGCATCCTGTGATCTTGGAGGTAATCAGGAGCAAGCCTGTGCAGTGCTTTATAGGTCAATAAAAGGATTTTAAAATCGAAACGGAATTTAACTGGGAACCCATGCAGGGCTGATAAGACTGGGCTGATATGATCGAATTTTGTAGTTCTAGATAGTACAGTACAGTTGGATCAAGATTTGGTTTCTGGATCAGAGGTTAAAGG
This sequence comes from Brachyhypopomus occidentalis, assembly GCA_020368025.1. Classification (NCBI taxonomy): domain Eukaryota; kingdom Metazoa; phylum Chordata; class Actinopteri; order Gymnotiformes; family Hypopomidae; genus Brachyhypopomus; species Brachyhypopomus occidentalis. The sequence goes on from JAGXOD010000032.1 coordinate 361,218, forward strand.
ACTGCTAGTTTACAGGTTTTGGGCATGTGACCTATGGTAATGGATGAGTTGATGACAGACGACAGACCAATTGGATTACCTATAAAAGGTTTCATATTTAGTTTAATATTCTATTTCATTATCAAAGAAATCCATAAAGACATTACTAGTTAAGTTTCCTGGAATTCCTGTGGCGAGCTTTTTAAATCTGGCCTTTTTATATTTGAATGGTGCTACTACAGTATATCTAGAGCTGATCTGCAAACCTCAACCGCACTGAGAGACTCTGGTGGATCTTAAGGGAGCTGCACAATGAACTGTTTTAAAGAAGTTTCTCCAGAATTATGTGTGATTGAGATAAACTTCTATAGAGTGGATTTACATCAAGTTATCATTACCAAAAGTGCCTTTACATGGTAGAGAATTATAGGGTGCAATCATTATTTTCACACCTGGTTTCTAAATGTTGATTTACATTTTTTGCATATATATATATATATATATATATATATATATATATATATATATATATATATATATATATGTGTGTGTGTGTGTGTGTGTGTGTGTGTGTGTGTGTGTGTGTGTGTGTGTGAAAATATGTATGAAATCTGGTTTATGTTTTATTTGTTTTTTTTGTTTTTTTGTCATGATATTAATTTATAGAAGTTGGTATTAATTAAAAGTCGGAGGGGTAATATTTAAGTAAAACAGGTGGATTTGTGTTAGCATACTGTTTTTGTGTCACTTTTTATTTTTCCGTTTGAATCATTCATATCTAGTCACATAATTTCATATAATTTTAATGCTGTTGAATATGGTCACCTTATGAACTGCTTTGATGCTGCTCCAACATCTATTTTTGACCAAACATCCTCTCAAATACACAGTAGTGCCTACAGTGCCTACTAAACATCTGTTTCCATTCTAAAATGCTAGTTATATCAAGAAGCTACATTCTATAAGTCACTCAGCACTGCTCAATAAACTGGTTTGTGGAACTGATACTTTTTCACTCCTACTCAAGGTGTCAAGCAGTCTAGGGTTACTTCTTTTGACTCATTATTTCAATGAAATATCAATACTTTTACTTGATTGTGGTTTTTATGCTACTCTACCCAACAGTTTTCTGATTGGCAGGTCTCAGTGCACGCATCAAACAGCATTCTTCATCTGTGTCCAGATGGACCTGTGTAAGATCTGCAGGTGTCAGCAATGGGGATTTTGCTACGACAAGGGCTGGGGATGCATGAGGTGTCAAAGAAACAGGTCCCATTTGGTACGAGTTTGCAACATGAGTCAGTATGCGTCAGCTAGACCCCTTGGGTAGGAGGGGAGGCATCTGAAAAGGCTGGTAAGCATCATGACAGGTACAGTATTAGGTTTCAGTATCTCCGGCTTGCAGGTTACCATCCACAGTACGGTGCAAAGTTTGCAAACGGAAGAACAAAGAATGGGGTGGGGGGGGGGGGGGTGGGGGGTTGTGGGCTTCTGTCACTTCTGCTGAAATGAGACGCAGCCACATTTCTGTCTTTTCCACTTCACTTTTTTTTTTTGGCATCTGAACAGCGTGCGGTTTCGCTCGTCATGTCGTCACAGAGAAGGTCTCAGTCTCGCCAAGTAATCAAAACATCACTTGCTCCACATGTTCCTCCGCGTGCCACCGCACCTCAGAGTGATGAAACCGAAACAGCTGAACAGCACAGGGACGTTTGAGTGGTCATTCCCCAAAATGCCTAAAGTGAGCAACAAGGTCAAAAGGTAATATAAATATATAACCAAGAGCCCAGACCTTCAACAAGGGCGTAACCCCTTCTTCAAGTGGACTGTATCAGGACCATCGCTACATATTTCACTTTACTTGGGGGAAGGTGAACAATTTAAGGGAAAAATTCTGAAGTGCAATTCCTGAAGGGAACACCAAAGGTCTTGCCACAAGTACCGTTATATTAAATACACACAGAGAAAACCATTATTACTACAATACATACACTGGATAATTTAAGGGTAAATAACTTAAAGGTTGCACTTGCATGGTCAAATATTTTTTAAATAATTATATTACTGCTGCTACTAATAATAACAACAATTAGTTATGGCATCGACGAAAGATAAAGGATGTTTCCTATGAAAGAGGTATGCTGTGTGTGTGTGTGTGTGTGTGTGGGGGGGTGGGGGGGGGGTGGGTGGTTCAAGGATGGTAGGCAGTGAACTATTCACAATTAATATATGAGACACTAGCATTCAACATGGCAACCACGAACACCCCATGGCCCGCATCACTGCTTCATAGGTAGGTGATACAGGATGCTTCCCTAGATCACATGTGGCTTTGCCATCGGAGAATGTCCAGATGGATATTACTATATTGCTGTAATGATAACTGGTGGTGAAGGCAGACGGTGCGCATCTCTACACGTTCTCAGTTTTGGATGAGTGGGTACTGTGGCTTTCTCGTACACCAAAGTACCCTTAACACTCCAGCACCGTTAGCAGCACACAAACATCAGACCGGGACACTGTATGCTGAATCTTCCGTTACGTAAGCACCCTGCCAAAAGGGCCAAGATGGCCCCTCTCACTGCAGATGAAATGGAAAATATGCAAATTATTTAATTGAGTCCGCTAGGTTAATTAAGGAGGACTTCACATTACAGCGGCTTCCCATTAATGCACTTTCATAGACGGATGATGGAAGGAGGCCAGTGGTGACCATCTCGAGTGCTTCCGTCGCAGTGCTAATATCGCCATGTAAATCAAGCCCATATGCAATGAGTGAAAGAACTGGAAGAGAGGAGACTGGCGGCACTGACTGACCAATGGTGAGCTGAGGGCAGATACCTCTACCACATGTCAGCAGACGTTGATGTAAAGACGACCTTTAGGACTTCTGAAGCATATCTGCACTTCTGAAGCATTTTTGCCATGTGTCCTAATGCTTGTGTAAAGGTAGTGTAGTTCTAACACAGGGATCTTGCATCGTGTGTAAAGTGGGCACTGTACACAGCGTAGTAGGTAAAAATGGATTTTTATTGACATCATTCACAGAGTTAGTGACGTTGTTGGGGGGGGGGGGATATCTGTAATTTAAGACAAGACATAAGACCATACAAACTCAACAATGCCTTTTTTGGTCACTGAAAGATAGCTTGGAATTGTGTGTATGTGTGTGTGCGAGTGTGAGTGTGTGTGCATGTATGTGTGTGATTGAGAGAGAGAGAAAGAGAGATATAGAGAGAGAGAGAGAGAGAGAGAAAGAGAGAGACCATGTTGGCATCCCCAGGTACCTATACAATAGCAGCTTCTTTCTGTACAACTATTTCTCTGTACATCCATAATTTACAAGTATGAACATTGCATGGCGTGTGCAGGGGTGGGTGTGGCCGTGAGGGGCAGCTGGCTGTAGAGGAGAGCTGGCAGGAGAGAATCAGACGTATCTGCTGAGCAGTCAGGCCAGGCCGTCAAGACACCCTCTGCTTCCATTACTTGGCAAACTGGACTGCCTCTGCCATCTTGTAATCAAACTTCCGCCCCTCAGCTGATCTGCTTGGTCCCTCCGCTGCTGTAGTCCTCCCTTTAGTGCTCACTTCATGTTCACTTTGCCACATGCTCCCTCGCTTTCCTTCACCCAGTCACTGTATTGCCTAGCTGGCTCCTCACACGACCCCCCCCCCCCCCCCCCCAGGGGGGCAGGGTCTCTCCTCTGCTCGGTCCCTTGCTCCAGGTGCAAGGTGGCTGGCCCTGCCTCCCCTCATACTGGCCCACCAGCCAGCCTCCTGATTCGCCGAAGAGAACCTAAAAATAAATTAAATACAATTCTGCACTCTTAAAAAATATGATATACATAGCATTGGCACGTGATGCTCAGCTGTGCCGAAGAGAAACGCTTCTCCCGTTTGGTCTCCCTTAAGGAGTTTGTGCAATGCATCTCTCTCAAGAGAGAGGCAGGCGCTGTGCAGCAGTGAGCAAACGCTGCCCTCTGCAGGCCGCCATGTAGAATCACATGTGAGTAAGGTTAGGAGTGGCTCACAATCTGATGGGTTAGGCTGAGAACAGCTGTGTGAATAGTTCTTGTTTTACAGTCCATCTTTGCTGAAGGTCCATCAGTGGTGCACAAGTGGGTGCCAAGCCACTCTTAGCAAATACACATGATGCATATCTGTCCGAATGGCTGTTGCAAAAGCACGAGTGTCGTGCAGGCTACCGCGAGTCCCAGTCGCGCATGTGCAAGGACGCCTTTTTGTGTCAGTATTAAAAGGAGTAAAACTGGCAGACACGCCTACTTTCCTTCTTCCCCACGGCAGCACGTCTGTGATCCGATCTCTGTGACCCTGTAAACGTCGGCGCGTGGCGTTCGTCCTCAAGCCCGTCCACACCCCTGAGCTCCCACTAGCATACGATTACACGTCCCAAGGTGCATTCTCATCTCTGTGCATTTTTTTTTATGCATTGCCCTTTTAGACGTGTGTGTGTGTGTGTGTGTGTGTGTGCGCGTGCTTCCTGGAAATCCAGAAGCATCCGTGAGGGTCCTTGTGACTCCAACCATAAGTTACGGGTTAAACAGAGCTATCCGGAGGCTCGGCGGCCGATCCGCGTTGGCTGTCGGCCAGACTCCGGCTCCACGGCGCCTCCCCCGTCCCTGCCCGCAGCGCCGCGGGGCCACGCCCCCGTCAAGCCTTGTACAAGTTCCCCGAGCCGCTGAGGGTGAGCTGGCCACTGGGGGACATGTCGCTGGCCTCGTCCTCAAGCAGACCCGAGACGTCTGCGTTGGGGAGGGTGTCGTGGTAGCTGCTGAAGCTGATGTTGTCCTCCTTCAGCTCGATGGTCCAGAAGGGGGCGTTGAGCTTGCGATTCTGGTACTCGCGGTAGGTGTAGGCGCCCGCCGCCACGCCCATGAGCGCCAACAGCACCACGATGATCACGGCCAGCACGATAATGTTGAACTGGCCCCAGGAGAACTCGGAGGAAGCGGCACCAGGGCCGGCCGTGCCGTTGGGTGTGGCCAGGCTGGAGAGGAGTGTGGTCGGTGAGGTCTGGAGCTGCTCCGTAACGTTGGGACTGGGAGTCATGGTGGAGGAGACCTCAGTAGTGGGGAGGACTGGGAGAGAGAGAGAAATATCAACGCATGAACATCACGTGCACCGGTACACATTGTCCATGGGCCATTTCTACTGACTATTTCATTTTATATGAAGTATGCCCATAAATTAAGAGATGCAGACATCTGAGGAGCAAGACGTCCTTCTTCTGCCTTTCCTTTACAATCAGCGTGTGTGTGTGTGTGAAAAAGACAGTCAGGGAGAGTGTGTGTGCATGTAAGAGAAAGAGAGTGAGTGTGTGTGTGCATGAGAGACAGAATGTGTGTGCGTGAGGGAGAAAGACAGACGGAGACTGTGCGTGTGTGAGTGACAGATTGAGAGAGAGAGAGAGAGATACAGACAGACAGACAGAGAGAGAGATACATGCGGTGAATGAATTGCGTGTGATGTAGTGAACAGATGCTCTGGACACAGTTGCATAGTTTGCTGCCACGCAGACTTCACCAGAACACACTCTGCTTCGCTTCTAGAAAGACATGAGCCCACCACAGCATTTCATCACTTCAAACATGAACTAGGAGTTGGATCCACCTGGGACTACCTGCTCTGTGTTGAAAGGTAAAATGTGATGTAAAACGCACTATACTTAAATTAGTATATGAAGATGTTAATGACTGGTGGCTGGCTGTTCTAACATGCATGCAATCAACAATCTCTCTCTTCCTCTCTCCATTATTCTAATCCCCCCCTCCCACCCCCACCAGGTTCAGTGTTCCTAGAGTGGTTTCCGGGAAGATGTCAGCGGCTGGCTTCTGTGCAGTGTTGTACAGCAGAGATTAATAGCTCAGAGTGGACTGTGCTAAAAAGGATTTCCTGCTCTGGTCTGCTCTGATGTGAAAACAGCAGTCCTCCGATATACATCTATGTAGATGTGCACATGTGATTGACCAGTGACCACACACACACACACACACACACACACACACACACACCAGCTTCATCATCCCTGCCCATTCCAAACATAGCCACGAATGAATTTACAGAACCGGCCCCCACATGACCGCCGCCGCCCGTCCTGCTTAGCCAATCAAACCGGCCCGGCTCACCTATGCGTGTGCAGTTGTGGGCGAGAGCGTCGCCACGGAAGCCCGGCGCGCAGCTCTGGCAGCGCGTCCCCGCTGTGCTGTTGCTGCAGTTCAGGCAGAGGCCCGTGTCCGGGTGGCAGATGCGAGAGGCGGAGCCTGCCGCCGCGTTGCCGCTGCAGTCGCATGGCACACAGATGCTGTCGGCATTGTAGAAGCCGTCGCGGCACTGCTCGCAGTTGGGGCCCTTGTACTCCGGCTGGCACTGGTCGCACACCGGCTGGCCGGATGAGTCTGCCGGGACACAGGGAGAAAGGGGTTACGGCGCGAAGCCTTCCTGGGTCACGCCTAGTGATGCCTACGTCATTTACTACTGGGCCACTAGGTGGCAGGACCGCAATAATATACAGCAGGAGTAAGAGGAGCGCAAACCTGGCACTGTCTTGGTTCTCCTCACAGTGCCATCAGCTCATCGCCACATTACAGTTACTCTGCCTTCTGCCTTCACTGCCTCATAGCCCTGGCCATTTTATTGAATCGTCTTTTCAAATGGACTCAGGAGTAATTCACCATTTAAAACTCCTCCCAAAAAAGGTTTGATTAAACGGAGGGAAACACAATCTCTTTGGCAAAAAGTAGGAAAACTGTACTTAAACATGGAACACAAGAAATTAGTACGTGGGCTCAAATTACAATGAGGTAATTAGTTATCTGGTTTACCAGGACATGCAACTATTAGCAACATGAACAGGTATTACGGCCATTTACATTTACATTAAATATACAAAAGGAAATATGTCTGTTCTTGTTTGGCACTGTGAAATACACTGTAGGTACAAACAATTCAGAAAATGAACCTGTTTGATAAATATGCCTCAGCACTCCAGATCTAAGGAAAACATACTTTAGATGAGATCTTTCCCACGCAAAGAAACAGAATAGTGATTTTGCTCAGAGGGGGATTAAGTCCATCAGCAGTCCTTCTAACATCAGGCAAAATGTTACACACATGTGCTTGTGAGGGTCTCGATGAAGAACCAAGGATGAGAGAAGATGGGAGCGCCTCAGTACACCAGGGGGACTGTGCAGCGCAGGGATTATCAGATTAAAATATGCTGCTGTGCAAGGCGGCAGAAATTCGGTAAATCAACAATTTATTCAGTAGCAGGTCCCTGAGTCAACATGCGGCACCAGAAAATAGGTGTTTTCATAAACTTATGAAAAAGGCCTCGAAAGTTCCTCCATCTCGTCCTGAAGAACGTTATCAGGGAGGAATTTTTCTACACTGGCGACTGATAACTGTGGACGTCGTGCCAGGATTGCCTCTCAATTGATTACAGAATCCCCCACCCTCGCTTAGATAAAACACAGATGGTGATTGTGCCAGATGCACCAAGCTGTACACAGCAGTGATCTAGAGGAGAGAGAAATGTTAAAAAAAAACACACGGCTCGCAGACGGGCTTAATGAAGACCATTTTAGAAAGAGTGAGACAGAGACGAAAGGGAGAAGTGGTTCCAGGGTGAAGGGAAAGAATCAATTTTACAACCTGCCACACAGAAACAGGATGAAGTTAAGAATAAGAGATGAGACCAAGGGGAACAAGAGAAACCAAGGGAATAACATTCTAAATGTCAATATAACATTCTAAATGTCAATATAACATTCTAAATGTTAATAGAAAGTTATAAATGTCAATAGAACGTTATAAATGTCAATAGAATGTTATAATGTTATAAATGTTAATAGAACGTTATAAATGTCAATATAACGTTATAAGTATCAATGTAATGTTATAAATGTTAACAGACATGTCATAACCCCCACAGCACCCATCATCTACAGAGCAATGAACCCTGTCGCTGTTGCGCCATGACCCTGAAGCAGCAGTGTGGAGGTTCTCTGAAGAAGGTACGTAGAGGGAAGCCCGACGGCCCCATGAGCAGGTCCAAAAACACCTCGCGGCCACGCGGCAGACACCAGGCGCAGAAGCGCAGGCATACATGGACGTGTACAGAACTCGGGTGAGGAGGCTCGGTTCAGCCCAAACTCTGGACCTCTTCCTCTCTAGATGGAGGCACTGCTGTCATACACAGAGACTGCCGCGGAGTCCTAGACCACCTTGTCCTGCTGATGTCCCACTTATGTCCCACTGATTAGCTATGGGGGGGTTGGTTTGTTAGCCATTAGCAGAGGTCACATGGTGGGTGGCATACCCCTACGCATGCATACACCAACCATGTCGTTAGTTACCATCTCTATATTTACCACCTCTTTAGTTACCATCTCTTTAGTTACCATCTCTTTAGCATGACGCACAGTTCCCTGCACAAACATGCACATACATGCAGAACAGAAGAGTGGGTGTTGTAGGACCTGCTGAGCAAGACTGAGAAAAGCCATCAAAACAAAACGGGAAAACACAAATATTTTCGTAGAAGGGCAAACGTTGCTTCTCATGATGCTTAATATGTCCTTAAGGCAAGTCACACAACATTGTTCATCCAGTGTGTGGTTTATGAGCACGCACACACGTGCGCACGCACGCACGCACGCACGCACGCACGCACACACAAACACACAAACCAAATCCAAAAGATCACCTCTCCATCACAAAAGGTCATGCTGACACAGCCAGCACAACACACTTCACCGTTTCCACCTGCTCTGCTCCTTCCTGTACTCCACCCCCCAACCCCCACCCCCACCCTCCCGACAGAGTGGGCTGGAGTGTCGAGACGATGATTAAGAGTGAGCGAAGCCCTCAAGACGCAAGTGCTGCGTCCCACTGGCGAGGAAGGGCTGAGCGCTGAGGAGCGAGCTGCTCCATTTAATCTGCTCACCTCTCTCGTGTTTCACTTTCTGTTACAGAGACCGGACACACCGGTGGATCCTCCGGACACCTCACTTATCCACACCTCTCCCCACACCAGGAAATACCTGTATACCTGCTAGACCTGTACTCACAGCTGGGCAACAGACTTATGGCCCTAGACACCTCCCCCAAAATACTGTAGAAATAGATAAACAAAAACAAATAAAACCCAAACTAACTGACCCCATGGACCGAACCGGAACACACTGGCTTACATTCCTTACCCTGGTGACCCCTCCGTCCAGGGTCATGACACAACCTCCGCCTGACTCCACCACAGCAGGATGAGCTCACCTGAACCAAGCAACAACGGCCAAAAACACATGCTTGCCTCAGCGCAAGTCTTTCATTTCAATTGAAAATGTATTTTATTACACCAAAAAACATGCAATGACTTTCCAGAAAAGGCACACGGTGAATTTGGTAGGGAAAAGTGTTTTGCATTTATAAGGTATAAGGTTCTTCTCACTCAACAAACTCTGTGACATGGTACAGTGAGCCAAAATCCCAACAGCATAATGGCCATCAAAGGAGAATAAAAATGATAATGAATAGCAAAATGTTTAATGAATATTTAAATAGGGGAGAGGATATAAAAATTCACAAAACTCAAAAGTCTATGTGACTAAAGTATAATTCATATTGACAGATGTGAAGGCTTCATCTTTGCCTTTACAATTAGCTTAGACAAGTGCCTTTCAGTATGTCTGTGTGTGTGTGTGTGTGTGTGTGAGGAATGTGAGGGTGCACATGCGTGCCTTTTGATAGTCTAGCAGCCTTTGATTCAGTGACGATACTGAACATAAGTGACACAATAATTTTGTGAGGCTAGCATTCAGCAGAATGACCTTCATACTAATACAAAGGGAGCGTGGCTTATTATTACTACAGGCAAACTGATTCTGCATAATGAACAACACTGTGCTCAATTGTAGACAATACATTATTCAGACATTACAACAAGCAACGATGAATTATTCACACCAAACAAATAAGATCTATTATGGGGTATAATTACAGTAGTTGTGTGTGTCATACAGACAGAGCAAAGAAGCTTCAGAAGCAAACATTTGAGTACACATTCACGTGCACGCATGCACACATGCACACACACACACACACCCACACACCCTTAGCTAGGACAAACGCTGCATGGTTAACCTGCAGGGTTAGTGTTGAAACTGCTATGAATGCTGGGAGCTATAAAGGGGTGGAGGCCCGAGGGGTGAACAGCACTGAGCCACATTTGGCTGCTGCATGGGAGGTACGAGACCACAGGAGGAAGACATGCTCCCCTCCACTCCCCTCTACTCCCCTCCACTCCCCTCTACTCCCCTCTTCTCACCTCACTACCCCCCTCTACTCCCCTCACTGCTTCCCTCTTCTCCCCTCACCGCCCCCCTCGCTGCCCCCCTCTACTCCCCTCCACTCCCCTCTACTCCCCTCTTCTCACCTCACTACCCCCCTCTACTCCCCTCACTGCTTCCCTCTTCTCCCCTCACTGCCCCCCTCGCTGCCCCCCTCTACTCCCCTCACCGTCCCCCTCGCTGCCCCCCTCCACTCCCCTCCCATTCCCCTGGTTACTCCCTTCCTGTTCCGAGCTCATAGCCCCTCCCTGGTCCCCGCGCTACTCCCCTCCTGAGGGTGAGCAGTGGAGTAGGGGGCCTGGGTCAACTCGGCGGTGCTTAACGAGCTGTGTAATGCCTTCCTTCTCTCATCACAACCTCCCAGCCAGCACGCGCACGCATACTTTTACATTTCAATGAAAAACAGTGTCAGTTTCGCTCTGACTAGACTGACATAAGAAACATATCCATGTTCTCAGTGGAGATTCTTCGGTAATGAAGTCAACGATAAGGAAGCAGTGCCGAAAGTATTTCCCAAGTTCTCCTGCTTTCCATTTGTCCATTCCCGTGTAAGCCATCTCGAGTCTAGCTAGGACGTTCTTGTTTTAGGACACTCCACGAGGGAAATTGTGAAATCCTGTGTAATTCCCAGCAACCGTGTGTTGCGTGTTCTCCTGGTGACCAGCTGAGGTCTACTGTCCCGCTCATAGACGAGCCTTGCTAATGAAGAACAAAGGCATAACGGGAAAATGTTGACTAACAACCCCGGGGTGCTTTCCTGCTCCTCACGCTCATTAGCAGCTGCGGGCTGTTAGCGTCCCGCAGGCACTGGGTCAGCATAAACACGACCAAGTGTGTGGGAGGAGCCACACACAGAACCCACATATGAGCTTAAACGTGTCTGGCCAGGGACACGGAAGGTGGTGTCAGACGGACAGCAAGGAGGATCCAAGTGGGAGTCCAAATTTACTTCAGTACCCAAGGAGACTACAACCTTCTGCAACTTGTATCCTTGGTGATAAGGACTTACAGAAGAGAGAGATTTTGGCACACAACTTGCAAGAACATTTTTCTTTTAGTTTTTTTTTTTTTTGGCAAGAATTTTTAATTTTACTCCATGAGAATTTACCAACTTTATAACCAAATTTAGACTCCACCATTTTTGTGTTATTATGGGAAGTTCATAACGTGAAGTGAACGGAAATATCAACAATGATTTAATAATATTATATATTACATTAATCTTTAAAGTTTACACATACAAGTTCTATTTTTACTGTTGATAGTAAACTTAAATTAAAGTTGCTCTATGAAACACTTCAAAAACCTGGGAGAATATTTGAATTACTGGCTTTCAAATATCAACAATAATATTTACAGTTAGTTTTTAGTTATTTAAAGTTATTTTTAACATCTGCCAATTCCCAGTTGAACAGTGAGCTAGGATCAGAATCAGACCATCAGACAGTAATTCACTGTCAGTAATTCACAGACAGTAACAGGTTCTCCCCTGCTGGATACGGTAAGCAGTTCATGCGAACAGTGAGATTTGGTTGAATCAGAACAACATCAAGAAACCAAATTGAGAAGAAGTGGTAATTCACAAATATGGCTAATGCGATTAATCTATTATCATGTCAAACTCCCAATTGAACGCTTGGTTTATTCATGAATCTTATTCTTTAGACATGTTTAGTATGTGTAGTTACAAATCACCTGCTTAAACTCATTACAGATGTGCATTCAAAGGTAAAAGGCGTGAAGAGCATTAATGTCAAGTAACCCAGGTGAGAGCACCAGTTTCCAGGAGCACCAGACGCCCCTTTGTTACTGCAGTTTCAGTATGACTGGGAACAGATGAACACACTGTACAAGTCTCTGCCCTTTCAGTGGCTTGCGTGGTAGATTTCCACCCCCAGACCTGTACATGAACCCAGCTGTTTCAGAGCCTTGCTGTCATCAGCAAGCCCCACCCACTGGGGGGGGTCAGGAACAAAGAGAGAGAAACAGGCAGTCATAGAGCAGGCAAGCACAAGATGAGATGAAGGCATGATAGAGAGAGAGAGTGAGAGAGAGAGAGAGAGAGAGAGAGAGACAGAGGGACGGTGAAAGAGTGAAAGTGAGAAAGTGAGACAGAGAGAGAGAGAGAGAGAACACAAAGTTCACTGTTAAGTTCAAAGTTAAGTGAACACCTACTGAAAAAACCTAGTAAAAACAATAAACAGAGACTGAGAAACAGAGAGGAAACAAAATAAAGACAAGAGGGAGGGAAAGTGTGGCCAGGCTGCCTGAGCCTGCAAACTCCTCCTCTCACTTCCTGTCTCCACTTTTCATTAGCAAAAACCGCAAGGGCTTCTTCCTAAAGACAGAAATAGCCCTCCGACCCTGCATAGGCCCCTGAGAGGACACGTCAGGCTTCCCGGAAATACACTCCTCCGTCGCCGTTTGCACTGCCACCCCCAAATCCACCTCAACAAGCCAGAACGACGCGAGACACTTGCGTAATCAGGATCGGACAGCCGCGACTACCGCCAACCAACTCGGAGCCCTCCAACCGAGAGAGTTAAGCTAACGTCTTAGGCTAATGCGAATGAGCGCTCTGATTAGGTGGCTAGGCTAGGCTAGGCTGGAGGGGGTACTCACCGAGTGTGCAGCTGCCTGAGGAAGTGACACTGGAGCAGGGGCAGGGCAGGCAGGTGTCGGTGGGGCCAGTGCCAGGCTCCCGGTAAAAGTTGTACTTGCACTTCTCACAGCTGGGACCTCTGGTATTGCCCTGGCAGTTCAAACATATGCCTGCGATAAAAAAAGGGGGAGGGACAGAGAGAGGAAGAGTTAAGTAAACAGTGGCAAAGCTCTGACTGACAGCTTTTTGGTCCAATGGTAAGGAACTGTGGGGATGGGGGGGGGGGGGGGGTCAGAGTTCATTAGCAACACAGCTAAACAAAACAAACAGAAGGGAAGAAAATGGAAAGAGGAAGTCAAACTGAAAGTCTTCGCATGTGACCGTGGCACATAAAGGAGGTAACAGCAGGAATTGGCATACGAAGCTCACTCAAAGAAGCCACATGCAGCAGCGCTGGGGCAGGACTGCAGGACCGAAGGCAAACAATATTTACTGACATCAAAGGCTGAACATCCACAGTCCCACAGTCCCACACTGACTGTGTGAGAAGACAGAGTTCCGGAGGACTCTTCTTTGGACTCGAGAGTTCTGCACACTTCATTGCAAGTATGACATGTTCTATGAAATTTATTTTAAAAAATGGAGCTGTTTAATGAGGGATTACATCATCCTGTAAGAGTGCCGCAGGGGGAAGTAGACACACACACGCACGCGCACGCGCGCAGACACGGCGTAAACACACACACAAGTGCACACACGCCTGCAAGCTGAATGGCATTCCTCTAGTTGTTATGCAACTGAGCTGACATGCCTGGGCATCAATACAGCAGCGTCTAATTAGAAAAATTGGACCGACAGCCTACAGTTAGGAGGTCTGCTGTGATAAGGGAGCACTAGTTTGTGAGCGAAAGCTAAATGAAGAGAGGGAGAAGAAACAACAGAAGGAGAGAGAGGAGACGCAGGAGAGGGAGAGGGAGAGAGAGAGATGAACGGACAAATGGAGGAGGCAAGGAAGGAGGACGAGAGAAACAACAGGGAAAAATCGAGGAGGGAGAAAGAGAGAATAAGAAAATGCATGAATGCATACGAGAGAGAATGATGAACCACAAGACACAGAGAGGAAGGGGCGGGATGGGGCGATTCCCTCGCGGCGAGCCCAGGCCTGCGGCACCAGGCCAGCTACCCACACGCTGATGAGCACCTGTGCTATGGCCGTCTGAGTGCACTGTACCCGCGGGACATTCGACTTTTCATAATCACCCACTCCTGGGCCAGCTCTCCGTCTTAGCAGGAGCTCATAGGAAGTGATTACCTCGGAGAGGGGGTAAGACTCACACTGCCAGTAACAGGGACGCAAGTGTGTTTGGAGCAGGAAAGAACGCACCACGGAGGATACAGATTTGAAGTCGCAAAAGAAATAAATAATCGCATATGGGGTATATGCGAATATGGGGAATGTCATTTACGTCGTATCCAGTGATGGATGGAGATGGTTTTAAAATGTAAAATCTCTCCTTAGCCAGTGTTTGGTCTCTATAATGTAAGGGCAAACAGATCAACCGGAAACATCACATTCTCCTCTAAATCTAAGACAGACCAGTGCCAAACAGAATAAAGGTCCTCTATCTTGTTCATCCCATAGGCCGATTAACAAACTAAATACAGACTTTAAACATCTGTGCAAACGTCAGTGCACTTAGTGACATTAGTCATCTATAATCAGCCATTTCCTTTCACTAAACAGACCTCGATAAAGACAGACATTTAATTTTTCAGTGTCAGAAGACTCTGATAATGTGTGCAAGTCTACCAGTACTAGCATCGCTCGCCACATTCGTTTATTATGCATTTATCTAGAAGCACAGGGGATCTGCGCTGCGTGAATGTTGCAGTTCTCACAGTCTACTGTCTAAAACTGCCCACCACACTCTCACATATTTGTTCAATAAATACATTTAGTAAGGTGTAAACAGCATGGCGCCAGTAGTAGGCAGTAATATGCTAATGGTGCGCGGAAGCTACTAGTGTTAAGAGCCTTTATAAATAAAAGAAACAATTTTGTCTGAATTTGAACACCGGTCTGTATACCACCAAAAAACTGCCATTTTGTCTTTGTTGCCATGTCTGAAAACCTTACACACTAGGCAGACCAGTGTGCCTGTATACATCAACACACACGCTCACTTTCTACTTCGCTGTGTTCATCGAAAGCAATTAAGTAAATTCCAGGGTACTTCTCGCATGCTGAGGGGAAAGCCTATGTCAATTAATTGCTTAGAAATTGCTAATTCATTAATTACTTAGAAAAAGGTATCAGCGTGAATAACTCTGCATGTCATATAATTTGAAACAAACTGCAAATTTGAGAACCAATTTGAATTTTTATAATGCTTTGTATACATCTGGATATAACTGTCCTAAATCTAAATTTCTTGCATTTTATATTGATTAATGTTAATTAATAAATCAGTAATTTTGTATTAATACATTTTGTATACCGGTGCCATCAATACCAATACTGGTAGCACCAAATCAGCTAACAGAATTGCCCTTGTTAAGCCCATCATGTGTCTGGTGCACTACCTGTGGTGAAATATGGTATGTCTGTACGATCTTTACATTCTCTATATGACGTTCCCCACATTCTCTATATGAACAGCGTATAAACTATACATCTGTAACATGAATGGATGTGGAACCAGTCATCTGAATTTACTGTGATAATTATCTACATAAGGTACCAAATGTTCGGATCCTAGTGTCTGCTGTTCGGCCCTTGAGCCCGAGCGCGTACGGATCTGTGAAGATGAAACGCTCTCCGCTTCCTTCAGCCATTGTTGACACAAACGCAGGACATCAAAGCTTCTTTGCAAATCAAACGAAAAATCAGCCTTCTGCCTGTGCTGGTGTGGCCAGGACGGGCCGCACTCACAGCCCAGGGGCCGAGATCAAAGAGCGACTGAGCACAATCGCGGCATCGTGTCCCCCAGCGGCTAGAAGAAAAAAACAAAAAGAGTGCCGTTGTTAGCCGCCCCGTGGGACGAGTGTTGTAGCTCTGCACGAGTACCCCCTGCTGGGGACGAGGGTTAGGTCCGTACGTGCACAGTCCCACGGTGGACAAGATGGAGGATGTTCATTTGGGAGTGGAACTAAGTGTGTGTGTGCGTGCGCACACAGCCAAGCACTGAGCATGAACACAAAGACCAACACAAACGTGTACAGCGTTTACTCCAACAGCGCAACGTGGCGTCTGTATCACACACCATGTGAGCAGAGAAGCAGAGCAAGAGAGAGAGAGAGAGAGAGAGAGAGACGGAGAGACAGCACGCTAGCGCTGTTCTCAGACCAGTTCCGCAATTGGTCTGTTGATGGCAGACGTCAGACTAGGTTAAGGGGGAAATTAGCAGAAGGGGAAGGTCTCACATTCAGCCCCCGCTGATCTCTGCGTTGGCGTTTTATTAAGACTGCGTGTGGTGTGAGCTGGTGAGTTTAATTATGAGCAGAGGTATGTGGGTATGCTCACGCACACAGCCACACGTGTTTGTGCGGACACACACACACACACACGAAAAACGCACGGAAACTTCTGCATCCTTCAAAAGCCTTGGTTTGGGAAGGCGGCCGTCCCGCGCCTGCCAGCATCCTGTGAGGAGCAGGCCGGCTGTCTGGCGGGAAGAGAGACTCAGGGAGGCCTGGAGCACAGCCAGACTCGGGGGCGGAGCGTGGGATGTGCGGGGGGCGGAGTCCAGAGCTGTCCAGGCAGCGATTCAGCGCCTCACTATAAATTTCAGTAAAGGAGCTGGCTGGCACTTGCGTGCTGGACATTATTATTATAAAATCTTACTTGTGAAATCAATGGTGTGCAAATTAAAACGTTATAATAAGGCAGCTTGGAAGCCCCATAACCTGGGATTTGGTGTTTCTGGAGCACTGCCCGGGTCTGATACCTTCTCTCTCTCATTCAAACACACACACACACAGTCACTGTCATTACAGTTCAAATTCTGCTGCACAAGGGTATCAGCACCCGCACGACCTGCACAAGGTTGGGCAGAGGCGGACGTGCGGATAGGGGGTGGAGCCAGAGGGATCTGTTCCATCTCCCCCGACAACGTGACTCCACGCTGTGTCACTACGCCCAGGGACACTGGAGATCAGTGCATCCCAACAACACTGACTTCCAGAAGCCTCCAAACCCTGACAAAAGCTCTATTGGCATCAAGTCATTACCCTCATTATTTCACTACATTCTGCGTTTTACCTGTCTGGAACATTACTGAGCAGCAACACTAAAGCATTAGGTTATGTGGTACACACTGAGGTAAGTAAATCGCAAAAAAGTGCCCCTCCTGAGGAGACACAGGGTTCCGATAATCCCCTACATCCACTACCTTCTTCTCCTACTGTCTTTTTCTACAAGGGCTTGGAATCTATATTAATGGGAAAGGGAACTGAAATGCCTTTATTATTATTATTCCTTTACACATTAGCTTTTCAAAAGAGGTTTTATAATAAGGGCTGAATAGGAAGAGAGAGAGACGGAGAGGGAGGGGGGGAGAGGGAGACAGAGAGAGAAAGAGGGTGGAAGAGATGGAGGGACGGAGAGAGGGAGAGAGAGGGAGGGTGGAAGAGATGGAGGGAGAGAGAGGGAGAGTGGAAGAGATGGAGGGAGAGAGAAGGAGGGTGGAATAGATGGAGGGAGGGAGAGAGAGGGAGAGGGAAAGAGGCTGGGGGAGCAAGTGAGCACAAGATAAGAGAGAGAGAGAAAGCATGCTAGAGATGGAGAAAGAGGAAGAGAGAGACAGTGAGAGAGACAGAGAGTGAGACAGAGAGAGAGAAAACATACACAGTTGAAAACAGAAAGACAGACACAGACAGGCATGCAGCCAGCCACAGAAACAGACAGAGACAAAGACAAACAGAGAGACACAACGACTGAAATAAAGCCAGACAAACTCCTCAGACTGTAGTATATTCAGCTGAACACAGAAACCATACACTCCTTTCCGACTGGGGAGATCATCACGGCCTCTCCCCCAGACCAGCACACCAGGCTGTGCTTCACTAGCAGCTGTAGCTCCACATTAACTGGGGTACCATCCAGGACTCCAGTGAACTGGGTGAGAGGCCCAAAATGACAAACAAGAGCAGCTGCACCACAGGAGGAAGGATAAGATCTCCTCTATCCCGCAAGATTACTGACCCCAAAAGAACGGGGAGATGCAGATGGGTATGTATACAAGAATATGACGAGATGGGAGGGGACTCTGTGTTTGTGGAGTCTTGTCTCACCCTCCATGCTGCACTGTGCTCAGGTCCTCAGTGGACGGGTGCGCATGCAGCAACGTGGATGTGTGTGAGGGAGCTGCTAGGCTGGTAGAGGAGGTGAGACAGGGGGCAGTGCCAACGTGGATCGATTGAGCCTCCTGCTGTGCAGCGTCAGCACCCGATATGAGCTCACAGCTCTGCGCAGGACAGGCTAACAGTGTGGAGTCCCGTTAGAGAGCGAGGGACAGACACTGGGTCAGCAGCTGGACGCACAATGTCTTAAGCAGAAGGAGCAGGAGGTTGTCCATGTGCAAACACTCTGCTTTCGCCTGCAGGGCGTGCAGGTCCAACCTAAGGCTCAGCTGTCTTACTCCACTGTTGATCACCACGTCCTCGTTAGCCAGAGCTACTGAGACGGCTCTGCAGTCATCAGTCTCCTACATCCTCGGGCAGCCTGGGGCGGAGATGACAGAGCGGACGGCACAACCCTGCAGCCCCACGTGGCTTCTCTATTCAGAATGTCTGTAATTAGTTTGGAAAGTTTGGAAAAGGAAGGATCATGTACTTGTGTGTGTGTGTGTGAGAGAGAGAGAGAGAGAGACTGTGTGTATCTGTGTGTAGATCTGTGGGTGTGTATGTGTGTATCTGTGTGTGTATAAATCTATTTACATGTGTGTGTATTTTTGTGTGTGTGTGGATTTGTGGGTTTATGTATCTGTGTATGTGTATCTGTGTACGTGTGTGTATCTGTGTGTGTGGGTGGATCTGTATGTATCTGTGTACGTGTGTGTATCTGTGTGTGTGTGTGTGTGGATCTGTGTGTATCTGTGTATGGATGTGTGTTAGTGTGTGTGTGTGGATCTGTGCGGGTGTGTGTGTGGATGTGTGTGTGTGGATCTGTGCGGGTGTGTGTATACACACTCACCTGACTGTGTGTCGCAGTGGCTGGTGTGATTGTTGCAATGGCACGGCTGGCAGCCTGTTCTGCTGAAGCCGTAGAAGCCCGGGTGGCAGTCGTCACACTTGTCTCCGGACACGCCCACTTTACACACACACACCCCCGAGCTGCGGCACATGCAGAGAGACACAGCACACAGGGAGGGCAGGCCGTTAGCACACATTACAGCACACATGCAAACCCTAATAAGACAAACCACGCCCGCACGCAAAAACGCCATTCCCACACTTCATAAACAAAGCAAATCATTTTCCCACGAGAAGTACTTCAGAGTCTTTTTGTGGTACGCTGTGGTATGTATTGGGTATACGGAAGCAGACTGCTTTGCCCCTAACTACTGAACACCATTAGCAAGCCAGCAGAACCGTTTAGCGTTGGACTAGCTGCTAATGAATACAAGGGCATACAGCACATGCTCTTGGGCAAAGGTACGCTACACTGGTTCTGTATCGCTTACTCACTTGGGGAAACCCTCACGAACTGAAGGAAAAAATTATCAGGAAAACAATGAAGGTTTTTCTTAAACTGAGCTGTCAAACCAATCGCACCATTACTCAATTGTAGTTACCCTTCTGCACTGAGCCGAGATCAGTTCAGCATTTCCCCTGCAGTGGCTAAGGATACAGCTCACCATAGGAAGGCTGGTCCTAGGACAGCATACAGAGGCTCGCGGCGTACTGCCGGGCTGTGACTCTGAACCTGCCTGCCCCCGGATGATCAATATTTTTCTCCCTTCCTTCTTAATGAGGAAGAAGAGGCTTTCATCTTGCTCAGAGTGAGGGAAGAAGAATATCAGATCTTGTTCTCTAGCCGAAGCTGTTGTCACTGCCAACCCTCCACGCTGAGACCAGCACGAGGACACATTCCATCACATTCATTCTTCATCCTTTACGAAGGAATTTACCGTCTCTGCAGGAGAAATTCATTTTAATGTTCCTGTTTGGGCTCATCGATCTCATTGATTGCTAATGTCCACTTTTTCACTTTCAGTGTAACTCTTAGTTTAACTCTCTGGAAGAGTCTCTCATGGAAGGGGAAAAAGATCCTTTGTCTGTATCCAATCCATTCTCTCTCCCTCTCTCTCCCTCTCTCTCTATCTGTAGTAAAAGTGTATAGGTAGTAGAAAGTGCAGTAAAGTAGAGAAGGTTTCCAGAGAAGCAACATACAAACATATATACTGGCATTTTTATATATTGTATATATTTTTATATCGTATTTTTAACAATGATCCTTGTGGTTTATACTTTCCCCCAAACCCAAAGACTTCTACAGTGGAATTTAATGGTGAGTTCAAGGTGGACTGTTGCTTTATCAAACTCATGTGAGCATCCTCCTTACAATGCTGGGAGTGTTTAGACAACTGTTCAAATTGTCTTCATTTGAAATTAAGTTAATTAATACTGGTGTACCACCGTATTTTGTTGTAAATGGATGCATTTGTGTGCGACGTTATACATGTACGTGTGTCTGTGTGTTGGTGTGTGTGTGTGTGCACATGTATGTGTGTGGTGGGCAGGTTTAGAGACAGTAAAGTCTTGTAGACTGCAGTGAAGACTGTTTAAGTGTCCTTGTATAAAGCAGTGCGCCAAACCACAGAGTCACCCAGCAAAATGAGCCACCTTTGATTAAAGCTGAGACTATTCTCTGACGCGAGACACAGACACAGACGAACAAGACATAGTGGCACATTTCCCATAAGGCCATGGTGCTCTTAAAATATCGGAATATCTACAATTATTCCTTACACACACACACACACTCACACACACCCAACCACACACACACACAAACATACACGCAGCCACACACAGAGATATATCTAAACAACTCCAATTCAGCTGAACTGAACGTACCCCCCCCCGCGGCTACAATCATGGCCGGCTGGAGCAGTGCTGTAATCGGCCTGTTGTCCTGCTGCTCGGGCCTGATGCTGCTTCTGTGATAATAACCTTGAGAAGCTTTCACCCTAATGATACATTACTGTGGAAGAGGAGGCCCATTAAAAACACAAAAGAGATAAACCAAGCAAATCTCGAAGACCAGTCAGCATGTGCGCACACACACACACACACACACAGATTGAGACAGGCACTTGAGGAAAGCTACCCCACAGCTCCGAGTTGCCCGCACGGAAAATAGTCAGAGCCAGGAGCTGGGGAGAATCGCAGCGCAAACAAACACTCACACACATGCATACACACACACACACACACACACACACACACACACACACACACACGCACGCACAAAAGTACCTCTCACAGCTCATTCTTTGTCTACGGTGGAGACTCATCTTACTGACTTGCTTGGCTTCATGTGGTTTTAGACCCTGCTGTGATCAATTAATAACTCTAATATCTTGGAGGGGCTGATATACCGAGTCCTGCGTCTCCACAGGCCTGTCAGGCAGCGTGTGTGAGAGGGCAGCACTGACACCATGACCCTCTACAGTCCCAGCCTCAATGGCTCACGGGCGGAGGGAGAAACAGAGAGAGTGGGAGAGAGAAAGTGGACAAGGGAGAGGAGAGACAGGGATGGAGAGAGGGAGAGAGAGAGGGAGTGAGAGAGACAGAGAGAGAGAAAGAGAAGGAGACAAACTGATAGATATGGCTGTGTGCCATCACCCGTGTATACACAGACTTTACTGCATGTGGACTTTTCTAGTCGTATGGCTTTACAGAGCTGCCCCCCAAAAACTGTTAAAATTACCACACCACCCTCAAAAAGCCCTGCGGATGAGGGGTGGGAGTGGAGTTGGGGTGGGGGTACATGTTTCCATGACAACACCAAATAGGATAACAAACAGCTGCCCCAGGTACGATTAAAGGGATCCGGCGAGAGCCTGCCGTAAGTCGCCACGGTAACAATCGCTGCACACGATGGTGGGAATGAAAACCAACAACAGCAGGGCCCTGCGGGAGCTGAAGGCGCTACGGCACGGGCGAGCGGAGGAAGACGAAGAGCTGGAGGACTGTGGCACGTCCACACCACCTCACCCACCTGCAGGGGACCCACCGTAATCATCATGGCTGCAGGAGCACGAGAAGCTCCTCGGGAAACGGTTCAGCTTCAACAGCGCCCGAGATTGCAGCTTGTTCTCACCGGCACAGGGGGGAAGGCGCTCCAGAGTTGAACAGGCAAATCTTTCAACTCCACACCCCGCCGTGACTGGTGGGAACAGGTCTGTTTTTCACATTTAGGGGATGCTCCTTACTGCTGTTGCAGTCTTTTACAATCGCGAAGGAAGGAAGAGTCACGTTCCCCGTGATCTTGTAGAGCCCAGATCATCGAGACGTTCCCTAAGCTCCTTCTGTTCAGATCCTGAACGATGCCATGTTCAAAACAAACATTCTCTGTAGCTGACTCTAAACTCTATGATTTGCAGTCATATGAATGGGCCAAAACGTTATTTTGGAAATGTTCTTATAAGGTATATAAAGATGTTATAATGAACTGATAGGGCAACACGTCCTTAATGTGCTGTGTTGATGCATCGGTTGTTTAACCGAAGGAGTCACAGCCCCAGAAGGAGTCACAGCCCCAGAAGGAGTCGCCGCCCCAGAAGGAGTCGCAGCCCCAGGAGGAGTCGCAGCCCCAGGAGGAGTCGCAGCCCCAGGAGGAGTCACAGCCCCAGAAGGAGTCGCAGCCCCAGGAGGAGTCGCAGCCCCAGGAGGAGTCGCAGCCCCAGGAGGAGTCGCAGCCCCAGGAGGAGTCGCAGCCCCAGAAGGAGTCGCAGCCCCAGAAGGAGTCACAGCCCCATCCTGGGCATTACAAATGGAGCTCAGGCCTGTCCAAGCAAACCACCTTTTGCCCAGAAGGAAGGACTGCCAGTGAAGCGCCGCCCCCGCACCACCTTGTGCAGGATGGCGGACCCCTGAGGACAGCTCGTCTGCCGTGCCCTCTCCACCACCGTGGGGCCACGTCAGAGAGTGAGCGATGGGCCGATGTGGATCGCCAGCGGCCCACGCTGATGTCCCGCGCTTATGTCCCGCACTGTCGGCGCGGCGATCGGTCCAAAAGCTGACAGCCGCGTTCTTGCTGCAAGCCCGGCGACATAAGAAATACGAACAATTGAGCCCCCTCGCCATGATGCGTCTGTGTGTGATGGGTGTTGTGACATGCATCTCTCCTACAATACCCAGAATGTAAGTGGGGCGGGGGACTAAGTGGGCAAATATAGGTTTGGTTAGAACTGGTCTCGGAGAGGAATAAAAAAGACTAAAGACGAACGTGGTGTCGAAGTGATTTCATGACGGGGGGGGTTTGTACGGCCAGGGCGACCATGGCGCAGCTGAACGTTCCGGATGCTTAAGCACGTCAGCCAAACAGGACATGGCCTTACAAACAGAGACAGAAAGAGCAGGGTGGCATATATGTGAAATATATTATGTGAACAAATATTAGCTGTCTGGGTTACTGAAGGCACTGTGGTGAAAACCTGACGGCAGCATCTGAAGTACTGAACAAAACTTTGAACACTGGAAGAGACAGGCATGTCCACCTGAGGCATACGACACAAAGCCAGTGTAATCAATACAAAGCAGCCTGGTTGTCCTCTAAGGACCCAACAAGGACAAAGACAAAGAGAATGCCTTGTCTCGGGACTCCAGTCTCTGGACTCCGGTGCCTGTGACGGATTTCTTCTCGTAAACCCGAGGGGAGTTTCTCAAAAGGATTTTGGAGGATGTCACAGAAACTGCCACAGCTCCGGCACAGCTGTCTGAAAACTGCCAGTATTACCCATGCTTAGTGAAATTAGAGGCAAGTTTTTATTGTGATGCCTTGACGCAGACCATTTTTACTGAGACTGACTGCACAATGTGTTTTTCTGTACTGAAAATTATAGTGTTATGATAATTAATTAAAGTTCTCGTGCCAGAGGGGACTGCTAAACAAGCATTTATATCCTGCCTCTATATTTGTTGGCATTCTGGTGAAACACTGCTTGCAGTCGTTTTAGGAGGAGAAGATGCACACACAGTCCTTTCCGTATTTTCTAAAAACCCCGCCACCGAGCGATCACTGCTGCGGACTGTTCTAGAAGAATAATGACACCTTGCTTGACACTGTAGAGAGAGCAAATGCTTCAGAAATGGTGCTGGGGGTGAAATGCTTGCTGGGTGGAGAGAAGCAGTGGGCACAACAGACAAAGAGGCTCTGTAGTGAGAGCTGGAGCTGGAGAGAGCGAACAGCGCCTTCCGCCTACATACCAGAGCTGGCATGAGGGAAGACCGAGAGCTTCGAGAGAGAGAGGGAGAGACTCAGAGGGACACATGGGGGGACAAGAAGCCCACCAAAGTGACACTGATGGCGAGTGTGTGTGTGTGTGTGTGTGTTTCTGTGTGCACGTGTGCATGTGCGGTGATCTGGGGAACAAGCTTCCCCCTCTCAAAATCAATAATCGGCCTCCACCACCACCTCCACCCAGAGTCTGCAATGTGTGCGACGGGTGTCCCGAAGTGAAACACCGAACTATTTGTTTCGCCTTTCAGAACAAGGCTAGAAATGTGCGGGGCATTTGGGGCAAGGGAGTGAGGTCAGCTGACAGGGGGCTGAAGGGCGCAGACTCTCTGGTGACGGGCGGGGGAGGTTCTCGCGGCGGGCGATGAAGGCGGAGCCGACGCAGTGATTTTGGTCACTGCGAGAGGCCCCAATCAGTAGGTCTGGAGATCAGGCTATGGGCATGTGCTCCAACACAGGCCCAGAAATATGTAGAGGTGATTGAGTGCGGAGAGGGGGAGAAACTGCGCAGGGGCGGGTCTGGAGAGGGAAGAGACCATCCAGGGGAGGGTTTGGTGGGGGAGAGACTGCCCAGGGGCGGGTCTGGAGAGGGAAGAGACCATCCAGGGGAGGGTTTGGTGGGGGAGAGACTGCCCAGGAGAAATCCAGGAGTAAGATAACAGATTTCTGGATTGTCAATCAGGCCCATCCTCACTTTCAGGCCAAGGTATGAGCTGTTTCTCTCCAAGAGTGTAATGGTGCCTGTTAACTCTGCCTCATGATCCCTACCAACACACGATTCCCTGTTCTTGGAGTGCTAATAAGTTCAAGAATCTCTCTAGGCTTGCAAACATTTTTCTCTCTTGTAAAATTTACACCATGCTCCTTTACTCAAAACTGTTAAGAAAGATTAACCACAAAGAGATGGAAACCTCTACATATTTCATTAATAGGCTTTGTAAATTGCATAAAAATACTACCAAAAGTTACAATGCTGCTTGTTTTACAAAGGAAATTCTTCACCAAAGCACCTTAAGATGAAATTTTGTGCAGAACACATGCCATAAAGGCTGATTGAAGAACTCATTTAGCAGCCATATTATTAATCATGCTGAGTCATATACAGAAAACAATTTCCAATCCATTTGTTAAATGTATATTGTAAACACTGTACAGATATCAGGGGGTGGTGGGGGGGGCTGTAACTCCTCATCCGTACCATCAGTGGTAAGAGATGGAATAGCACAGCACTGATGTAAGGGTATCCAAACCTTTAGTCATCTAAAAGAGGAAGGTGTACTAATGTCCTCTGAACAGCTCTGGGACAGTTTCTCCTCCCTGCAGCATTACATTAGAAGCCAGCAAGGTGGGCCAGCTTCTGCCTCTCCTCTAGACTGCATGTATATGGTAAGCTGTCTCAGTTCCAAGGTGATCCTATTTGCCCAGCTCAAGTAAAGTGGGGAAAAAACGTCTTGGAACATCCAGTCCAATATGATGAATGGGAAGTGAGTGAGTGGAAATTTATGTTATCTGATAACAGCGGCCAGTAGTGGCCGTCCGAGATAATATCGTTCATCAGGTATACTTCCCTCGTAAGAAGTTGCAGGAAACGCCAGCTGTTTATTGTACTGTCCGAGATGCTGGATGGGAACTGAAGCTTCGTTAAATATGCTCTGGTCTTGCACTAACACGGAGAGATTTTGGACATTATCAAAACAGATCACCAAGGCTCCCCATGTTAGGAGATGACCCTGTACTGCAAAAACAACGATACACTCTTACATTTATCAGGAGAGCTATGCTTGTTGATAAATATGTATTGCTATTTTGTGGAAACTGAACTGAACTCCCTAACCTTTCAATATAAAACAAAAAATGCTGTTGAACATAAAAAAAAACAAGTTACATTTATTCGCACATTTATACTGGGGTGGTTTTCTTACATGCTTCACGTCCGCACTGCTGCTCAGGCTTGGGGGAGGACACCAACTCCCTGACTCCATGGGCAGGGCAAAGGGCAAAGGGCGAAGAGCATGTGTGACTGTGGACAGCCTCGAACATGCAGGCGTGGATCGCTGAAGGGTTAGAGGACCATCTGCTGCTTGGCACACACAGGGGCGGGAGAAGATGCCCTGACGCCGAGCCAAACGCACGGGTGCTCACGTTTTCACTCGCACACATGTACTCGCAGGGACTTGGAGCAACTGGGCTCTTATCCTGCCCTACAGGAGAGGACGGTAGGGTCACAAGAGTGTTCACATTACAGAGTCTACAGCCCAGTAATTAGGAATAATGGTCCTCCATTAAAGGCATGCGTGAAAAGGACTGAAAGTGTCATAGTTCGCAACGAGCACATACATCTTATAACAAGGTAAGCTTTTTACTTTTTTTCTTTTCAAAGACGTATTTGAGTGAAACATCTATACTTTTTTTTTAATTCAGACTTCATTTTAATATTCATTTGTGTCTGAGGTTCAGCTCACCGGAATCTTTGTTTAAATGTTTAATTCACCTGTGATGAAAGATGGACTATTGCTGCGCATAGCTAACGGTGGCAGGAACAGCCTGAGATGAATTTGCCAACAGCCTGAGATGAATTATGGGATGGAGGAGTCAGTGTGGGGCTTCTGGGGGTGGGGGTGGGTTGGGCTGAGATCAGTGGCCCCTCCAACTGACATTCATCTGCCCCTACAATCAGACGCTCATTCAATCACTGAAGGTGAGGACAAACCCTCAATGCTCAAGATAAAAGTGTGTCAAGATTGCTCTAATAATGCCCCATGAAACGATCCTTTAAAATTGGGGAGTAATTTGCTGAGGATCTAATACAAGAAGACAAATTATATTAACTCAGTGCCAAAAAAAAAAAAAGTTAATCGTTGGCATATAAATATGTGCTGTGCACTTGGTGAGTCTCCAGATGTCATATTTGGCCTGTTTTTCGATTAGATGTCGTGGCATCCTTCGCTAACCCCTCTTGTTGTGAATGGCACTCACAGACAAGGAAAGAGAGCATTCTCAACCAGAGAATGACAAAACCAAACACAGATGAAAAGGCAGCGATGATTCCGGTGTGGGAAGCTCGAGCTTTAACGCGGTCCTCCAGACGGAGCACCCCCGCTGGCCGCTGCTGGCACTGCACCCGGCGATAATGAGATGTGCCCTGACAGCTTTAGCTCGGTGCATGGCCCACCAGATTCCGAGGCATGCCGTCGGGGATGTGCACGACACCCCCCTGACATAAGCTGGGTGGGGGGTGCACGACATCCTCTTGACATCAGCAGAGTTCCAAAGGAAGTCAGACAGGTCCAAAATAAGAGAAGCGCCCGTTTGTGGGAGTGACACGGTAGTCGTTATAGCTCTGCTCTGCCATCTTTAGACTCAAGTGGAACAGGCGATTTATGTGTGAGCGTCTTGCAGCATCCGCCGCCACTACGACATTTTTCCATTTGGCTGCAGATTGCAGCTCGGAGCCGCTTGGCAGGTCTTTTATTACACAGTCAGAGCTCTGTGGCAACCGGGGGCTGTTCTGCTCAGACCAAACCCAACAGAGGTCTCGTACTGACTCAGTTCTCATGGTGATGGCGTCTAGGGAGGCATCAAAATAAAAAATAAAAAATCTGTGCCGACATTGAATGTTACAGAATTATTTTTCATAAAAAAAAATAAAAAATACTGGTTATCCACAATGAATTAATGCATCATTATGGCACAATATGTAATTAAAATCAAGTTCAAACCAACTGTGTGTTAATCTACAGATACATTTTTCCAATAACATAAAAAAAAATGGCTCAGGCAACCTGTTTTTAAACAAAGGATTCGTAATGATCTGGGAAGAAAACAATCCAATCAACGTCAAGATCAACTCTTCAAATCAACAGTAAGATCCGCTCTTCTGGGAGCACTACGGATAGAAGAGAAATGAAGCTGATTTAAGATCTGCAGTAAAGACCCACCCTTCGACAGGCAGCTTTCTATGCAGAGCTCTTTAATCATGCAGTAGCAAACGAGACTAGGCCCCAGGGATCTTCCCTCCAACAGGCCAACACCTGGCCGAGTGTCTGAAGATCATCCCAATAATGAACTAGTCAAATCCCATTTAATCTTGCCATAATATCAACTATTCAAGTATGTAATGAGACAGTGGGGGGGGCATATAACGAGACAACGGGGGAGGTGAAGACTTCAGTAACTCCAAAGTCAATTTAAGTTCTTTTAATCAAAGAAAC
This sequence comes from Brachyhypopomus occidentalis, assembly GCA_020368025.1. Lineage (NCBI taxonomy): Eukaryota > Metazoa > Chordata > Actinopteri > Gymnotiformes > Hypopomidae > Brachyhypopomus > Brachyhypopomus occidentalis. Next base: position 389,840 of record JAGXOD010000032.1, read on the forward strand.
TGAATCAGATTTCTGTTTCCTTCTTCAATAATCCCCCAAATCAACCGCCGAATATTGACCATCTGCAATGGTCCAAAATGACAGGGGTCAGATCAAAAAGTAGGCCTCACCTCCAATAAGAGGGCATGCTTGTTTTGGTGCCACCCCTAAATGGAACAATAGACTTTTCATGTCCAACACGGACGGGGAATGTGAGCTCGCACTACGGGTGCAGCACGGCAGCACAGTCAAAACACAGCAAGCGAAAAACAACATCGGAGTTTGAAGTCAAATCAACGCTGGGATCTGGCATTATGATACACACGGGTTTTAGAAACATTTCAGAGCACCGTGCCACTTCTGTCAAAGGATTAAATGCCAGGTGTGCTTTACTTTCAAAAGGAAATAACAAATATCAGAAAGCAAATCGATAATCATGGAAAGTCTGCAAATATTGCACATGGCCCAAGTTCAGCATGTCCGTCTGCCTCCTCTGCGCGAGTAATGGAATGTCATCGGGACTGGGAAGATAAAGAGCCGGAGTGTTTCACGAGAGCTGCGTAATGCAGCAAGAATGGCTTCCAACGTCACGTTTTATGATTCATCACACCGGATCCGGGACATGTCACGAGCACAATGGAAGTGTCCGACTGGCCGACGGCAGTCCAGCGAGGACAAAAAGGCTTGTCAACATGCACAATAGAGCGGCCCTGTCGGACGAGGACCCCAAGGGAGGACGGACGTTGACGGGTCTTCGTCTTTGGTCGCCTGGTTTGAATGAGGCCTTTTCAGATGGTATTAAACGGGGTCTGTTTGTTTGAGGTCTGGTCCTTCACTACTGGCGACTAGTGTTTAGCCGTGGGCTAAATGTCGGCCTGGTGGTGGGGGGGGTTGTGGCCGGAGGCGGGGTCACACACTGCTCTGAGTCACTGCAGCCCCACTGGTCAATAAGGGGAGCTTTTGAAGCTCTGGGTGGAATGCATGGGCGTGGTAGTGGGGGGGGGGGAAGTGGACCTGACTACCCAGGGCCTGAGTAGGGAGAGGGGTCCATAAAAATCCTGATTATTTTTTTTTTGCATTTATAAGGGCCCACTGACATTGAGAGTGTACAGGGCCCAGAATTTGCTGCTACGCCCCCTGGTGGAATGCATCAGTGAAGGCTAGGGTGTGAGGCAGGAAGGGAGGGTGAGATTAAAGACAGAGAAGATACACATTAGGGGCTTCGTAGTTTAGACCTTGTTTAGATGATTACAGACAAGGACAGCAAACTTTGAGGAAACTCACCTTGTACATCCCCCCAAACACCATGATGGCAAAGAGAAGCACCTATGCTTCTTATCAACAAAAACACCTCCCCCAAACCCATAAGCCCACACATACACACCATAGGCACACACACCCACGAGTGTTAGAATCTCAGGGCCATCCTTTGTGAGAGTACATAAGTTTATGAATTATTCTCTCCACTCCCACAGAAGTGTGGCGTTTGTCTATTGGGAGGCTGACACTGGCTTCGCTAAATTCCTGGAGAAAGCTAGTACAGCTACACCTTTGTGCTTGGAGTTCACAAGCATTATCTTAGTCAATGTAGTCAGCATTCAAATACTCACACAATTCCATAACCTGGCGTGTATACATTAACACGTCTTTGGCTTTCGGTCATTGGAAAATGCATGTGCCAAAAGGTTTATGTAATCAGATCCAATCATGATTGTGATTGTGTGTGTGTGTGTGTGTGTGTGTGTGTGTGTGTGCGCCTATGAGCTGTAACAGCTGGCATAAGACCAACTTGAAGAACTGCAGCGCAGGCAAGAGAGAGCCATACCTCTGTGGAATAAGCGGATTGCTATGCTCGTCTCTGAGCGACAGAGGGAGAGAGGAAAGCAGTTGGTCATACAATCACCAGGGAAACAACTTTAATATTCCGAGAGTCGCAGGGTTAACAAAGCACTGAGTGGCATAACCCAGGAGCGGCATCTGGGCCTGTTGCCGTAACTCACGATAGCAAGTATATCGGTAGCAAAGTATCGGCAGAATGTCATGAAAATCCCACCAGAACAGAGCAGGAAAGGCCCCCCATTCCCTCCCACCCCCCCTGGTGGTGCTTCCCAAGATGGCCAAGCTGAGCTGGGATCAGAGCTGGGATCCTCCTGCTCCCCGGCCCCTTTTCTCTCTCACACACGTTGACGCCATTAGGCAGCCAGAGAAAAGCCAGTGGAGATGCAGGGGGAATGAGGATGGATTGCTGGAGGTGTTTTACGGTGAGAAGATTGATCGCAGCATTCCGACAGCCACTCGCCCATGATGCACGGGCGGGATGCAGCCAGCAGTCATGTGACCCGATATCGTGTCATGTAAGCACGGCGATGCCGCCGCTCACATGGATGCCGTCGGTCACACGCTTGAAGGAGTGGTTTCCCAAACTTCTGCTACTGGTTTATACAGAGACCTAGCAGGCATGCATGCATGCCACAACATACATAATACTTAAAATGAGTAATGCATTCTTGCTAAATAAACAAGAAGGATTAAGGCACCAGGATTGAATTCATCTGCTGCAAACCTAAGAGGGCTTGGGTGACTCCTAGATTTATTTATGGAATGAGGCAGAATATTTTGTTGCTGTGGTTGGTTGTGCCACTGCACTGCCCTTGAGCAAAGTGGGCTTGTGTGTGTGTGGGTGTGTATATGATATATAAAGTATGTGTATATATATATATATATATATATATATATATATATATATATATATATATATATATATATATATATATATAAAGTCACTTTACTTTGTATTAACCTTAAATAAAGGTCAATACCATTAAACAAGCTCTACTATATATATATGCTGGTCTGTACATACTGAAAGATCTATTCATCTTGAAGATGCAGATACATTAGATGACTCTTGAAAACCCTTGAAAAAATTATCTAAATTCTTGAAAAAATGACTCTTGAAAAAATGATCTGTTTCTTTTGCCATGACACAACACATGGATGTGCCAGATATGGCACGTTGGAGGCATGGTGAGCTCATCAGTGGGGCTCTCTTTGGCCAGGGGGGCAGTTCACCTCTCCGGGGCAGGACTATGACTCATGGGAGAAGAAAGGATTGACGTGATCAAGGTGGGTCCGGATCAACAGACAGGTCATCTGCATCGCGAGAGGTGAGCACGGTCACGCCCGGATGAAGCCTGCCTCCGGTACACCACCCGGTCTCCGGTACACCACCAGTAGACTCGACTGCTCCACCGTGACTGGATGGATTTAGGTGGGCAAAGGTTAATGGCACAAAAAACAAACCAACCCACCCAAAAAAGTGTCAGTAATTTAGCTGTCAGTTGCTAGTCAAAAAAGAAAGAGTCAAAAAGCTTTGCAACAGTCCTTCTCAGTGAATGAGAGTGCTACCTGACAGAATCATTCTTTCATGTCAGGGAGATTTCCACACCAGTGAGCACATCGCTTAAAGAATTCTTGTGATGACAGCTGAAAGGGTCTTATTGATCTGCGGTGAAGGTGGCCGCAAGACAATTAGCAAGATTTCTCGATATAAAGAATCTTCCACTACGGCCTCAACGGGAGTGGATGGCGTCATGTCCCAGACCACACCAGACCATGCCAAAGTGGGGCACGGCTCAGGCCCCTCCCACTCTGTCCACCAGAAAAGCTTCATCCGATACTTCAGCTTCATCCGAGCAGCTTTGTTCCAGTCCGTTGCGCATGGCGAGCGCGCCACAATCGAGCTTCCTTCGCCTGGGTCTTCCAAATGTCTAAGCATTCAGGTGCTTTCTGAAGAGATGGACTGTGGAGAAACCTGGTGGGGCTCTAGTTCCTAAGATGGGGACGCGGCTGACTGAGTCTCTGCTGGACTTTTTTGACTTCCAGTTCCTCCCAGCGCAAGGAACTGCTACCCAGACTAAAGGGGCCAACACAGTTAGAGAATTAAAAACAAAGGGAACAGATTTCCAGCGAAGAGCTTTGGTTTAAAAAACACGATTACGACTCAATAACCAACAGGACAGGAGGAGCGGACACGTGAACCGAATGATCACTCTTTTGTGGACAAAGCCTTGACAAGGTCCTCTTGGCAGTAAAACAAAAAAAACCTAAACCTACAGGGTGGGTTGGACATTTTCAGCGATGCTTTTTCGCATCTTTAGAAGTGCTGCAATAAAACATTCTTGACTCTAACGAGTCTCACAGGAGAGAGGCGCTCTCTCTTTCTGCTGCGTTCGTTCAGCTGTCTGAGGCTCATCTTCCCCTCGGGTGTTCCACACACCGACGCTAGTCCAGTGTGTGTGTGTGTGTGTGTGTGTGTGTGTGTGTGTGTGTGTGTTGTGTGTGGGTGCGACAAGGCACGGACAGTCTAAAAGGAGCCGCGGTCATGAACTGAGTCACCCTGCCTAAGAACAATCACCTGCATTCTCCCACCCTTACCACACATGCACACTCACACACACACACTCACACACACACACACACACTACATAGTTGTAACTATGGTCAGGGAACAGAGCAGTGACCAGCTTGGTAATTTGCTAACTTCCTATTCCCCTCTGTCTAAAATAGCACAGGCCCTTCTCTCTGCCTGAGCCACTCCCTGGCTTCTTCTTTTCAGTTATCTGCCATCTATCCGAAGTAGCAAAAGTAAACACTTGATTGCCATGCAGGCTCTTCGGCTGTACATGACTGAAAACTCATACATACAGAGTTCATACCCACTCTATGATTGGTCAGTTCCTCAGGAACCGAGAATAATGTTTAATTTAATTTTTTAATAATGCATTTACAACAAACCATACAACAGTCAGTTTATCGATAGATCACACAAATAAAGAAAGAAAAAAAGTCAAATGACTGCCTTTCAGCACAAAGTCTATATAGTGTTTCAAACGGTTACGCTGGCTTTCACCAAGGCCCTCTGCTGGGGGTGCGTTTCAGCCCTGGAAACATCGGGACTGGATGGGCTGACAGGTGAGGCTCTGTTGCAGGTGTGTTACCCCTCACATCCCTGCCTTCACTGCCTTCAGCCTTAAGAAAGGCTCCTGCTGCGAGTGGGACAGTGACAGAAATGACAGCTCACCAGGACCCCCACCTCTCCCTCCCTCCCTCCTTCCCTCCTTCCCTCCTTCCCTCCCTCTCTCTCTCTCACACACACACACACACACACACACACACACAGATATGCACAGAAATTCTAACGTGTGCACAGAACAACAGGTTCTGAGACGCCATACCTCTTCATGTTGATGGCAGAGCAGACACACAGCAGACAGGCAGCAGACACACAGCAGACAGGCATCAGACTCACAGCAGCATTACGCAACCGAAGGCAAGCACATCTCCACTGCTCCACTACGGTCTCTGAGAAGCTGTGCCTCAGAAACGACGCACGCGACCCAGAATCAGCGCAACACGGGTTTTTTTTAAAAAAAAAGAGCCTTTGTTGCCCATTTATTACAGACTAAATGTTTACACATGCAAAGGAGGAAGCAGACAAGGACGGATGGAACGCGGTTCCGTGCAGGAGGGAGAGTCTGGGGGTCTCTGCTGGTGAGCTCAGGTGGAGGCAGATCTGGTGTCTAAGCCATGGAGAACTGGCATCCTGCAACTCATCTCCAGTTGAGAGAACGCCACAGACCAGCTCAAGAGTCAGCAACACCTAGACAAGGCTCGGTGGACAGAGTGTGCTCGCGTGAGAGAGTGAGTGATTATGGTCACACTGTTCTAGATCATACGATTTAGAACTTCACATAATACAGTTGTCAGAGACAGAGAGCGCGAGTGTGTGTATATGCGCGTGAGGGAGATATTTTAATAGAAATAAGGGACTTTCTGTGCCCGGGGACAGCAGCGCACTCTCGTACCCTTGACCTTTCACCCTAATGCATAAATTCCTAACTTAAAAACCAAATATGCTGAAATATGCACAATGAAAGTGACTCAAAGAGGGGTGGCTTTATAATCGCCTGTCCTGCACAAGGAAGACTCCTCCATAATTAGTCTTGGAGCTAGCGCAGAGATATGTGTGTGTGGAGTAAATTAGAGCTAGGGCCCCACGAAAAGCCACACCGCGGCCCTCATTCCAAACCCTCACGCGCACACACACACACACACACACCCCTCATGATTCTATTTTTAAACGCAAACAAAGCTGAGCACGGCGTGTATTTTCTCGTGGCGGCGCTTATGAATTCTGAAAGTGAAAGATCTCCTGTGATCTGGTTTTGGTAACGAACGGAGCTTTTTCCACATCACCACATCCGCCCAGACGAGCCGGCACGTGCTGCCGCTTCAAATAACGCCCCCCCCCGCTGTTGATTTAGAGGAAACGGCCGCCTATCAGGTAGTCACATGCGCCCAAGTGCACGTGTGCTGAGCAGGGCAGAGGGAGGGCCCCAGTGTGGGCAGGGGGAAACGTGCTGCCCTCATCAGGGAAATGGAAAATGGGAAGAAGGGCAATAAATCGATCAATAAATCTCATTGCACAGTATGATAGGTTCATCAGGTTAATCTCTAAAGCCCTTGACAGCATCCACTGATGAAGGGCCACAGGGTCTTCAGCCCAACGCCGGGTCTCAAGCACATTCCTCAGCAGCAAAGCAGATAGCTTGTTTCTGCTGAACCTTTACACAAAACTGGTGCTGCAGAAGCTGACCCATCATCCCAGCCCTGATCCCGAGCCAAACTGTCGGCCGGGGGAGTCGTGGAGGGAGGGAGAGGGGGCAGCCCTCACAGAACCGCTACATGCTGAAGTTTTAAATCAAATACACGGTCATAATATAGGCTGGCGTGTGAAATGCGCACGAGCTGTCCCTTTGCTCTTAGGAAGGCAGGGCGACGTCGGAAATCCCTCATGGAAGGACGGGGGTGCATGTGGCAAGCGTTTACTGGGCATCTTGGATCCATTTGGGTGTGAGTGTGAGGTGAGCTCTGAGAGGCATGAGGCAGCCATGATGGCTCTCTACCTATCTGTTTCTAAATCTGTCAGTCTTCTTTATCTGTTGTTCATTAAAGTGATAAATGGTTTCATTTTACCTCAGTTATTTTAATTGCAGGTTCCTCTTACTGTTCCTCATGCTCTACTAAACCCTAACACACACACACACACACACACAACTGCACACACACAAACACGTTTCTGTATTCAGTGTGGCAGCTCTAAGGATTTCTCTCGCAGATGGAGGTCTCCCCCACTGTCCACCCCCCACACTCTCTCTCTCTTTCTCTCTCTCTCTCTCTCTCTCCTGCTGCTTTATTCGCTTCTTTCCCCTTGTGTAAAAGGGGGGGGGGGCTCCCTTAGGCAGTTGCTAAGCAACAATGCACTTGTACATTATGTTGCACTTTGCACTGTCCACACCCAACACCAGTTCACCTTTTTCTAACCTTTGTTCAGGAATCCGTCATCAACAAAATTAACTTCAACAAAACGAACTGCAAGCCCAAAACTCTTCCCTAAACACAGCCAGGCAGCCAGTCAGACAGACACGCACACACAAATACACACGCTCACACATACGCACGCATACACGCCATCTCTAGCTCGTTTCAGTGGGCATTCTTTCCAAGCCGTGTCTAGGATTGGAATGGAGGTTCTGCTATGTCCGTGGTGAGCGCAAACCGAGTGGGTGTTACTGGCTCAGTGGAAGAGGCCTCGTTACGGCTGCTGTGAGAGGCCGGTTTGCGGTGCGACTCTCCGTGTTATTTATACGCAAGCCCAGCGGAGCAGGCTCGTTCATATATATCGGCACCTCGGGAACGGTGGCGCATACGCTGACGTTGCACTAGAGACTGCTGTGCTCGTACGCGTACGGAGTTGACACAACGACCGAGCAGGACTGAGCATCAGCAACATGTTGCGGTGTTTTTTTATTTTTTGTCTTGTTTATTTACTTGTTTATTAGGGTGTTTTTGCTTTTTTTGGGAGCTGTGTGCCTGTGTGTACTGCAGTATAAGGTGAGGGGAATGGAAGGATCCCTAAAAGCATTATGGGTAATTACTTTAAATCTTTCCCAGTGACACAGTGAGAAACAAGCTAACTGGCCAACCGGCAAGCAATCAAAGCAGTCAAGCAATTGTGCCGAGCCAGGCTTTTTGAGGCTGAGTGTGTGGCTTTTACTTGTGGTGTGTGTGTGTGTGTGTTGGGGGGGATGGAGGTGGGGGTGGGACATACATACTAGGCTGAGATAATCAACGGATTAAAAATGGGCACTTAGTGGTTTGAGCAGACAGGCTCAGGAGTCTATAGGACCACAGTGCTGTTAATCTACATGTGACAGGCTCTCTGCAGACTCCTGGCTTTGCTGCATCCATCACTGTGCTGCCTGCAGTGCTGCAAGAACTGCAGGAGAGACCCACCTGGAGTGGGGGACGGTATAGGTGGACGCTGGGGTGCTGGGGTAGGTGGACGCTGGGGTGGGGGATGGTGCAGGTGGACGCTGGGGTGGGGGACGGTGCAGGTGGACGCTGGGGTAGGTGGACGCTGGGGTGGGGGGGTGCAGGTGGACGCTGGGGTGGGGGACGGTGCAGGTGGACGCTGGGGTAGGTGGACGCTGGGGTGGGGGACGGTGCAGGTGGACGCTGGGGTGGGGGACGGTGCAGGTGGACGCTGGGGTGGGGGGGGCAGGTGGGCGCTGGGGGCGGTGCAGGTGGACGCTGGGGTGGGGGGCGGTGGAGGTGGACGGTGCAGGTGGACGCTGGGGTGGGGGGCGGTGCAGGTGGACGCTGGGGGGGAGGGGGACGCTGGGGTGGGGGGACGCGGTGGGGGCAGGGGGTGGGGTGGGGGGGTGCAGGTGGACGCTGGGGTAGGTGGACGCTGGGGTGGGGGACGGTGCAGGTGGACTGCAGGTGGACGCTGGGGCCTGATGGAGTCGAAGAGCAGCACCAGCAGGACTCCAGATGCTTCTAGCAGAGATTACACTCATGATCAGTGATGGCCCTCCAGTCACAGTCCGGGTTAGAGCCCGAACTTCTGCCAAACGGCGATAACGCGCTGCAAAAATACGATAGGTCAGCCAGGAGCGCGAAAGCTGCGATGCCCCATGGATGGACGACCTCTTGGCTGAATCGGGGCGGCTCGTGCTGCCGGATCAGCTAATGACTTGGCAGTTCGGCCAGCGACGCTGGGGAGGGTGCCACGCGGCGAGCTGACCTCCCAGAACCCTTCTGATTCGCTGACGCAGGACACCGGAAGCCCTTCCTGCTGCTGACGCTAAAACATCGGGTGTGGGGAGGGGAGAACGAAGACGTCGTGTTCTGTGCCATGTCGGGGTTCTTTTCAGGGTTGTTTTTTTTTCTTTTTTTACGTGAAGTGTTGACCACTTCAATGACACTAAACCACAGCATCATCCATACCGAGAAAATAATGATATTAAAATACAAAAAGATAAAAACATAAATAAAAGTCGGACAGAACCGAGAAAAGGGCAAATTAAACTCTACTGCCGCACAAAAGCACAAAAGCACACTCTGGCACACCTTTACAGGGACAGAAAGGTTCTGGAACCTTCTGGGATGCTGCTGGGTTTTTACTGTGGATCTGGCCATGAAGGAAGGTTGCATAGTGGACAGAGCAGAGGAGGCCGAGGGTCAGGATTATTCATTACCCACCGGGCATCCAACACCAGCTCATGCCTAATGAGGGGAGTGGTAAGCCAGGCTTATGATTGGCTGTGCTGGTGTTGAACCTGAATCTCAGAGCTGGACTGTTTCGATGTTCTTAATGCAGATACCTAATACCTAATACTGTGCAGGTACCTAATGTACTTTTTGGTTCTGCCTGTAGACTAATAATGCACCCTGTGACAGAAAGAGAAAATAGAGTTCTCACTTCTTATTATATAGTTACGCAGGCACACACACACAAACACACGCACACACACACACGCACACACACCCTCGCCTTCATACTTGCACCCAAAAGACTCCAATTGGCTGTTGAGTATATCTGTATATTATACATTGCAGCTACTGCTGACGTGCTTCAAATGTGTTTATGTCTGGGGTCCTAGCAACGCAGCGTGCGGTTACCATGCAGGCAGTGTAAACAGCGGCAGGCATTTAGGGGCCTCACTGGAGTGCTGCGCACACTGAGCAGCCCACCATTATCACCCTTATCTCTGTCTACTCTGTTCCTCACACTCTCAGCTCAAAAGGCTCTATTCTCCATGAGGGAGAGACGAGAAACATGGTCCAGAAAACAGCTGTCAGAGTGTAGCATGCGCAGGCCAGTTTCATTTTGTTTGAAGGAAGCTCGGTAGACGAGAGGTCGGGGCAGCTCGCACGGCCGGCAGGGGTGTGGGGGAGGAGGGTGGTCACGCCTGACAGGGATGTGGGGGGGGAGGGGTGGTCATGGCAGGCTACCCACAGAGGAGCGTCCTGGCTGCCATGCGTGTTTGTGGCCGGACCGAGTCAAACGGGAGCTCCCGGGCTGCGGTTCCCCGCCTCTGTGATTAGTGCCCCGCGGGGGGGAGTGTGGCAGTCCCGGACGAGGTCGGGCGGACTGAGACCGCCCGCTCTGCGCATGCCACTGCGGCCTGCTGGAGCACCGCAGGCCATTACTGGAGCTCGAGCAGAAAATCGAAAGGGTCACTTTTACTTTTAAGCGAGAGTGGAACTGGAACATTCCGTTGTAAGTCAACAAAGGCTGCGCGGCTCACGGAACGTTGTTACGGCTCACGGAACGTTGTTACGGCTCACGGAACGTTGTTACGGCTCACGGAACGTTATTACGGCTCACGGAATGCCATGGATTTGTCTTGTGTCCACAGTCAAGAATCAAGCAAACTCAGCAAGCAAACGAAAGGCTGTGGAGGAAATGGTCAAGGACTGCCCTGGACATGGTCACGGTCTGCCCCGGAATGATGATGGACAAGGGTTTGAAGTCATCAACCAGACAGCTCTCCCCTCTGAAGGCCATAATAACTGAAAATACCTGTTCAAAGTCTGGTGTATACTGGAAACTGGCACTCTCACTGACATTAGATAAGGTTGTGGCTTCACAGTGCTGAGGGCAGCAGGAGGACTCCCATTACCACTTACCTCCGACTTTTCAAAAGCTTGAGTTTGCACAAACGCGACACATACTGTATTACACAGACACAGTTCCCAGCTCCACCTCACCTATATCAATAACCACTGGCGGCTGGAGATAATACTGGATGGGAAGGCTGATAAAAATAAACCCCAGTCAATAACTCACACAGTAGAATCACATTTGCGACCTTTCCCCCGTTATAACTATGAAACGTGCACAAAAAACAGACATATGTAGGAGTAAGCTTGCTGTGAGTAACCGTAGACTGTAACGTGACAATATATTCGATGATACACAGCACAATGGGCAACATTTGGCACAAAGAAAGGGGAAAAGGGCAGCAGAGTACGTTTAAAACGTTTAAAAGTAACGGATTATTCAATAATACTCCAAAGGGTCTTTAATACATTTCTATTTGATTTGTGCAGTGCCTCCCAAGAACACCATTACTGCCTTCATTGTAGGGAGTTCTGCAGAAAACGTTCAACAACTTTGATTGGAGACTCATTTCAAAGCAGAGAAATGGGACTTTCAGTTCTCCTTAATGTTAAGACAATCCCTGCTATAATATAGATTAATCACCATCACCGGGCCTAAACGCTTCAAATAATATTCAACGCACACAGTATGAAGGGGGAGATAGACACTGCCGACTTAAAGAAAGAACTCGAACAGGACCTCTAACCAACAGGACATCTAACCAACAGGACATCTAACCGACAGGACATTTCACTGTGTCACTGGTCAAAACATGCTTGCCAGACTGGATATGTGAATCTAGCTTTGGTCTTGATCTAATCAGCCCATCTTCAAAACTCATGGATCGTGGAACTCATTTCACCTCCTGCTGGTCGCTTTGGGGACGGCAGTAAAAATGCAGGCAAGAAAAAAAAACACCACTAAAAGTTCAAGTTTCTCTGTCCAGGAGCACCTTCTTCCATGTTTCATTGTGATTTCTACAGAATCATGTCGAGACATACAGTAAAACCCAGCACAGCAATGATAATCCTCTCCTCCATCTTGTGGCAACATGGGCCTGGTTTCAGCTTGTGGCTTGTTGACGCGTCGTGATGAAGTACCCAATGTGGTCCTGATTGGCTGCAGCGCAGCGCCACTCATATCTCATTTGCATAAAGCTACATTTTTCCAACAATGTCTCTGTTTGGTTTACAGGATGTTCTCCTTAATTCTCCATGCACAACCGCCACCTGTCTCCACAGAAATGAATGAGGTGGAACGAAAATCAGCACGCTTCACTGCAATGCAAATATCTCCAGTAGCCCATTTACACCACCCGCCCCCGTTAGCACCCGACACGCCTCCTCCCCGTCATATTACTTATTTAAATCTGTGTAATTCCATTTCACTCCTATTGGTCCAAACTGCCGCATTAATACGGCAGATAGAAGGGGCCGCTTCAGTTCCCCGCAAACATGCATAAACACAGAGCAAATGATCCGTGCGGCGCGGGAACTCGAAGACCAAAGATGTGTTGATCTTGGAGGAGCAGCTGGAGACACTGGTGATTCTGAAGTCAATGAAAATCTCACCAGAGACGAAACGGCATGGGGTTCCGTGCTAACGTTAAAAACACTGATGCCTTTTTACCCATGACTCACGTATGACTCAGGCCTGACTCCTGGCCAGAGTTCTGGCTGGGTAATGAGATGTACTTCCTGGAGATCTGGATACACCTGTTTAGGTGGGTCAGGATTTACAGAAGCTAATAAGACGTTCAACGGTTTTCTGCTCAAGGTACATAATGAAGAGACAAATCATGTCATGATTCATGATTCACCGAAACTGCTACTGTGCATGTTAACCACTTGAATGAAAGAGATAACTAATTAAGTTAAAGCTGCTCGTCAGTGCGTTAAACTGCAGAACACGACTACATTTCATCTGTCTCCAGGCTGCACCCTTAATAGAGGTGCTATATAAAGCAACCTTCATTATAAACAGGGTAGGACTGCACTGCAGACACCAAGGCTATCGATACCTCCAGAGGATGTGCACAAACTGTCATGTGATAAGAATAGGGCTATACTGTGTGAAACTTCTGATAGTGATCTGACACAACCAAACACCTGACAGGGCAAAACACCTGCTCAGCCTTATCTGAAGTATGCACGGATACAAAGAAACGCATGTATGCGCACACACACAGACACGCACACACATGCACAGACACACAGACACACAATGCCCTAAGGACATTTTACAGAACAGGCGTACGCTTAACTGGCAACCCTGTGTCCCCAGATGAACTCAACAGGTTCCAGGTACACAGGAACAAAAAAGTCCCCTCCCATGCCCTTCAGGTAAGATTGGAGAGTCCCTCCATGACTAAGTGAGGGTGATGGGAAAGCTGAGGCAAGGCAGGAAGCAGCCCAGCAGAGCACACATGTCTCAGCACAGGGTCTCACAGGGCCTCACAGGGTCTTACAAGGCCTCACAGGGGGTCTTACAAGGCCTCACAGGGGCCACACAGGGTCTCACAGGGCCTCACAGGGTCTTACAAGGCCTCACAGGGCCTCACAGGCCCACACAGGGTCTCACAGGGCCTCACAGGGTCTTACAAGGCCTCACAGGGCCACACAGGGTCTCACAGGGCCTCACAGGGTCTTACAAGGCCTCACAGGGCCTCACAGGGCCACACAGGGTCTCACAGGGCCTCACAGGGTCTTACAAGGCCTCACAGGGCCTCACAGGGCCTCACAGGTCACAAGTCTGCCTGGCAGTACGCTGGCAAGTATGCTGTCACTCAGTACTCCGTGCCATCCAAGTCATTGCTTGTTCACAAGGATGCAGAGTGGAAAGAGGTTTAGAAGCATTCAGTCAAGAACCAGCCAGTTTGGAGACAGCTTTTCCCCCCAGGCCATCAGACTGCTGAACAGCACACAGCAGGACTTCAACTCTATATTCACCTCCAAGTTACTTATTTAATATATTGAATATGTCACATTGTACATATTTTTATACTGTATTTTATTTTGTACTTTAGATTTCATTTTGTATTTATTTTATTCTGTACATTAATGTGTATGTCCCACATATGAGGGACTATGCACCCAAGCTTTTCACCTTTCACAACTGCGCTAATGTGACGTGACAATAAAAGTGATTTGACTTGACTTGAATAGGCCCGCGCCTGTGTACAGGTCACACGTCAACATGGAGCCAGACACGAGGTTTCCCCATACATGCGTAAGCCGGAGAGATGCCGGGTGAAACACGCCCTGCCTAATCTGACTCAATCTTGAAAAATGTCTGAAACACGCGCTGTACATTCGCAGAAGCTGCCTAGCCTGGTTATGTCCTGTCATGCATGACTCCTCCCACCACGAAGATGACAAAAAGTGGAACCCCCCCCCAAAAAAAAAACAAGGTGAAAAAAAAACAGAGGTGTTGGTCTGGCCCCGGTGGGAGAACGGGCTCTGGACGTGGGAAACCCATTCCAGAGATGCACCGCGGCCCCCGGGAGACACTCACCTGTCGCAGGACAGACCCGTGGATCCGTGGGAGTCGCATGCGCACGGCACACAGCCGCTGGTACCGTTGGTGAAGTAGCCATCCTCGCATTCCAGGCACTGGGGGCCCAAGTAGCCCGGCAGGCAGTTGCAGTGACCAGTGAGAGGACTGCAGTCATCTGGGTCCACCGTGCCCTCCACACTGCAGTTGCATCGAGATGCTGAGGGAGAGGCAGACAGAGAGAGAGAGAGAGAGAGAGAGAGAGAGAAAAACGAGTGTGCATGTTATCAAATGGCATACAGAAGATCATCACTTCTGCTCTAGGAACAGCATAAAAGTGACAGACGAAGCTTCTTAAGATAAACGCGCAAACCACAAGAAGAATGGAAAGTGAGCGGCCGGCGGCAACAGAGCCGGCTGTAAAAAAATAATAAAAAAATCGCCGACCGCCATGACACAAGGTCCTGCATATTTATGGACACAGCGCGGCACAAGCAGAAGCAGGCCAGGAGCGTAGTGTCTGGCCCGTAAATTCTGGCAACACACACACACACACACACACACACACACACTCATACGCACACAAAAAAAAAGATAAGAAAAGGAAAACCAATCAAAACTGAGTGACCTTGGGAGGAATGGCCTGCTCCTCTGGCTCAGAGATAGCATGCCACAGCATGACTTGGTCTGACTCCCAGCAAAAAGCGCCTGACTCATGTGAATGGCACACTGGAGCTAGAAGGGTTTATTTGCCTTCATTTCAAGCAGCAGGACGTTGCACTACTGCGGGTGGGAGGGGGGGGGGGGGTTGTTGTTGTTGTTTATGAAGTGCTGGACTCCGTCAAGCAAGGAAGAAGCGGTAAAACGGGCGTCACATGCTGACGAACGTGTGCTGGAGGAGAGAGACAGGGGATCGCCAGCCAGCCAGGAGAGGGGAATTCAAAGTGGGGGCAGTGGGAGCAGCTAGTTCCGTATGGCCTGGTCATCATCTCACGTGGCGGGGGAGCATGACTGCTGCATGCTGGGATGCGACGGGCGGCTCGGGTTTGGCCACCTGGACTAGCGGCTCTCCCCCCGCGTTCACGCTGGTGACTTCCCTCCATCTCCACTACAGCAGCAGCCTTGCTGCATGGGTCTCACCTGGATGGTGCAGATGGCAATTTATCTATGCCTTCGAGACACAAGCATACACACACACACACACACACACGCATATGCACAAACACACATAGGCATGTGTGTACACACAGGAATGCACACACACACACACACACACACGCATACAAATCTCAGGAGTCTTGGAGCAGCAGACAAATGGCTACCTTCAGGCCATGTGAAGCTATTCCAGCCTGGCCTAGCTCGCATTCAGCGTAACAAAATGGTCAGAGCTCCATCAGCATTGCGCTCTACGTTTTCATCATGTTTAACACTACTGACATTCTGAGAGCTTCATACAGTGGCTGCGCTGTGGTAATCCAAGACGCATTACGCTCAGCTGCGTTTCAGGAGTCAGCATATCTCCCCTTCACTACCGAAGCTGTCAGCAGAAACAAAAGGGGCCTAATTAAGCCACCGGCACTGCCGGCATGCGGCCGTAGCAGTGGCTCACTGTTCCGCTTCTCTGCGGTCCTGCTCTCAGCTGCTCTGTGGCTGTGTAGCCCACTGGCTGTGCACCATCGAGAGCTGGAGGGGCATTACAACCTGGCTTCTGGCCCCCAGATGGAGCAGGTGGTTTCTCCCTGGAGGAGAGTGACGCGTGCTGAGATAAGGCTGTCCTCGACACAGGCTGGGCAGCAAGAAGCAGAGAGGGAGGCCAGAACGAGACCGTGGGGGCTGGAAGAGGGAGAGATAGATGCTGACAGATTGGCAAAGACCTGGAAAGGTTTTTGGAAGCGCGGCCTAAAGCACGCGGTTAGGCTTGGCCAGTGATGTGGTGAGGAGAGCCCAACGGCGAGTGGCTTTTTGGGGGGTTTTGGGTGTTGGGGAGGGGGGGGGGGGGGGCGCCTCCAACACCTGCTTCAGACACAACGCCCTATGAAGAACACTTGCCTAATCCAAGCACTTGATGTTGAGGTAGTGTGTGGCACTTACAGTAACCAATCACAATTTGCAAATACATACTCCTGTGCATATGCGCACACACACACACACACACACACACACATTCTGACGCAGTCAGAGAAATGGAGCGCAGTGATATATTTAGCAGGAACACAGAGCGAGGGGCCAATCTCGCCTGCGAATCGGAGGTGACCTTGCTAAAGATAAGATTACGCAGGAGAACCACACACACCAGAAAACCCTCCTGTTCCGTTCTTACTTTAACAAAGTCATTCACCACCGTTCCAGCAGGGCTCACCCTGCTATGGAGGTTTTAATGCCAATTCTCTGTGCAGTCACTGGAATGTGAACCCCGGTGCACTTCTAGAGCGTAGAATCTCCTGCCTGTTTGAAATATTTTAATATTGTATTCTTGGGTATATTCAGAGGACTTTGGGAGGAATGACCAATCAGATTCAAATCAGCTGTGACGATGCAGCCAATGAACAGGCCAGGATTTGCTATTCAACTTCGTGTGGTCAGTACATTTCCATGTTATAGTAAAATGTGAGAGGGAACAACCTCAGAGGGCTTGGTGGACATCTTGAGGTGATGCCTGTTGTTTACCTGAAAGCAGGTCCCTCTGTGAGTATATGTTAGCTATCCATCACAGGGCCAGAGGAAATGAAGAAACCCGAGCCTCTAAACAACAGCGCATCGTCTTTCAGTGCGAGACATGCAATGGGGGCCTCGTTAAAAGATCATGATACAGACTTTTAATCAGTCTCTCCACAAGGGATTATAGTTTATGGCCATTCTGTAAATGAACCTGGTTGGGAAATGCTCTGGTCAGGCATGTACTCCACAACGAGGTCACGCTGCAGGAGAAGAGCATTATGGAGGAGTTACACCACTCGGACCTTCCAGGGACCTGAAGGGTACTTTGGAGCACCGGACAAGTGACAGCCACAAATAAGCCACGGGGAGACATCAGCTGCCAGAAAGTCTTTTAGTCTCGCGCCCGTCGCCCGTCACGCAGCGGGAGCGCTCTGTGCCGCACGAGAAGAGTTCAGGGTGCGTTGTGATTGATGAGACGGCCATCGGCAGGCCAGGCGGCTGGAACGGCGCCAGGAACAGTCATTATTACCACATAATTTCCCGTGGTCTTCAAGGTGAAGAGAAGCAGAGGCGGGAGAACTTGTGAAAGAGGAAACCGGTGTCGATCGTTGTCTGTTGCAAAGCGTTCACCGGGAGCTTTTCCTACAGTGTTCCCACGTGTAAATACTTTGTGCAGCAAGCACTGTGTCCCAGGCCTTTCAGACCTGTCGGAGAGTGATCTCGTAACACAGACGCAGATGAGCGACCGAGACGGCAGCATCAAATGCTGTGGCTCACGTGCCACAGTTTGGCTAACAGAGGCCCATTACATCACAGGCACCGGCATTGTTTGTGTGTACTGTGGTTTGAGGACATGGATACCACAGCAGGTCATGGCACAGAAGCACAGAAGCTTTGGTTACAGGAGTGTGTCACAAGACGGTTGTTACTACAGCCCACCTCGGCACGCAAGGACCGACCCTGCGCGCGGCACGTTCACACGGGCTGGAAAACAAGCCTCCAGCTTTCTTGCCTCCATGTTCGCTTTGTACAGAATGTGCGCCAGAGGCAGGGGAGACCCAAACATCCCCCAAGATACATTCTGAAATACTGGCCGTGGGCTACAAGGGAGGAAGTCACCTGACCAGCAGAGGTCTGAATGGGAGTTTTTCCGTCACCAAGCATGAACGAGCAAAGCCAGTGTGGTACAGGCTCATACGCTTACAGCACAGCCGTAGTCTTCAAAGGAATGCCGACCCGAGACTCAAGAGATAAAATTTAAAACGATGTGCTAAAATGACAGAAATAGACACTCGTAGTGTCAGAGCGGTTATTATTCTCCGGAGTTTATTTTTACACCTTGGTTTTTAGATGAGATCACGTCCTCACCTCTATTGAGCGGTGAGGGACAAGCAGGTTCTGGATCATTCCTGCACACGGCCGTCTGCTTACCCCACCGGATTGACACTCAGTAACTAGAGCAGAGGTTGCTGGGGGTGGCGGAGGAGAGTCTGCTCCAGCTCCTCCGACAGTGGCACGCCAGAAAGGAGCGAGAGAGCATCAGACTAGGTGTGCCTCGCGGGGATGTCCTCGCAAAGTGCTGCTGGGTTTGCACAGGAGCGCAGGACCGTGGCGCTACAGAGGGTGTTGGGATATGTGCCACGCCCTCAGACAGGCCAGATGAATGGACCACCGACTGGGTCAATATCCTATTTGGAGTTCAATTAGCCCACGAACAGCACCGCAAGAGCCACTCCAGTCGAGCAAAGGCTCCTTAAGCAGTGAGAGCTACGTGCATATTTACACATACCCACACACACCCACAGCCACACACACAGCCACAATGGCAGCAAGGTAAATCTAGAAAAGCAATGGATGTTTTTTTTTTTCTTTCAGACCTAAGGCTCTTTCAGTGTTAGTAAGTGGATATAATGTTGCACCCATCAAAACTCCTACAGCAAGCACAACAGCCTAGATTAAATGTGGGAGAGAGAAACTGGGTTATGCCTCTACAAATGAAACTGCTTATGAGAGTCTGACGCGTTTCACAGAGGGACTGCAGCATGTTCAGAGCAGCAATGCCACTCCATATATTTCACTTGGAGTCTTCGACCCTTTGTCTGAACAGTCTGAATAATAGAAACAATCGGAAGTGCTGTGAATAAATGTTGCTAAGTAACTATTTCCATGGTTGCTGTCAAGCATGATTCCTGATCCTGGTTGATATCACTTTGACATAAAACAAAAATGATCTAACATAGTATTGCTTTAGGGAACTTCTGGATGATACAGTGGGAGACACCTTTGTGATACAGCTGAATGAACAAATTAACAAAACAAAAATTAACAAAAAATAACATCATCATCAAAGCTACTGCTGGCTATGTCTCCACTGGCAGAAGACATGAGCATTTAATTGGTCTCTGTGTTGCGGGCGGGCGGGGTCTCCATTTGTTCGCTGCCTTCCCTTTCCAGTGGTGGGTCCAGAGGTATGGAAGCCATCTCGGCTCTAACTGTTACAAGCCAAATCCCTTAAAGTGCTGAAGCAGAGAAGACAGGAGCTTAAACAGAGCAGTGCTGTCTGGCCCCGCGGCTCCTGCGCTGTTTGGAATTAACGAGGCTCTGTCCCCTGACCCTCTGCTCAGCCCCGGAGCAAACGACACCCATTACATTTAGGACGCAGGCCACATTTAGTGCAAGCAGGCTTTTTTTCTTATGGATGGGGACCAATTTGAACTACATAACTGTGTTTTCAGGCTCACTGACAATGACAGTGAGGTCTATCTTATACCATTTGTGTGAACATCAGTGTACAATTAAATGCAAAATAAGAGGTAAGAGGTTATTACGACTGCTACATAAAGTAAAATTACGCAGTGATCAATCACTGAGCTCTCTCAAATCACAGCTGTCAGCTGTCATACCTTAGCTAGAGTTAATCCAAAACTAGGGATTCCAGTGGCTAGCATGGTTTATCATAAGGCATGCAGTTTGATTGGCGGTTTGTCAGAAACAATAGGACATGCACAATAAGACATAATTATCATGAATGGAACATGTACAGTAATCCAGCATTAATGATTCCATGGTACAATAGGCAAATACTGATGTGGCAAATGAGGTTTTCTTTGTGGTAGGCTAATTTCTATCATTTCAGCAAATACAGCTTTGTACAAAGCCTTTTCTCTCTCTCACTATAACCAACAGAGAGAGAGACAGAAAGAGAGAGAGATTTTTACATTTGACATTTATGGCATTTGACATTTATGACATTTGCTCTTATCTAGAGTAGTTTACAGAAGAGATTTGTTTTCCCACTTGGAAATGGTTTATCCTTATTGCTTGTACAGATCAGCTTGAGTGTAAAAGATTCCATCTAACTAAGTCGCTGATAGAATCAGAAACCAGTAAAGAAAGATTACTCACCAATGGTGAGTTATCACTGGAGTTTCATTTTTGTTTAGTCTTAGGATTAACATGGCTTAAGCAAATGGTTCATCAAGTAATTTTTTTTTAATGACTTTAAAAGAAAGAGGAGAGAGAGTGTGTGTGAGAGAGAGAGAGAGAGAGAGAGAGAGAGATTCACCTGCCTGCTGGATTAGCAGTCTTCCTTACTGCTGACTCCTTGCTCTTGGCTAGAGGCCACAGCCCACAGCCACCATGCTGCAGCGTAATTGGCAGAATACAATTTTCTCCCATCATCCTCCATCAAAGCGAGAAGCACAGAGAGGGCAGGATCCAGCGCGGGGCAGCGAGACGCCGGCCGCAGCCTCAGAAGGTGCTGAGTGTAACAAACCACCCAGCGGGTGACCCAGCCTGAGAAACCACTGAGCAACATCCTACCACAATGAACAAGAAACACCTGCCGAAGCGAAGCAGAAACCCAGCAGGAGGTCCCTGGTCTGAAGCATTTCCGGTTTGAGAGCAACACCCCTTAATGACCTTTATTTACCCGGGCCCTCCGCTTCATCGTTAACATCAGAACGAAGGACACAGAACGAAGTGGAAGGTGGAGAAAGGCCAAAGCGCACGCTTAAGGGAAGTGAGACATACACTACGTGTTTGTCGCAGGAGCCCTGCCGCGCTGGCAACCGCAAAAACAAACAAACAAACAAAGTGCTCGACGAAGACGGTGCTGCGACAGGACACAAAGAACCAGTGTGTTGCCAGCTATGTCAGTGGGGTTACAGGGAATGTGAAGTGGTGCGACAGGAAATGTTCTTAATGTCTCTTTGTCTAAAGAGTGCTGGCGTACAGTGGCATCACACACTGTGCGGACGAAAGAGCGATGGTGCGGCTCATTTCGGCAGACGGTGGTAGGTTCTGGCTCTTTCCGTCTGAAGGACTGCTTTGTGAAGTGTAAAACACACTGTCACTGCAATGCCTAGTCACCGCAAGGTCTAGTCATTGTTTGAGGTGTTACTCTTTGGTCAGGCATGCTAGAAGTACACAATACACTTCCGATTCACTTTAAAGTGTGCAGAGAAATCCAGAAAGCATCTGCATTGAAATAATACAATTTGGGCCAGTAGCACTGCTACATGGGGAATGTGTTAGGCTGGGGACACACTGACCTGATTACCAGCCATTGGATGCCGTCAGGCCATTGTATGTCAGTGACTGATAGTCACCCGTACTCGGTGGACTGTGCTCCACACTGTTGGCACTAGTTGGTCCTCATCAGCACAGTTCTGGCTGATTGTGCATGTCGAATCAGCATCAGTGGTGAGCCGAGAGGGAGTTTTCTGACTGGCTGTTCAGTCTAAATTTGATTAGACAGAGATGATATGGATGTAAACTGCGTAAGGATTCGTGTCACATTGTGGCTTGATCTACCAAGTCTGCTAGGGTGACATTTTTTTTTACACAAAAGGTGGTGTTGTGTCATCTATCTAGAGAACAGGTGAAACATTTCTTGTTAGCTTGATATTATATGCAATTTTATGGAAGGAGGATATATACAACCGCTCACGAAGAGGTGGGAGTTACTCAAAACTCAGCGCACTCGTTATAAGAATCCTGCACCGTCGGGAAGCGACACTTTCCTTTCGAGTTGTGTTCTCCTGTTTACGTTACGTGTGTGCTGTTCATCAGCTACGGTCTGGCAGCCGTGTTTGGACGTAAACACACACGGGTGATGAGGAGCAGCGGTGAGCTGACGGAAGGTGATCGTTCAGTCGCACACAGCTAACCGTTAGCTCCTCACTGTCAACTTGCTGTGCCCATAACCTTACTCAGGTCGTGCAGGTCGCTGGTTGTATTGTGGTGACCTATCTTAGGTGAAGAGCAACCACTTACGTCACATACAGTAAGGCCACCTAAAAATGATTTTACAAAATGACTTATTTTCTGGTTGTCCTTCGGAGCTTAATTACTGAGAGGAGACTACATTTAAAATGCACTTAAAAACCTTTAAATGTGCTGACAGGCATTTCTCATTCAGCTCTGCTGAGTCAGAGGTTTGAAACTGATATTCTTGGTTTTTGTTGATGGTAACATACCATAACCTGCAAAACTAAAAAAAAACTCCCATTTGAGAAAAATATGTTGGTCTGTGTCTCCTATGGAATAGGAAGAAAATGTTTAGCATAGCATTACCTCAGACAACCCCATGACCTCCTTCGGTGGCCTTTGAACTTGGGGCTTTTCTAAAGAGCATATGACATCATTGTGGAACAGGCCTTTCGACTGGGCATACTTTTTAAAATAAGACACTCCTATCATCAGTCCTTATGGTTATGCAGGACAACCACTGAGTGGAATCAGACCAGCATTTCAGCTATGTGTAGTAGCAGTCACTGCATCACCTCTAATTATCTGAGGTCACATTTAGTCTGTCATGGCTTGGCTACCCAGCCTTATTCCTAGACAAGGTACAAGACAAGGTGATTCCTACAATGGTATCGACAGAAGCACTCTCGCCTTGTAAGCGCATTTAGGAGTAACTTTTCTTCAAACGACTTTCCGAATGCAACGTGAGAATGAGGCTATTGAAGAGATCACCTTGTTCACGAAGCTGCAGCTAAGGAAAATTCACAGAGGTGGAACACCGACACCAAACATGAACCAGAAGAGTGAATTAAGATCATTCACATGGTCCTACATGCCATATGCTCAGGAGTCCAGTTTACTCATGTAGAAACAGAAACAGAAACATGTGGATACTTCCCCATTTTCACTGTCACTCTGTGTGAACTTCATATTATTCGTTCATATTATTTGTTTACCTCAGATGATCCTTTGACAAGCGAATGCCCTGAGGAAGGACAAGGAGACACCTTAAGAGTTATAACCACTGTCTCCAACTTTGGCAGTGATTGATTAATTACAATAAGTCTATTATTAAAGAGGGTTGTTTCCAAACCCTACAGTTCTCTAAGTGGTGCAACCAGTTCAAAGAGTCAGTTCTTCGGCCAAAGAATCAGCCACTGTAATGAGGAATCAATGCGGCTTTGCTGATTATGTTCTTGGAAAAAACATCTGTATTTAGAGTCCCTAGATATACTCGCATATTTTAGTCACTGACACTTTCAGGGAAGACGAAGGTGTGTCTCACAACACAAGTGATGATGTAAGTTTTGAGTTTAGTGTGACCTTTTGCCTTGGGCATTGTTCCTTGCATTTCCTTGCCAACAAAGCACTTTGATTTCTGTTGCCATGACATATTACATAGAAAACCAATTTAAGAGGTGACTGACAGAAATATAAAGTGACATTCTGAGAGAATAACAAGGTAGACATTTGACAGAAAATGGGTCAGAAGATACAAGGTCTTGTGCTCCACACAATAAAGCTGTTCTAGGACACAGGTGTAGATGACTACCTTGTGCCCATTGTGTAGCCTGGAAAGTGTAGAAGGTTCCATAGTCATACCCTTACATTTTTTTAAAGAAAATTATCTGTAGTTCACATGAATTCAATTGACTTTGACATTTCAATCGTATTTAATTGTACAGTAAGGCTGAACATTTTTAAGACCCACTCACAGGTAGAACAGGATACGTCACCCTGAAGCTACCTTTAAATTTTAGATTTGAATTTTACCTTTCTCGGTGGTGAGGGGAGGCGAGGGGGAGCTAAACACCGTCCGAGAGTTGTTGATATAATCCGCTGTAGCCGGTGTGGTTGAGTTTTTCGAGTAACTCGGCGGTGATGTTAAAAGAGGAGTTGTTAAATTGTGTATTCCAGTTGCGAGTGTTGTAGTTACGCCTGCGTCCCTAAGCTTAACTGTTGGATCCATTGTTTTGGGTAAGGGAGCGACTGTGGTTGTCACCAAAGAAGACAGCAGTTGGTTGGTTTTACTAATGGTCCTACTGTCCGCTGTTGTGATAAATGGAGCTGGAGTGAAAAGTAATCTGGGGTCCCCGGCCTCCTCTGGTAAGTGGTTTGGGATGGTTGTGGCACTGAATAACTCCAGCTGGTTATCCAAAACAGCACGCGGATGCCTGGCGACAGGAGACTCATTTTTATCGTGCACGCGGAGTGCATGAGACAAACCAGTTGTGCATACGAACAAGAGTAACTCAAAAACTGTAAATACTAACATTCTGGAACGCACACAAGTCATTTTCTTCCTGTAGCTCCCATGTGAAACGTTTAGAAGTAATTCCTTTGTTGGAAAGCTCACAATCCGGACGAATGTCTCCACTCGCGACTGGTGCGCTGCGCTCAAAGCTTTCACTCTGACAGTTCTCACCCTCGTCTTACTACCAACACTGCCCGAACCAATCACAAAACAAGTCACATGCTTTTGGAAGACAGGCGTTCTGCTCCACCAATTACAAGATATAAAGGAGGAGTCTTAAAATGTATCATTAAAGAAATTGTCTTAGTGCAAAGATTGAAACATATAGGGAAAAGGAAACTGCAAAGTAAAACATTTTGTAACATAATTTATCATATTAAAACGACGGAACAATTCTTATATTATTTTTTATTTCTAACTAATATATTTGATGTTATAAAGTATCACAGCGAAACCGGAGAATAAACGAATCTTAATAACGAGCCATTGATAGGCGCTATGGTTAAATGTGTTCTAAGCTTTTGTTAGTCAGCGATGAAAATGTTTGTTAGTCAGCGACGATCAACCACTGAGCGCCATCTCGTGAAAAAATATTTTAAAAGAGTCAGAATAATGGTGCAAAGGCAGAGGACAAAGCGTAATTGGTTTATAACTTTTCTATAAGTAAAAATAATTACTAATTTCTTCGTAACTTAAATTAGAATTTTTTGTAAACACTTCGAAAATTTAAAATCGATTGCAATTTAAATTCCACTTAAAATATTTTTCAACCTGTAACCTTTTACAATTGTTCTACTGAAGGAAAAACATAAGAATTATATTTTCAAGTTTTGTGCAAGTACAATTAATGGTGAAAATTGTTTTTGTCATGATTCACGCGCTTTTGCAATCATCGGTCCTTAGCTCCCTCTAGTGGTAACAGGCCTTCAGTTCCATTTTAGTTCCATTAGAGGTGGAATGTTACACCGTAGCTGAGGGTGACTTTAGGATCACGTTGAAAGAAACATAAGAGAGAATTCAGAGGAAACTGAAATATACTGAACCTAAAAGCATCCCAGAAAACTAGTGTGCCCCAGTAAATCACATTTTTGGCACATTTGGTTCCTTATATTGTACCAGTATGCTCTTATGTAATAAAATGAGTCCTAATATGAGTCCTTTAGGGATCGTTTCATCTTCGTTTGTGCATTCTAAATAAACTTCATTAAATGACAATCCTTATAATTAATTCTGCAGTACAGATGACAGTATTTATAAGGGATATTTTCTTCAAACTCAACAGATGCCTTTTTAAGAGATGCAATCATAATGATTTGGACTAACGAACTGGTTGGAAAAGCTAAAATGTTCACATTTATCAAGCAGTAGTAGTAGCAGTAGTAGTAGTAGTAATATGTGGTAGCAATAGCAAAACACTGTCTGACTGATGTGAAGACTGTGCTATGTTTATGCATTGGCCACTATCTGTGGCAGCCGTTAAGGAAGGCAGTGATGAGTAAGAAGTATATGGAGGTATGAAACATACTGATAAGAAAGTGAAAGAGAGAGAGAGAGAGAGAGAGAGAGAGCAAGAGCGAGAGCGAGAGCTTATATTATGCTTATACATATATGAGACATTATAAAATAATGTATTCCATTCTTTGGGACTATATATAGTTTTATATTTTATATTATATTTTATTATAAACATGAAGGTGTGTTAGAGTGGACAGGAAGAAGTGGAACTGTGCACATGAAAAAGGGGGAGGGGTATACCAAGAAACAATGAGAGAGAGAGAGAGAGAGAGAGGGAGGGAGACAGAAAAAGAGAGTATGAGAGAGGAGGGAGAGCGAGAGTAAGGGAGAGAGAGGTAGAGGGAGAGAGAGAGAGAGTGAAAGAGAAGAGGAAAGGAAGCTGGAGAGCACAATGCTCCAGCAGTGTCTGTGCTCTAAGTCACGGTGTCTCTGTGTCTCTGTCTGTCAGGGAAGTGAGGGGAGACTCTGACAGGACCTCAGCGCAGGAGTGAGGGGAGAGACAGGACCTCTGTGTGGGAGTGAGGAGAGAGACAGGACCTCAGCGTGGGAGTTTGGGGAAAGACAGGACCTCAGCGCAGGAGTGAGGGGAGAGACAGGACCTCAGTGTGGGACTGAGGGGAGAGACAGGACCTCAGTGTGGGAGTGAGGGGAGAGACAGGACCTCAGTGTAGGACTGAGGGGAGAGACAGGACCTCAGTGTGGGACTGAGGGGAGAGACAGGACCTCAGTGTGGGAGTGAGGGGAGAGACAGGACCTCAGTGTGGGAGTGAGGGCACCAGCGACTCCCCAGCCGCGCTGCATCGCACCGCTTGCTCCTCTGTGACCCCAGAAATGAAAAGCTACATCGTGGAGGCTGTGTCCGGCTTCCTGTTTGAGTATGAGACCCCCCGGCAGGTGCTGGTGAGAAACCGCAGGGTGGGCATTGCCTGCAGGATTATCCAGCTGGGCGTACTGGCGTACATCATCGGGTAAGAGACCTCCTGCCCTCCACTTAAAAAAACACCCACTATAGATAAAAAAAGGAGTGAGTGGATATAGCGTAAGGGAGAAACCTCAGTCGTGTCTGTGCACGTCTGGAGAAGATAAACATCTGGGAATGCAAGGCAGCTCACTGTGATGCATGAGAGGTTTTGTTATTTTTATTAAAGCTGTGGTATCCTTCTGCACTAAAGAGAACTTTTAGTTCTTATAGAGAAGTTTAAACTTATTTGCAGGAGAATGTTAACACTGCCAGTTAGCAATGCAGTTTGAACAGCAGGGAGTTTTGTTCTTCAGAAACATCTCCATCACTCGTGAATCAGCGTTCGGATTCCACAGGAGAACAGCCATAAAACTTGGGTTCAAGGACAGGATGCGTTGCACTTTGTCCATGGAAACAATTTCAAAGAACAAAAGAACAGAAGGTTTTAAAACAGGAGGTTTAAAAACAGGAGGTTTTAAAACTGTGGCATGCTTTGTTAGTATTCTAAAACAATGATTATGGTACATAGCATCTAACAACCAAGGTAAATAAAACTTAATAGCACTTAAGTAAGGTGACACAACACGGAAACCTGTGATAGGAGGAATGGTATTTGTCACTGGTCACAATTAAATCTAGAAATTAAGATCTTAGAAATGACACTGCCTTACAGGTTTGAGAAGATGATTGTAAAGTGACAGAAAAAG
The DNA here is from genome assembly GCA_020368025.1 of Brachyhypopomus occidentalis. Lineage (NCBI taxonomy): Eukaryota > Metazoa > Chordata > Actinopteri > Gymnotiformes > Hypopomidae > Brachyhypopomus > Brachyhypopomus occidentalis. Next base: position 417,670 of record JAGXOD010000032.1, read on the forward strand.
ATTGCAGGGAATGGTAATTGTTGAAAGTTGTTATTAGTAATTATTCATTATGATTAAATAGTAGGTTTTCAATACGGAGGCAGAAAGGACCCCTAGAAGGGGTATGGGGTGTGAGACATGCTAACAGATCCGCCATTACGACGTTCAATTCAGAAAAGACATAGTCCCTGTACCTGCGAGTACGGGAAATGCTACTGTGATGAGTGGTCATTTGCATATACAGAGAAGAAGACACAGTCGCATTGTGATGTCACTTCATGAATCCCATTCATCAGTTACTACAAAAGCAGTACCTGGAATCACCTAGACTGAGCTCATTATTTTACTGGCATGATGCCACTGTCTGAATTAGCTGTCATGTTTTTGGCTCTATTTCAGAAAAGTTCAGTTGCAGAAAAAAAAACAACCCAAACACCAAAAATCATGTTATAACACAAACATGCTGACATGCTGACATGCTGACTTGCTGATATGCTGGCGCTGACACGATGTCACCAGTCAGACTACTGAATGTATCAAAACGTATTTATACTCTCTTCCTCAAACTTCCTCCACCACGTCTTAGTCTTAGATGTGTTCTTTCTCTTCCTCTCTATCACTAATTTCTCTCTCCCTCTGTCTCCCTCTCTCTTGCTCTGTTCTCTTACTCTCTCCCTCTCTGTTCTGTCTCTCTCTTCTCTCTCTCTCTATTCTCCCTCTGTTCTCTCTCTCTCTCTCTCTCTTTCTTCCTTTTGTTCTCTCTTTGGGTTTCAGTGCTACACAGATTCGAGACGTGTAAGATATATGTGCTCAGGCATGGGTTTCAAGTACAGGACAGTGCATGCTCCCTCCTTTATGAGTAAATAAGGAATGAGTGCCCTCCTGAGTCTCTAAGGTGGAGTCTCAAACGTTAAGCATTGTCTTAGGCATCAGGGTTTAGTTCTCACAAGAAATGTAATATAAAAATAATACAATAAATGCTACCCATAGTACCTGGGTTTGAGACGGTGGGGTCACTGTGAGAACTGTCAACTTTTGCTCTCAGTCTACAAATACCCCCTTATTCCCTCACTTATTTTGAAACAGACACCTATTTTAATGCAAATAAACACCTCATTCCCTCCTGCATAATGTTAAATTCTTTAGTGCAGTTGAAATGTTTCTGTACCAAAAACAATTTTATAAATAGTACATCATTTTATAAATGGTTCCCTTGGAATGGTAATGGATTTGAATCAAGAACCCACTGATGAACAAATAACAGGCCAGTTTGGTCTGTGATGATGATGATGATGATGATGTTGAATATGGCGATTAATATTAATTAATATTAATATTATTAATATTAACAATAACTGCTTATTCTGCACTGGTGATATTCTTTTGTATAATATAATTATGCACCCATATATACATATGTATAGTTGTGCACACACATATATACAGTACGTTATGTATGTAGATTTGAATTGGGCATTTCTATCAATAATCAATTTTTATTTTATTTTTTATGTTTTCCTATCCATTGTGTATTCTGTGTTTGTCTTGCATGTGTACTGCTGGAGAACTCTAATTTCCCTTTAGAAGTGTTAATAAAGTGTTATCTTAACTATCACAATGAAAACTATTACCACTACTGCTACTACATTGGTAATTACTTAATGCATTATCATGAAAAAAATCTTTTACTAGCTTATTCATTTATGGTCTTAAAGATAACCCAGTGTGAGAGGTAGAGAGGAGGCGGGGGGAGTTAAGAGGATAGGACAGATGCTGACCCAGATAACAATCAAACTCTCCTTTATCGTCATTTCACAAGACACTCATTTCCTTTCATTGCACGCTCACTCCTGTTTGGCAGGCATGTGAAAGGCTTTAGTGGAAGTGTGCAATATAAACTAAACAAAAATCCATTTTATATGTCATAGATATATACTAGTATTAATATATTATCACATATTTAAAGAAATAACTTCTTTGTTGTTTGTTTGGAATATTTGGTATATTACAAATGCTTGACCACTGCAGATTTCAAAGCAAAGCAAATTTCAAGGAAAAGCAACGCCCCAGCAATGGTGATTCTTACAGCATTATATAACTACATGCTCCAAAAACCTAAATGATTTCACAAAGGAACAATTAAATTATTAAGGAAAGGTTAAATTAATTTTCTGCGATGCCATCTGATAATAGTGTTTCCTCTATGAAATTGGGTTATCAGTATTGAGTTTCCTTTGACGTCAGTGATCACAGGCCAATATTTATGCTGTTAGATATGGATGATACACGCACACAAAAGGACACTTTTTCTGTTTCACTGTTAACCTATTACATTTTCACTCTGTAAATGCTTTCACACACACACACACACACACACACACATCATAGTGTGATCAGACAGTAGTATGTCACACTCTGAGGGGTTGGATGTGATTATCAGACTTAGACCTATGCCACAGTGCATTTGAAATCCCATGAGTTGTGTCACAAAGAGCCACTCCCATACATGTCCAGACACTCACACTCATGCACATGTACAGACACACACACGCTCATACATGTACAGACACACACACTCCCATACAGTACATGTACAGATACACACACTCATGCACATGTACAGACACAAACACTCACGCACATGTGCAGACACACACAATCACGCACATGTACACACAAACACACACACGGTTGCTTCAGGATCCCATAGAGGCCATCAGGAAATTCAACTGTGGGACACTGATAGGCAAGATGCCAGATGTGAATATTGCTTGTTTATGACCCTGTCCTGCTGTCAGCTGCACCATCTTGTACACGGCAGGGCGTCACATGCCTACACCGTGTTCATCCACCCGCCTGCAAGCTGATGAACATTCGTACCATCCCACCACACACTCTTATAAAAAAAATGTTTTTAAACGGCTCTTACAAGGTTCTTTGCTTGGTTGTCTGGTTCTCAGAAATTGGTAAAGAACCTTTTCTTTATATGGATAGTTCATCAATTTTTAAAAAGGTCATGTCATTACCATAAGCTTAAACAACTGGTCTTCTCTTCTTAATATGCATAACTTGGCACGATCAAATAATGACACAGGCCTACTCTAAAAATCTTATATTTAATCTCCAGTGTATCCATTATTTCTCCCATAATTAAATCAGCACAATGCTTTAGCCCTCATTACTCAGAACGATAAAGATCAGTCCTAAATAGCTTAACTCAAATAAGCTATAGGAAAGCAAGCAGAAAAGGGAAATCTATAATAAACCTATCATAGTCAATGCCACAGTTTATGTTGCATGACTCTGCTGTTTCATGCTTCATTCTATTTACGTTCTTCCCTTTTTAGTGCTACTGTGTCATATCCTACCGGTGAATGCTCACCGGTGAATGAGTGTGTCAAAAAGTTTGTCAAAACAAAAACATGAACAAAAACATCAGTACGTGAGACTGTAGTGATTTTAGAAGTTTAGTGAACCTTTACTTTGCTGTGAATGTTAAAAAATTATGCACAGTAATAGGAAATTATGGAAAATCATATGTCATCCAGAAAGGATGTTAGCTAATGAAGAAATAGAAATATTTAGGCTTAGTTGTCAGCATCCTACGTCCCAAAAATAAAATAAAATAAAACAAATAAATATACTGCTACGTTTTCTTTGCTATAGGAATTGCTATATATTCTTTTCTAAAGGGATATTCTATTTTACCAAATTATTAAAACTATTTTATTTTTTCATTTTAACTGTTTAGCTCTAATCAAGCAAGTCCAAACTGAATGAAGAGTTTGGACTTGCCTGGGGGTGTGGCCTCTAGCGCCAGGCAAACCCAGAAAACATTACAGAGAGGCAATTCTCCTCTTCAGAAATTCTCTGGCTAGGTGTCGTTATAGCTATTGGCTAACATGGTATTTTCTCTCCAGCCTTCTTAATGGATAATTGAGATATACCCTAAACGAACTGATCATGCGCAGTAATTAGTCACAAGCTACAAGCAAGTTAGATTGCTTACCGTTATTTACTGTAACGCTATATAACGTTATGTTTCTTTTTGGCTGTAAAACAAGCTTTGATTTGTTGGACTGTTCTGGAAAGTTAATTTCTTCTGACTTATATATTTAACAACAGTGATTGTGGTAAAGCCCCTGAGCTATTTGATATTGGTTGTTGGAGGAAACATGAAGAACATTTTAAGCTGACATTCTACAAAGATCCTTTTTTGAAGTTCTACAAAGGTGAAGAACCAGAAAGAGTTCTGTTAAGAACCTTGTTAAGAGCTCTTTACAGAACCAAAAATGGTTCTTTAAAGGATCATTCATTTAAAGGTTCTTCAAGGAACCAAATGAATTGGCCAATTGGCACCTTTATATTTAAGAATGTATTGCACACTTATAACTGGTGTTTCTGGATGGTATTGACCAAATGAATCCTCTTCATCCACTACTTGCCTTCTGTTCACCAAGCGACATATTCTTCTAATTTGGGCTACATGAAAGTTTAAACTCAAGTGGAGTTGAAAGGGTCTGAGGTTTGTAGCTCAGTACAGGTGTGTGGGTTCGCTTAAAGGGTTCATATTCATTTGACTGTGAGTGTCTTGTGAACATTCCTGGTGCCGAACCCACAGTTCTAAAAACATAACGGGATAATTGTGTACTGTTCCAGTAAAGGATTTTAGTGGGTCTTTAAACTCAAAGGACAGTTCCATGATTACAGTGGAGAAAAAAAGAAAAGTGTGTGGATACAGGTGGTTAAAATTCCTGATGTTGGAGAACCTGTGGACAGTTCAGTGGCTTCAGCTCCAATGGTTGCATTTACAGTGTATGTGGGTGTGAGAAAGTGTATGTCTCATTGAAGCTACGTTTCTGAACATTTTATTTTTGTCTGGCATTCATGTTATACGCATTTATGTTCTGTTTGTCTGCTTGTTATGTTTATACTGACTGAATTAAGTGTTTATCACTGGATTTAGGACATGCTGGCTGATACACAAATATTTATTTTTGATGCTGTTGTCACGAGCCTGCCTGTAGCAGCCATTTCTCTCTCTCTCTCTTTTCCCCCAATACAAAACCTGACAATGGTTGAACATAGTCCACACTGCAGTGGGAAGCAGTACATCAAGATAGAGCAGAAAGGAGTGAACTACAAAACAGCTAAGGCCACATTCAAAGGTCACATTGAGTACATATTAGGGAAGTACTGATAGATAAGAGTGTGAAATGATCTTGAACAATCGTCAAGTTCGAGAACATGAACTTCTCCAATGCCCAATATACCAAGAGTTTTGCTGATATGAAAATCCTAAATTGGAAGCAGAAAGACAACCTGGATAACCAAGTTTGAGGCAAACAGATCTTGACAGCATAGCATTAGGGAATTAAAGGAAAAGATATGAAAGATTCTAATAAAGGCACGGCAGCAGTGGTACGCACACCATGATGAAAACCCTCACTCACATGGAATCTGATTTGGGATGCTATTAGAGGACAATATCCTACCAACAGGGATCCTTCAAAACTGGAGCACTGAAAGCTTGTTGAAAGTCAAGATGTCATAGATTTCATCATTGACATCCAGAACAAATGACATTGTGAGACAAGGGAGCCATGGGGAAAAGCAACACGATAAAAGAACCATTTCTAATGCCCCTAATAAAGACTCTACCCATCCAAGATAATGTGCAACAAGTTGTGGGTTTGGAAAAACAAACGCTGAGCTCAGATGAAAGAGCATAATCCAAATGCTTGGAACTGTAGACTAACAAAAGGAGAACAAGAAATCTGTCAACATGCAAGCTGTCATACCACAACCTTCACCTACACCTGTGATGAAGGTCAGAATATGGACATATTGCCAAGTATTATGATACTGTATTATAATGGCACTGTGGATATAGGGATACCATGAGAATTCCATCTCATGCGAACACCAAACTGCTAACTTTGACATGAACATCCGAGGAACATACCATCTTGGTTGGAGTAGGCTCTCACACCCTGCCTTTCCTTGTAGATGCAGGAGAAAATTACTCCTGCAAAAACAAGCTTACACCAACTGTAGAGTTGGCTTCTGAATTCATATGGATGACTGGCCTCTCAGAATGTCTTCAAGCTGTTTGTTTTGCCAAACCACAAGTACTGGTAATATAAAATCAAACAATAATGGCACCTCTCTTGTATGCACCAGCATCACCATTTACAATTCTTGGAATTGACATAGTATGTAAAAGTAATACCAACACTGTTCAAACCCTCAGGCCTCACACTGTCATGCAAACAAAATGAACCTAATCTGGGGATGTACCTACTTTCACCTGAGTCATAATGTCCAAGCATACTGGTTTGAAATAACAGGAGACACTAACAGGAGAAAGTTATGAACAAAACCAACTACATCACTCTTGCATTGACTCAAATGATTGGCAAGATGAATACAGTCAGCAATTTTAAGAATATTGGGAGAAAACTATAACCCTAATGAAGTTCGGAGATGTGTATCTGGGACTGAAAGGCACAACAACTTTGTTGCCAAAAAGAAAAATCTGAATGACAGTGGATCAGAATCTCAGAATCTATGGACTGGATACTTTCATCAGAACCTAGACATAATGTATTTGAAGATGAGCCATGAAGCAATACTGACAGCACAACCCAAGTAAGTGTCTCTACCAGACATTACTATGGATGAAGGGCTAAGAACATGTGTCCTCTGACCTATGGGTCACTCATCAAGAAGTTGTGGAGCTCAGCAGGTCAAATCAAGATCCAGGTCAACCAGATGCTCAACTGCTGGGACTGAAACCATTACCACAGGCAAGGGAAGCCCAAAGAAGGCACCTAGGCCACCATCAATGCATTATCAGTTGCAGGAGTTCTGATTCCCACAGGTAGCAAGTGCAATAAGCCGACCCTGTAAAGCCACGTGGAATAAGGAAATGGAGGATGCTCCAAGACTTAAGAGCTATTAACAAGCTTGTCGATCCAGAATATCCTGTTGTACCTGATGAAAATTTTGTTCAACGTCCCAGTTGACACCAAATTCTGCTCAGTTGTGCATCTATGTTCTGCATTCTTCAACATCATATTACACCCTATTACAGTAGGCATCTGTTTGCCTTGACATTCCAAGGCTAAAAATTAAGACTTCCTCAAGGGTACTGCGAAAGTCCAAGCAGAGAGGACTTCCGAGAGGCCTTCAGAGAAGACTTATTGAAACTGCTACAGCTACAACATGTGAAGACAGATGGCAAGTTCCTTGGACATTTTCAGAGCAAACATAAAACTAACTCTGGACAGAATTGAAGCCACCTTCAACCTACCAAATTTGGTCACATAGAAACAAATGCTTTCATTCTGGATTTGCAACTGTTCAGTCCCAATCAAATTATATTCTGAGTACATCAGGCCCATCTGAACACATCTACATGAACTTTATTAACATGATAGAAAGAAATGAGGAGAAAAGATACTGTTTCATTGTGGTAAACAGATTGAATAGATGGACAGGAGTCTTTCTTTCCAACCACAATGATGTACAGACAGTCACCAAATACTCAGTAAGGGATTTGAAATACCCATGAGAGTCATCTTGGACAATGGTGGCCATTTTGTAAATAGTGTGAATATCTGTCTGGCAAAACAACTAGGTATTATACACAATCTCTCCTGGGTGCACCAGCCACAACGGCCAGAACTGGTGGAGAGAGCAAATGGGACAATCATATCAATTAATTTGACTTCTTCTAAATTACATACTTACACAATATATCAATGTATTTCTATGTTTCATAATGTGACTTGAGAAGGAACGCCAAACGGAACTATGTATGTTTGAGCCAAGTGGCCTTGAGCACTGGGGATTGAGCTGAGTTATCACGGGAAGATGAGGCAAACGTGCTCCAAGACAAAAGACAGAGCCAACGAAACTTAATATAAGTTCCAGCTCATGCCAAACTCACAGTACATTTCTAAGAGTGATATGTGTTAATGTTGAGGGAGGAAAGGATAGACATTACTGAAGGCAGCCAATGGAAATAGCGATCAGGAGAAAATTCTAGCAAGCCAATCAGACATAGCGGGAAGGTTCTCCCTCTGCATAACATTTGGGGTATTTATGAGTAAGATAAATAATTACATATTAGTCTTTCCCTGTCAAGACTGAACTGGTTCTTTTTACAGAGTATGGATTCTTTGTATTAAAGTTTAATACAAATTACTTTTTTTAATATACTTGTCCTTCACTTGAACCTAAAGAGAAGTCCTGAACCTAAAGAGAAGACAAAAATCTCTCCACACAGGTTATGTGCTAATTTCAGAGTCACAGGTTATGTGCCAGATTCAGGGTCACAGGTTATGTGCCAGTTTCAGGGTCACACCACTCCATTTCTTTGCATGTTTACAATTTGAACTTCAGAAGTACAAAAGCAAATCATTTATGGCTTAAAATATACACCATTCACTAACATACTGTCACTTGCTTCATAAGACTTAATAAACATTGCCTTTCTTGGAATGGCTCTAACAGCTCTGTTTGCCTGCGTTAGGTAAAGCGGCTCTGCTAGACAGCATGTATACGTAACAAAAGGGCATGCTTTATCAGAAACATTAAACGTCCACATGTAAAGACACTTGCTGCTGTTATTCAGTAACGTGTTGCTTTGAGGTCTGGAGCACCTCTGACTGAGGTCTTTATTTCAAATGATAGTTGTTCAGGACATGAATCAGGGGTAACTATATTATCATAGTTTCTCATTCATATGTGAATGAGTTGGGGGCTAGAGAGGAAAGTCCCGAGTTCAACTTCAGTTTGTGTTTCCGGATTATTTTGAAAAATGCAGCATGTTATTGTATATGATAAACACGGGAGGTGCACGAATGTGGAACTCTCTGGGGAGTTTGAGAGAAGTTTTAACTTAGGTCTGAGATTCTGAAATGTGTTACTTTTGAGTTCATGCATTCCAATTTATAATTACAATTCGTGGTTAGCAAATTTGTTGTTAGCAAAAACTAAACAGAAATATAACCCTGACACTGGCAGGCAAAGCCACAAAGACTCTTTTTTGTAAAGCATCTGCAACAGCTGGCAGTGCTTGTTTGAGGCAGAACTACAACCTACTAAACTACGACTACTAAACGCCTCTCGTGTGTCTCTCTCTTCTAGATGGGTGTTCATCTACGAGAAAGGCTACCAGAATGAAGACATAGCCATATACTCCGTTTTCACCAAGATGAAAGGAGTGGGGTACACTCAGATCAATGGAGTGGAGAAGATCTGGGACGTGTCTGACTATGTCTTCCCTGAACAGGTGCGTAGGTCAGAGCAATTTTAAGTAAACACACAAAGGAAAGAAAAGAAAGATAGAAATAACGAAAGAAAGGTTTATTTAGATGTTTCTATCTGATGTTCATATATACCTATATTTTCCAAGTGAAATTTGTTGATATTTGTGTAGAATTTTTCTTTTTTAAGTTTTCAAATTCCTCATAAGTCTCATAACTTTCATATTCACTGCAATGTAGCTTCAGAAGAAAAAATATACCTTCAATACATTCAATAGCTAAAAAATAAGCCTCTATCTAAAATTTCAGAGCCATGATACTTAGTTCATATGATAATAAACGTTTCAGATAAGGAACGTTTGCTTTTGAGATGTGTCATTATGCCAGCATGGTGAGTCTCCGCCTATGTAAAGCCAGGCCTGACCGAGCGACTCGCACACTGTGAACAGTAAATTAGCTTAAATGGATGAAAGATAAGTGCAAATAGACAAGAGACATGCATCCCGGACACTCCCTCTGAACAACCATTGGGCGCTTAAGAAACCGTCTTGTTTGTGGACCCGAAAGCCAAATGCAAATTATAATAAGGTGATCTATGTATATATAGGCCCACTGTGTATACAGAGTCCATAGAGTTGTAGACTCATCAGAAACTTAACTAGAAATGCCTAATTGGTACCTACATTCACCTTGCCAGCTGTTCTCTACCCATCTTGTTTCACGCCAAAAGTCCACTGCTCACCAGAGGCCATTTTAAGGTGGCAGACCATTTTCTTTGCAGCACTAATACATTCATGGCTGTGGTGTGGTTGTGGGTGCACAGACATGGGTACCAATTGTTCAGGCAATTAAATTCATTGTTACTGTTCAAAAGGAATGATCCTAAATGATTAGCATTTAGAGGACGGACTAGCGATAGATGAGGTAATGAAAAGCTCTGTTGAACCAATGAGACACAAAGTATTTGATTTGTCCTGAATTTGACCACATGCCTTGCCACCCCACTCAGAGGCTGGGAGAAGCCACACCAGCAGAGACTGGTCAAGACTCAGCACCAAGTTTATATCATGAGTAAATGTATCCCGACAGAAAGAGAGGGCAGATAATTAACAAAAACCTGGTTTGCTGATGTAGCTCACTTCTAAGAGCTAACAGAGCAGGGTGCTGACAACACCAAGGTTGTGGGACAAAAATTATTCAACACCTTGGAAGCTTTATGTGAAAGGCCTCCTGGGATGCTTTGCTGGGTTGAGTAGGCTCAGTATGGTCTGCCAGCCAAGTGTGCACGGTGTGCAGGTCTCTTTGTTTACATGCGAGTTGCAGCAATGCATAGACCTTGCGTGCGAATAACACACAATCGATTCTTCCTGCCACTCCCTACCATAAGTCACCTGCTAAAACAGAAGAGATCTTGTGTACTTTCACTATACCTGCAGTATCTGGTACCACACCTAAAAAGCACAGAATCAGAGGCAGAGGAAATGATGCAGTAACTGCAAGATACTGTGTAATTAAAAATGATGAGTAAAAGCCTCATCCTCCGGGCTCTGTATGAGCTCATTGACTGCTCATGTAACTGCTCCCTGGCTCTCTGTAACTGCTCTCTCTGACTGCTCTGTCTGACTGCTCTCTGGCTCTTTGTAAGTGCTCTCTGTAACTGCTCTCTGACTGCTCTCTCTGACTGCTCTCTGGCTGCTATCTGATTGTTCTCTCTGACTGTTCTCTCTCACACTGCTCTCTGACTGCTCTCTGGCTCTCACTGACTGCTCTCTGACTGCTCTCTCTGATTGTTCTCTCTGACTGCTTTCTCTGATTGTTCTCTCTGACTACTCCCTCTGACTTCTCTCTCACTGCTCTCTCTGACTGCTCTCCGCTTGACCACTTGAACCCTTTTCTTTCTTTGTCTCTTTTACAGGGCGATGACTCTTTTGTCGTGATGACAAATTTCATCATCACTTTGGGACAAACACAGAGCAAGTGTCCAGAGGTAAGCTACAGTAATGCTCGCTCACTCTCTCTCTCTTTTTGTCTCTCTGTTGTCGTATAGTTGTATAGTGCTAGCGCATTGCTCATTTGATATTGTTCAGAAGGCAGGAAGGACACACACACACACGCATACACTTTGTATAAAATGTGACACACCGGAAAGCTAAAAAGTCATATGATCACACACTCTCCAAAGTATGCTTTTGGAATATCAGCAACAGTTATCCATGCTCTATCATTCAACATCTCAATGAAATGACTGATTTACTCCATGTCTGCTCTGTTGTGACAAGCTGCTAGTGTTCAATATCAAAGCACAGTCAATAAATCATTGACTTCCTACCTTAGAGAAGCTTCTTTCATGTCTTCCACCTCACCACTTCCTTCATGACCTGATGGAAATCCAGCTGCCTGATGAGGTCTGAAACTCTAGCTGAAAGGGACATTGAGCTGAGATGTGTTTGGCACATCTGGCGTCTCATTTCATTGTCTATTCAGGCCAAGTGAAACATGAGCATTATCACCTGGTTAACTGGCAATGTCTGAAGGATCTGAAGTGTCTTGTAAACACTTACTTGATGCTTTAGTGAATTGTACATAATCCAGGGCTGTAATTTGTACTCCTGTAGCGGTGCTTCTGCAGTCTTCGAGCTGCATCGGGCCCTGTGGTCTGGACCTCCAACCCTAACAGCCCCAACACCCCCACATCCCCACCCCACCAACAGGCCCCTGACACTTGCCCCACTGGCAGACAAGAGCAATTCATGTCAATGTTAAATTTTACCAAACATTAACAGTTATTTTTATACTTCAGTGGTAGTCATGTTTGTGTTTGTGGTTAAGAACCACAGTTTTGTTTCAGCTTGTTACCATTCTTGCCATAGTGAAGAGATGGGATGGGTGGGGGAGTGGTGAAGATGTCGCAAGGCACATAACAGACAGGAGCTGTAACATTTTGCGCCTCATTGACTGGAACCGTGGAATAGGCATGTGCTATCTTGTACCATGTACACAATATTTGGTTCAGTTCAATCCACATTTCTGTTTGCTCATTTCTGTTCGGTTGTCTCCCAGTCAGATTTGGGTGCAGAATTGAACACACTTGGGCAGGTGATTGCAGCAGCTGTATTTGCTGTATTTTCAAATTCACTTTATTCCAAACGGTGTCTATGTTGCCGCATCCCAAGCTATGTCAGCCAGCCAGTCATGTCTACTAGTAACACCTGTGTTCTTACAGAAGCATGGTATAGAGCTGCTATTTCTCTCTCTGCAACCTGTAATGTCCCATCATTAAGGGGAATGAGAAATGGTCTGATTGCATATTGCAGCAGTGTGTATAACCACACCCACTGATGATGTTAGCCTTCATTCAGTCTCATTTCCCTCACCAGCCCTGTCTCAACACTCACCCTTGCACACTCATACCCTTGTGTGCACTTAGTTGCGCAGCGGGACCAGTTTCTTTACTGTTCTCTACCAGGGGTGCTCACCAGTGCTTCCTTTGAGCACTTGACACCTTTTGTAAGTCCACATCAGACCACCCTTTTGTGCAAGCAATTACCCAAGTTCCACTGTGATGCAATTTTGTACCTCACTTAAACCAACCATGGATGGGTTGACAAATGGAGAAAACAAAAATCTGTTTAACCTTCCTCTTGTGTTAGCTTTCTGTTACTATCTCTTATGTTAGCGGGTCGGTTTTGACCTGTGACTCAAATCAGCCATTAGTTACCCTAAAAACAAATTATTTATCATCCATTTTGTTTCTTACCTCTTGGTTACATTGTTAGGCTTCCTTATCCATTAATATACTGGTTTTAATATGTTTGTTGTGGTCCCCTGGGCCTTTCTATTGACAGCTTACACAACAGCATACACAACTCTAAACTGATTTGGCCTCACATGTCTGGAAATGTCCGCCATTCCTTGTTCCTTTCATTCCTTGAAAGGTCATCATTTTAACAAGAGCATTTTATAATTTAGTTTAAAAATATATACTTATTTATTCATTTCATTTTTTCATTCATTATCCATACCGCTTATTCCCCGCTAGTCGGGTCACGGGGGGCTGGAGCCAATCCCAGCATCTCCGGGCGAAGGCAGGGTACACCATGGGCAGTTCGCCAGTCCACCACATGGCCAACATGCACACACACACACACACAGGCAATCTAGAGTGACCAATCAACCTACGATGCATGTCTTTGGACTGTGGGAGGCAACCGGAGTACCCGGAGAAAACCCACACAGGCACAGGGAGAACATGCAAACTCCACACAGAGCAGCCCAGACCGAGAATCGAACCCAGACCGCCCACCCTATACTTATTTATTTTTTGTTTAAATAGAAGTTCCCGACAAAGTAAAAAAATGCAAATAAATTTACAAACGGGTCGGTCACGACCCTCACACTAGAGAAAGATTAAATGTACTTAAGTGGGGTCTTTATCTTTATTGTTTGATTTATGTGTCCATTTTTTCCAAGTCCAAGCTCTTTTGAGTGGTGAACGTAAGTTAGCTTGCTAGCTGTCCATCTAGCTATGTCAGAATTGGACAGAAGAAAGGTAGCTAGCATAACTAGCTAGCTAAAGTAGTTACATTGCTAATGCTAACATTACCAACTAAGTTAGTCAGCTTGCTAAATGTTAACTCATGTTAGCTAATGTTTTATGGAACAAGTGGTTTATTTTTTATTACTCATTGCTGATGACTGACTGGTAAAATGGTGCAGGAACAGCAGGCACTATAGATCTGCATAAAGATCTGCACCCTTTATGAGCAGACGCACACAGAAATGTTTAATACTGTTTCAATCCCATGTTACTTGCTCATAAACAAATTCCATTTCTCAGGTTAAGTGATTGCTTAGCTAAATAAATCACTCATGCTGAATGATGTAGACATTTAATCATTGATTTTCATATCTGAAAGGAGGTGTAATTAAAATGACACATTATTAACAGGTGAGTTAATAGGTGATTTAATTTCCAGGCAAATGCCTCAGCAGCTTTACATATCAGTACTGTCTTTTTCTTTGAGACCTGTTGTACATACCATAGTTTATAATAATTCAAATTTGCATTAGTCTCTTAAAAATATACAAAATTTGACTACATTTGCATTGTAATCAGATGAACTGATAAAGAGTTATGTAGGGACGTGTTGGACAAATTTAATGCCACCTTCATTCATATAATTCAGTATGCAAGGACGCTAATGTGTGTGTGTGTTTGTGTGTGTTTCAGTTGTCAGACAAGAAGAACAACTGCGTTTCAGATGCTGATTGTGAGAGGGGCCAATTCAAACGTACAGGAAATGGTAAAGTGCTGACAAAACATCCCATTGCAATTTGGGACAGCATTTGTCTGTGTGTGTGTGTGTGTGTGTGTGTGTGTGAGAGAGAGAGAGAGAGAGATTAGCTTTAGAATAGGTTTATGCACCACTATAAAATTCTGTTAATTATAATTCTGCTCTATTCACAAACATAAGTTATACAAACTATCATTTGTATTAACTGAGTTTTCTGTTCACACAAAGTACACTATTCTCTTACTGTTACAATATATATGATATCGGAGTTTCAAAGCCTCTAATCAGATAGAAACAATTGATTATTTCTTTCTCTAACGGTCCTTGAATGTTTTATCACACTTATAGTACCAACATAGTCTCGCTGCACCCAGGACAGCGCCCGTATATTGACTTTACGACTCGTCTCATAAACACCTGCCTGCCTGTGTTATTGTGCATGGTGTCGATATAATTACGCGGAATGTTCGAATTCCTTGCTGAGGATTTCATGGCGGGAAGTCAGTAATCCAGAAATGATTCATGTTTATGGTATGGCGCACGCCTAAGTGGGTTACTCCGGTCACTCGGGTCTTGTAAAGTAAACCCTGTATAAAAACATCTGTGTTAGAGCATTACCTCAAAGAATTACATTACCCAAATCCATTCAAGCCAGCGTTCTTCACTTCCCCATGACTCCAGCTAGAGCTCTTTATGTAAAAAAAATCCAGGCGTTACACCTGCTCCTCTCGCCCCTCCGTGGATATCCATGTAGTGACACATTCATTATCACTGAACATTAAGAACGTTCTAGCACGTTGAGGTGTTGAGGAAAGAGATGTGGCCTTTGTTTCAGAAGTGTACACGTATGCACTTAATGGAAATTGCATTACAAAAAAATCTTGAATTTATTTAAGGAGACTTAGCTACTGCACAAAACACATAAAATCAACAGTTTGTAGGTTTCATAGCAACTAGAAACTATCTTGTCAACACAGACTAGAGATCAGCGTAAATATTTATAAAGGCTCCATGAAGCAGACACCTCTGGTGTCTCAAAAACACCCAATTAAACGTGTTTATTTAGATGTATCTGTTCAGTATTTCTACAAGTGTTTTTTTAGCAGAAATGTGCTGCCGTTTTATCAGACAGTGTTGTTTTTTCAGCGTTGCAATTTCTACTTTACAAACCTATCCAGTTCTTAAATAAAGTGCAAATCTCATATTCAAACTGCTCTTATATAAGCTTTGTAACTGAATTTTGATGGAATATTACTGCAAAACCTTTATTGGCATGCTATTGTGTTTGGAGAATCTAATCTCCTTTCAATGTTGCACCTTTGTATCGACTGAGATCTAAGCTGCCCTTGGTAGTGTGTGTGCATTACTAATGCTCTCTAAAGTTCTCGCGCTGTCCCGCACAAAGGCGAAGGTGTTTGGTGTAGATGTTGAAGATGCCCTTGGCTATGTTCTAATCCGCTCTTAGGTGCACCTCTCACATTCTCTCTTCTGCTGATACTCCATATCTCCCAGGGTACATGACAGGGACGTGTGTGAACACAACCCACACTTGTGAGATCGTGACATGGTGTCCTGTTGAAGATGATCGCGAGATACCAAAGTAGGTCCCGACTTCTCAAAGGAACCTGTGACTAAACCAAATTTCATAGTTCCTGTAGTAAGTACGGTGCAGTAAGGCCTGAAACGTGTGATAACTATGGTATATGGTCAGTGGTATATGGTCATTGTGAGGCAACTATTTGTAATATATAAGAAAATATAGCAACACAAATTCCACTGTATGCATATTCCATGCATTCATGTGTGATGGTGCTGATCTCTGTAACATCAGATACTTGTTTCTCTTTCTTGAAGTCCTCCACGTTTGTTGGCAGCTGAGAACTTCACACTGTTCATCAAAAATTCCATCACCTTCCCACAGTTTGACGTAGACAGGTACAAATATGTTCACCAACATGTGTGTGTGTGTGAGAGTGTGTGTGTGTGTGTGTGTGTGTGTACGCTGCCCTGTAACTACTGTTGTGCTAGTCAAACTGAACTACTCATCTAGCTGAAAGGGTAGTTGACAGCATCAAAGATGCCCGGTCATCTTTGACAAGCCTTTCTTGACACACCCACGACTCCAGAAATACAATACAGAACATTATAGAAGAGTATTGCTAATTATCTATTAATAATTTATTATCTATTAATAAATACTAATCTAAAACTCAAGCTCTGTGGCTAAAATGATATTCCTAGCATGAAGGTTCTGAAACTGTTACACAAGTAAAAACAAGTTTACATACATGTTTACGTAAACCATTTGGGCCTAGACCCAGTCCAGCTGCAGTCCAGCTGATTACAGCGTTCACATCCGATTAAAAGGGGAAGAAAACGCATATAGGACAGCGGCTCCGTGAGTGATGCAGAAATCAGAGCGAAGGCAGAGAACAGAACTAGAGCCGACAGCCGATGAGGTTAATGCGAGTTGACGTGGAACGAGGTTAAGGGCAGCGGTGGAATGTGCAGCCAGTGCTGGTTACTGTGAATGGCAGGCATCACGCTTCCCCTCTCCCCATGGTCTGCAGGAGTAATCTAGTGGAGAGCGTGGACGCCAATTACCTCAAGAGATGCCTGTACCACCCTGCCACGGACCCGCTGTGTCCCATCTTCAAACTGGGTGACATTGTCAGACTCTCGGGCTTCAATTTCACTGAAATTGCTCGTGTGGTATGTCTATACACACAGACACACACACACACACACTTTGAGCTTTTGCTGTTTGACCTCATTTCTCTTTCAGATAACAGTGCCTTTCTGTAGTACACTAAAGGTTTGGCTTTGACGTGTGAGCACATTTAAATAATAATGTGACTTCTAAATACATTTCCACTTCACTGTCCATCATACGGTCTGTTGTTCCCATGGTTGCCTTCATAGACTCCTGCTATTGCGAGTTCTATTTTGTTTTACACTGGAGACTCAATCTTATGCTGTAATGTTCGACTCACACTCTCTGGTAGGGTGGATCTATAGGGGTCCTCATTGACTGGGAATGTGATTTGGACTACAGCATCCAGTACTGCCAACCCAAGTATGAATTCCACGGCCTCTATGGGAGCGGAACCACGGGGCAAACATCTGTGGGATACAATTTCAGGTGGGCAGACCTAATGCTTGATTAGATACAAATCTCCCATAGAACCCCACAGGGCACAACTTTAAAATTCTAGTTGTTTTTAACATAACCACAAAATTGGCTAATTTTAGTCAGGGACAATAAGTAAATCTCCCCTAAATTTCCACAGGGCATATATATCCAGTGTGTGAGATTTGTGCTTCATAATACTGTAGCTTGACGTCCTTTTTTCTCCTGCTCGGACATATCTGTCTGAAAGCAAAGTCCAAAGGCAGTTTTAATGCTTAATTGAGTATCCCATCACTTTGCTATTGAATCAGATTTAACTGTGAGAACTGTTCTGCATATTACAGGAAGGCCCACTATTACATTGATGGCAAAGTTGAGAAGCGGACGCTGATGAAGGTGTTTGGCCTTCGCGTCGAAATCATCGTTCATGGACTGGTAAGCTCCTCCGCCCTGGAAACTCTCTGTCTGTGGAGATCCTCCACCTGTGTTGTCAGCTGAGCTCCACTCACCTGCCACCATAAGTTTCAGTCTGTTCTGTTTTTGATTTTTTGTCAGGCTAGAAAATTTGATATTATTCCGACACTGACAGCCATAGGTTCCGGGGTGGGGATCTTCGGAGTGGTAAGCCTCCCAGAAAGTCCGATCGAGCTTCACCAAGAAGAAGCGCACACTCACACGTCGACCACTCCAAACAATTCATGTTCACCTCCAAATGTTTATGAAACGGGGCTGAGAGATATTCAAGTAAATCCTTATTAGGTACACCATGATAATATTGTTTTTCTGAATGAAAAGGCCTTATGTGCATTAAGGATGATTAATGGCCTTTAATATGTCAACTGTGACTGTAAACACATTGGAGTGGCTTTTTTTAATGGGTAAGTTGATATTGGGGTGATAATTTGTACAGGCAAACTGAGTGCAGCAAGACAGAGATCAGGCACTGACTTGCTCCAAATGCCAGACCAGCATGTTGTTATTGGATGAGCGCAGTGTTGTGACATGCTTTCTTCCTTTACAGGCAACTGTTGTGTGTGACCTGATGCTCCTTCATTTACTGCCAAAGAGAAATTTCTATAAAAACATGAAATTCAAGTACACGGAAGTTCTGGAAGGGGTAAGTGTCCCCAGACAAATGTGAAGGGAAACGTATTGTATCTGTGGTTTTGTTCATGCTCAGAAACACTAGGACCTTTGTCAAAAGTTAAGTGTTAGCTGTTATCATGTTATATCCTATTACGAAGTGAAAACAAGGCATCTCGACCAAAAAGTTCATGTACACTAGACAATGTGAAGGGCACTAGACAAAAATAGTGCTATTTTTTCTCCTTACACCAGATGGCGCCAGAGTGGCGTTATTTGGTAGGATAGCGGAAGGCTCATTAAGCAAATAAGGAGTCAGGGGGTCGTGACACCATTCTGTTAATACAACACTCAAAGAATAAAGAACTAGTCATCCCACTGTGTTGCAACCACTTGGCTGTAGCAGTGAGAACAGAGGTAGGCATCGAGATGACACGGTGATTCGAATAAACAGAAGTGAGTAAAAAGGAAACCATGCTAGCACGTTACAAATGCAAGCCTAGAGCACATTGAGACCTTTTGACGACATACCACAACTCAAGCCTTATGTTACTCACAAATATGCTGCCACACCTTTACAAATGTAGCTTCCTGTTAATGAAAGTGACTTTGAATCGAAATTTTTCAAATGGTTAACTGTCTAGTTCCTATATGCTTTGTTTGAATGTTTTGGACTGATGTAACGAGCAGATAGACGGAGTGTTAGACGGTAGGTCAGAGCCTTCAGTCCTCATGAAGGTGAACATGGCAGCAGGAATGCTGCCTGAACACATCACAGTGAGATCGATGGCCGGTAATTATGTGCGCCAAGGTAACCATAAAAATATGTATCACTGCTAAATGAAGGACCTGGGGAACATTTACATTTTACATTTGTAGGATTTGGCCAGTCAAGAGCGACTTTCAGAGTTGGTCTGTGTACTTTGTGAGAAATTTGGCCTCATGCTAGCACAGTATTTGGTAATACTTGAGAAAGATAATATTTGAGCATCGCACTGTGTGTATTGTGTCCTGAGGAAATTAGTTGCTTTGTCATCTTTATGGGCAACAGTCTTTACAATACATAAGTATAACTGTATGATTGTCTGGCTTTTGTTTACTGAAGCAAACACACCCATGTGGTGTGATGTTGCATGACAGCCCTAAAGAAAAAGGTTGCCACCCATTGTCACTATTTAATTAGCACCGTTTTGCCTAATGAAATGAAACATATTCCATATCACCCCCCCACCCCCAAAAAAAGCATTCTTGAAAAACAAACACTTCTAAAGTGAAGGCTTGACATGACATCATGTTAATTAGGTGTTCAGTCTGATACCAGGATCTGCCGGTTAGACTCAATGACTCAACCGTACATTGATCTATGCTGTGTAGCTTGTGTCCCTCCCACCCCTTTTTATTTTGTTTGTTCTGTAGGAGCCTGAAGAAAACGGAATGACCGACCAGAGTGAAGGTAAAGGCCCATTACTCAGGTGGTGGTGTGCCGCACAGGACTAATACAGAAAAAACACTCACACTTTTTGCTCTGTGGCATTGTCATGGAAACTTTGCCCTTTCTTCACAAAAGGTGAGCACACGAAGTAGACGAGGTAGCCCGGCTTGCCGCCCTGACAACAGACCACCGCACTGACACACCAAGCGCAGGGCTGTCACTCTGACGGACTGCAACGCCGAGTACCCGGCATCGTCCAACCCTAGTCTACCCCCCTACCCCCCCCCCGCCCCCACATCCACCTACACATACGCCAAAGCTGCCAGTGAGACTGTGTTTTCTGACAAATGAGGAAGAGCATGTTGCAGGAGAGAGCGTTGGGGACGGGGAGTATCCAGGACCAGGTGGACACGCGTGGACGGATTTGGAGCGGACAGGGTACTGTCAGCTTTTTTAGCAGCTGCTACTGAGGTGGGATATCTGTTGAGTCCTATCACGTTTGCCATCGACATGTCAAAGGGACCTGTGGCCTCCACAGTTGCAAAACCACCTAAAATACACACAAGAAGCACATTTGTAAATAGATTCACTGTTGTCATCGTAGGTCCTGCCCTGGCTTATTGTGAAAGATGGAATCATGCTCATATTTGAAGTCATATATCTTACCTCAGAATATTTAGGGTCTAGGTGATTTTCTAAGTCATACAGCACTGTACCGATGTCTTCTTGGGGGAATTATGCTGACCACTGAGTCTGTCCTGATCACTGAGTCTTACTGTGACAGCCATTTGAAATGCAGTCTTCCTTCACTTCTCACTAGGGAATCATGTGACTGCCACCTCCCCACACACTTTGGTTTTAATGAATAAACTGCATTGTGAATTGAGGACATTTTGTGATGTTTGGTGTGCAACATGATCTCAAAATGTCACAAATGATTTTGAATCCGAATTCGTTGTGATGTCTTTATTATCTTTAATTTTAAGTGTACAAAAAGCATGCAAAAAATAGCCTCTTTATATATTTTGGTACATATTTACAATGTAACAAGTTTGCATTCAATTGTTTTTTGTGTCATGCCTTTTTCTTTTTTGTAGTTTTCACCTCAACAATTACAATAAGTACATTCAGGTTAATGCACACAGACACAGACACCCAAAAAACAGCAACAACAGTCACTCAAGCACATGGAGAGGGGGACAGTTATGGGTGAGAAACCACGTTCTGTGGTTCACCTGCTCAGAGCCCTTCAAATAGTCACATTCTCGCATACCATCAGTGAAAGAAATATCTACAGCCATAAAATGCTTTGGAGCTAAAAAAAAAAAAAGAAGAAAGATTTTAATCTCACTAACAAAAAGTGATTAGGCAACATTATATCGTATTGAGCCAGTGCAAACATTAGACCCACCTCATCAACCACCCAAGAAATTGAAAGCACCCCAAGTGACTCCCTCAAGACTCCTCATCCAGCTTATGAAGAGCCAATATCTGTACACACTTGCCCTGAACAAACACCTGATTCAGCTCTTCTGCAAACTCCTGAGGCCTTCAGAACCTGAGCCAACTGTATGTAAGCAAGGAGTGTGAGCAAAGAAAGTGAGTAGGACCAGGGCGCCCTCATCGGCCGCCACCGAGGACCATGCAGTTGGTTACAAATGGATGGTTCCAGATGGTTATGGAAAGTTCTAGATGGTTATGGATGGTAATGGATGGAGGGCAGCATTTGAGTGATGAAGTTAGCCTAATCATAACGTGGTGGAGTCGCTTCAAAGCAGAGTCAGTGGAGGCAGTTACAAACGTGTTAGCACGTGCTAGATTAGCATGTGTTATCTTCAGTCTCTGTAGAATGCAGGAAATGAGTTGAAAGGGTTTTTATAGGTAACTTGAGTAACGGCTTGTTTAATAAAGATACTTGAGTTATATCACATTAAACTATTTCACCTGATTTTAAATGTATTTCATAAAATGTTAGGAAAAAGGTTATACTGAGGTTAGTCTCATGCCATTGGTCACATACACAACATATATTTATGACATTCAAGTGCATAGTGAACATTACCAGACAAGTGTATTATGTACACACACACAGTTGAAATATACAACTATTATATACTTTTTATGTGGTACTTCTGCTGCGGTATGTGTAAATCTGCATTACTGGTTATGCCACAGACCCACCCCACCAACCACACACACAAACACACCGCATCTTTCTGAGTACCCCAATAACTCGGTCATGGTCACATCCTCCATAAACACAAGTGATCGTGCCTCGCTAGAGTGATCACAGTGACACACATGCACGCGCAGACACGCACATGCCCTACGTTAACTTCACTCACGGCTCAGATCCTTGAGGAGGGTTCAGTGCAACCAGTGGGCAAAAAGACATTCACACAATCTGTGACGAAAAGAGAAAGAGAAAGACGGGGGGAGCGTCGGAGTGAGGAAGATGGGTAGATAGGAAAGCCCTGTTCGCCAGGGAGTGTAGGAGAGAGTGTGTAACTCGTGCACCACCAAAGCCCCCTTCAGCGGGGGCCTTGGGTCAGCACAGACATCGGGGAGATACTGACCGGGGGGCAGGCAGTGCATATCAATACTAGCACGGACGCTCAGACTGGCCAGCTCAGTGGAGAGCGGACCGCCAGGCACTCTGGAGCCGAGGTGCACATTCAGCACACTCGGAAACGATTCTCTACTTGTAAAACATGTTACGCTCTTTCACTCCTGTGTATGTCTTTGTATGTGTGCATACATGTGTGTGTGTCTGTCTGACAAACAGCGAGAGCAAGACTGTCGAGCATGTCGGAAATGCTGAGTGACAAATCAAGCGTTTGGAGTGGAGCGGCATCGTAAATAATAACACATTCTGCTGCGACAGGGAGACAATAGTGCATTGTGACACCATACTGTATCTCTGTATCCCTGCATCCCTGTATCCCTGCTACCAGTGCTGTCTGAATGGAGGATCTGTGACTTTCCCGATGACGAGAGCTTGTGTGTGTGTGTGTGTGAAATGAGGAGCCCTCTAAGACATTGCATGTTGTTGTATAAGCCCTGTTCTGTAGCATTTTGTGTACATCTGTGTGTGTGTGTTTGTGGGAGAAGTACATGAGAATCCCATCGTGTATGTGTCTGTCATGCAAGTTTACAAGATGTCTGAAAAAAACATTCAAATGTTCTGAAGTAGCAAGCATATTAAACAGGCCATGTTGAGAATACATATTGCAGTATGAAAAGTATGACATGGTAGGACACCATGAACGTTAGATTCCGCACATATACAAAAGACGGTGCCGATCTTAATCAGCCATTTTAATGCTTCCTTCTACCTACAGGGAGCGCTAGATCGGGACATCTTCATCTAGCACTGAAAATGAGATGTTGCAGCATGGCTTTTTAGAATTTGTTCCGTCTTCTGGCTATTCATCCATAATATCACCACAAGAATTTTTTTTTGAGCGTAGTTGCAAACCCACCTCGTTATCTGTGTCAAATCTAAGGAGGCGTAGAACTGAGAGATCGATGTAGTGAAAGATTTCTCACCTTACCAAGGGCAGAGAGGATCAGGCTTGTTGACACACAGATTGAACATAAACAAACAAATACTCAAAGGGCATCTCCTCAGACGCCCCCGTGTAAACCGAAAATATCAAATCCCCAAGACAGTTTCTCTGTGGAGAAGAGTAATGCCAGAGCCATTCCTGTAGAGATGAATGTTGACGAACATTGAAATGCAGGTAAAGGTGGTGGGAGGAGCTTTGTGAGGTCAGATAACCTGCAAGGGTCTAAGTGGCTGAAAAGGCTTTCACTGAAGAGGTAACAGCAGGGCAACAATGAGTAGGTTCAGTAGTTTGCAAACAAAAGTGCATTAGGAAGTGTGTCCATTGTCTAAGTAACTTTAAAATCTTAATAAAATGTAATAATAATGTTGTGTTGCCTGTACAGTAAGAATGGCTAAATAGTTGAGCCATAGCCTGACGAGCGCATGTAGTTATCAGCAAGCATCATAAGGGGCGGGGCCACTCAGGAGGAGGGCGGTTCATCTTCATGCAGGTCCTCTAGCTCCACCTCTCTTCCCGCTTCTCCACTGCTACCTTTTCTGTGAGAGACAGAGACAAACAAACGTTGTTTCTTTTGATAAACTGTTAAAATACTTGTATAAATAATTTGTACTATAGTATTTTAGATACTAATCACAAACATTTAACAAACATTTAGTTCTTATTTTTAAAATGAATCATTCAATGAAAGAGAATGTTGTGCATTATTACTTCACACGTTATCAGTGTACAAACATATGCTTGGATGATATACAGATGAATTCGGATGAGGAGTAAGTAACATTGGTAATCGGACACCAATACGTGCACACACGCGCACACAGACACACAAACACTTCTCCAAGTACAGCAAATGTCAACATTTTCATGGGTAAGTGGGACACAAACAAAGTGACCAATGACCACACTTCTAATTGGAGGGGGACAGGTATCATGTAACAGGATGGACAGCAATATACATTTTAGAATCACCAATCAGTGGGGACATAAAAAGCACTGAAGAGGACACAGGACTGGTTGAAAGACTTGACTGACAGCTCACACCACCAACAGAGTTACCTTAAAGAGGGGTGGAGTTTTAGAGAGGGGCGGAATGGCCACGAGTCCCTGCGGCAGAGGGAGAGAGCGAGGGAGAGAAGGGTCAGAGGTCAAGGGATGTTCGAGGCGCAAGAGGGGGTGAACGGGATGGTGGGAAGTGAACCTATACATGGAGAACCATAAGCAGGTAGGACCCTCAGGCACCATTAGGGGGTGCTAAATCCAACCCCTTTCTCTCACATCAACAGAAACTGAGGGTCCGCCAAACATTCACTCAACACTCTATAACATTCTTTCAGCCCCATCTCAAAAAAGAAATCTGATGTTTTTATGACAGGAATAAAGGATTATTACTGGAGAGAGGGCTAAAAAAACTAGCCTTGAAGCTCATTAAAAAGACACGCCGTTTGTATAAAGCAAACTCTGATGACGTTTCACAGAAATACGGTAAACAAAAACTCCTGACTTGCCTCATGCACCATGTTGTGAATGTACACACCACAGCCAGCTCAGCACTACTGCAGACGCCAGTGTGTTTGTGTGTGTGGTGAGTCTGTGCGTGTTAATGACAGAGGTTAATGACACTAATAAAGGTTAATGACAAAAGGAATAGGATGAGCACAATTAACGCTGACACTAAATTAATAATGAGATGCAAATGTAGGGTACAGAGAGGAAAAGATTTAATTGGGCTGGCAGGCATAAACAAGCATGAGTAATGCTTGCAGAGCAAGTTGTTTCTCCACCAGGGGGAGCTGTTGTTTCTTACCTCATCACAGAAATGCATCAGAAACTAGAAATGTATAGAGCTCACTAGGGAATAATTAGTACACTAAAGATTATGTATACTAAGGGGGTGTTTGGGAGAGAGAGAGAGAATGCAAGGAATAATGACCATATAAAGACCAAAAAACAAGTACTGAGACTATAGACTCTCTCACTATAAATAGGAGTGAGAGACAACACAGTAAAATCAACACTGGATGGAGTAATGTCCTGAAACGACACTACAATATCACCAGAGAAGAGAATCGCTAATAACAGCAGGTCAAAAACTCAGGCGGCCCTCCGCAGAAGCAGTTCTAGCCTTCCACACCCCTGAATCCAGCACAAGAGCTCTGGTCTGGTCCACAGCTGCCAGGGAGACTGATGGTTGTTAAGGTGCACGCTCTCCTCAGACGTGAGAAAGCGCTCATTAAGAGGCGTGGCGGCAGGATGGCTCCACAGGCTGGGGGTGAGGGGAGGGGTGGACCAGGGGCTGGATGAGGGGCGGGACCAGGAGCAGGGTGAGGGGCGGGACCAGAAGCAGGGTGAGGGGCGGGACCAGGGGCAGGGTCGGAAAGTGACATCAGTCCGCAGTCCCTGGCTTCAGGGACATTTACTATGAGTGGGCTGAGGTGGGGGGAGGAGGTGGGATAGAGAGAGAGAGAGAGAGAGAGAGAGGGAGGAAAATGGAGAGAGACAAAGGTAGAGAGAGAGATAGAGAGAGAGAGACAGGTGGTATGAAGAGTCTTAATAAATAAGACAGGGTCAACAGAGGTTCTCCGTGGTGTTCCCTTCGGTCCAGCCAGACACCCATCCTCAACCCTGCTTCTTCAGAACCTCATTAGCAGAAAAAACTCTCAAGACAGGAAAAAAAACCCAGCCTGGCTACGAGGAGAAATGACATTAATAATTGATAAACACTGAGTCAGAATGAAGTGCCTCCTCAGGGTACAGCCGGAGCGAAGAGCCCTGGAGTGGTGGGAGTGAAGGGGCAGCTGAGCGAGCCCTCCAACCGCTCCACCCGACAAAAACGTGCCCCCCCCCCTCCCGACGGTGTTGGCTGCCTGTTACTATGGCAGCGCGATAGCGCTCGGACCTCGCGGGAGGTTGTTAGCGTGGCCCTCAGTGTTCACCTGTTCAAACAGCGTGACGAGCGCCCTGAACAGCACCCTGTGACACCGTAATGATTTTATCCACAGGGTCGCGGTACGGGAGGCGCATTAAACAGGAGGGCAGGGGCAGTTTGGTTGAGGCAAACAGCTCAGGTCAAAGAACAGGGGGCATGTTGATAATTAATGTGCGAGCACCGATTGGTGGATCGAGCCCCTCCAAGCTGACTGGCAGTGTCCGTGGCCAATAGGAACATCGGGAGGCAAGAGAGTGGGCGGACTCACATGAGCAGGCTTCCTGGGGCAGACATAGACCTCTCCTCTCTCCTGCTGGGACACTCGAAAGGGTTCCCGAAAGAGCGCTTCCGCAACATGGCCTTCACCAGGATCTACACCACGGCATGGAGAGAGAGAGAGAGAGAGAGAGAGAGAGAGAGGGAGGGGGAGAGAGAGGGAGAGAGAATGATAGAGAGAGACAGAATGTGTGAGGGAGAGGGAGCGAAAGAGAAAGGCAGAGGAAGAGATAATGAGAGAGAGGGAGAGAGAGGGGGAGGAGGCAGATGGAGAAAGTATAGGATAAAGAGAGAAAGAAAGCATGAGTGGGAGAAAGAAAAAAAGCAAGGGGAAGAAACAGAGCAGTACAGAGTAACATTACTGACGTGATCTAATTTAATTCAAATTTATCATATGATGACGTTTTTCAAGTGTAATTCAATGTCATGTATATTCATGAAAAGTCATGTGCCTAGCCATGTCAGTTCCATCGCCATTTTGGGCCATAATGCACAGCACACTTTATTACGGCAAATGATATTATTATGTGCTTGTTCCCCGCACTTGTGCAGGCGTATGCAAATCTACACTTACCACGGCAGACAGGCTAGGGACAAATTTGACGGAGTTCTGAATCTCCTCTTCCGTCACCTCCACCACGGTGCAGTGCTCCTCCTCTAAAGGCAATGGGTCAGCACCGTCCTTCGTGACCCATGGGTCCAGCTACACACACACACACACACACACACACACACACACACACACACACACACAGTATTTGGACCTCAGGTGCGGACTGATCAGCGGAACATCATACCAAACCAGAGCAGGAGCGAATAATTACAGTGCAGACAGGAAGTATGAATAAACGCCTTCAGCCCAGTAAACCAGTGAGACTGCGACCCTTGTGCCTTCTGCCCTGTTATGACTTTCCACAGAAGGGGGGTTTATTATTTTTTTAAGGATTCTTCATAAACGTGAGCCCAAGCTGCATGAGCCGACCTGTTGGTGAAAGGTAAACTGGCACTCATCGGGGGTGTTGCGGGGATAACTTTAAAGATACTTTTAAGTATTCAAAAAGTGACCTAAAAAGACCATGTGACGGAGGGGAGAGAGGAGACAGTTCTCAAAAGTGTCTCGCGTCTGCTCAGGGGAGCTGGGCCTTAACAGGTCATTTCCCATTTCGATAATGACGCACGGCCTGAATTCTCGGAGTGTGTGTGTGTGTGTGTGTTAATGATCTACGCACGCTGTCACACTCAGACAGCAGAATTTTCCAGAAGAGCATTTCATCCTCTACTTGGAACCCACCGTATGGAAACAGGACCGCGGGCTCACGTGCTTGTAATCTGTAAGCGTCTCGGCTAATGACGTTTCAGGGATGACGCGCTCTAGCTCACCTTGATCTCGGGAATGGTGACCCTGGTGTCTGGGTTCTTGTCCAGCATTCTCTGTAGAAGGTTCCTCAGTTCTTCGCTGATGGTTGGCCTGAAGGTCACACAACACTATCAGTAAAAACAGCACGTCATCAAATGGCTTCAGCATAACAAACGTTTATCTGGTGATGTTTTGTCACAGTGGAACGACGCCGTTAATTACTTGAGTACCACTGAGTAACACCGCATTTATAATGTGTAACAATACGCTGATAGCTTGTTTTTATACGATACGCATTATAACAATGCAAGCACAGAGCGCAATGTTACCCCGTGTATTTTACTGTGAGAAATGGAATAAGTTGCACTGTAGTAATGTGGTTGAAATGTACATTTAGCTTACAAATCATGTTTTTTTTCCATTTTGTACTATTTCAAGTTAAGTTATGCCACATTTTGTCAATTGTGATTTTCACCCCAATCGAAATTTGTCCTCTGCATTTACCCATCTGTGCAGTCAGAACACATACACACACTAGTGATCACTAGGGGGCTGTGGTGCACACGTGCCCAGAGCGGTGGGCAGCCCAAGCCCTAGCCCGGGGAGCAGTTGGGGCTAGGTGCATTGCTCAAGTGCACCTCAGTCATGGCCTCAGGCCTGGGAATCGAACCCACGACTCTCCGGTCACAAGACCGGTTCCCTAACGACCAGACCATGACTGCCTGGTTGATCTGAGTGAGTGTCCCAGCAGGCACAGAGAGCGCTCTTTCTAAACGGAGGAACACCACAAGCCACAAGTCACATGCAAACAATACACCAGCAGAGCTCTCGTCCCGTTTTCTCTCAGGCAGACGTTCCGTACGAGCCTACAGACGCAAACAGACGGAACCAAACAGATGGTGGCGACACAGAGGCTGGACGGGGGGCATAAACGGGGCGACACATCCCCTCCCCCCTCCAGGAGTAAACAACGCTGAGAAGAGCGGCCTGACTCGGCGGGCGGGACGCAGAAGAGGCGGCTTAACTACACTTCATCTGCGCACGGCAGCTTTGGTAACGTACACGGGGCCAACAGAGTCTTTCCATACTGCACTTGGGCAGGGGTTCAGCTCAGCTCGAGCCTTTTCTATTGGCTACCACATAAAGCGAAAGAGCCTGATTTGCTCCCCGTGACAATAACAGGAAGTCAAAACCCACATCCCACAGGCATCAACACCGTTACCAGGTGCATTCCCTGGGCTTATGTGTCAAGAACGTTTCACATCATGTGTGTTTTTAAAACAGGAGGTCAAGGCGTGCCCTGTGGACTAGTGAGCAGCTCAAGATAAATGCCTTCCTTAGTTGATGACAAGCTGTCTAGTCACAGTCTTTAGCTGTCCTGCTCCCTGATGTGTGCCCCGCCTCACACACCCTCCCGCTCATGACTGGACTTCGCTGTGTGAGTGTGGAAACACACAAGCGCACATACACACTCTCAAAAGGCCAGTTTCATGACAGGAGAAAGGAGACATTTTATTGACATTTTTATCTTAATATTCAGAAAGCTCCAAAGCATAGCATCCTGCATGTGTGTGTGTGTGTGTGTGTGTGTGTGCGCATGATCACACCCACAACCCACACACCATCCCACCATCTTTCTACACCCTCCCCCACCACAACCCAAACACCACACACCCACCCAAACATCCTTCTACACCATAACACCAACACCCCTCTACACACTCACGACAACCACACCCACAACCCACGCACCACCACACCCCTATCCCACCTCACCACAACCCCACACACCACCACACCCCCACCCCACCACACCCAAAGCACCAGGGTTTCCTCTCCTGCCTCCGCTGATACGGGAGCTCCCAGCATAACACTCCACCTCCAGCCAAAATGAAAAGTCTGCTAGTTAATGAGGTCATTAATGATGTAACCAGCCACCTTCACTTTCAACTCCTATTTTATTTCCTCGTATTTCTCGGCGTTTCCTGATCTGCCGTGTGTGAGGAAGGGGAGAGAGGGGGGCTTACGGCTCAGGGAACTCCACAGGCTTGTTCCTGATCTTGTTATGCAATGCCAAAATGTATTCATCAATAAAAGGACACTGGGGGAGGGGGGGGTAGAGAGAGAGAGAGATGGAGAGAATCATAAACAAGTTTAGCCTCCAGAAATATGCAAAAGATGCAATATGCAGCCACAACACAAACTTCATCCTGGTCATTTCCATTCCCTGCCAAAAGGCTCTGGCAGTTAAAAGGTCTGCATCCAGAATGGGGCGCCATCTTGGGAGCCTTACCTTGCCAAACACGAAGCAGTAGAGCGTCACCCCCATGGCCCACACGTCCAGAGCCTGGAGCAGAAAGAAAGAGACGAGAGAGACATACAGCTGTCACACGAGGGCAGACGGGTAAACACCAGCACGCGGTCCAGACGGATAAACACCAGCACACTGTCCAGACGGGTAAACACCAGCACACGGTCCAGACGGATAAACACCAGCACACGGTCCAGATGGGTAAACACCAGCACACGGTCCAGACGGGT
Organism: Brachyhypopomus occidentalis; assembly: GCA_020368025.1. Lineage (NCBI taxonomy): Eukaryota > Metazoa > Chordata > Actinopteri > Gymnotiformes > Hypopomidae > Brachyhypopomus > Brachyhypopomus occidentalis. Next base: position 448,532 of record JAGXOD010000032.1, read on the forward strand.
AAACACCAGCACACGGTCCAGACAGGTAAACACCAGTACACCAGTCCTGCTGCAGGAGCTGCAGCGTTCCATTGGGAAGGGACGGAAATCCTCTCTCCCCCTTTCTCTCTTTTTTATCTCTCTATGTCTCTCTCCCTTTCTCTCTTTCTCCATGTCTCTCTCCCTTTCTCCCCCTCTAGCTCTCTCTGTCTCTGTTTCTTCATTGACTTCTGCTTCAGCAGTTCGGGGAGTTCAAATCTAAGTCAGTTGGTTCTGGTATCACCTCTCTACTGTTTAGCATCATGCAGCCCAAAGATTGTGTGCGTGTTTGTGTGTCTGTGTGTGTGTGTGTGTGTGGAGAAGAACAAAGAAAAATGCATTAACTGTGTGCAGATACTTTAACTGTGTGCTGCCTTGTCTTCCACAACAAAGATTATACGTTGTGCCTATGTAATGCGCTGACACAATGGGAACACATACTGGGAGCGCGCGCACACACACGCACACACACACACGTACACAGACACGCGCACACTGCAGCTTTGATGCCCCTCACATCTCTATGCTGTCTGTGTGCTGGGGTTTGAGACAGGCTAGACACGAGAGAGAGAGAGAGAGAGAGAGAGAGAGAGAGAGAGAGAGTGAGTGAGTGAGTGAGTGAGTGAGTGAGTGAGTGAGTGAGTGAGAAGGAGAGAAACAGAGAGAGAGAGATGAAGGAAACAGCATATAGGAATTCGACAGCCTCTAACAGTCTCCGCCTCGGATCATACGTGCTTGTGCTGACTAAGCAGAAGCCGACTCTCCTGTAAGCCTCACCACTGGGCCGCAGTCTCAGCCTGCTTCCCTTGCTATGTTTAGCCACTAGCCGCTAGCCGCTAGCCGCCTGCAGAGAGCGTAACAGAAAGCGGACAGAAGCCTCAGCCCTCGAGCAGCTGGACGAACCGCAGCACATGGCTGCCGGGACAACGCTAACGTTCAGAAAACACTACAACTCCAACATCAAAACCGTCGTAGAGCAAATGCATAGTGTATGAATACAATAACACGGTCCACGCGCAAAGCACCTGCAGAAAAAAATAAGAGAAAGTTTCTCTTTCACACACACAAACACACACACACGCTCACACACTCCCCTTCCCCCCCACACCCTGGTGTTTACCTTTCCACTGAAGCTCCTTCTGTTGTCAGACAGGGTCTCTGGGGCCATGAAGGCGGGCGTCCCAGCTGTGCTGGAGAGCAAGGCATCGTTCCCCTCGAACTGGTTACTAACGCCAAAATCAGCTATCTTCACATGCCCGTCGTCTCCCAGCAACAGGTTCGATGGTTTGATGTCCCTGTGGACAATCTTCTGGTAGTGCACTGAGGAAAGGAGGAGTAAAATAACATCCGTTATGCAATGGTTTCTAATGGCTTTTATTTTGTTAATATTGTGATTATATTTAATATTGTGATTGCATGATTACATAAGAAAATCACAAAGCAGGAAAGGACAGTGCAATGACATGAAGCGTCACCATTAAAGCTTTAGTCCTACCAGGCTGACTATCGACACTCAACAGGACGTCAAGAGGGGTCACTCCAATCCATTCACATTAGAGCACAAATCTGATTGGATGAGCGACACCCTTCAGTTTCAAGAGGTCAATCAAAGATGAACTGGTGGCAGACATGGCTGGCGTCAAGTAAAATGCTGTCTGCACTGGACAGTGATTAGGGGAACATCAAAGAGTTGAAGTGTCTTAATGATGAACAAAGGATTATAGTGACGATCGTGTATGGTGTTTATTTAGCTCTGGCCAAGGCACACTAAAGTGAGCACACACACACACACACACACACAAACCCTCATTCATTTCAGTGATCCCTCTAAAATGGCGACATGACTACCCATGAAAACTAGTATAGAAGGGGAAAATAACAGGCCAACACGGAGCACGAGGAAAAATAATGAGTATAGAATTATTGCCCCCTGGGGACAGCACCATTTGAGCGGAAATCCCTCCCACCCCACCCCCGCCCCCCCAGTACGGACGGGGCGGTTGCTTTGAGCGTGACGGATGGTTGCGGCGTCACGCCCAGGGAGCCCAGCGCACGGATGGTGAAACACGAGAGCACCGATCACCTCACTGCAATGGGGGGGGGCATCAAAGGCAGAACCCCTCATGACGCCCGCGCACACCGTTCCGAAACAAGACCCGAGCAATCGCACGCAGAGAGCCGGGATGTCGGAGAGGTCAAGTCCTGAAACGGATATTGATCGCTTACACAAGACAGAAGCTGACGTAAGACGGTGCTGTATTAATTCATCGTTGGGGGGGAATAGGCATTCGATGGCCAGTGTCTGCAGTGCACCCGTCGACTTGGCGATCCAAAGCCTCACGTGAGCGTAACCGGGAGAACTACGGCGAGCATGTACGCAGGCGTGGGGAGGAAGGTGCACTCCAACACATTTGCCAATGTGGCTGTGATGCTGAGATCACGCTAGCAGCATCTCCGCCGCTACGAGTGTTACGAACCACGATGGAGTGTCAGGAATCAAGGGTGACTGCTGCTCTCAATACCAAAGGCATCAGTGTGACTACGGATCATAACAAGCCCCACGTTGTGCAGTGCTAGTGTTCACTGGCAGTTCATTTAAAAAGTATATATAAGTCTATGTGGTGTAGCGTCACTAAAAGGTCATGTTTGTCCTCTAGGTAACGATTACCACAAGGTGATCTGAGATTGGTTTATTACAGTTCTCTTGCATCACACTCAGGAGGAACATAGCCACCCAGCCAGTATGTGTGAGCATACATGCATACGCGTGCTAACACTCCACCATGGTCCGTCTGCACTGGTTAATGTGGAAGAAGCGCTAAGACAATCATATAACAAACGTGAGCCCCAGCAAAGCTGTTCAAAGCTGATCAAAGCTGTCTTTCTGGTTCTAGGTTCGGTTTCCCGAAGCCTGGGTGTTGGGACACAGCAAACATACTAGAAATTAACTGCAAATATGAATGTGTACAAAACTGAGCAAAATGAAGACCTTCATAAAGACCCTTTTAAAGCAAGCTGAAAATGATCCAGTTCCTTATTACTGGCTTAAACCTACCAACCACAATGTTAGAAACATTTAGAAACCTCTTCTAGGTGCACAGTTCAAAGCTAGAGCCCCTGTGCTGTCTGTGCTAGCATCTTCCAGCTCTCTATGAGTGGTTGGTTTTGGAGTGCAGCACTGCTATTGGACAGCAATTGCCATACCCATGTCACTATCACCATGGTGTTTAGAAACCTGAATGCTAAAGTGGGTGTGGCTACAGATGGGATCCAGCCTGTAATTGTACTCTTTGATAGATGTGCCTGACAAAGGATCCAATGAGGGTTTGCGCAAGGTAATAAATTATGTGGCTAGTGCATCTGTATTCTGTCTGGTGCTTTCGATTGGTCGGACCACCCCCGTGCGGCAATGTCCCCTGAAAGTCCCGGCTGATAACTCACAGTACTCGATGCCCAGGACGACGTCTCTGAAGTAGGAACGGGCCTGCTCTTCAGTGAAGGGGTTGTCTGTGGGTACCTCCATCACAGGGCTGGACGGAACACCCAGAGAGATTTGCGTCAGTAATTGAGAGGCCTGGTGATCAGGAGAGGCCTGACCTCATTATGACAAGAGCATCAAAAACACACAGCTCTTTCAGAAGGAACGGCAGCGCCACCCTGAGGAGGAGGGGCCTTGGGAGAGGGGGAGGGGTCTGGGACAGGGGGAGGGGCCTACAGAACCCACGGCTTTCCTCCTCACATGGGCCGCCGCTCTTATTTGTAACCTGCGCAACCGCAAGGACGATGGCAAACAGGTCCACGCAGTTGTGGTGGAAATAGGCCATTTTGTAATTACGTAGAGCAGAATCTCTAATCCGGCCCTTTCACGGAAGGGTAAAAAACACAAAGCAGATGAAATAAGCAGCTTTTCCCACCACCGTGCAGACAGGCCCACCAGGTGCGCAAAGCTGGCGTTCAACTAAAGCAAAATGTCACATTTCTTAAAATGAACAGACTCATGTGACAAACGGAGATGAGAGTTTTGGCTTTTGATTTTGCTCTGCTCAAAATGGCTAGATCTCATGGGGGGGGATCAGAGAGAGGAAGAGAAAGAGGCTTACGAGAAAGTAGCTGAATGGTTAAATGAAGGGTTATGAAGGGTTAAAAAAAAACACAGCAAGCAATAACAGTTGAAAAAGTCGACAACAGCATTAGCAGGAAGAAGAATACGAATGGAAATCGCATAGGAATACTTTGCAAGGCCAGCAAGGAAAACACAATGGTAGTGACTGTCATAGACATGAGAGCATAATGAACCCTGCTGGAACACGGGAACAGAAGAGACGGAGTGACAAAGCAGAGATATGACAGATATGCCCGAGAGGAATGAATGTTGGGATGGAGAGAGAGACAGCGCAAGAAAGACGGAGAGAAGTCAAGGCTTCAGTTACAGGCGAGAGAGGATTCACTCACCCCTTCTGCATCAGCTCAAACACTGTGGAGGAGGGAGAGAGGGAGAGAGAATTACTACAGTTGTATGAAACCAAACACTACAATCACATCCTGTATCGAATATAACGTAAAAAAAACCGTTAACGTGCACTATGCTAATTCCTCATTTTGACATCGCTGGTGTAAACACATTGATGTATGCACGCCCCTCAGTGAGACAACAGGGGCGACTCGTCTGAAGGCCACGCTGCTAACTCCCAGTGCTACTCCTGCTCCTACGCCCCCTCTACACACTCGGGTCGGGCAGTGATTGGCACTGAGGGAGGGACCCTGTCGAGTTTCCCTCGCCCCCTGAGAACGAGCCCAGTCTCTGGAAATCTCGGCCCAAATGCAGCACGTGGAACGACTGGACTGTGGAATTACTCGAACCCAAATCCCACCTGTACCAGCTCATACCACTTAACAGTGCTATTGGTAATCGGATAGTAGAAAGGATTCAACCCTCTATTTCCGGCCCCATACACCCTAGTAACAGGCAAATAGTTCATTTTTGAGTTGGACAGAAATATGTTAATTTCAGCGATGATAGTTTTAAGTTTAAGACATCAGTACTTGGTTCATACCCATGTGTAGATTGTCCTCAGCAGGGTCATCCAGCACCTGAAGCAGAAACATTATGTGGATCAAAAACTCCCAGAAGCCCTTGCTATGTTACCTTGCTTTATTATCAAAGTCAACGACACACTAAGTGTGACCCAGAAAAACTGGATTTTTTGTGATGCTGTGCAAGTGACACGGCATATTACAAAACAAGGCCACAAGCTAAAATGAGACAGGACAAATTTGGAACCCATAAGATGATGCCCCCTTGAGGAGAACATTTAACTTCATGTACTATTCCTACAATGACTAGGGAAGTTTTGGGAGCTCCTTGATCGTGCGTCTGCAGAGCTGCAGTACAACCCTACAGTACACTAGAGTACAACACTACAGTACAACCCTACAGTACACTAGAGTACAACACTACAGTACAACCCTACAGTACACTATGGTACAACCCTATAGATGGGATTCTTTCACAGAGGTACCTCCAGAACAACAAGCGTGGACACACTGACAGCCATGGAGTTACCCACTTATTTAACCTCCCCTATTCCTTCAGCGTTTACCCATCCCTTTCTCGCCCTCCCTCTCCTCTCTCATTATCGACTAAAGCTAAATAACCAGGGAGCAACTGTGATTGGAGAACTCCTCAGAGGGCACAACATGGTGGTAAAAGGTAGAGGCGTCTTCCTGCATCTTCCCATCCATCTCTAATCCTTATCTCTCTCTCTCCCTCCGTCTCCATTACAGTCTCTCCTTGTCGCTCTCTCTCTTTCGCTGTGATCTTGAGGGTTCATTATGAACAAAGGATTATGTGGCGCTCTCTGAAGAACCAGCGGCCATCCACCGTCCAACGATCACCATGTTCGAAATGTTTGAACCGTTTTTGAAGGCCAAAACCGAAAAATCAAAACCTCTGCCTCAGCACACATGAATCGTTTTCTGACTGTCGGAAGACTCTGACCTCCACCAGTTTGACGATGTTGAGGTGGTCAAGCTTTTTAAGGATGGCGATCTCCTGGTAGACCCTCTCCAGAGGGCCCAGCACTTTGGGCTGGTCGCCCAGCAGCGCCTTTGGGCCACGAGGGGGCGGACGGCCTGCAAACAGGAGGAGCATTGTGAACAAAGATGAGATGGTATGCGTTTCACACCTAATATACTCCTCAACTCTATATAGTTGTTATAGGTGTCATTACACCTGTAACCATCCTGCAACAATGCATGGTTTGGCCGCCTCCCTCTACGACGTTGATCATCGGTCGGTTTAGTTGAGTGACAGACCATTCTCAACAGTGACAGCCGACACGAGAGTTTGCCGGGGGTTGATTCGGTGAAAGTGGCGGAGTGATCAGGCACCTTGGCATCGCTGGAGTCTGATCACATGCCGGCATCACAGGAGAGGAAAAAGTGAGCCCCCACACGTCTTATGCTGTGACCCATGAGGCTATGCCGTGACCCGTGACCAACTAAATTAACTACAACTTCTCCATTCCCACAGCAGTCTTTATGCAACCATTTGTTCAGCAGGAGGTTCTGGTCATTATAAATAATAACGGAAATACCGAGACACTCATGCGAGGAAAAAATGCGGAATTAAATATTCCTCTGAGCACCAGTCGGGCCAAGCCGCACACCTTTCCCGCTGGTCACAGGGGAGAATTAAGAGCAACATACGTGGAAAGCCATACTGCTTCATCAGTTTCTTCTTAGACACCACTTTCATAGCCTGGAGAAAGAGACAGAGGTGAATTTGTGAGAACAGGAGGGAGAGAGAGGGAGGTAGAGAGAGGAAGATGCAGTGAGAGAGAGAGAGAGAGAGAGAGAGAGAGCATGGTGCAGCATGTTTAGCTGAAGTTTACAACTACTTCACTTCATTCTTTTTTCTCTCCACTGTGCTCGAAAATGTCCCAAACAATCTCCATCATATACAGAGGTGGCTGATGTGGACTTTCAAGTGGGTGACATAATAGGCCAACTTTCCTGCATTTCCATATTAATCAAACAAAAAAATCTCTCTGCAGCTCACAGCCCCCCCCCCCCTCTCCGCCCTGCCTCTAATGGAGCACTCCATGTCTGCCACCCAGCACCGTCTCCAGCTAAGTGATTGCAAAAGTGATTATGGAAATCTGTGAGCCAATATGTAAATGTGCACATGAATAATTGAGTGGCAAGTTCTCACGAGTAATCACCTCCAATAGAGCGACACACCGATTGGCAGATTTTGTAATTCAGCAAAGAAACATATGGGGGGATATGGGGGGATATGGGGGGGCAGAAGACAACGGATTTGATTGCAATGTAATGTGGCTGAATTGTGGCTCGGTACAATCAAATGCTAACAACTGTTTTTTTATTTCTATAGAGACATTACGCAACAACAAAAAAAAAACTCAATGCAAGCAAATTGTTTTTCCAATTCTGTAAAATTTAACTGCTCTTGTGCTCTTGAATAGGTCATGTGTCACTGCATCAGAAAGAATTGACCCTTTCCTAACCAGCAGGGGGCGGCGTGCTTGCCCCCGACGTCTAGGGCCAGCGCGGCGTCGCCGAGTTTCTCATGTCGCTACAATGACTAATTAGCATCTCATTCGAACGAAACACATTGATGAACAAGGCGTCAAAGATAAGCACACCTGTTCTATTCTCCTGCCGCGGTGCATAAGCGGCGCGTCTTTATGTGACGAAGGAAGTGCTTTGAAACGCATCTCCGTTCATTACAGAATGGCGAGGTAATGTAGGCGCCTGGACTGTGGCACCTGCCGAAGGGGGGGTGGGGGGAGGGGGCTGAGTGTGTAACGGATGAACGACAGCCGCTCGGAGGTGAAGGGGTTTCCTCAAGGGGGCGAAACCATGCTCGCGAAGCATCTGAACTTGAGCCTGAAAATTCAGTCATAAAATTGGTCCTTTTTTTCTCCTCTCTCTTCTCATGATGCAGTGGATGAACCGGCATTACGAGCGGGAATGGAACAGGAGACGTTTCATCGCTCCCGTTTGTCAAGGACAGACACGCCGCTAAGACGACCGGGAGGGCCTCGGCGTAGCAGGTGGGTTCGATTCGTCAGAGGCCAGAGTCGTAAACAACGAAGTGTCATGTCTGCGGAGAGGACGGAGGGGGACAGCAAAACCCCCAAAAACGCACCACCATTCGGATTCAGAGCAAACTCAGGGAGTGATACACACATTACAGCACTGATAAGACTCAGAATGAGCTTCACTGACGACGGATTTAGGCTAAAAACAGGCCCGTTGTAATTAAAGGGCAGGTATTTGACATAATCTCTGAACTACTTACCTGACTCAATCACATAACTGCATGATTTATGTAACATGATTTAATGGTCGCGCAACATAATATGATGAGTACACTTGTGCATACTGTGCAAAGTACAATGCATAAAGAACTTCATTAATGCAAAGCTTTCACCCGTCTTTGGTAAAGGCCTTTACTAGACCCTCTCCATCATATCAGTCAATGAAATCGTCAGATTGGTCCTCCACAGTTCACAGTGGATCCACAAGCCCGTGAGTGTAACAAGCTTTTTTCTAACCCTGCATGTTATGTAAGGATGAGTGTTCCAAGAACTCTGACTACAAGAGAAATGATTACCTACTAATCGCTGTTTACTAATTTGGTGATCACAGGTCAGCCGGTGTAACAGAAGCAAACTGCAGATGCCCAGACTGGCAGACTGAGGAAGGCTCACACAGGGAGGCTTCAGGTTCCCCTTCATGACCTGGTCAGGGTCACATTGCTTCAACCAGCCACACCACTTCACCACCAGCTTTCTACAGAAGGGCCACAACTCACCGATGCAGGGCAATGTGGGGTGATGTGGGGTGAGATGGAGTGAGTGGGATGAGTATGGGATGATGGGTAATTTGGGGCATTCTGGGGAGATGTGAGGCAACGTTGGGTGAGGTGGGGTGATGTAGGGATGAGGTCGGGTTTTGGGTGACATGGGACACTGAGGCAAGATGTGGGGAGTTGTGAGGAGGTGCAGGATGTGCGTTGGGGGTGAGGTGTGGGGTGATACAGGGTGAGGTTGGGTTACGTTGGGTGATATGAGACAATGGGGCATGACGTTGGGTGATGTGGGGGCAATGTGATTCTTGGAAGATGTGGGGTGAGGGGGGGGGCCATGTGGGGTGATGCAGGGTGAGGTTGCACATTTGGGGTGAAATGGGTTGATGTGGGAAGATCCTGAGATGATGCAAAGCTGAACTCATGGAGGTAAGAGGAGGACAGTGAAGAATGCTGGGAGAGACTGTGCTGTGCCTGCTATGGTAACTCGTGGTTTCATAAGAAAATTATGTAATGGATAAATCATAATGGATGGCACCTCAGAGCAGCTGCAGGGTGTCCCAGCCTCCCCCACCTCCTCCATATTTACACCATTTTCTCATTTTCCTTCTCCCTCTCAGAACACACAGCACGCTTCAAATCGGACCGATTTTTTGGGTTCCGTCCTGTGCGTGTTCTTCATCCTCTGCCGCCTCTCCATATTTCAAGCCCAGCCTGAGCCATGAGGCATCCGTCACGGTCCGCGTCAGCACCCCGGGTCACCAGTGTCCCCACTGGCGTGCGCATTTTGCCAGCATTTTCACAAACTCCACTTTTGATGCCCACCCTCTTCCCATCCTTTCCTCTCAAGGCCATGTGAAGCATCGGCATGTGAAGCATCAGACACCACAAGGACAGCGACTCTTCCTCGGGAAAACTCACATAATACTTGTCGTCGTCTTCGTTGTACGCCAGCTTGACGACGCCATAAGAGCCCTGAAGGGGGAAAGCAGAATCACCACATTGAACAAAGAGGACAGCGAGAAGGCCAGTGTAGGAGTAGTGTAGAAGTAGGGGCGTTAACAGTGTAGGAGTAGTGTAGAAGTATGGGCGTTAACAGTGTAGGGTTAGTGTAGAAGAAGGGGCGTAAACAGTGTAGGGGTAGTGTAGAAGTAGGGGTGTAAACAGTGTAGGGGTAGTGTAGAATTAGGGGCGTAAACAGTGTAGGGGTAGTGTAGAAGTAGGGGCGTAAACAGTGTAGGGGTAGTGTAGAAGTAGGGGCGTAAACAGTGTAGGGGTAGTGTAGAAGTAGGGGCGTAAACAAGTGTAGGGGTAGTGTAGAAGTAGGGGCGTAAACAAGTGTAGGGGTAGTGTAGAAGTAGGGGCATAAACAGTGTAGGGGTAGTGTAGAAGTAGGGGCGTAAACAAGTGTAGGGGTAGTGTAGAAGTAGGGGCGTAAACAAGTGTAGGGTTAGTGTAGAAGTAGGGGCGTAAACAAGTGTAGGGTTAGTGTAGAAGTAGGGGCGTAAACAGTGTAGGGGTAGTGTAGAATTAGGGGCGTAAACAGTATAGGGATAGTGTAGAAGTAGGGGCGTAAACAGTGTAGGGGTAGTGTAGAAGTAGGAGCGTAAAACAGTGGTGTGGTGTTTGCCGTCTGGACACAAGAGGCCCGAACTCACTTTTCCGATTTCACTCTTCAGCTTGTACTGGTTAAGCTGGATACAGTCCTGAATGGCGTACAGAAGAGGGAAGAGAGAGCATGAGAGAGAGAGAGAGAGAGAGAGAGAGAGAGAGAGAGAGAAATTAAGCTGATGTTATCTGTGCCCAGTGGCAGGATGCTGGTTATGGTTAGGGATGGGGAACAGTATGTCCTCATCCATAGCTGACTTATTATACCAACATTAATTGTAATAATAGACCCAGGAAAGTCAGTAAGGTACACGCAGGCTATGTCTCAAAACCATAGCAACGATCACATGTCACACTAGAAGAGCGAGTGAGAGACCAAAGTCAGATATTTGTTCTATAAATGGAAGCTTACATTCATCATATTGAATTCTAAAGCACCCTGCAATGTTTCCGAGTTCAAATGTGGTTCCACATTTCTAACGCCATGAAAATGTAAACACACATTCTCGCTCACGCACACACACACGCACACACACACTCTGTCTGAAGCACATCATGCTGCACTTTATGCCCTCCGCTGTAGGATATTAACTTCATAATATGTATGGGGGTGGGGGGGGGTGGGGGGTGAGGGTGAGAGTGTGAGAGGCTAATTGCACTATAATCATATTACAGTCCTCAGCTTACATACAAGCAAAGACAAAACAAGAGGCTTAAAAGGGGCAAAAGGCAGAAGGAAATTACAGAAGAGGGCAAAACGGAGAGACCTAATGCCTCAGCAGCACCGGGCAGACAGTAAACACCAGGGTGTTAATAACGCATGGGCCCAGCGGACTGCCCCAGCCACGCGGCCCGGCTCCCGGTGTCCTGCAGCCCGCGTCTGTCTGACAGACCTTTGGACCGAGCCGGGCACGTGCTCAGTTACACCAGCACTACAGTAGAGGCTCACACACACACACACTCACACACAGTTTGACTCCTGGCAATAAAACACTACCACAGTCCCTCACACAGCCCCCAACCCTCAAGCAACCAACCCTGTGCGAGACTAGTAATGTCATCTGTCCTCCTCATTTAAGGACTTCTCACCCCCCCACCCCCATCTATTTCTCATTCTAGTCTCACACAAGGGTGAACATACATGAACAGAGATACGCACAGGCACATAAAGGCAAAAGGCAACCAGACACACACACAACATGTTTAAGGTATTAAGTCTCGTGTGCTGCTGCATTCTGGGGGTTTTTCACCTCCACATGCTTTCATGAGACCAGATTATCACGGATAATCCCAGGTTTAGCATAAACGCAACATTATTTGTGATTATCAGTTTCACCTTACCTTCACAAGAGTGTGTGGGGTGTGTTGGAGAGGGGAACTGATAGAAGGGAGATGGAGAAAGAGAGAGAGAGAGAGAGAGAGAGAGAGAGAGAGACAGACTACACTAGTAAGGGAATACGGTCTCAAAAAGACAAAAGGTGACAGACAGGTAGGGAAAGTAACCTATCGTGTGTCAGCCAGTGGAAACAAACAGGGGTCCTTACACCCGTGAAGAGCAGGGACAGTAAAGGCCAACCACTTTGACTCCAACCTGCCACTCATCCACAGCCCAACCACAGCCAAACTCCACAGCGGCCACGACTGGCCTTTGAAGCCAAAATGAATGGGCCATTCCATCATCTCCCCAACTCAAGTAAAAAAAAAAATTCTACCAGTCCAAAGGATTCATAGTGAATCATAATGAACACAATTAACTCGCCAAAGACAACATTTGATTCAAATGACTAATGAAGGGGACACTGTTAAACAGTCCTTGTAACCAGCTACACTGTGACTTATGTGCCAACATTAAAAGTGTGCCAAAGCAAGGACATGTTTAAGATGGATTACATTCCCCTCAGTCATCTTTATTACTTAGGGGCTTTGCAGAGTTCTTGACAAATGGCAAAGATAGAATCAGACAACCCTCTCTCTCCTCTGTACAATTCCTCTGTAATACTTAACAAACAAGTTGGCTGGTATCACCGGGAAAGCCCCTCAGTGTAACATCCTTCAGAAAACCCGTAAAGCTATGAACTAAGAACTGAGGGAATATCCTGCCGTTCTTTCAAGCTTCACTTGGGAGGAAAACACATCACTTATTTATTCTGAACTTATTTGGCCAATGAAACCACTATAAATAATTGGTCAGTCAAATTCACACAGAGACCTTTTCGTTGTTTTCGTGACACAGTCTCTGTGAACACCGTGTGTAGATTAATTTGACAAATACAAGTGGACGCATGAGAGGACTGCACCAAGCAGCATGAGCCCAGTGGACCCTGGAGGACACCTAGAGCTCCCAGTTCATCTCCTTCTTCAAGGGAATCAAATGGATAGGGAAAAATAGAGCCATTTTATCTCAGTCTGACGTTTAAAACCTGAACATGTGGAGGAAGAGACATTAAAGGCTGCGGTAACCACAGCAACAAACAAATGAGACGCCGATGTGCTTGACCAGGGTCATACTGAGACTGTTCAGTCTCTCTGGGGGCAGAGGGAGAACGAGGGAGGGAGAGAAAGAGAGAGGGAGAGAGAGAAAGAAGGATTTTTTTTTTACATATACATTCAGTCTTTACAGTTTTTCTTTGGCAAAGTTTTGTAATTACACTTATGCCAGTATTATATTTTTTAAAAGAAAATGTATAAATGAAAAGGAGAGTGATGAAGAAGAGAAAGAGAAAGCTGAATGAAGTCACTTCCTTGTTAGCGTATAAGCACCACAGAATGATTCTGCGTGGTAGGCTGTGACCTGTGGTCAGATAACGGGAAATGAGTTTTAACACCTCCACAGAACCACTCTCAAACACGCTGACACACATTCTAACACTACAGTTAACATGAAGGTATGACATGACAAACGAGTCCTATTCAGGTTTAACGTGGATAAAATATGTTTAAGGAAATTTCCCCATTGGTGGCTGGTTTAAAACTTTAAATTGTCGTATTCTTAATGTATGAAGAAATGCACGGATCAGAATTTCCTTATTACCGATCAAAGCTTCTAGATGTTGCCAGCTTAAAGCATTCCTCTCAGGTAGTAAAATGGGTATCACACAGGAGCGCAGCTTTGTGTGTGTGTGTGTTGGTGGATTGGGGAATCACCTGTGTATCTGAGATGGACACACGCTTGGACTCAATGGTGGGCCGTCGCGCGACCCGCGGCGAAATGTGCGAGAGCCGCTCAGCCCCGCCCCCTGCGGACAGGTACGTCCCTCTCTCTTGCAGTGACATCTTCCTGCCAGAAAAATGTGGTCGTCGGGGCGGAGCCTTCTTGTGCCCCGCCCCATTCCTCATCCCGTTGGTGGACTGATCCATTATGATGATGGCGGCCATCTTGTCGGCGACCTCATCCTGGGAGGAGTCGGGGTCCAGCTCCGCCTGCGCGCAGCCGGGGTCACTGCTCATCGCCATGGTTATAGGGCTGTGGGTAGAGCTCGGAGGCAGGGAGGGAGGGGTGTTTGGAACGTTGTCATCAACTTCGTGCCCCGCCCCCCCAGTCTGGGTCTGCAGTCACAGCAAACTGGTGAGAGAGAGAGAGAGAGACAGAGAGACAGAGAGAGAGAGAGAGAAAAATAAATAATTTACATGTACAGCATTTGGCAGATGCTCTTATCTTGCGCCTCATTTATTAGAATGAGCGAGCGTGTGACATGGGGCTCCAGCGGGAACTGGACCCGTGACCTTGGTGTTTCGAGCAGCTTGTTCTCTCTGCTTTAGTAGATGAGCTACAACAGCACCTTCAACAGGCTACCAGACCATCATCCTCACAGAGCTGCGACACATAAAACCCAAAGACCCAACTCCAAAACAGCCTGCAGTGCTGACAGGGCAGCGAAGCTGGTTCTAACAACGGGTGTGAGCAGCAACGCACTTCCACTGGTGTGAACAGCAAGGTCTCGGTCAGCCCAGCTGCCAACGGTTCTCTGCACAAGCACAGATGGACGTGACGTGTCCTTCCACGCTCGAGGGTGGACATGTACGTTTTTCATCGGTGGTCAGCTTGCCACGTTCCTCGGTCAAAAGACATTATGAAGTTCCCATTCCGCCGCATGCAGAACAAAAATCAGGGCTTGTTGTGTAACCAGTCGCACTCCCTAAGCCATTACCGTCACCGTCGGGATGGTGTGAAAGCCGCCACAGCGATATGAGCCGAAAAGCTCGTCTGTCCACGACGGGCTAATTGAAACCACAAAAACAAAGAGGCAAACAACTTTCTTTGCTCACTTTCACGGTTTGAAAGCAGACACACGGGCCAACCTGCTGCTGACTGTGACTAGTGTTAGGACGTCTCCTCAAGCAGAGCGTGGTGTCTGAGGTTCTTTCTCCGAGTTCTGTGTTGATCACAAGCCTTTAACACAACATTGGAACGAAAGCGGAGCTGCTGGTTGAGACGTTGTTTCACAGATAAAAAGACAATCTTACAAAATAGAAGGGGGGGGGGATGTTATGTAATGTCATTACCGCCTTCCAGCCCCTTCAAACACTCCTCGGCGAGAATTATTACTAATCAATCTGAAGTGTGATCAGGACACAAATCCGGGTGTTGCCAAGGAGGACGTCGGCAAACAAGGCAAATCAATGAGTCACATGAAACTAAAATAAAACCAAAAGATTAAAAACTCCCAGTTGCCTCATGGCAGAGATTTCCTCCTGGTCGCCTACAGACAGAGAATAAAAATGACTAAGCCAGGAGGCCATTTTCAAAAACGCAATGTTCAAACTTCTAACATGGAATGACAAGGGACCCACTCTGAATTAGACAGATTCAGGACATAAAGTATTTCTCCCCTCTCTCTCTCTCTTTCTCTCTCTGTCTCCTCTCCCTTCCTCCCCCTCTCCCTCTCTCATGACAGGATCTCAAGGTTATCCAAAATACACAGGGTGCTTAGCGCTTCTCTCGAGGACGTCCCAGCGAGCGCAGGACGCCTCAGGTCACACAACCGTGCCTCGGGTCACACGGAGGTGCTGACGTGCCCGTCAGCACCTGCGTGGGACGCGGGACCTTTGTTCTGTCTCAGTGTGGTGGCAGGGCTCGGTCTGGGCCTTAGGCAGTGAAGCCCCTGAGCGGTAGTTCTAGGAGGAAGCCCAGGTGAGAGAGTCCTGCCATGGTTAACCTGCAGCTTTGGGCAGAACCGTTACGTTTGTCGTTAGAAGCTATAAGGTAGCCTCTGGTTATGCGCGAATACACAGATGCTATATGTGTATACATGCGCACACACACACACTCACACACAAACACACAGAAACGAATGAAGTCAGCCTTGCTTAAACTAATGTTCTCCTCTAGACCTGAAGTGAGTCTTTAACAGAAGAAGCTTTTTCATCTGTTCTCAGAGGCTAAAATCGAGAGAGAGAAAAAAAACTCCATTTATAGAGGAGGATGGGAAAAAAAAAAACCCACCCTCTCTCTTTTCATGCGTTCTCTTACACCACCGCAGGTTGCATAACACAAGCGCCTCTGACGGCCGATTGGGCGGAGAAAATATTGTGACCCGCCCACCTCACTTCATTCACGGCGGGTGGTCTTCCCGTTGCCCCGACAACCAGCCATGCCAAGGCAACCTTGATGTTCTCACAAATTGCAGGCTGTACTTTTCACCTGAGTGCCTTCAATGACATCTGCAGATTTGAACCTGCTATAATACTCGGTATAAATAGTAATTAAAAAGCAATAAACGAAACAAAGGAATCCCTTCAGTTTGGGTCCTTATGGAGATGCTACTTAAACATGCGAGCGCTGATCACCCATGAGCTGTTTGCTGCTGTTCAGAATTACACATGCAGTGCTACGATCACTATTTAAATGCAAAACCATGTGGATAGACGGTGTATTTATTTGGTATTCAGCGTAATCTTAGGGGACTGTTGTAATCGTTCCGCGTTCCAAGATTCAGCTGCAGACGATCCAGCTACAGATTCAGGTTTCAGCCAGAAACACGATCTAATTGAAGTCCTGCATGGACATGGAGATGAAAAGCAGAACGCTTCTTCTTATGTTTCTTCGTTCAACAGGCTTAATGACATTAATGGATTACGGACAACAGCCAGCGTCAGAGCCGAAGGACGGGAGACGGGAGACGTCCATGCACACAAAGAGGAGCGAGACAAAGCACAAAGATGACACCATGGCGTAAACGAGAGCGCCAGCGAACGCCGTCTCAGTGCCCACGGGCCGCAGGTCATCAGATCACTTTCGATTCATTTGTAAGCGCGCTTGTGCAACCAGACATTACAGCTTGACCCAGGCACCTCTGACCTACAATGAACGGCAACAACCACGAGAGGAAATTGAAGGGGACCCAGCAGTGGCCCATGTGGTGAGTGGTGCTACATAACCCAGAAAGTCCACCCCCCCCTTCCTGCACGTGCCACATCCCAGCATCCTCTGCTCCGGGTGGCGCTGGGTCGTGCGGGGTCATCCAATATCCCCAGTGCAGCATCTCGTACTGCACGGTCTGCCTGCAGGGAACCAAGGCACATATCCAAACAGCACACGTCTCCAGACCTACAGGAACCACACCAGTTCTGGTAGAGCATACGAAGGTGGAAAACCTCCACAGAGGGTGGGAATACTCCGCTTTAACTTGTACGGATGATGGAAAAAAAAGACAAAAGATAGGGCCACTACCCTACCGAGTAGCAGTGGTGCAGATTCTATAGTAGAATAAGAACTTCTCACATTTCATTTCCACGTTCTCTATTACTTACCATCCTGATCTCACATTCTCTTTTTCACTTTCGCTATCTCCACACACACATACAGCAAATGGACTTGTGAGTGAAGCTGGCTCTGTCCAGAGGTGAAGCAGTGTACGGAGCTCAGGGGTCATGAGATGGAGGACAGGCGGACGGTGAGGCAGAGGGCAGGTGGAGGGTGAAGCAGAGAGAAGGTGGAGGGTGAATCAGAGGGCAGGTGGAGGGCGTACGGGCGGTGTGCAGCTTTCGCCTCCTGTCACCCGTTCCGCCACTGAAGCGTGAGAGGTCTCTACCAGCGGAACTCAATCTCTTGCACCTACATAGCTGGGAGGTGAAGGGAGGGATTCAGGTGAAAGAAACAGTGCAGAACAGGATAGCATGGGGCTGTAGCAGTGCTGTAGTACTGTAATGTAGCAGACATTAGCAGTGCTGTAGAACTGTAATGTAGCAGACATTAGCAGTGCTGAAGTACTGTAATGTAGCAGACATTAGCAGTGCTGTAGTACTGTAATGTAGCAGACATTAGCAGTGCTGTAGTACTGTAATGTAGCAGACATTAGCAGTGCTGTAGAACTGTAATGTAGCAGACATTAGCAGTGCTGTAGTACTGTAGTACTGTAATGTAGCAGACATTAGCAGTGCTGTAGTACTGTAATGTAGCAGACATTAGCAGTGCTGTAGAACTGTAATGTAGCAGACATTAGCAGTGCTGTAGAACTGTAATGTAGCAGACATTAGCAGTGCTGTAGAACTGTAATGTAGCAGACATTAGCAGTGCTGAAGTACTGTAATGTAGCAAACATTAGCAGTGCTGAAGTACTGTAATGTAGCAGACATTAGCAGTGCTGAAGTACTGTAATGTAGCAGACATTAGCAGTGCTGAAGTACTGTAATGTAGCAGACATTAGCAGTGCTGTAATGTAGCAGACATTAGCAGTGCTGCAGTACTGTAATGTAGCAGACATTAGCAGTGCTGCAGTACTGTAATGTAGCAGACTCATGTAGTCTCCAAGAAAAGGTCTTCAAGATGACTCGCCAGAATTTGAACAGCTTCAGACATGTCAAAATCGAGCCGCAGAGAACTGCCCCATGCGTATCGATCACGTCTACGCCGGAATCCATCTCACCACGACTGACTTTAGTCCAACGCAGACGGTGGACAATTTTACATTGTGTAACACAGCATGACAGACATATGGAAGAGGAGAAATTTCTCTGTTTTATTTTTGTGCCAAGTTACTACTGAAATTGATTCGTCTAGGTCTTCTCCCATTTACTTTTAAGGCACTCTAAAGGCATTGAATTACATGTGAGTCCAGTGAGTGGGAAGTGGGAATGCATAGAGGAAAGCAATCTAAATTCAAGGCTTCAAAATCCCAGAGTTGCAAAGGGTGATCTGGGAATTTCACATAATCTGGGAAATACCTGATATATATCTGCACTGGTTAAAATGGTTCGATACAAAATTCCCATCGCTACAGAGACGGTGAGCCCTCACCCCTTTTAGACCAGATAGTAAAGGCATCGTCCATTACTGATGGAACCAATGTGTGCTGATTTGTAATTGGTGCTGCCTGTGACCAACCCTTAAAAAGATCTCCTAAACTGATTCCAGATGTTGATTGAGGGAATGACAACTGGATTAGAAGTGAATCCAGAAATAGGCTGTGTGAACGGCAACGCAGGACATAAGAGTGCTGTTACAGAAGTGGACCATTATGAAGGCGGGATTTAGCGATTTACACTGAAAGGGTTTTGGCCACTGGGCCACACGCCAAGCTTCTGAGCGGGGGCCGGGGATTCTTGAACATCTGAAATGTCACGGCGCAAAAGTGCTCCGTTTACCGTCCACAGACTTAAACCCCAAGCCTGACAATGTCGCCCTTCAGCACATCTTTGAAACAATTTGCAGGGATGAAAGGCAGAGCTTCACTCCAAAAGAACCAGAAGAGTCAACGGTGTTACTGCTAAGCCTTTCACACAATGGCAGCTCTGACAAACCCATTGAGAAGGACGGCATACGGAACTGCTTTGAGTCCTTTTTGTGTGCGTGTCAGGAGAAGGCCAGACACAAGCTGACAATGGGGAGGAAATGTCTGAATTCTGAATGGATGAAAGCAAGGAGGGCGAGAGCCCACCGCTACAGGTATTTCAATATCCCCCCCTTTGCTGCAGCTTGTCCTGCAGATAACCCAGCAGTGCAGACGCGATACATTTCTGACACATCTGTCTGTCGCTTCTAATCCCAGGCAGCGAGAGAGAGAGAGAGGAGACATGAAGACTGGAGGAATGGAGGAACGAGAGATGAGAAGAGAGTCTGTGAGAAGTCAAAGAGGATAGAAAGGGAAATAGAGAGAGAGAAGGGGGGATGAGAGGGGAGAAACTGTGACAATGGCATGCACATGTAGTTGGTCCTATGATAAAGGACACCTGCATTGCAAAATGGCAGTGTGTGTGTGTGTGGATTCTGCAGACACACTCCAGACATACAGCACTATAAGCTCTAGCAGTGCTGACTAGGCAGTGGTGGGCATAGTAAGGGTGCACAAATGCACTATGCTAGGGAGGGTAGGAGATACAAAGACACTGGAAACGTACACCACCGCAAAACAGGAACATGGAACAGAAACGAAATGGGATACTGAATCTGTTCTGCGATCAATGGCTCACTGGAGCAATTAAAAAATTAAGGATTCATTCAACCATCCACTTCAACAATTAGGCATGCATTTATTCTCTCTGTCTAGCATGTACGCACACACTGTGGTTCACACCAAGCAGGCAGCCAAGGAAGAGGAATTCTCAACTCCGCACGTTCTTTAATAAATGCGTAATCCTTTTCTGCGTTCTCTATTACTTCCTGTCTTGACCTCACATTCTCTCTCTCGCTCCCCAAACACAGTCAGTGCAAGCAGGATGGTGTTCGCTGCAGACTAAGGCAGTGTCAATATCTGTCCTAAAATGAGGAAATCCAGCAGGAGTGGATTAGCTCAGATAACGACCACACCAATGACACAGAGCGCACTTAGCCACTCCGCCCCTCTCCCCAGCCCTCAATATTCCAAAATAGAGATGCACTGATGGTCATTTTCTGGAACAGGTTTGACAGCCATAAGCAGCATACCAGACTCCCCACAGTCTGGGTCAGGGGTCGTACTGGATTACACCCCAGCGGAGAGCTTCAGCTTCAGCGGTACTAACGGTTTCGAGAGAGGCTAACGCTAACGGTTTTGAGAGAGGCTAATCAATTCGATCTGTGTAGGGATGAAAGCCATCCAGCGCTACCAGAGTTAACATCCTGTTCCAGTTAAAATGATTACACTGTTTCAGTTCAGCAACCCCACCCTCCCCCCGAAAAATCCACCAAAGCCCTGGAGGTGCGGAGGATAACGAGGACAGGGCACGTAGCCTGGTTTCCCGCCATTTTAATAGTGTGGGGGAGTGCAATGAACCAGCCTGCATGTCCTCTGAAGTGTGCGTTCAAGTACCTAATCCCTGGGCCTGTTTAATTGAATCAGACAGATTATCTCTCCTTATCAGAGGCTGGCCATGACAGCTAGCTTCGGTAGACAGGAAAGACGAACGCAAGAAAACGGCTGTCCCCGCTCAGCAGACCGTGAAACATACAGAAGATGCACCAGGAAGCCGGCTGGACAAAAACAAGCATGGGGTGGGGGGGGCTAATCCTGAGCTAACCTTCACCGGCCGTCGTCAAGTCAGACACCCGAGGATTAGAGGAGCGGGAGAAATGGAGGAATGTCACTGCTGTTTGGTTACTCACACACACATCCAGGTCAGTCCAGGATTGCTCTTTGCATGAAGACATAATCTAGTCCCGGTGGAATTCAAGGGTGCTCAGGTAAGAAGAGGCCGTGAGGAGTCCATCGGTCTCGGGCTGAGGCATACAGGGCTTGGCCTCTTCCTTCACCATCCTCAGCATTAAGACCTCCAGGTCACCCTTCCTCCACCCACCGCATGCCCCACACGACATGGGTGGAGCCTGGGGAAAGATCTGCACCCTCTTTCTCTCCTTCTCCCTCTCTCCATTTCTCTCTCTCTCTCCAAGGCCTTCATGTCTATGCCATTCACTGAATATTTATTTATAGGTTGGGTTACCCTCAAGCCCAGTTGTCAGAGACCAAGCCGAACCAAGCCAGAGGAACAGGCAGAAAGAAAGAGGTGGTCCAGACGATCATGGGCTCATGGGGGTATCCTCTCACTAACGTTCTTGACAGCAGGAGGTCCTATGAACTAGTGCACTCACCCACACACACCCCTTAAAATAACTAGAAAGAAGGGCTGGTATCTTTCTCTCCCACATGCACACAAACACACTCAGTCACTGTCAGTATGTGTCATTAAACCTTTATTATCTGCTTACATTTAAGTCTTCAAAAGAAACACATTACATTCTGCATTACTATGATCTTGGCTAGTATTTCACATCCCTACCTGTCATGTGTGGAATAAACAGACTCGCTGTCACTAAGCAACAAAAAAGGAGGTAAAAAAATGCAAGGACCCCACAAATAGCCAAAAGCCACTTCTCCATTAATCTTACATTAAACTCAACTTGGTGCCCCCAAAGACTTTGCCCATGTTTATTCAGTGGCCATAATCAGCTAATCCATCCATGCCCTTTCAAGTCAGCCTCCAGGTACATTCCAATCTGAGCTCAAGTTACGGGTGAGTGCTTAGTCTCCCAGGGCTGTCCAGGAGAAGTGCCTGACGGAAAAGGAGATTTTAATGAGCTCGGCCCCCACATGTCCAGAGGCAGGGATCACAGAGGATTTAGGTGTCTGTCTGATTGCCAGACAGTGTGGGCAAGGACACCTGAGATCAACCAAGGTTTGGGTCGTCTGTGCTCACAGGCAAAATGAGGGAAATTTATTTTAAAGTTATTGGAAAGAACCAAGGAATCAAGCATTGGCAGATTTTTTATCTATTTTTTTTATTATAATAAGGTTGATTACTGAAGTTGGCATCTACTAATTACTGCTTTTCTACTGCAGTAATTAAATAATTGTTTCAAAATCTCTAGTTCAAATGAATGTGGGTTCATCAAAGGTGGATTCTATTTGCATAACAAGAAATGGATTCTTTTGATAATAGGAGTTTGAAAAATCTTCCAGATGCATTTGACAATATGTCTTTTTGCACATTTGAGCATACACAAAGAGCCGGATTAAATTCAGATTACGAAAGTAATACTTAACGCTGGACTAGTTTGTGCGTAGTCACGCTGTGCAGTTTGTTCCGTGTCTATATTCTCCATGGCCTTGCACACTCCATCCATGGAAATACAATTAAGAGGAGAAACAGGTAAAAGAGTAGCTAAGGGAAATCAAACTGGCCTTAGGCAACATTGACTGTATGCATGTGTGTGTGTGTGTGTGTTTGTGTGTGCACGTGCGCATGTGTGCTGAATCCTAACACAGCTTCAATACCCCTTTGGTATTCATAACTGAGTCTTGCTTTGTCTGCAAAA
This sequence comes from Brachyhypopomus occidentalis, assembly GCA_020368025.1. NCBI lineage: Eukaryota > Metazoa > Chordata > Actinopteri > Gymnotiformes > Hypopomidae > Brachyhypopomus > Brachyhypopomus occidentalis. Next base: position 471,220 of record JAGXOD010000032.1, read on the forward strand.
GCGAGAATTCCTCCATATTTACTGCATTTTCCTCCCTACTGCAGTAGCTCTTGAACTCCATTGGAAAATAAATAAATCAATCTATCAATAAATAGATGAATAAATAAATGGTTTTGGATGATAATGACATGAAAGGAAGCAGCAGCTCAGACTATTGCAAATGACTGTCATCTTCTAAACCACAACAATAACCACTGAACCAGCCAAAAGATCCAATTTTACTATGAAAGTCTTGTTTCTTGTGATGCACAATATGTACAAAAGATGTGGTGATATCTTGATACAGATGTGAAATATGATCAATCATGATTAAAGTTGAGAATTCCTGGGACACAGCCGAGTGAACAGATGCAGACTTAAAGCGAGAGTTTAACCGTCAAACAGGCACAGGGTCAAAAGCAGAGAGAGAGAGAACAGACCAGCCGAAACGTGATCCAGAAACGAAGTCAAAGCACAGTCCAAGTTCAAAACCACAGATATCAGAGTTCAAGAGGTAAAACAATACCAGAGGGGTAACCCAAAATACCAGAGGGGCAATCCAAAAATTCATAGAACAAAAATACAGACCAGGTCAGAGTAAACAGGCAATACTAAGTGAAGAATGAACCCCTCGGGATGCTTACTCGAGTCCAGCAATACTTCGCAAAGTGGAACAGTCTAGGTATATATGCATGTGTAAAGTGTGAACAGGTGGAGCCGCAGTAATGAGGGGAGGAGGTTTGGGTAAGCCGGGCAGTGGAATTCTGGGAGCTGGAGTTCCTTTAGCCATATAACAATTCCCATGCATATCTGAACAGCAAGACATTCAGAAAATCAAATAGAATGGATTCTTTTTTACTGTGTAATGAAACTGTGTTCATTTTGCAAGTTTGTTCATGACATTGCTTTAAACAACTGAATCATCACAGCGCAAACAATTTCTGCGACGTAAGGCTTTATTCCTTAAACAACTAATAAGACAAACTAATTTAAAAATGAAATACACAAATTTTAATGTATTTCTGGAATTAGTGCAAACTATACTATACAGCTCAACATCAAAGAAACTGCTCAGTCAACCTAAAGATCTAATACTACCCAGGAATTCCACTGGTTTTAGTTGTAATTGTACATGGAGGTGGAACTGATTGCACATTTCCGGTATGGTAACATGGGACAAATGAGTTTGTGGTGGAATCCTTTATTCAGAGATATAAAATGAATCAATGGTGCAGGATGAGAGCTTTATCTAAGCAGGAGATCAGTGTGGGTTATTTCTCCATGAGGGGGGGGTTCTAAACCAACAGCCCCTCACAGCTTTGTTGTTTTACATGTGGAAGTTACTCACTATAACGGGTAGACCTTTAAAAGACAATTACAATCTCCAGAATAATATTTTTAAATGACGACACAGTGCAAATCCAGTTAAGTACCCCTGTGAGGGTCACAGGGCCTTTCTCCATATCAGTAAGGTGGCGCTTTTCTCGTAAGCGCTACATGAGTGAACTGCTGCATCTCTGCGAGTGATGGAGAAATATAAGACACCGAAGCCTAATTATGGGGAAAAAAAGCTCTTTTCTAGGAAAAGTGATTGTGATTCATGTGTAGTTCCCCAGTAGTAACGCTCTGTTTCTGACACAAAATTGCTGCTATAATCATGTTTGTTTTCATCCATTTGTGCCAAAGAGCAGTTTGGGCACTCTTAGCAGCAGTAGATTCAGTACAGTACATTCAGTAGGGATCAGGTAGAGTACTTGTCTTGAGATTTTATTTTTATTTTTATGTACCACTGCTTATATTTCAATTGTTTACATGTTCGTTTGGTTCAAAATCTAAAAACTGCCCAACTAACACAACGACATTTTTCACTCTTATGGTCAGGGATTGAAATGATCATAATATTAGTTAAGAGTACCTATTGACCCAAGGCCAGACTCATTGTGCTCCAGTCTAATTATAACAAATGTACAGATTATACAGAGCTGTTTCATTGAGTGAGAAATACAAGTTCAGTCAAATTCAGTGAAGTTATTCACACCCTGTGCCAAGATATCCTGGTCCTTGGGATTACCAAACAGGGGCTAAGGGTTATGGTTTGCTATAGTTAGGGTGCGATTTTATAGTTAAGTTATTAACGCTGTGTTAAGACTTGGATATGGAACTCAACTACAGACATGCCTTCGAAAATAATGATTTCTAAGAAAAATGAGGCAAAATTGCACCAGATTGAAACTAGTACTGCCTAATTATTGCGGCCCCTAGCCACCGTCGGAAGCAGCTGAACTAGCGCAGTTCCAGCAGAGGAGCCATGCTTCGCTTTAATAGTGCATCTCTAATCAGCTAATTAAATCAGCCTGACGATAGCCCTCTTCCCACACAGCAGACATCTGGCACGTTCCCCAACCAGGGCAGAGACCCATGCTAGGCTCTGTAATCACTGAACCGCCCGAACACACCGAGGACCTTCCCGCCGAGAAAGGAAATGACATGGCAAGAAAGAAGCCTGGTGCGCAAACACACGACACTGGCCGCTCATGCGGAACTTGAACGTCCACCAGATCCAATGGATCATTAATCTTCATTCATCACCCATCACTCCAAGCGGCACGTGATGAAACATGGGGTTTCACAACCCATAGAAAACCACCTTTCGAGCGCTTCGGAAGGGGACGCAGAAGCACAAGGTTACAAATTCCACAGGCGATATTTCGTCAGTAAAACAGACGTTCTCCAGATAACGCTGCATAACGGCCGAAATCAAAACAGACAGGATCTGCAAACAACCACCTCTTACTCTGCGTCAGCGGAACGAAGCCTGCTCCACAGACGTTTGCACGATAAGGCAGCGCACTTGGAGAGAGCGCAGTACTGCAGGTGTCCTCCGCAGTACGATAAAAAAACATCCCCACCAGTGCTGAAAGCTCACTGATTCACACAACTATTTCGGAAACTGCTCGTAAACCCTTCGCACCGATGCGGTCCATCAGTACGGGCAGTGGGGCCGGTCATCCGTCCCAACAGACTCCCGCCCCGCACACCGATGCCGGACGGAGCTCAGTAATAAATGCTTCTTGAAAGCGCTTGCTAGGCTAATGCTTTATCATTGTTATGCATCAGCCTGCTGTGCTCATGGTTTCAGAGGCTCGGCCCTGCTAAGTGTGTCTGAGCCCCGCGATTTGTCACTCCTGCTGTGAAAGGCTTGCGGGCGTCCACTCAGTTTTCCCCATACAGCCGTTTGGGCACTTAGAAGCGTTCTCAGAGACCATCGCGTGGCGTCATCAAGCTCCGCGGGCCCACTTCACCAGTCCCTGCTCTCTAAACACCGACCAGCTACGGGAAAGGAAAATAAATGCCTTCTATTATTTATGAAAGGAGGCATCCCCTCCTCCGAAAAACACATCTTCTCCCGCACGGCGAGCGCCGGCCTTCTGTCTGCGAACGGAAAGACGAAGGCTCGGCCAAAGTCCCCCCCCCCCGTGGAGAAACAACACCATCTGTGGCCTGAAATTCGGAGCGTGGGCAGCCTACAGCAACATCTGCACGTCTGTGTCCAGGTTTAGAGCCACAGGCCGAGCCCCCACTGTCGGTGTCCCCTTAAGGTGGGGGTTTTCTCCAAAACGTCCCGTGAAATGTGTTTGCAGCGGTGGTAGAGGTGAGGCGGATGGCAGGTGGGGATAGATGGTTTTTTTTTTGAGAGTGCCATCTGCTGAGAACTGAATTACAATCCAGATTGCGAGCTTCAAGGTTGTTTATTTCCAAACCTCACACTCTGGAGGTTGGTCGCTTTAATTAGACTTGCCCTCTCCAGAACTCTGCCTGAGTCTTCCAGTCAGGCAAGTTTTAAATCCTCAGGAAGAGGAAGTTTATAATCAGTCTAAGATGAAAGTCTGTGAACATGAACTTTTCTGACACAGTGATAATATGACTGTATGTATAATATGTGCAATGAGCACTAAGATAATAAAGTATTACACACACACAGCAAAAGTGAGAAACTGAGTCAGCCCATTAAAAATCACAGGAAGATGAAAGTAGACAATGGGCAGCAACTTAAAATAGTGGAACTGCCGTCACTCTCAGTCTGGTGGAGTCTACGCCACTCTCAGTCTGGTGGAGTCTACGCCACTCTCAGTCTGGTGGAGTCTACGCCACTCTCAGTCTGGTGGAGTCTACGCCACTCTCAGTCTGGTGGAGTCTACGTCACTCTCAGTCTGGTGGAGCTGTTTTTCATTCTGTTTCGGTTTAAGCAGCCAATAAACACAGGTCACACGGGGGCCAAATTGGTGTGTGTCAGACGGGAGCCGCAGAAGGAGCAGAAGCGGCTCACCTGGGGAACTCTTCTGGCCGGCTGCTGTCCAATCACAGACCTGCAGAGCGTGCAGGCTCAGCCGTGAACCATCTGCCACTTCAGGCCACTCGGCATTATGGTACGGTGAAACGAAAGAATCCGAATATCAGCAGCGTCCTCGCCGAGCGGTGCCGGAGAGGCATCCTGTGCCCGCGGGCCTGTGTCGAGCCGGGCCGCAGGGGGGCTGATCCGCACCGATCTGTCCTCCCGCCGCTGCCAGCGCACGCGGCCGGATCTCGGCTGTCCACGGACATAAATCTGGACCACAATCTGGACACTGCGAGCAGCGTCATTTGGTTACCATGACCCCCCCCCTCTTCTGACGCAAGTCCTTTTAGTTTGCTAGCCCCACGCATGTGTAAAGCACCCCAGGGGAACGGCGCCCCCTAGAGGGCTGACAGTATTAGCAGTATCTGGGACCACGGGAACTGTAAATAACACGCGGACAAAGCACATATCTGGATGCCGCCGACCCAAAAAATGAAGAACATATTCGAACAAATCAGAAAAACACGTCGGTCTCATATTTGACGCGCGTGGACACATCAGTGCGACAGGAGTCAGGATCAAACCAGACAGTTCTGATTACAGAAGTCCGGAAAAATCCGGCGCAGTGTGGTTTGCACTCGGTGTTTCATCTCTCCGATCAGAAGGATCCAGCAGGGACTCGCGCGCAATTTACCAGCTTTGAGTGCTTAACCGGCGGAAGCTTTTCCTGTTGTGCCATTTCTTTACAAACTCTTGCAGCATACTTCCTGAAGGTACTTCCTCAGATGAAGATCTTCAGGGGCATTGAAGTCTCTCTCAAGCAAGCGTGCTCGTGTTTTCACTCTTCAGCGCCAAACCCGCATAACATAGGCGACGGCAGGCTCCTCTGTCATTCCTGCATGGCTTGTTTCACTGAAAGCATCGGATATGGACTGGACACATCACACAGTACGGGTGGTTGTTTTTGTTTTGATTCACATGCTATTAGAGGCCTCCATTACTGGGTTCTGGGGAGGGGGGGGAACCTCCCAACCTTGAAATCCACAATGAGCAAATTATAAACAATAGGTTTATCCCTGAGGTTAGGGACCAGCAGAGGCGAGGTCCTTCGTGACCTCGGAGACTACCGCCGTCGGAAAACCCCGCAGCTCTCACGACACCCCGGAGCCGCCTGCCATGCGCCTCCCTCAAAGGCAGATCACGGTTGAGGAGGAGCATGTTGCACGCGCCCGTTCACCTAGTTACGCATTATGCAAATACCCTGGGCCAGACCACTTTTCCACGGGAAGCGTGTGTATTTTGTATGAATGCATCGTTTTGTGCGTGTGTGTGCAAATCAGGTTTGTAAACAATTAAAAATGGTAAAAGGTTTAGACTGGTGCAAGCAAACCAACAAATCTCACTCCTGTGAAAACACAGCTGCCAACATCCAAAAGGTATAGCACAGCCAGAGATGAGCAATCGGCAGTAAAACTCTAGTAATCTTTCTTCATGGTCCCCATGGCAGGATATCACTACTGCCACAGAAACACAGTGGTTATTTCATATGGGCAGCACAGGACAGGTTCAACATATAGAACATCACCACACAACTGACATTCAGAATTCCAGTGAACCACCCCAACATTTCATACTCCGTCCTCATCGTGTTACTCCATCTTTAGCATTTATTCCCACACACCTTCCCAAACCAGTCTAACCTGAACCTTGATATGTTCTTTCTCCTTTGAAGATCCGCCGTCTCATATGCTACTGGATCCGTTCGGTGGAAACTACCGTAGGCGTGCACGCCAAACCTCATTAACATTCCGAGTCTGTTCGTGTTTCCGAGTTTTCCTAAGCCCACTCCCGGATATCCCTTGCACAACTGTCCCTTGCTTACACTTTACCTCTGTTTGTGTAGCCAAATGATTTGCCACCCTCATGAATAATAATGATGAATTCTGAAGAATAATGAATTCTGGTTCCTTACCATTACCTCCCGTGCCGAAGGGCTTTGCATTTGCATTAGCGGCACATTCATTCCAGAGCGTTTCCGTGAACCTCCTGTAGGCTCGCGAACACAAACACGGCGGTGACCACAGCCAAGGCCGGCAGGAAGCTAACTGATAACTCGGTGGTGGACATTAAAGGAGGAGTCTGGGCCGGTTTTGGAAAAGCTCATTTTTGAAACAGGAAACCGACACGTATCCATTCCAGCCAAGGCGCATGTCTGAAATGGACAAACAGAGAAAGAAAGAAACAAGAGAGAGAGAGAGAGAGAGAGAGAGAGAGAGAGAGAGAAAACATGAACCAGGTGATGAGAGTAACGGACAAAGAGAGGACGCGGAGGAAGGGGGGGGGTGACTCTACAGAGATAGGGCTCAACCGAGAGACAGGCAGAGTGAGATTGATGGATTCCACCTTCTGACACAGACAGAATTATTTATGGACACAGACTCGGAGCAGAGGAGACTGGGATGCAGCAATGCCTCAGCAGGGGGCAGGTGCAGATTTCACACCGCCCTGTTTCCAGGAGCCTAGGACAGAGGGGTGGAGTGACACACAGTGGGCTATTCTGTTCGTCACTATTTAGTGCCATGCCGGCGCAGCAGGTTATGAATAACCGCTATAACTAATCACTAGAGTACCGGAAGCGTCCCAACCAATCGCAGATGTTCCTGATGAGTGATTGATGGCTGTTCCAATGAATCCAGACCCAATGAGTCAACCAATGTAACGAAGACCCAATAAACATAAGGATGAACCAGTAAACGCAACGATGACCTAAATCAACGTAAAGTTGACCCAACCAATGGAAATCTTTTTGGCACACGACATTACGCGCTCGCCGTTCACCAGCTCAGTGTATGGCAAAGGCAGAGCAGGCTGACAGAAGGCAGCAGTATAATCTCATTTCAGTGATGCAGCTTTAATGCATGCCAAGCCTGCGTTTAATGCAGTGATCCCTTACCGCGGGTTTTGGTCGTGGCCTGAACACTGGGCTCTGTCCGTCAGCGAGAGTGGAAGAGACAGGCATTATTACTTGTGGAAGGAGGTCTGAGGCTGATAAGAGACGGGGTGAGCGTATGTGAGATGTTTCTGACTAACCCGCAAAGGGGTAATGGAATGACAGAAGGACTGAACAGGAAAAGAGGGTCACACACACACACACACACACACACACACAGTGAAGTTAATAAGATCAACAAGGCTGACTGCACTAATTACCTGCATTTGTGTGTGTGTGTGTATGTGTGTGTGTGTGGTTGGAAAACAAGATAAATGCCCTGAGAAAGAAAGAGGGAGGTAGGTAGATAGATAGAGACAGAGAGAGAGAGAGAGCGCTGGAAGGGAGTTCTGCACACAGCACTCGGCTACAAGATACACACACAAACTTTACCAGAATTCCTGCGTAAATCAAAGGAAAAAGCCAAGGGTGCTCGCAACATTACAACAACGACGTCCACTGCGCAGAGACGCGGCGGGCGGGAGAAATGACAATGTAAGCTGGCTGAAACCATTACGTTAGTGATGACTGCATTAATGATCACCATATTAATGATGGCTATAGTAATGATCAAAGACACTCAAGCCTCTGTTTTTAAAAGAGCAAGAAATTCTCTGCAACACGCCCAGTTCTTTAATGTCAGCGCGGTGCAATACATTCTTAGAGCGAACTGCCGTTAGTCTTTTATGTAAGCGTTGTGACAGATGTTCAGCTGTACTGACGAGTTGAACCCACAATAAAAGAAAAGACCCTAGATCATGTGGCATAACCATATTAATCAAGACAAAAAAAATCCCATAAACCCATTATAACTATGAAAAACAAACTATTTACTAGTTCTCCCTCGTCAAAAATGACAGCCCTACACACACCCCTACACACACACACACACACACACACACCCCTACACACACACTCCCACAAACACAGCTAGCGTGACGGTGATAATAACAAGCTCCATTCCTGCACGCCACTCCACACCACCTATTACACCATGTAATTAGTGCGACGCTCTACATGTTCTGATGAAGAGACAGCCCTGATCCGCCAGGCTAAAGTGAACACGTAAGCTGTATCGAAAAGCCACTCGCACACACTGCAGAGAGAGAACATGACATCACAGAGCGTGGCTGGTAATTCCATGTCCCGGGGGCTAGAGGAAAATGTGACATATGGGAACCCACATACCCCCCCCACCCCACCCAAGAAAGCTTTCCATGGCAGCTTTTCTCCATATGTTTGCTGGGTGGGAAGTGTTCATTGAGAATTTTGGCATGACGTCCAAAGACACCCGCGATGTCTTTGTTCGTAATGAGGCGGTAGTTCTCTCCTCCGCAGAGGGTTCCCGGCCCATCGGAAGCCTCTCTCTCGTCTTCCCTCGTCCTCAATCACACCATCGCAGCTCAAGATGACACGGTGTGCTCCTTTTGTCAATAACCGTTATGTCTCCCCCCCAAACACACGTCTTTCTCAGTCTGACAGAAGTAGTGAGATTCTGTTCATATCAGGGCACTCTGTTCAGGCAACGAAGAAATAGTTGTGACAATATGCTGTGAGACTACAGAAACCGGTGAAAGTGAGGAAGAGGCTCTGTGTGTGTGTGTGTGTGTAATGGAGACTCATTACTAGAGACGCCTCCAGGAACCATTCTTGCTGAGTCAGAAGGAGAGCAGCCCAACGAGACTGCAGTTTACCCTCACTCTATATCGGAATATTCCGGAACCTGCTCAGCAAGGCTCAGAAACAAGCAGGCGGCAGCACATGGAGAAACAATAAGCAGGACATCAAATGAGACGCCACTGTCAGTGTGGTGCCGGTGATGAAGACCTGCAACTTCTGATGAGATAGGCCTGGAGCCATAGCCGGGGAAACAGGGCAGTGAATAAGCCAATCAATCAGGCAGGACACTAATCAACAGAACAACAAATGTTATCTGCCTTTGAATTTCATTGCCTCTCACATGACTAATCTATTCATTTTCTTCATGAAATTGCTCTGCAGTAGTTCTATGGACATACAGCACACCTCTACGAAGGGTTTTAATGCCTTGCACATGCACCAGTCCTCCTGCCAGCCTCAGAATGAATACACTCATATCACCAATGTCTCTGAGGCAGTGACCAGCAAACTGCATTCTGCACAATTTCGTTCTGGCTAATAGATTCCGGTCCAACGACCAGCCCCGACCAGCCCAAAAAGGCCATGCGGTCTCAGTTATTCACACGTGCACACATATACACACACACATTCAGAAAGCCCTCAACACACTCAGTCACACCCACCAGGAGTCGGAAAGAGCGGTCGCCAAGAGTATCTAATGCGGCAGAATTACGGAAAGGCGACGAGGAAGTCCGTACAGTAGCCGGGCCCGCGGTGCCAGTAGCTCCGCCCACTCCTTACAGCGAGGTTTCGCCGCCTGGAGCGGTTACGCAAGACCCGTGCGTGTGCTGCAAGGAAGTGGGCTCGGGGCCTCAAAGCAAGTTGAACAAACCAAAACAAAAAGGACGTCTCAAAGTAACTGGATGAGCCACTGACAGGACAGTAAGGTGTTCATGATGAAGGCTTCAGCCAAAACAAGTTATTTTAACATTTTAGCATTCTATTGTAAAAGTGTACCAACGTACAGGCTACTCAGGAGTTAAAAAAATCAATGGCCAAAATGTAAGAATGCATATACTGCATACCATGACACAGTTGAAATACTTGTCAAAGGCAAAAGGAAGTGAACATTCCTAAGCGTTAGACACTTGCTTGTGTATTCAATGTTTTTCAATGTCTTTCTATTTTTTGTGAGAAAACTACAGCAGTTTTGTCAGGCTGTATGATGCAGAGACATCTTTCATGCACAACACGATCAATACACTCGCAAGACATTAGATACATGAGAATGGAGACAGAAGAATATGACTATGAATATGTAACCAACAGGTGCAATGTACGTTATTTATCACCTCGTTATCTATTTAATCCCAGAGACAAGTTAAATATGTTACATTAAATCAACGAGTTGGCTCACTAAAATCCTTTAATCTTGCACACGATGAAATGCAGTATAACGAACCGTTCTTTGGCACAAAGTAGCAAGCAGAAAGTGATTTTACTACAGGACCAAGAGTGTCATCTCTCGCGAGGTCGTGGTAACACAGAGCACTCGTAAAAGCTCCTCCGATCACAGACACGAGCGGTCGTGTGGCTCGCCGACGAACCGTCAGCCTAACTATGAAAGATGAACTTGCGCGGATAACGGCCAACTCGGTGCATTTGCCAATGACACAGATTTGAAGAGAAGGCGTGGATTATTTGCAAAGAGGTCAGGCTGAGCATGGGCCTAAATACAGTTCTGATTTCGCTGCAATATATATAAAAAAAGTTTTACTCACCAATTTCAAGCTGTCCTGGATCCTGTGTAATCGAGTCTACAAAAGCGCATCGAGTCGGGAAGCTTGTTGAACCAAATCCGTGATTTGCTTTGAACGTTAGTGTTTTAAAACGTTGCTCAATGGCTTGTGAACCGCTAGTTACAATTATATGGATTCGATCAGACGCTCTGGTTTAATATTGATGTGCACCACCCCCGCATTATTTTTGTCGCTTCCACTCCAGGTCCCTTGTGATTCGGTTTAAACGCAGAAATTTGTCCCCCTCTCACTCCCTTCCTTCCGCACTGCCTACCGAGCATCGACCACGCGCGTTCGCGAATTTCACTCTCGGTTTTGACACGGGCATCTGCTCGTATTAGCGGCTCTTACTGTATGAAAAGTTAGCACACAGACGCGTATTAAAGAATGGTTATGAAATATCCTTGCCGATCAAGCGCAATGATAGCGCGCGATTTTAGAGTGTGGAACTTCCATGCTTCGTAAAACATTTTCCTTTCTTTTCTCACGTTGGGTCCTAAAGCCCGTCCTGTTTTTGATAACTGTCTGGGCTTGCTATCGCGGTTCCTTTAAAATGAAACAGTATTACTTACCTTATATTTCATGCAACGCTTTCAACGCATCGTTCATTAATCGTTATTCTGTCAGTTGACGTTCAATTTTGAGGAGTAAAGCGAAGTGAGTGTTCGTGTGTGCTCGCGTCCCTGAAAGGTCAGCAAATTGCGTTTACATAACTAGGTGTAAGAATGACTTGTAATCTAAGACCGTGAGTTCGTGAACTTGTGGATAAGCAGGCTAAGTCACGGTGATGGTTAAAAAGTGGTGATAATGATGCTCTGAAGCTGTAAAGTGGCAGATCCTCTGGGGTGAAGGTCTCTGTGGATGTCTGGGGTCAGATCTTCTGAGGTAAAGATTTCAGTCTGGGTAGTCTACCTTAGTTGCTTAGTAGTGGCCTGTGGTGTATGATCATGCAGGTTCATCCCCATGTGTACACACACAAAAACCCCACATTTATGACAAATCAAGTTTTAATACTTTCTATCTGTGTCCTAGCAGTATTTTCATACAGCTGTGGAAGCATAGCTGAGAGAGAGAGAGAGAAAGAAGGAAAGAAATAGAGTAATGCAATACTGGGGAGAGAGAAACAGAGAATCAGTGGGCTGTCAGAACTGTCTGAAGTTTACCTCTAGCTACACAACACACTTTGGAGGAGTCTGACAGGTTTAGGTCTGTCCGCTGGGCATTAAGAGCGGCAGAGGTAGCGTGGTGGTGTGGTGACACTGAAATGCTTCCTCCCAGATCACACTGACCATGGAGCCAAAACAAGACTATATAAGACAGTTTCACAGCCCTTTTGTTGAACCTGTATAACAGATTTCTGCAGGCCCGGGATGAATGCTTTTAGTCTACAGGATCTGAATGTAGTTTTTTGTGAAGTTGTATATTGTGTGAAATGAATACTATTTGTATAGCTCCCCTTGATCTGTTGTGCTTTGAAATATAATCTCTGACCTGCAGTTATGCCGAACGCATGGTCCTAGGAAAAGGATGCGGAAGCATTAGGAGCGCTGATGTCCTTCAGGTTTTGTGTCCTGCAGGTTCAGCTGAAGAGCTGACAGTAGCACAACAATACCAGAAAGCAAGCAGCAGAAGACAGAGGTTCTGGATGATTAGGATAGCTGGAAGGACTGACAAGCAGATTAAAAGAAAGAAAGACGGACAGGGAAATATACACCCATTGGGGGAAGGGTGTGTGTGTGGGGGTTAGGCTCCTGACGCTGTCTGTGCCATGTGTTTCTCCTCTGATTGGATCTCATGAGGACAATCAGTCAGGTTCAGTCTCTCTGTAGGCCTGGAGGGGGAGGAAGGTATCAGCGAGCGGAACTAACGATCCCTCGCCGACAGTAACGAAAGAACTTTCCTTCCGCTCTCATTCCCACGAGAGCACGACCCAGCAGTCTATGCAGGGACCCATAGGGTACATGGTGCGTGTTAGCGAGCGTGTGTTTGTGCATGCGCGGCAACGGGACAGGAGGTTTTGCGATATGGCTGACTCAGCATGAGCCATTGAAATAATCACTTTTAACAAGAGTGCACCACATTGTAACTTCACATTGTGCAACATTATGCACAAAAGCACAAACAGAAAGATGAACGTGCGCCATGATGTGGCCCACGTGATCCCTTGTAGGCCGTTACACAGCTTAATTTCAGTTGGCTGCAAGTGAAGGCCCATCGTACGCGGTTTTGTGAGTGAAACCTAAAATTCTTTCATGTAAGTGTGCGACTTCAATGTGCTGTGTCTCCTTGAGGAGTAGCTTTGAAATCTGAAGACGGGATGAGGTGTAGAAGTCTTACTATTATTAAGGTTGTGTCACCGAGAATCACAAAAAGCATCGTTGTCATGGCGGTGAATCTCTCCGTCGTATATTAAACTGTAAATAATTGTCAATGAGCAATCGGGGACACATCCGCCTAGAATGGGGAAAAATTAATATGGAAATTGGACAGGGTTTCAAATAAAAGCTTCTCTCTGGAGAAGGCTTTATAGTAGGTAATAGTAATTCAGTGACAGCGCGAGGTCCATTCCGCTCAGCGCGAGCCCACTTTCACCTCGGCTTCGCTCTTAATCTAGGCATGATTGTGCAGTATCGGATCCGCGGGCGAACCAACTGGCGCCAATTATTCCCCTCTTCGCTTTATGCGGAGTCTGACAGGCAGATGGAAATCAGGCAGAAAACTTCAAAGCGTCGATTCGAATCGTCGTGAGTTCCTCTATGACGTTCAGACGAGGCGGAACTTCACGGGAGATCTTATTGACACGAGCCAATAGTGAATCCTGCCACTTGATTACAGTGTTTATCTGATTCAGCGGAAGGAAAATATTGACTTGTAGGCCTGGCTGAAACACGCCTTCCTTCTAAAGGATGAGCGCTCCGGCACCAGCTGTTTGCTATGCTCGGTAAGCAGTGCTTACAGCATAGATGGTAGCACTGCGCCTGTCCTTTACACAGGGTCAGAAATTGTGTCAAAATCATTTTACATACATGCGACCCCGCACAACACAGCGATGTACTGTGCAAACTTTTGCATTTTATGCCGTTTCAACATAATGCTGTTTATATTGCTGTGTATATATATTTTTAATATCGAGTAATTATGCCAGATTCTGACTTTTAAAAACCCTGTAAAACACCATACATTAATATATAACTTTATTCTGCGTTATGTCTGTGAAAACGGTGTAATAGATCGAATGAGAGGTTACCGACGTTGAACATAGCCCCCAAAATAGTCCTTCATCTCCATCTTCTGGTCTTTAATAAGTATTGCAACTGTAATAAAAGTCACTAGAAGTTGTAAGGCCACCAAGTCCTCGACACCACGTGTTCCGCCACGGCATAACACACGTACACGTCAAATAAATAACAAGATAAATAATCTTTATTTTCCATGTCTTTTTTCATATATATAAAATTATGTATCCACAATTAATGTTACCAAGGCAATGCAGAGATTCCATTCTCAGTAGCGGGTACAAGGCTCCAGGGACTACGAGACAGAAACCGTGCAAGCAGCAGGTGTAACGGAGGCACCACGGCCATGAAACGTGAAGCTACTTTGGGATACTTTCTTGGATAGTTAAATATGTAGATCGACATATGAAGGCTCGGGAATCACTTAGACACTATTTATAGCAGATAAATCAGATGAATTGATAATGAACATAACCAATTAGTGAATCAACAAACGAGTTATAGATTGCAATGGACGCTGATGCACAATTGCGATCTTGTGCCTCTGGAGCCACCATACCTACCCCAAGCCCTTCAAAATGTACAGACAAAAAAATTCATTACCCAGCGTTCATCATGACATTTCTTTGTGTAAACCACAATCCAATCTCAAATCAGACCCTACTCACCCCTCCTTGCCTTTTTCGGTTTGATAAATCCATGTTGCAGTAGTGGGCAAACCTCAGAGCAACACTGGTGAACATGACACTGGGTGATTCCTCAGTGAATATAGTAGCATGTGGCTTTTTTCTTTTATTTAGGCTGTAGCATATTTTCAAAGATGGTGTACCATTTCAAAATGACAGACATCAATCCCTGTAGGCTAGGGGAAGTGACTAGGGGCTGGTTTTAAAGGGGGGGGGGGGGGGGGTTCAGATAGATATGATCAAACCAAATTACAATAACTGTAAAAATGCTCAATGTTATTAGCATGATTCTTGTTTTTATTTTACAGTGTTCCAACCCCCAAATATTAGTAAAAGACACAATATCTCCAACAATCTTTAAAAACAAACAGTAATATTAAATTAATAACCACTGCTATTCCTCTTATCCCATGGTCTTAAAAAAAGGGTTCACTCTCAGTTCTTTAGCTGTTGGTGAAGTTTCATTTAAGTGAGTGCTTTAAAAAAAAAAATTAAATATTACATACTGTATAGGTTATTAATTACAGTAACAAGGTTCCATGCAATCGTATTCTTTTTTTTTCTGTACAGATTTCAAGAGATCAGTAGTAATTAGCAAGGCTGTACGAGCCCACATTTTCTGTTGCTTGGACTACCAGTGGTTTTGATGAGGGAGGGAGGCCTTATTGCCGTATGTCAGTATGCCCGGCTTAGAGTTACTGTCGTCGTTTCGTTAGGAAAGAGATTTCTGATGTCATAGCTGTTCAAAACAAGGCATGAAGCCGCCCGTAATGTCCTGCTTCGGTGTGACGAGCGCACAGGGCTTCTTTTCATAAACTGTTATGAGCACATATATTACACATGCTGTAAGCTGAAATGATCACACCGACAGACTGTCTGTTACTGACATCAAAATGGCCGCCAACGCACTGCAAGCTGTACATGTCACTCAAGCGGGTGGCCCTCTGTGGTGACGCCAACACAGAGGACCCATCACGACGACAAGTGCTTCAGAACTGGACAGATACAGGACAGGTTTTAGACTACGTCTCCCAATATTCCCGAGGTCAACATAGTGACACATATGCGACAGAATTAGCTGGTCTACCAATTCCTCATACACATACAAACACACACACTGGCCCACATCAACAGAGAGTGAGGGAAATTTATACCCTTCTTAACAGCAAAAAGAACAACCTAAACCACCTGGGTTCGTTCAGTCAAACACATTATTATTACTACTATTATTTAAAAATAAACAAGTCGCCAGGTTCATCAAGATTGCCAAAGCACTGGTGGTGACGAATTCCGTCAACAGTAAAGAGTCACGGTGGCCATCCTACACGCCCCACTGCAGTCTTGAGACCCACAGACGACATTCAGTGATGAGGAAAACGAACTCTGGCCGAGTGGAACTTGATACCGAAACAAAAACGAAAGAAAAAGAGAAGAAAAACGACCTCTGTGGTACAAAAAGGGGGGGGACTCAAATAAAGGGGAACATAGTAAACAGAAGGAGTGGGGTGGGGGGGGGTTAAGCAGGCTAGCCGCTGGAGCAAGAAGAGGAGTGACATTCGCACAGAGGAGAAGCGAAAGAACATTCATGTAAGACGCCTCTTGGTGTAATCTAAACGTGGGTGTGTTGGTCATTTGAATGCGTGCCTGTGGAACTCTGAGACAGGCTCTCCTCTCCGGACCGGTGTGTGTGCTTGTGTGTGTGCCTGTGCATGCAGAAATAGCATTAAATCTTAGCATTAAAAGCTTCAGGTAACGGAGCAGAACTGCTGATAGAGGGTGCCGGGAGAGTGTGCTTGATGCTGAACTATTCAGACTTGCCCAGAGTCCCTGTCCTCTGCCCTGTACATGTCTTGCACCTCTTCTCACCTTTACCCTCACTATCGCCCTTTATTCGTCTGGTAAACAGCCGCGCGTTAATATCTGAGTGACTGACATTTCTAAGCTGCCCTGTGCTGGAGTTTTTTCCCAGCAGCTGCTGTTAACTAGTGTTCCCGTGAAATCGGCACAATTGCGAAGGGAAGTCGAGGGATACCATGTGACAGAAGCATTGACACTGCACATTTTCCAAGATGTTCAGCGTTGATTGAGCGGCAGAACTCTGAAAGCAGCCAATCACTACAGAGCACTTCACCCCCGTCTACCGGAGAGCCACGCGGAGCAGTGATACAGTTACAACAGTTTCGCAAGTTCCCAAAAATGTGCACTTGTGTGTAAACATCATCGGCACAAACCTACACATTCATTGGACGTATTCTTTAGCCTTAAGCAGTTTTTTTTTTTTAAATAAAATGTCTAGCCCAAACTGAAACAGTGTGGTATAGACACTAGCACCACTAGCATCCCCTCCTGGATAAAAAATAAGTTGGCCGTCTATATCTAAATGGCTTTGGAAACAACTCGGAGCCTGGAGTTAACTGCTCTGAAGAACAGAGAAGATGAAGCAAGAGAGAGTGAGAAACAAAGTGCGAGACCACAAATGGCCCCGCCCCGCCTATTCTCACACTTGCAGACTCTCACCCGCACACAGGCATGGGAACGTGGGGGAGGGCAAGTCGTCCAGATGGTGTTTCCATCCAAACTTTCTCCATCTCCGACGGCCCTCTTCAATGACTGAGTGAACTGTCCGGTGGTTTGAATGTCTTCCAAGACCTTGAGAACACCCAGCTTGTGACCTTTGAACCCTGATCTCTCCTCTCTGGCCTCCCTTAAGCTCCAGTTATTGCACTCGTATCTACAGCAAATGAGCAGAAGCCAAGAAGCGAAAAGAACCCCTAAATAACCCTCGCTGTTTGTCACACACACATAGACAGAAACACACTCACACACGCACACGCACACACACACACACACATGCACACGCAAACAAGCCCTGCTCGTTTCTAGTGGTGGCTGGACATGCAGGTAAGATATTTTAGAGGCAAATAGCGAAGAGGAGTGTGTGAGTGGTGTCTGAGAAGCATAAAGGAAAGGGAAGGGGGAGAGGTTATGTGTGTGTGTGTGTGTGCGTGTGTGTGAGAGTGCGCTGAAGCAAGAGTTGTCCTAGAATTTCAGCTGCCGACTCTTCATATACCTCTCCTCCTCTTCACCTAGAGAACAAGCAAACAAAAAGACAAACTGTTTGAAGAGTTTAAGCAGTTTTCTACAAGAATACACACGCCAGAGGTGAAAAGGATACGGAGAGAGGGAGAGGAGGAGAGAAAGGGAGAGTGCAAGAGAGCTAGAGCGTGGAAGACAGAGAGAGGGAGGGAGAGAGAGAGAGATAGAAAGAGCAGGCCTGGAAGTAAAGTGAGAGTACCTTTTCGGGAGGAGAGAGTTAGGCTGCAGCAAAAGATAAGAAAGAAAAAAGGAGAGAGGGAGAGAGAGAGAGAAAGGGAGAGAGAAATACAGAATAACCACTGAGTGGATTAAAGGGAGTGGCAGAGTTGGTACTGGTGTAGAGGGTGGGTCACGGGAGTGACCAATGAGGTGAATTCTCTGCCCCTGTCAGCTTGCCGTACCTTCTAAATGGTGCCGGGAGATGTATTTGAGTGCCTCGTCCAGAAGGATCACAGGAATGGAGATCTTCAGCACAACTATCCACTGGGACCAGCGCAGAGGGGTCACCTGAAAGATCAGCTGAGAACAAGAGAGGGGGAGGGGGGGGGTGTCAGGGAGAAGATGTTAAAGAGGGCCAGTACCACCCTGGACCAGCAGGGTACTGTACAGTACACAGCTGACTCTCTTAAACACCAAAGCAAAGCCAGCATAAGTCTGTGTGTTTTAAAGAGAATACTAGAAGTGTGTGTGTGTGTGTGTACACTTACTGGCAGCGGCTCCACATAGAGGATGAGGAAGTGCAGAGACAGGGAGAGAATGATGGCTCCTAAAAGCCAGATATTCACCCATGGAGGCATCCTCATCAGGGACTGGTTCTCCGAGAGGCTGATGGGACAAAGGAAATGACAGGAAAAATCACACGCACGCACACACACACACACACACACACACACCCCTCTGTTATGCCTTTAGAAACACAATGCTGTGAATATAATAAAGGTGCAAATACAGCATGACAACTCTAGCAAAACCTCAAATCAAAAGTGTTCCAAGTTTGAGTCAGTGTGGTGTCCATGGCAACCAGGGCGGCTACAATTAAGTCGACAACACAGACTACACCAATTATGAAAAGTAGTCCGTAGAGTTTTTTCCCCCGACATTTACTTAATAAATGGCCACCTGCTAATGCACAAGGCACATGCTGTTCTTGTTGGACAGAATGCACAACATTGGACCCGCCTCCAGGGGGCAGTGTCCATTCACACTTGTTGCATCTTGGCATGAAAAATCATCGAGGCTATGGATGATGATGGCAAGAGAGGAGGTAGTGAGGGCAGGACCCAGAATGCCCAGAGCGGCAGAGCTGAAAGGGGAGGGGCCTAGAGACCAGCAGACCAGTCCATGCAGGGCAGTTAGAGCAGTCACACTACTAGAGCCCACACCAACAGTAAAAATGTCCACACGCTATTCTGCAATGGTTCACCTCCTTTAAAAGGTTAATAAAGACTTTTGCACTTCAGTGTTCACTTTGACTCTGTGTTTAGACTCTTTATTCTAAACACTCTGCAGTTCTGCAAAGCTACAGCCACTGATGATGATTTGTGAGATTTGTATCATTATTTAAATGTGTCAAATTTATAAGATACAGTGATTTAACTTGTCACTGCTATTGAAAAATATTTGTTAGAATAATCTATTAACGGGTGTGAGTGTGTGTGTGTGTGTGTGTGTTGGGGAGCACTAAACTACGCTGACAGGATCAGTCCTTTGTTGCAGGTCTGCAGGCAACATCACCAACCTGTTGAGCGCGTTGAACATCTCTATGGTGACCAGCACAGAGAGGGCCATGGTCGTGGGGTAGCGTGACTCGAACACCTCACACTCGATGCCCTGGAACATGGGGTTCTCTGCCGTACACTGCATGAAGTGCCTCTGTAGCATAGCAACAACCAGGGGGGTGGGTGGGGGAGGGGTTAGAGAGGAGGCGGGGCCTCTGATGTGTGTGATAGTTCTACATCTCAGGCACTTAGAACAAACAGTTAACAGCCTGTTATTATTATCATCATTTTTTTTTTTGTTTGTTTCAGTTTAAACAGCCGGCACTCCTGAACCAGGTGATCATGGCTGACCAACCAGGGGAAATTATCTCAAAAATGAAAATACTACAAACATTTCTGTGCATTTTAAAGTCATGCAGTGTTTTCATTAGGACCTTATGTCAGATAATGACCAAATGGCAGATGATGCAAAAGAAATGCTGGTATTTCCCCAAATACATAATAATGAATACTGTGAATGGACCCCACTCACCAACTGGTAGAATGACACCTGTGGACCCTGCTCGTCAAATAAGTACCACCAGGTGGCAGCACCAACAGTGCCCAGTCCCACATACCCTAAGGAACGTCACAGCACAACAACAAGCTCACACACAGCAACAGACTACTCCAGACTGGGTCTACAGTAAAGCCAGGATATCGCACCACGCTAGCAACGAGGTGTACGGCCATTAAGCCTCAAACTACACCAACCCCCCCCCCAACCACCGTTGCCGCCGCTCACCGCCAATTGCCAGGTAACGGAAGAAGAGCCAGCCGGAGATGAGGGGCTCCTTGGGGTTGCGTGGGGGCTTGTCCATGATATCCAGGTCGGGAGGGTTGAAGCCCAGGGCCGTGGCGGGCAGGCCGTCCGTCACCAGGTTCACCCAGAGCAGCTGAACGGGGATGAGAGCCTCGGGTAGGCCCAGGATGGCCGTGAGGAAGATGCTGGTGAGAGAGAGGAGGAAGGGGGTGGAGCAGAACGTGACCACCTGCATGTATGTTATATAGCTATTGGGTT
The DNA here is from genome assembly GCA_020368025.1 of Brachyhypopomus occidentalis. Taxonomy (NCBI): domain Eukaryota; kingdom Metazoa; phylum Chordata; class Actinopteri; order Gymnotiformes; family Hypopomidae; genus Brachyhypopomus; species Brachyhypopomus occidentalis. Next base: position 491,718 of record JAGXOD010000032.1, read on the forward strand.
TCTGGAGTTTGCGTGTCAGAGAGCGAGAGTTCAGCAGTGCAGCTGAGATGAAGTTCCAGCCTCAGTCAGGTGCGTCGGTGTGCGGGGCCCGTACCAGACCACCTCGCCCACGTTGGAGGAGATGAGGTAGCGGATGAACTGCTTCATGTTGTTGTAGATGGCGCGGCCCTCCTCCACCGCCGCCACAATGGTGGAGAAGTTGTCGTCCGACAGCACCATCTCCGACGCCGACTTGGCGACAGCGGTGCCGGAGCCCATGGCAATGCCGATCTCCGCCTTCTTCAGGGCGGGGGCGTCGTTCACCCCATCACCAGTCTGGAAGGAGGAGGTGGGGATTGATTACAAGTTGGCTGGTGTATGAAAGACATAAATTAAACAGCAAAAGGAAATACACAGGACACAACACTCGAGAGAACATGCACCAAGCCAGGATGGCACATTATCTGAGCGACAAAATGGACTTTTCAGACCTTTGAATCAAAGTCGATCAAAGCATGTTCACAGATAGGAGCCTCTGTACGTGTGTATGTGCGTGCCCACGCATGCACACACGCACACACACAAACACTGTTATCTTTATGGGGGATTTATAGGGACCCTTTATATTACTGTATTAAACATATAAACCTATATCTAAGCCTAAATATATTCTTAACCTTACTAACTAAAGCTGATCAATCTGTATTTTTCATCATGGGGACACACAGAATACCACAGAAGTATCTTATCACGTTTTCTGTCTACTGTAGAATAACTAACACACACACACAGGCTGTCAGGCAGGAAGGCGCCAGTGGTACAGGGAGACACACAGAGAGAAAGATGACATGGTCTGATGGTTTCTGTTGCGGAACTGCAGCTCTAAAGCCAATCCTGTCTGTCTGTGCGACAGCAAAGCCTGCTGGGAACCGTAGGCACTGAGGCATGCTGGGAACAGCAGTCACTGAGGCATTGCAGCAGTATTGGCCTGGAGCATTCCAGAAAAGTCTTTCATAGTTTTCAGAGAAGTAACCAAGGTTTTTTTCAGCTTTGTTCATTCATTCGCAGGGATTGAAAACTCACAAATGCCACAAAAGAAAAAAATTCTTTCAGTTTGTGAAAAACATGCAGACATGCAATGTCACTGATGCAAAGCATTATCCTTACAAAGGACCCCGAGTAACAGCTCCCCCTTGTGGTGTCTCCTCAGTCTACCTAAAAAGTCTTAATAGGTGATTCACAACTCAAGCGAAAACGAGTGAAAAATGTCTCATTATAGTAACAATGACAAACATCTACTCAGAATCCTTCTTGGAGCACTGGGTCAGGAGCTTCAGTCAGTGATCCACTTTTAAGATTTAAACTGCTCGCGTTTAACTACATAACAGCAGCTAACACCTAACCCCCACTGACAGATAGGGAGGGGGAGGAGCTCCTCCCGAGCTCCGCCCCTTACCATGGCAGTGATCTCGTCGAAGGACTGCAAGTAAGCAACGATCTTGGACTTGTGGGCGGGCTCGACGCGGGCGAAGCAGCGAGCGCGTTTGACGGCCTCGCGCTGGGTCTCGGGCAGCAGGTCGTCGAACTCGCGTCCAGTGTACGCCTTGTCCTCCACGGACTCGTCCTCGCCGAAGATGCCGATGCGGCGGCAGATGGCCACGGCCGTACCCTTGTTGTCGCCGGTGATCATGATGACGCGGATTCCCGCCTCCTTGCACAGCTTCACAGAGCCAATCACCTCCTTCCTGGGCGGATCCAGCATGCCCACGCAGCCGACGAAAGTGAGATCAGACTACTCATGCGCACGCGCACACACACACACACACACACGATATACAATATTTATTAGCTTCTTTACCTAAATCTTTAAACACAAATCCATAGTAAAGTTTTTTGTGACACACACACTCACGCAAACACACGACCCTTCACCTCATACTCCGCGAACTTGACCGAGTTCTCCAGGTCCATGTCCTGTGTGCGCGGCGGCGAGTCCCGCGTGGCCAGTGCGAGACAGCGCAGGGTGTCCCGGCCTGTGCCCCAGTCCCGGATGGTGCTCATCAGCATCTCCTTCACGTCCATCGTCAGCGGGACCTTCCTGGAGCCCACCCGCACTGATGTGCACCGGTCGATCACGCTCTCCGGAGCGCCCTGCCACGGGGGCGAAGCGAGGACGGGAAGAGAGAAGAGGAGCAGGAGGAGAGAGGGAGAGATGGAGGAAAAGAGAGGATGAGAGGAAAGCAGAAATCAGCAGGGGAAAGAAATACTCTCATTTTGGCGCAGTTTTGGTGCTAGCGGGTTTGAAGCGCGGTGCTGTGGGCGTGTACCTTAACGAACATCTTGCTCTGGGAGTCTGGTTGTGTTTTAGTGGGCATGCAGAACACAGACATGGACTTCCTGTCTCGAGAAAACTCCAGAGTGAACTCCTTCTTCATGAGCTGCCTGATTACCTGAGGTTGGAGGGCAGGAAACAAAAGTAGGGCGGGGGAGGGGGGGTGAGTAATGGGGTGAACCACAGTGCATCATTAACGGCTAGTTGTCATTCACAGCTGTGTTATGGGGGTGACTTGCAGAAAGGCTTGGATATGCCCACCTGCCAAGCCCAGGTGGTCTCTCTCTCTCTCTCTCTCTCTCTCTCTCTCACACACAAACACACACACACACACAAAACAAAAAACATTGGCCCTGACGTGCTGTTCAAGCCTGCTCAGCTCAACAACAGCATGACAAGCGTAGGAGACTGAATGCAGCATGTTGCCCGGAACCACCGCCACCCTCAGCCATCCAACATGTACCACCGTAGCTCCAGGCCTAACAGGAACCCAACAACCAAACAGGCAACATCAAAAAAACACCTCAGCCGCGACACAGGTGCCTGTCAAAGACTCCAGGAGTAATATCTGCATTGTCCAATGTTCTGAAGTGCTGATATTCTGAAGTACTGATGTATAACTGCCGATCTATGCAGTATCCGGACAGGTGGAATTGGTCGGTTGGGTTTCGTGTGTTCGCCTGCCCTCCAGATTTCCCCTTTACTCAGAGGAGTCGCCCCGGAGCACAATCTGTCCTCCGTGCGGAAGACTGCCCTCGCAGACGCGGGGGACACAAACCGATTCGCTTCTCCTTTCTCAGGACTACCAACCTTCTTGAGATGGGCCAGACAGAATGATTTGAAAATCAGGAGTTGTCATTCCATTTCAGAGAGGAGACTGCTGCTCCAGTGACCTGGAGTCTGTTCGCTCTGCAGGGCTTCACCCTCCTCTATGGAAGGTGATCACCAGCTCTTCAGACTCTCAGCTCCAGGTTGTTGGGACTCATTTGCTGTGACACTGGCCCCGCTCACTGCTAGGTCACTGGCATGCTAAGACATGTGCGTGACTTGTGTATGAAAGTCTAGCATATCTATATGTATAAGAATATATACGACTTGCTATGTGACATACAGACGTTCGTATGAAGTGCAAACTATCCAAGACTAACTAATGGGCATCTGAAAAAATGAAGTGCATGTATTTCATATGCTGAGTTTTCCATAACTGAAGGACATCTGAAGGATGCCCATCTGAGCTAATTATTTGGGATCTATATGAGCTGATATAGATCAGTAGACTGGTGAAGATCTGGACTACCTGATGGGCATCTAAACTAAGGCTGAGGAGTGTTTAAATATCAGGTGTTCACAGACTTTAATTCTAACAGAAACCAGGCTTCTTAAGCACTGGAATTTTGACAGCAGACTCGTTAAGACCTGACAGGATTCCCTCATTAACTATGAAATTAGAAGGGGTTGGTTGGAGGCTTTGCTCTTATCGGCCCAGAGACTGGAGCTATATGAACTGTAACAACTAGTCACCCAGGAAAATCCTCAGTTCCTTAATACAGGACAGCCATGTTAGGCTTATTCACCTCAGACTATGTATGCTTGCAATATTTTAAGGCTGCCTTTTGCAGCATCATGTGCCTTTTCTAACACTAGGGGGCAGAAACGGTAAGCGCGTTGGTTGCGGCTACTGAGGCCAGCGGCTGTGCTTATCCTTCGGGCCCCTGAGAGATGTCCGGATTAGGGACACCACGCAAAGCCTGACTTCTTTCCCCAAACACACAAGCCGGACGATAAAGCAAGCTTCAGCTCTGAGCGATCACCCCGGCCTGCGCAGTCCCGCCTCTGACGTCAGGACGGTCTGTCCCCGCTTTCAGAGTCTTCCCATCCATCTCCATCTCGGCCAGAGAGCCCGATGGCGAGAAAAAAAAACGCGTCCGAAAGGGAAAACCGCTCGCTCCTGTCTGTTTCTGTCCCCGAGCCATGAATTCGAGCGCGGAGTTTAGCTAACCTCTTCATAAACTCACCGGCTTGTCTAAATATTATGCTCTGCCTCGGCTGCCTGTGTCACCGAGAGGCTGCGCTTTTTTTTGGTTTTTTTTTTTTTTTCTCGCTTCCCCTCAGCAGCTCTTCCCTCGAAGGAGAGGGCCGGCCGTTTGGAGAGGTCAGCGGAAAACCCAAGAGCCCCTCTGGCCGTTCGCTCTTCCTTCGGCGTGGGCCCCCTCAGTTTTCCATGAGAAAGAACAAGGATAGATGGGAAGAGAGATGGACTTCGCTAAAACTGTTCCCAGCAGTGTCCGTCGGTCTGTCTGTGCGTCCGTCCGTCCCGTTCCCTCCCTCTTCACTACGGGGGCTGTGTCAGCACACCGAATTAAGAAACCACACTCTTTGAAGGCATCACGTATTTCATATCCGCATGACCTGCAGAGTGTGGTGCACAGTGAGCTAGCACGGATGAAAGAAAGTGCCGGAAAACCAAAGCGGGGCCTCTGCTCTCCCAGCCAAGACCCTCAGCTGCCTCTGCGTCCACACACCTACAGATTCAGCATCACAGCTGTGTACAGACGAACCCTGGAACTGTCAACTGAAGGCTAATTAGACTAGTTTATTGCTCTCTGGGGCTTTCAACATGTAACCCAGGCTCTGATCTCCTAAATCAGATCTTCAGTTTTATAGAGAGGCATCATCAAAGCGTTATGGACATTCTGCCTTTAGATAGGTACATGCAGTTGGAAAATGGCTTAGGTCCACTAGAGTGAGGAACTCTCTGTGACATCATTTCCTGTGGTCGTCCTGCTCTACTTCCCCTGCCGTTTCAGTAGCGCCTCCTGTCTCCTCTCTTACCACTGGAGCTACCTTATCCTCCCACACTCTTTCATCTGCAGTCTGTCACTCTCTCCCTCACCCTTCTGCCCCCCTCATCCTCAGCACTCTGACAGTTTCCGTTACACGTCTGTCTGTCTCTGTCCGTCTCCGTCTGTCTGACTGCGGCTCCGTCCCCCTCGCGGGCCTTACCGAGTTGCACGCTCCTGCCCTCTCCACCTTGCTGAGGCTGGACACGTCCGTCCTGAAGACGTTCATCTTCTCCACCAGGGTGGTGAGTGCTGTTTCTGTGGCTTCCCCCACCTTCTCGTAGACTCCTTTAGCCTGTGTGCACGAGTGACGCAGATACACACACATTTATACACACAGACACACTAGGGTCCACCTGTGAAAAGAACAAAACTCAGTTTCCATAGAAAAAAAAGAAAACGAAAGACCCAGGGCTTTAGAACCAGCACTGTAGAAGCAGCACTGTAGAACCAGGGCATTAGAACCAGCACTGTAGACCCAGGGCTTCAGAAACAGCACTGTAGAACCTGCACTGTAGAACCAGCGTTGTAGACCCAGGGCTTCAGAACCAGCGCTTTAAATGCTTTATATGGAAAAGCAGACGTCCCCAGACATCCTGGATGGAAATGAAGAGTGGAAATGAAGCAGAGAAATTTGGATTGGGAGGAGCAGAGTGAGCTCTCCTTTTCCATCCCTGCAATGCCAATGTGTCTCTCTCTGATCCCAGCTCAGTAGCTGAGTATTTGGGTCTTCATTCGACAAGCCATCAGGACCGAAAGGGCTGTTTCCAGATCAGATGACATGTTCCAACAAGCCCCATGTTCCCAAAGCTTCTGCGCAGATAACAGGTCAGGGTGCAGCTCTGGTGCAAGGCCTGCTGAGATGGGTGACCCAGATTGGGGCTGAGGAACCAAATCTCTAGAGGTGCAGCTGGACCACGTGCAGTCGGCCCAGCCTGCCACGACGATCAGAATGGTGCAACGCTGTGTGGTTGCATCCACCCTTAGATTTGGGGAGTTGAATAAAGTGAGTGAAACGAGCTTAATGTTTGAGGGATAGGTGGAGAGTGGGCGGAGGTGGTGAGTGGATGCCCACAGACATTGGTACCTTGGACATGTGGAATGGAGGCATTGTGCAGTGCATGTACACTCTCTGGCCACTTTATTAGCTACACCTTGCTAGTACCAGGTTGGATCCACTTTTGCCTTCAGAACTGCCTTAATCCTTCGTGGCATCAAGCTACTGGAAACATTACAGGGTCTGGTCCATATTGACATGAGAGCATCACACAGTTGCTGATCACGCGGATGAGGACAGTCATTGTCGTGTTCAAGAAACCAGTCTGAGATGATTCGCGCTTTATGACATGGCGCGTTATCCTGCTGGGAGTAGCCATCAGAAGATGGGTACACTGTGGTCATAAAGGGATGGACATGATCAGCAACAATACTCAGGTAGGCTGTGGCGTTGACACGACGCTCAATTTGTACTAATGGGCCCAAAGTGTGCCAGGAAAACATCCCCCACACCACTGCACCACCACCAGCCTGAATCAGGCAGGATGGATCCATGTTGTTTCATGTCGTTGATGCCAAATTCACCCGGTGGCACCTGGTGTGGTCTTCTGATGCTGTAGCCGATCCGAGTTGCCGCGAGTCATCCGAGTCATCCATTGAGTTGCTGCCATGTGATTAGCTGATTCGACATTTGCTTTAATGAGCAGTTAGACAGGTGTACCTAATAAAGTGGCCGATGAGTGTATGTTTCAGTTTGATTACATGAAGAAAATCACAGGGATTATTAATGCTTATGAAGAGCACAGAGGAGAGCAAAGTCCCAGAGAGATGAGTGAGTGCTTAAACACACACACCCACACAAACATGCACGTGTGCACATGCACGTGTGCGCACACACACGTGCGGAAGTTTCGAAGCCTAATCCTAAACTCAACTTGAAACTCAATAAGTAGATAGAAATAACATTTCAGTTGTAGAAGATCAAACAGATAAAAAGCAGTTCACCTTTTTTCTGGAAAAAGCATTTTACATTTGTGTCATAAAAATGTATACACACACAGACACACACACACACACACACGCACAGATGGCTGACCTCGTTGTAGTCCAGGGAGGAGTCATTGCACATGGAGCAGATAGTGGCCAGCTCCAGAAGGCCGTCATAGTCTCCACACTGCACAGGCTTGTCATACTTCAGCCTGAGACACAGAGAGAGGCACTAAAGGACCGAGCACTCACGCAGACAGCCAGGTTAGTCCTGAAGAGAACCAGCCTGGTTCTCACCTGCACCACGTGTGTGTGTGTGTGTGTGTGTGTGTGTGTGTACTTACACTTGTCCTTCTGGAGCATAGGTTGAGCCAGTGATGGTGAATTCATGAAGAGAACATGTAACCTCATCAGCCTTATCCACCACAAACATCTGTTACAAAAGAAAGAAAGAAAGGAGAGAGAGAACTATAAATATATTGTTCTATTTAATATATTGGGCTATATTAAACATGCATACAATAAAAACGAATGAGAGTACAAATGTCCCTTGCTCATGGGAAACCCTGAATAAAGAAAAGGACAAAAAAAAAAGAAAACTAGTCACTTGGGGTTTCCCTCAGCACCGACCAATCAGGAGTAGTGGAGTCATCCTTTTCCAAGAACTCAGTGTTCTCAAGTTCACTGGCCTGTATTGTATGTGTACAAATGTACACACACACACACACACACAAATGTGTTTGTTTAGGGAACTGTTTCATGACATTTACGGAAGGAGAAGAGGGTGGAAACCTGCGGAGAATAGCGACGGCATAGGATTCCTACCAGAGGCCACTCCTCCCTGCCATTGCTCGGAGCTGTCACAACTACCCTCATCTGAACGTGACAGCTTTCGGAGACCTGGAAATTCCCCAGCGAGAGGGGCGTTACCTGCCTATGGGTGCAAAGTGCTGAAAGTGCTGACTGTTCCTAGGATGCCTCACAACACAGATGGGAGGAAAAAAAAAAAAGAGTGGTGGGGACTGCAGGGAGGCCTTTATCCTCTCACAACCACCTCCAGGCAACACGAACCTGCTCCTAAAGATGCACCCACTGCCACACTGACAAAAGTAGGAAGAGGTGACTTAAAGGACATACCAACACACACACACACACAATTCAAGAGTACCCCTTTGTTTCTGTATTAAGAAGGATCAATTAAAGCAGCCTGATTGCAGAATTAATGAAGGAGCCGAGCAGTTAAACTCAGTGTCCCTTAGTACCTGAAAACTTGGCTCTCTGTCTCACACACACAAACACACAATCTTTACTACCAGCTAAGTTTTAACTGCACTAATTTGTAAGGCTCCGCACTGAGGAGCCGGCTCGGTTCTGCCCCACTGTCCCTGAAATGACAGCATTATTGAGTTAGCTCCACTAAAAGGGGAAGAGGACATCTTGCAGGGACAAAACTTTCCATTCAGACATGCTCCAGAAAACACAGCAAACCGCTACAAGACACAAGCAACAAAACTACACAAACACACAAATACTACCCACAAATGACCCAACACTGCCGCACATACCAGCAGAACTTGCAACACACACACACACACACACACACACACACACACATAGCATTAAAACCACCAGCTTAATAAATTTATGGCATTTAGCGGACGCTTTTATCAAAAGGGACCGAGTACAACTTGAGCAGTTAAGGATTAAGGGCCTTTCTCAAGGGCCCAACAATGTCAACTTGGTACCCCTGGTGCCCTGTGTTATCTGACGCCAAGAACACAAGGGCACATCGTTAAAGGTCTGTAAAGTCGTAAGGTGGAGCCTCCCTGGATCAGACTCGTTTTTCGAGCACAGATGCCTGATTGGACAGAAGCTTGAACGAACGCCAAGTCAGCACCTTCAGGTCTTTGTGATGTTCTTCATTCCTGAAGAACTCTGGAACTGGTTTTAAAGCTGTAGCTGACTGGAGTGTGTGTGTGTGTGCGCACGCAAAAACATTCCTGTCTCGCCCTTCCAGTGGGTTCCCGCACACTTGGGCCTTCTAGCAGATTCCTGGTAGGCACAGGGTTCAGCAACGATGCTGTCCCTGGGGGGTTGCTCTTCAGGAACGGCGCTGATGTCATTCCCGGGCTCGGTTGAAGCCATGAAGCCTCTGATGAGGCTGCACGTTCCTCCCGCTGGAGGTTTCTTCCAGTTCGGGTTCTGCGAGCTCTATTACCAGTGCTGTTTTCTGCATACTGTCTACATCACAATATCTGGTTGGTTCACCTCTACTCGTTCAAGCTGGTCGAGTCTGGATTTGGAGTGGAGTGCCTCAGGCATTGTGGGAATTTTATGAACTTGTCAGCAGCTTACCATCCCTGCTGGGCGTCTGATGAATGGGAGGACATCGATATTTATGGCTTTGATCTTATTATTCAACTGACTCTTGAGGACCTGGTTTACTCCACAGAGGCGCTCGGATATCGCATATATCCAATCCAAAAAGCTCATTTGTCCATCCCAGTGTCTTATCTGAGGAGGAGGATGGTAGTGCAGGGAGCACGTCAGAAGGGGAAGAGGAGGAGGAAGAGGAGGAGGAGGGTGTGCTGGTTCCCTGGTTCTGAGAGCACAGCCCACAGTTCTGGGGCTGTTGATGGGAGTGGACGACTCTAATTGAATTCGCCATCGGCCTTCCGTTCTCAAACGAGATGTCTGAAATGCGTGCACTACTGTTACCACACACAGCCGCAGACAGAGAGATACAGAGGCACTGCCAAGAGTGCTAATGCTGACATACCCCCCACACAGACACTATCAAAGTGAACATAAATGTCATTTGAAAGTTAACTGCACACAATCATGACACACATTGCTGGAAAAGGCCCCTTTGTTTCATCCTTGGTCTTTCCTGTGGCCAGCAGAGTGGCCGCAAGGCAGCAGGAACACAAGACAAAGGGACCAAAATAGCAGGAGAGAAGGGAGTGAAAGAATGCCCATGTCTCCTGGGGTCTGGGGGGAGGAGCAAGGGGAGAGGGCAGAGAGAGTGGGGGGCGGAGTCAGGGGAGAGGGCAGAGGGAGTAGGGGGTGGAAAGGGAGCACAGTGGAACAGCTACATACAGGGCAGCAAATGCACAGACACACTGACTTCTTAGTGATCTCCAGCCCAGGGGACACTTGCTTTGATTTACGACGCGTCTTAACCTCATTTGAGCTAATAGTCGATTAATGCTAATACACACAGAGTGAGTACACAGAGAAAAGAACACAGAGAAATGAATACAAAGGGCAGACACACATCCAAAGGACACCCTCATCTGCTTTTACACACACACACATACACACACACACACACACTTAAACGATTAGCTTAGATGCCACTCATCACAGGGATATGTGTATGTGTGTTCATATTTGTGTGCGTGGTTGAGTGCCAGACATCGTTGTAACCTTGACAACATGGAAGAGGTGAGACAAGGACAGGAGAGCACGTATGCTAGACAGGCCCACACCTCTCTTAGTGGGAACACCTGCTTCCTGGTAACCATGGGGAATCACTTCAGAGGCTCCACTTAATCAAATCCTAATCAGTTCAACAATCTCAACACAAATGACAGCAGTGCTGACACCAGACACCAAAATGAGCTTCCTCATAAAAGAGCTGATTATTCAATTAACATGTTACCTGCTCTCCTGATATGTTCTAGGCGCGCACACACACGCACACACGCGCACACACAGAGCCATCCATAGGGGGGGAATGCACTTGTGTCAGGGCGGTCAGTGCTGGAACTGTGCTGCTCTGGCAGTACCGGGAGGTCGAGCTGGGTCAATATTTACATCCGAGCAGTGGGCCTCTTTCCGGAAGGTTCCCAGCACTTGAGGGAGATTAAACAGCTTTCGTACACAGGGAACTCCCTGCTGTTAAACACATGGAGGCCTGTGGCAAGCTCTCTCTCTCCAATTACAATAGGCAGACAACATTTGCTCCTACATGACTATGAATAACGCACAAATGCAAAGCATCTCCCTCTCCCCAAAGAGAACGAAAGAAAAGCTGGAAATGCCCATCCAAACGGAGCATATATGTTTCGGAGGCAGGAAACTGCATGCCAGAAAATACAAGCAACCAACCAAACATGATTAAAAATGTACTCAAGCGTTTTTTTTCCTAGCGAAACCGTTAAGGTCACACATGTAAGAAGCATGAGTGCATGTGTGCAAGTGTGTGAGTGTGGTCTGATAACCACCAGAGCGAGGCGGTCTGATAACCATCCAAACAGCACGGTCTGATAACCATCCGAACGGGAGAGAGGGGCACAGACGAAGGAAAGGAAACAGTTTATTCTAGAATCCCCACCCCCCACCCACCCCCGATTCTTTCATTCAGATTGTAGCAGAAGGGGTACTGTGGGAAAAGCATGTCCCGTGTAAAGGAACAGAAACAGCGAGAAGCTGATCTCCTGAGCGGCTGGACGTCTTCCAGCTCTCCACACTTCCTTATCTGCTGAAGAGAGAACGTGTGGACTGCAGAGGCGTGTGCTCGCGCCTGTTCGGCTTCTACATGCACGCACGCGAACACGAGCGAGTACACACCGCCGTGCTGTAGTGTTATCCCACTCGTCGCAACCGGCCTCTGCAATACAGGCGTCACAGATCGCTGTGATATTCAAATGGATTCTCTCACTGAGAATCACTGAGACAAATCACTGAGAAGCATCCTGACCAACCGACGTTCGTGCTTTGACCAATCACAGCAATTAAAAAAAAAAAAAAAGGTCAATCATTTTGGTCAGTGTACTGCAGGTCAATATTTGGGTGTCATGGGTGTGTTAAATACTGCATAAGGGATGTGTTTTTAAATACTGCATAAGAGGTGTGGTTTCAAATCCTGCATAAGGGGTGTGGTTTATCGCAATATGTAGCGACACAATCACAGGTGCAGACTGGGTGAGGTTTTGATTAGAGGGGGATATAGTGTTATAACAGGTGTTATAAGCAGCAGGTGTTATGACAGTGAGACAGGAATGCAGCTAAAGGCCTGTCCCGGTCCCGTGGGCATGTCCCTGCTCTGCGGGAACGTTTGCAGGCCCCAGGAAAGCAGCTGGTCGCCGTTCGAAAATAGCAGCGCTGTTCAGAGCGGCATGTCTGGGAGAGCTGGTGAGGGGATCCAAGAGGCTGCAGTAGCTGAGGTGAGCACAGGCTGCACAAAGGCATAGAACAAGGGTGAGGTGAGGTCAGAGGTCGACGCTCATACCGACTGGAAACACGGAGCTGAGATTTAAACCTCACCGATCACAGACTGGGTTTAAATCCAGGAAACTCAAAAGCTTCCAAACAAGATTTTATGCATGGATACACACACAACCCACTCATACACACACACTCGCGCGCCCTACTTTGTACCTTCAAAGGGGTCAATGGAAAATTGCCCAGGCCTTACACACATACATTTGGATGTGCCTACCAACCCACACACTGCCTACATGAGAAAACATGGGCTAAAACAAGCCATTCAGATTTGAGTACACCCTACTGGGAGGGTGACGATCTTGACCCTCAACGTGAGGACTACTCACAAGTGCTGGACCCACTGGAATTATGCTAAGAATTTAAGAAGCTAAGCGCTAAACATGGGAAGGACTGTGTTAATGGCTGACAGAGCATCTCCAAACACAGCATGAGCCCCCAGCCTCAGATGACAGAAGAGTGAATCAAGTTGATTTCTGACGGGAATGACATCACTACGGTCAGCAGAAACCAGGACACGTGAACTAACTACCTTGTGTCCGTCTGCTTTTCCAGTCTGGGTCAGTACAACGCAGTGGAAAACACATCATAAAACTTAAAATATTAAATATTAAAATAGGGACTACCAACTGGGGAATAGGGAATACCAACTGTCTGTGGCAAAACTCCATATGAGGGCAATGTAAGTATTCCAAACATAATTATATGTTTCACTGACCATTTAGCACTAGCTAGCAGCAACAACTGAGGTAAAATATCAGAAATAAACCTCTAGAACATTATTGCCTTTACAGGATCCACAATAATAATGCTTGCGCTAATGTTAACGCTATTAGTTCAGCTTCATCTCATCAGCACACGAGAGTAAAAGTTACAACGGTGTTGTATCTAATCAGGTATCTAATCGGGGTTTAGCATCGTTAGCATGGTGTGCTATGGTAAAATGTGCTTTACGTCCATCTGTACTCTGGCAAACAGTCATGCATGTGTGTGTGTGTGTGTCATTGTTATAAAACTGCAGTTTCTTGCTCAAGCTCTTATTCTGGTTCAAACGTATATGGTTACACTGCTGTTTTCTCCCCATGGTTCACACTCAACAGTCACAAAACCATACTTGTGTTGGCACACCCAACAGTGGGATTGAGCAGTGGCTCGTTATCATTTAAAGGTACCAGCCGTTCTGAGCATGTCAGACAGTTCCCTGCGGACTTTATGAAATATGTTAACTTGTGGGTAAAGACGGTATAATAGCTCCTCTTTAATCACCGTCTTATTTTACAGGTGTACATTTGCAGACTGGCAGTCAGTGTTCGTCTAGCCTGACATCACCAGCATGGTTGTGTAGTTGAGGACGTTGTGCTGCTGTGAGATTTTCCACACAGCTGTGTCACCACTGAGCTGTGCGGGGTCCTGTCACCCCGACACACCCCGAACCACCAGGCCAACAGCCCGTGGCATCTGCCTTGTCACAGGCTCAAAGACAGAAGAGTTTCTAATAAAGTGAGCAGCAACTGCTTGCCTTCATTATTTTTCACAGAACCTTCCCCCCCGGCACCCTAAAAATGACAGCTCGAGAAAAATGAGCTTCGGATCGGATAACTCGCTAACGAACCCATGCGCAAGATGCCGACAATCTCCCCCCCCCCGGGATGCAGCCGCACGAATACAGCCAAACCCCGCCACCCCTCCCCCCACAGACGCCACTCACCCTGCACACGGACATCTGGTTGGTGGTGAGCGTGCCCGTCTTGTCAGAGCAGATGACGGAGGTGCAGCCGAGCGTCTCGACGGAGGGCAGCGAGCGCACGATGGCATTCTTCTTGGCCATGCGGCGCGTGCCCAGCGCCAGGCAGGTGGTGATGACAGCTGGGAGGCCCTCGGGGATGGCGGCCACGGCCAGGGCCACGGCGATCTTGAAGTAGTAGATGGCGCCGCGCACCCAGGAGCCGCCGTGCACGGGGTCGGCGAAGTGGCCGATGTTGATGACCCACACGGCCACGCAGATGAGTGAGATGACCTTGGAGAGCTGCTGGCCAAACTCATCCAGCTTCTGCTGCAGGGGCGTCTTCTCCTGCTCCGTGGATGCCATCTGGTTGCGGATCTTGCCGATCTCCGTGGCGACGCCGGTGCAGACGACCACGCCCACGGCACGTCCGGCCGCGATGTTGGTGCCCTGTAGCCACAGAGGAGGAGTGGTGTACGCAGACAACACACACACACACACAGACGTACAATTTAAAATACATCAGAAAAAGCATTTTCCAAGCCTTATTTACACTTTCCAAATTCCACTTATATGGAAACAACAGCAGTGTCATTAATTCCTAGTACCGTATTTCACTGGGAACCTGCGTTCACAGAGTCTGCTCTGCTGGGCATAACATTATTAGGTAGCTTTTTCCAGGAGAGGCTATCTTTAAGAAGGATGATGTGTTGGGGAAATGCATAAACCAGACTATAAAAAGCACCCAATTGGTTTAGGGGCTAAATAGCTAAACAGAAGTGCACTCAGTCCTGCCGGTTCAAGAGATTAAAGATGTTCCCTCAGCCATGATTAACCCTGTCCTGAGCAGACAGAGAGCAGGGGAGGGTAATCCTGGTTCAGGAAGGGTAATCCTTGAAGTTCAGTGCAAGCCGGAGAGCGGAGGAAGACCTTTATGTATTTAGACCGAAAGCAAGCAAGAACATTTAAGTCTGGTGTTTATGCTACGCCCTAATGTTTTCTGCAAGCAGAAGTGGGAGTAAGGGAAGGGGAGGATGGAGGGATGGAGAAGAGGGAGATGGGAAGGAGGAAGAGAGTGAGAGCGAGAGAGAGAGAGAGAGCGAGCGAGCGAGCACTCTGAAATGGAGTTGTGTAACGCAGGATTTGAGAGCGGGTTTGATTGTGATGATATGAGTGGGAGGGAGGTGTTCCGAGAAGAAGAAAAAAAAACGTTCCAACTGGGAAACTCGGAGGAGAAGGCGGCACACAGAACAAGTGCACGGCTTTAATGTGAAGATGGGAAGAAACCGAATTAGAACATTTCACCTGCATATCAAACCAGAAGAAAATTAGGTAAAAGTTGTTGGGGGGGGGGGGGGGGTTGGAGAAAGTAGTGCATGTCTAAATAATGGAGCATGATACAATTTATTCCTGACCGATAAATTTTATTTTCTTCGTCATCAGGTTATGATCATGCACAGAGTACACGAACACATCCCAAATGATGTCATGAAATATTAACATGCCCGGTGCATGTAAATCAGACGACTGGTTCACACCATTTGGCCAATCATATTAAGCCCCAGCCAGCAGAGGGAGAAGTTCTGCTCTTCAGCCGTTTGTTGTGTTACTGATGTTCTTCTCTTCTCCTCTGAACTTTTGGGCTCGTTTTTGTACTTGTTCATTTCGTCACTCAGCCAGAGACTCGCGGTTGCTTCCCGCGTGTTCTATGCCCATGACACTGAATTTAGAAGCAGTTATTTTAAAAGAGACAGGAGAAATGAAACTTTAATTTTTATAGCTCCATTGCTTTATTTAAATCAGTGCTATTTTAATTGGTCCGAATTTGTTTCTGAGACAATATATTTATTCATTGGGTATGTTCGGTGAGCATGTTAGCAGACATAGAAACAAATATGTTCATTTATCAAAAGTCACATCATCGTAGTGCTAACCTTATCGCACATCCCTCATTTGCTTTATATGGTACAGTAAGATTATATATATTTTTTATATTTAAAATTTACTGCTGTAATTTTGTATCATTCTTTATGGGACACTGAGCAATGTGCTTACGCGCCTGCAAAGCCAGACCGTACATACAGTCTGTAACGTAAGCGTGCATCGTACACACGTGTGTAGCCTCAACTCTGAACAGGAAGGAAATGCTTACAGAAAAAAGCATATTCTTCTTATCTTGATTAACAGCGCGAGGGTCAGGCACAGGATCAGTGTGTTTGATGACAGACACGGACTCGCCTGTTAAAACACACACAAGACGTAGCAGTGCATGTAGTGGGAAAGTGGCACGTTTCTATGAAGGAACATGAAGTAGCAGATTAACAACAGCTGTAAATCTCTAGAGTTTACAATACAGGCCTGAGAACAGGTCTAAACAACACAAACAACCAGCACGAATCCATATGTTAACAAAAAAAAAAAGTAGTAGTAGTAGTGGAAAAAACATCCAAATAACAACAGAGAATTTATATCTGTCAACCAGCACAGTTTTGAAAAAACTACATTTCCCAGAAAACACTGGTACCTGTGAGAATGGACTGGTCCACTCGAAGCGTAGTGGATTTTATGGTGACGATTCGGATGTCAGCAGGCACCTTGTCCCCAACTGGAAAACACATAGAAGAGCATGTGTCAGTGATCCGAACTCAGTCAGTGGGAGCGTTTATTAACCAAGCAGCATTCTGTGAGGAAACATAACTAAAGGTGGAAGGACATCATAGTTATTAACAACGGCTCATTTACGAATAAAAAGAATCGATGGAAAGGCAGAACATGACCAGTCATGGAGCAGAACAACTCTCTCGCCCCACAGACGCTCCGAGACACAACAGAGAGAAAAGAAGAGACAGAGAGAGAGAGAGAGCCCCCTGAAACCACACATTATCCGGACAGTGAAGCCAAAGGAGTAGAGGACAAACATTCGATGGCGGTGGGCAGCTCACGGTCAGCCTGAAGCCGGCACGCGGCCGCTCAATACAGAGTTGAGGAAGGGGACCACTCATGGGTGTGGGGGAAATCGATCCCACAGTGAAGTACCACACAGAGAGAGAAAGAGAGCTCGATAGAGGGAGCACAAGAGAGAGAGAGAGCACGATAGAGGGAGCACGAGAGAGAGAGCATGATAGAGGGAGCACAAGAGAGAGAGAGAGCATGATAGAGGGAGCACAAGAGAGAGAGAGAGCTCGATAGAGGGAGCACAAGAGAGAGAGAGAGAGAGAGAGAGAGAGATGTCTCCAGTTTTGGAGGGAGGAAAACAAGGCCGAGAGCATCTAGAAGGGTGACTAGAAGCACATACAGTCAATATCTGTTATTTTTATATATTTTTTTTTCTTTTTTTTGTCTTCCTGATTTCTGGAACAGTGTTCTGTCATTCTACGTGCTTTGAAAACTTAAATAGAGCACAAAATATAGTTTTTTTTTAAAGTTTATATATTTTTCTTTTACGTTTCAAAAGACATCCTTCATCCTACTGCGGTTATGTGCAAGAACGGTCACAGATGGATTCCCTGTACCTACCCTGATCATGTTTGCTTACATAACGCCTCTTATCTCCATCCTGAACCAGTTCTCATATGCTGAAACGTTTCCTACATTTGAACACTTTTGTTCAAAAGGTGTGATGGATTAGC
This sequence comes from Brachyhypopomus occidentalis, assembly GCA_020368025.1. Classification (NCBI taxonomy): domain Eukaryota; kingdom Metazoa; phylum Chordata; class Actinopteri; order Gymnotiformes; family Hypopomidae; genus Brachyhypopomus; species Brachyhypopomus occidentalis. The sequence continues at coordinate 509,433 of JAGXOD010000032.1, forward strand.
CCCCCATGTGGAAATAGCTCCCCAATGCTGACCTTCAGACGACCTCCATGACCCTGCTGGCTAGGCCAATGACAGCCATCTCCCCATAGTGTGTGCGTAATAGGTTGTGGGGTGGGTGATGAACTTGGAAATGTGTTCCAGAGCCTCGCAATGCACCCCGCAACACGTCAAACCCATGCTCGATAGAAGCGCCGCATCTCCCGCTGATCCAGGGTCAGGCCTAATGACGTCCCGGAACCTTCCAGATGGCCTGTTGCAATTAGACAGCTTCAAACAGGGAGATCGCGCAGGCAGCTCGTTGCCTGACGCACGAGCGGATGTGTGTAAGTGAGGGCGGGTAGACCGGGTGGGCGCGGGACAAGCTCAACAATGGCACAGCGGTACCCCTCCCGTCCCCAACCGACCCCCCAGTTCTACCTCTGCGTCTGGCCCCTCCCCGTCCCCTCTCTGAAAGGGGAGGTCAAAACCCTTTTCTCCCCAGCGATGCTCCTCCAAGCATGTTGGGTAGAGGGCGAGAGTGGGCAGGATGGATAAGAGCGTGTAAATGTCTCTTTTAACACCTTCTCCTTCACTCTCTACCTCCCCCCCTCCGTCTCTCTCGCTCCCTCCCTCTCTTTCTCACTCCCTCTCTCCGATCTCTGTCCTGCTCTGCCTGCCACCGCCTGACGTTGTCCCCGAGCCGCCTTCGCGTCAGCCCACCAGCCGGCGTCAGCGGCTCCGGACTCCATCTAAATGCTAATGCGACCCGCTGCGCTCCCACAGCCGGCTGTAACGGTGCAGCCGGAGCGAGACCCACGCCGAACGCCTGTGGGCTTTGCCCTTTTTTGGGCGGGAGGGCGGGGACTCTGGGGCTGGGCTTATACTAGCGCAGACGTTAATAGGATTTTCCCTGCAATGAAAGGCAGTGAAGGCTGAAAACCTCCTGGATCATACAGGACTTGGAAGAAAAGCAAGCGTGCCAGGGAGCGAAGGCTTGTACGCAACCACATCATTCAGGGAGCGAGCGAGGTCACTGTGCACTGTACCCTCGTCCGGGAAAACCCTTGTCCCTGCGGGAAAACCCTCGTCCCTGCATTTTCCCTCAGGCCTCGTAGATCCAGGCCGTCCCGGCTCTGCTGGGCCTGTAGTGGTGTGTTATCGTTGCCAGAAAAACAGGGAGCCAGGAGGAAAGTTCCATTATGGTCGACCGCGAACCAAACAGGAGGAGGTGTGGTGGCGGGGGCGGGGTTAGGGTGTGTGTGGGCAGGGTCAGTGGGGGGCGGAGCTTGCCCGGCCCTCGGGGCTCCTGCTGGAAACCCACCGCGCCAACAGATTTACACATGCAGCTCACTTGCGTCTTTTCGATAATAATAGCAACAGTTTCCAAGAGCGAGCGCCGACACACATTTACATTTGTCGCACCATTGAGCGCTACAGTGGAAGGCTCGCCCAGTCATAGGTGATTCAGGGGCTTTGACAGGACATTCAGGTGGGTGATGACAGCCAATCAGACGATGGCACGCATGGATGTGGGGCATTTCTCCGATTTCCTCCCCGTCGCGGTTTGATGTGGATCGCCAGTTTGTTTTAGTTACCTATCGGTAACGGCTCGCGTTTAGAATCCCCGCATCTCCTCCCTTCCGTGGTTGTTGCTTACTGAACCTCATCGTAGTTCTCTGGGGACAGATAGATATTTCACCCCCCTCACCGGCTCACTGGCAGTGTTTGTGTTGGGTTTTTTTAGTGCTTAGCAACAAGATTATGTCAGAGGAGAGACAGGGTTTGATAAAGACAAACGGCCATTTGAGCAGACAGGTCTGAAATCATCTTCAGCCAACTTTCTCTCTCACACACACACACACACACGCCCCTTTCTTTCATTCACACTTTCGTTTTTCGAATGATACGCGGGCGTCTACAAAGATTGACCGTAAATCAAGACGCGCTGTGTTTAGATATGCCTCTTCAGAGCCACAAGAAAACAGTGGAAGTGACAACGGTCTGCAACAACCTCACTGTTCACCCCCTCCTGGGGTCCAGCAAACTTCCTCACTGTTCAGGGTCAGGGTCAAAGTCCAGGGTCAAAGTCCCTTACGTGCACTGGGCCATGCAATGAGATGTACTGCACTGGGAGACTTCCATTTGCCCATGTAAACGATCACTGAGATCGATCACTCTGATGATTCTTGGGGACTGTAATGACAAGGCGACAAGGCAAGTGAAGACCGCCCAGGGAAGGGCCCACAAAGCCATGCAGGGTGCAGGGTGTAGTGTGTAGGGTGCAGGGTGTAGTGTGCAGGGTGCTTGACCTCCGCAGAGGGAACGTCTGGGTGAGAAATGAGCGCAACCCCTGGGATTAGGCCCCCTGCCCAAGACAGGTAAGTGGAGTCTGGCTGATTGCCGTGGTGACGGGCCTTCAGGGCAACAGCAGCAGGGCATGGGTGTGTGTAAGGGTGTGTGTGCGCATGTGTGTGTGTGAGAGGGTACGCTGCCTCTGGAATGTGGGCTTGTCTCAGCACAGTTGCGAGAGATGGCCCATGAGAGAGAGAGACTGTTTCGTGCAACAGAGGGACAGGTAACAGCCCGCATGTCTCCATTTCTCCATTTCTCTCTCTCTCTCACTCTTTTACGTTTAGTCTGGCTTGCATATCAGTGGTCTGTCCCCCCCCCCGCTTCCCCTCTGTCTTGCTGGTCTCCTCAAGGTGAAATGGAGATCGTTGATGAGTTGGTCAATCATTTTAAAAGCAAGATCCTGCCTACAGCTTCTGGGGAAGCGTGTGAGTGGGCACCCCTGTGTGTATGCAAGTGTGGATGCATGGGGATACTTATGGACATGTGTGTATATGTGTGGACATGTATGGAGTGTGTGTGTATATGTGTGGATATGTATGGATATGTGTGGCTGCGTGCTTGGAGATAAAAAAGAGAAAGGTGAGGTTATTTTTAGCTGTGTGTTTTCATACATGGCACATCGTACGGCGTGTCCACAGTGTGTGTGTGTGTGTGTGTGTGTGTGTGTGTGTGTGTGTGTGTGTGTGTGTGTGTGTGTGTGGAGGGTGATCTGGGGCATCCAGGTAGTGGTGGACGGTAGGAGTGAGCATATGGAAAAGCAGGAGGAAGCAGGCTGGAAACACAGAGAGAGAGAGAGAGAGAGACACTCAGAGAGAGAGGAGGAGAGAGGACTGTAGCTCTTGGGCATGTACACAACACACACACACCTCTGCCAGGCATCCTCCTGCAGGAAGGGCACTTACATAAAGCAGTCTGGGATATTCCTGCTCTGTTTTCAGCTCTGCTGCTGGGGCATGCACACACACACACACACACACACCACAGGGGGAAGCTGCAGGAAAACACCCGGTGTTTTTAGGGAGTGAAAACATGAGGGGAGAGGAATAAAGTGAGCTGCCCCCCCCCAACCCTTACCAGCCACCTCCACGATGTCGCCAGGCACGATGTCGCGGGCCTTGATCCGCTGCACAGCCTTGCGGTTCATGCGGTACACTTTACCCATCTCCGGCTCGTACTCCTTCAACGCCTCAATGGCACTCTCTGCGTTGCGTTCCTGTGCCCGCATACACACACACACACACACACACACACACACACACACACACGACATTTTATTCAGCACAGCTATTCTCAACTGCTCAATGATCTGTGTCATCAGCACATCCCTGCAGAGGCAGCCTGGAGTGTGTGTGTGTGGCGTGGGCGCCCGTCATCACCGCCCTCGCTACCGCGCAGTAGCCAGTGGCGTTTCAATTCCTTGCAGACAGGAATAATTTATTATTCAGCATAAAGCTCCAACTGCCTGGTAAACATATGTTACGGTCAGACGTATCGTTGCCGTCACGTAGAGTTTGCTTTCTGGGCCAACTGAGAGACAGTTTTCATAAAGCCATAAAGATACTGGAGCAATTACCGAACAGGAGATGAGAATGTTAACATGAAGCGCCTGCTGGCACGTTTGCCCACTGGCACGTTTGCCCAGGGATGTTTTGGACGTGTTTGTGAAAGGTTCAGGAAAAAGAACGAGCAGGTGGCTTTTAGCATAATGACACAAAATGGCTTCCCTGTGCATTTGGAGGAATGGACCTGCACTGTGGCTTTCAGGCATACAGAGAGGGCAAATGACACACACACACACACACACACACACACATACCCTGAAGCTACAAACCCCCCTCCTCCACCACCCCCAAAAGCTACACACACAAACACACACAAACACACCCACCTGCCAAACTCCGATGACGGCATTGGCGATCAGGATGAGGAGGATGACTATGGGCTCCACGAAGGCTGTGGTGGACTCCTCCCCTTCCTCAAACAGCGCCAGCACCTGACAGACAAACACGAGACGTCACTTTCTGATGACACGGTACACACTCGAGGGCGAGCTGTGCAGAGTGCACAAACAGACGCCTTTACAAGAAGATACGAGATACGATCAGTCTGTGGGACTTCAAGGACATTCTATGCACCTATACCAATATACCTATAAACCGTCAAACACGCATACAGCATATACACATACAAGTTTGTACTTTCAACGTTTACCTCTTCTGGTGATGACCAATGACATTTAGGATATTCATTATGGAGGCGGGGCCTACAGGATTCTGAAGGGGCTGAAAGAAGCCTCATTGGCTGGGTACATACAATCCTCGCCAGCTAACATTAAATGACTGAAAATCAGACTAACTGGGGTGTAGCTTAATGAAAAGTTTTTTCAATGCTACCCTTCCATGGCATTCTCACAATAATTCAGACAGGTTGGCCAATTCCCTCTGTTAATCTTAGTCAGAAAGGAAAAATGTGTGTATATACTTTCTGTAAGCAGAACTATGAGAGGCATGTCTGACTAACAGCTCACCTGCATCAGACATGCCCCTTCTGTTTTGTCCACTGTGGTTGCCTTTTGAGGGCTGCCAAGCTTCATTGTAAAATTCACACAATAATTTAATGCAGAAATGCGCCATTAAGGGAACACGCGTCAAACGCCGTTTTCCTCCAAACGGCTACGCCGTTCTAGGTTCCCATCAGGACCTTTAAGTCCGCATTTAACGTGCTGGCATTTTCCTCCCACCACAGAGCCAGAGACACAAAAACCTGTTCATGTCCCACCTATTGCATGGAGCCCAGCTGCCCAGGAAGTCCCAGAGGAGTAGGGGAGTGGTCTCGTTGCAGACCCGCCTGGCACACGGCAAAAGCCTGCAGTCCATCAGTTTAGCAGGTTTTGTGAAGGTAAGTAGAAGAATTCACCCCCCACCCCCAGATCCAGGCAGAAGCTCCCAGCAGCCCGTGCTCACAAAGCCGCAAACGTGATTGGCCGGCAGGCTGGGTCGAGCAGCCAAAGGTGGCACGGCAGGCAGCGCGGGCTTGGTGTCACACACTCCTGTAACCCACCCACGCTGGCAAGCCAGCCTAGAGCCAGGGCAGCCGGCCAATCAGATGAGCAAGGACCTTTCTGTCACTGGTTAAGCTCCCGAAAAAACTTTAAAAGGATGTGAGGATATGAGAGTGAGGGAGAGAGGGAGTGTGAGAGAGAGGGCAGAAATTGAGAACCACAGGAAGGGAGGGCAGATATGGTGTAAAGATTAGAAATGTCATACATAAATATACTTATCGCACCCGCTGATCTGCTGTTCTCAAAGGAGTTTCTGTGGTAATCATCTTCCTGTGTCCTGAATGGACCTCAACCTTTATGAATACGTAGTGTTTTTTGTGCTCGCGCACTCTCTCTCTCTCCCTTCCCTTCCTATGCTCCCTCTCTCTCTCCATCTTTTCACAGGATTTTTGCTCTTTCCATCATTTCATTGTCCATTGGTGGGCACCGAGTCGAGGCACTCAAACCGGCTATCAAAGGGGAAGGTGGAGGGAGAGAGACGGAGTGAGGAGAAGCGGCACTCTGCCAACCAAACTCCACTGGGCAGGATAAACGACAGGAAGAGAATCCCACGGCAGGATGCCCGTACACGGGACAAGGAGAGAGCCCGATGGGTCTGAAGCACCAGACTCCCTAATCCGACACGTAGGCGCCACCCGGTGGAGTGGGCTGGAACAGTGCGGTGGTCCCTCCCTCAGGCTCATGGTCACTCAGAGGAGGGAGGAAGGCACTCGTCCTCCTGCTTCCCCCCCGACAGCGCCGAGGCCCGCGCGGAGGGACCGGGTCCGGCTCGGGCCACGGAAAGGACTAAACTTTGTGGACCGGGTCACGTGGCTGAGCGTGCAGAAGGTTAACAGTCACGCATCCCTGCAAACTGCTCAGAGACCAAAGCGGTTAAGGGTAAAACAGGGTTTGTAATGGGGCTGTAGTTGTTGTAGGGAAAAAAACCAAATAAGTCCAGATTCTAGGGCACCCATTTTAGAGAGTGCGATATTAACCAACGATTTGGAAGAAATACAGTAACAGTCAAGAGAATATATATATATATACATACATATATATATCATATATATATACATACATATATATATCACACAGTAATGTCAGGTTTGAAATATAACATGCTCTGGAGCCTCATCTCCCTCCAAATCCCTCCCTCCTTCTCCTCACTTCTCCCTCCCTCCTCACTTCTCCCTCCCTCCTCACGTCTCCCTCCCTCCCCCTGCAGAGAGAAGCTCACACCTAACGCCACTTTTCCACCTTCACCTATCGAGTGGAAAACTGCGCCGCCCCATCTAATCCTCTTCTTTGCCTTTCAAACACAGGAAGCGCACGTATTGTACAGGTGACCTTTCACGCCGTTCTGCACAACGCGTGCGCGTTCACCCAGGCCAGAATACACTGTGTCCACGTTCATATATCAACACAGCTCATAGACAAAGAGGATCTCATATATAACATCTGATATCATAAAAAGGCTGCATCTCTGGGCTTTCAAGCAACTGAAGCGGCGCCAGGTAACGCGGGTAACAACGCATAACGTAACCTGAAAAACATGGGCCCTTGCAATTGGCTGCACACCAGAACATGAGCGCCTGCTTCGCAGCTCTGAGCGCCACTGCGGGGCTGCTGGTTTTTGCTGACTCACTTTTCTGTGTGTGGAGTCAGAGAGCACAGGTTTGGGGCCGGAGGTTTGGGGCCGGAGTGCCTTCTTCCTCTGGAACTGGCCACATTCTCCTCACACTGCCTGCCAGAGTGACTCATGCCCACACATCCACACAGCCGCAGTTGGGAAGGAAAAATCGCTCAAAACAGTTACAATTCTGTTTGTCTGCAAGCCCTCCCCCCCCCTCCTCCTCCCCCCCCCCCCACCGCCCATCCCATAATGCCTAGTTACCAGCGTCTTTTGACCTTGCAACATGCAAAACGTCAGGGGAGCAGAATGTAAAACATTTTAATATATTCAAAAAGGCACACAAATGAGTCCAGGGAGTGGGCGACTGCCCTCGCTGTCCATCACGTGTTTGCTTTTGTAGAACACACACTGTACACACGCATGCACGCACACACACACACACACACAAACCTGCAGCGGATGTGTACACACGCTTTTATGAACAGCTGAAACACGGCTGTGCGAGGTCTCCAGATACTTTAATAGAAGTACAAAACGATGGTGTGGCTGAGGGCAATCTGAGGTCATCAGCACCTACGCCAACCTTTCCACCTACGGAGACCTTTTCACTTCCGTATGGCAGCAGCTCCAAGGCCTTTCTTGGCGGGCTGAAAAGAAACAGGGTCGTACCGCGGCGCAGTTCACGCACGCCCGTTTACACACGCCCGCTCGTGCACGAACCCTTTTCTTCAGCTCCCTCCGTCCCTTCCTCTAAGCCGACTTCGGATGGAAAGTTCATAAAAAGGTGAATTCGTAAATGGCGGCTAGGAAAAACAGACCCCACCAGTGGGGTTTAACGAGGTCGGGCTTCGGAAAAGTCTGTGGCCTGGGTCAGCAGGGTCCAAGAGCATTTCTGTCTCCAATTAACACAACACGAGGGACTCCCCACGCAGGGAGGGCCAGTCAAACCAGCCCTAAAGCAGCTCACCCACCACCACTGGCCAAACAAGCCCGGCTACTCCTCCAGAACGCTCCGGTGTGGTGAAAATACATTCACTGCAGTTTTAAAAGGGCCATTCCCACCCCCGACCTCCCCCCGTTTCCTCAAAAGCGGCGTGCTAAATCCAGTTAGCTTCGGGCTTGGTCTCGGATACGGAGGGAGGGAATGTCATGGAGCGGAAGAGAAGGGAATCCCTCCCTCCTTCTTGCCTTTTATCTTTTTCCTTCTATAACCTTGGGCGTGTCTGCGCACGTCGGAAAACCTGGCCCGATTTGGCCCGAAATCCAACGTGCTGCAGTGTAGCTGACAAGCGGGCAGCTTCCCTGCGTCCTCAGACTATATTTAAAAGTTATTAAGTAGGACTACATAGAATACTCCATCCTTCGTAGCATCACGCATCAGCCGCACGCAGACAGACAGACATCTTTATTACCATCACCAGGTTATCCTCCATGGTCATTAAGGGCCTGCAGTGTGTTCGTGATTACGTACTTAAGCAATTTAGAGGATTTCGAACGTGTTTGTCTTGCGATGCGATTCCGGTTAGTTGCTGCCAATTCGGAGAGCTGGACTAAAGACGGACGGGCGAGGGATGAGAACAAAGGCAGTGAGAGACTGATGGGTGAGACTGATGGGCACGAGACTGATGGGCACGAGACTGATGGGCACGAGACTGATGGGCACTTACAAAGGAGACGCAGGCAGCTAGCAGCAGAATCCTGACAAGGAGATCCTCGAACTGCTCTACCACCAACTCCCACAGAGACTTCCCTAAAAATGGAGATAGAGAGGGAAGAAGAGAGGGAGAGAGGGAGGGAGGGAGGGAGAGGGAGAGACAGAGAGAGAGATTAGCTGGTTAGGGTTAATTTCACTTCATTTGAGGCAGTTTGTTCCATGAGGTGAACTCGGTTCTCCCCGTCAGCGTGTGTTCAGAGGCTGAGGGAGGGGGGAGGGGTCTGCCCAGGCGTCAGCTGCAGTGGTATCTGAGACCTCAGAGCTGCGTATAATGGGCTCACTATGGTGGGCAAGAGATTAAGATGGAAAAAGGATCATTGGGGCTCAAATGGATCATTTGCGCTGCTACTGTAGACAATGGACTTGTAACTGGCACAGAATGTAAAATGGCCATTCGAGGAGAGAGGGAGGGAGGGAGAGAGAGAAAGTGTGTGAGTGAGAGATATATCGCGGTCCCCTCCTCCACAGAGGGCAGAGGTAACGGTCTGTGGGCAGTAATAACACATGGACTGTATTAGTCATTAAGGGAGTCTTTCAGATAGACATACCAGGTTCTGCAGTGCATGTCTGTCTGTTTTTATGAGATCAGCTATATCTGCATCTGATTATCTTAATCGGCTCTGGGGATGCCACAAATGAAATCCATTTCTTTTGCTTGTATGGTAGAAACTTGACATATTTAAATGTTCCTGGATACCCTAAAAAGGCATCTTGATGCACTTTGGTACGTTTTTGGAAATGAAGGGCATCTCAGTGAGGGCGTGAGGACTTCCAGAGAGCCGCTTCATAGCTGAGGCGGCGTGGGTGTCTGTCTGAGTAGCGTCTCTCTGTAGTGAAACACAGCCTTGGCTCAACGCCAGGCCGAACAGCGGGGGGGGGGGGGGGAACGACACACACGACAGGAACAACACGATGGAAAGATCAATATTTACCTTCCTCTGCGGGGAGCTCTGTCCATCCAACCACACCAGGCCGATCAGTGGAGGAATGAGAGAGAGAGAGAGAGAGAGAGAGAGAGAGGTGTTAGCAAAGTCACAGAATGAATGTTGGTGTTTAAACAGTGGTGGTTTTGCCAGCATTTGTTTATGTCTGATCTATGCTGAGCTGCCGTAGCTTCTGATTGAAAGTTAATTATACAAAGACACACAGCACAGAGTGATCCACCATAACAATCAGGGATTATCGGCGGGATTACGGCAAGAGGATCCCCCCTCCAGCCCAACTCTTTGAATAACAGCGACAGAACTTCGTGGCAGCAGTTACTAACTCTTCCCTTGTAAGAATACTGTTCCAAGACACACATTGTGGTATAAGATCAACTGTCATCGGCTTTGTTCCAATCGGCACGTCCAAAGATCACTGGAATTTCAGTGGTGACCTTCAGGCTCCTTCGCCAACCTGCCCCAAACCTCAACCTCGGGCTTTCATCGAGCAGGGCCTCGCCATAGCAACCCGCAGCTGCATTTCAACCCCCTCCAAATCACGCCACTACCCGGGGCAGCATGGGGTCGGCGGTGCCGCACAACAGGCAGGCGGTCCGGACCAAACGTGGGGGTCTACGCAGTGCTGCTGAATCATTTCTAGAAGGTTCTGCCACGTGAGCGACTATGGAGCGGGGGAGGGGCCAGGAAGAGTTACGGCAGGATGGCGCTCGCGCTTCGTCTTTGAAGAAGGCGCGCTCTCTTGCTAGCTCCGCTAGCCTAGGATCAGAACCAAGGGAAATCATGCAGAACCCACTCCACACTGACCCCTTAAATCACAGACCCGTTACCTGTCCGCACAACGAATTAGACCTCAATCAACATCTCAATATTGGCTTCTGAAATGAATTCATAAGCAGATGCGACCCATTCATATTCCCAAAAAGCCTTGCGACGGGGCGCTACGAGTCCCCGCCCACTCCTGCTCAGCACCAGCAACAAACAAGCGTCGGGAACTCTGGTCGCGAAGGCGCGGGCCGAGATCAAGCGGCATGTCCGCTGACGGGGTCTCTGCTAGCCCGGCACTCGCGGGGTCTTCCGTGAAGAGGGGTCCGCTCTGACTATACTGAGAGTTCTTGGCACAAACAAAAAAAAAGATCTGACAAGACCGATTCCGTTGCTTCTGTTGCATCAGTCAGCCCAAAGGAGGCCATTCAAAGCCTGCCTGATGTGAGCGGGCTGGTGGGCAACGCAGAGGAGGGTTGCTAAGGGCTGCCTGGTGTTGCAGTGCAGCTGGGTGCAAGTGGGGGGAGGTGCATATTTGCACCGGTTGCGTGCCGCTATGTCCCCGATGCAAGCGGGCCGGGCTGACGGTGTCGGACCAAGGCCAGCACAGAGGGCCCGTTGTGTGGTTCCGAATTTGTATGGAGGGTCAGAAGGCACCATGGAACTCCTCTGGGGGGCGCACCGGAGGCATCGAACGAACCATGATGAGCGAAAAATCCTTGAAACCGGCCCAAAACGTGTGTGTGTGTGTGTGTGTGTGTGTTAGAGGCTTGTGTACAGGAGCAGTACTTCGATCGATGTTCCCAGGTAGGTACCTTGATTCGTTTTATATTCTACACAGCAATGTTTTTTTTTTTTTTTTTTACTTTATTAAACTTTCCCAATTGGATCTCTTGAGAAAGTATCTCAATGTATTTTCGTTAAAGATCCTAATAAATGTTTATATTTAAATTTGAACTGACAAATATCAAGCGGAAACCACAAACGCTTGCAGGAAAGTGTATGATTTACAACCCTAATGTACACATGGTCAGGTCACGTGCAAATGTCAGTAGTTTCTCAGCTCTTGCCTAACTGGAAAACCTCCAACTCAAACTGATATGAGTCAAGGCTTCTTTTCTTTACCTCTTTCCCAATATCTATCTCTCTCTTTATCCATCCATCTTCATTCATTCATTCATTCATTCATCTCAGCCTCACTCTTCCTCACAAATCACAAATGAACCAAATAAACCATGACCGCTGTAACATGGTCATACCGTAACATCTGCAAACTCAGGTTCTTCCAGTCACACACACACACACACCAGATGGGCAGCAGACTGAGGTGCACGTGCAGCGGAAACCAAAACAACTCACTACAGGAAAACCTGCAGTACAGACGCAACCCAGAGGCTGATCACCGCGCAAGGCCGATCGCATTGGCCCTGACGTCCACCTGCAAGAGTGGCCCTTCAAGGCCACCGTCGGTCGCCTTCAGAGGCACAAACACGACCACAAAGGCAGGGGAGACGTGCGTCCATACTGAGGTCCCAAAGGTATGCCCTCCTCTTCGGTCCTCCTGTCCGGGCTCGCGTGCTGACGGGGGGAAGGGAGCGTGGAGACTACACACACACACACACACACTCGGAGAAACAGGACAGGCCGTCCTCGAATCACGAGACTGCCGCGCGACGCAGAAGCGAAGAAACCGCGACGCCGTCAGATTCCTCCGAAACAAATCCGACGTTTGGCAAGCGCGGGCGAAATTAATGTTTGTCAACACGAGCAAAAAGCCATGACGTGGCCTCGTTTGGCAGCGCTGCGCGTCCTTTGGCCTTGGGCTTCACTCCCAACACGCAGTTACATAAGGACAGAATGAAGAGTGGCCATCGGGCTGCAGTAGAAAGGAAACATATACCACAGTGGCAGCATGTTCACCGAGCGCTGTGGAAACTTGGGAATGGCTGTGTGATTCCCAGGTGTGCGCGCGTACGTGTGTGTGTGTGTGTCTCTCCGTCCAGTTCCAGGACTTCCCTGGCATCAATGATCCTTTTCCACTAATATAGGACCCCTTTCATCTATTTATATGACAAACCACACAGTGGTTCAGAGATCGACAGCAAGCACAGCTTCCCGTCTTGTGCGAGGCTTTTAATGAGAGACATGCTGGCTGCAGTCTGAGCCCTGGAGACAAAGAGAGCCTTGGTAACAGGGGGGAGGGGCTGAGTGGGGTTTCCCACCCGGAATGTGCCAGGGATTCCCTCACAGTCATAGGGGCCTGGACGGACTCAGACAGCCCGAGCAAATTCCGACGTTCTGACTTCAGACGGCCTTCGCCTTCACATGCGTGCGCACGAACACGCAAACTCTCTCTCTCTCTCACTACGCTCCTCCATTCCTCATGAAAACAAGGACTGGCTTGTTTACACACAAGCAGGCACAGGCAGAAAGGGAAACACTTCCTGGAAACGGTTGCCAACAACACTGTGCTCTGAACATGTATTCCCAAGGAAGCAGCAGTTAACGGCTGGGCTTCAGAGCTCACCTACATACCTCCACCAACTGCACCCCCACCCACACCCCTCCAGAAGCATGTTAACCTACCACACCACCTGTCCATTTCCGTGTATGCAAATACAACGTAATCTGCTGCCAACATAAAATTTTCATAGAGATAAAGTGGGAGACACAGGGCCAAGTTCAAAAAGACCACGTTAACCTGTAGCCTACTAGCTGTTCTGAGATCAGATCTCACCTACTTTCGGTAGTTACTGTTGTCAAACACTGCCAGCTACGAGGTTTAGGCTGGTCTACAAAATTAAACAATGGTTAACTTAAATTAGATTGCAGACAATTTCTCCCCTCCACTCTCAGTGCATTCATAGTTTTTGAAAGTAGTCACCATGACAACTGGGTTTGTAGCATCACCTCCCTGGACGCTATTGGACGGTTGTGGTGCGGGCGGGGGTTGCTTGTTGCCTGAAATAAGCAATGCCTGAGGGAATACTGCTGAAAATAAGGCGTACCAGAGGGTATACTACTGAAGTGCCAACGTGCTGTTCACCTCCGTCAGAGGCACAGCTCCGAGTGCTACGCCGCTAAACTCATAAATTTCATAATCCTGTCTCATAATCCCATCTCATAATCTCGCGCTTGCAGCTGACAATGCAAAGCCGGAGCTCGCAGGGCCGCTTGTGAGCCAAAGTGCAAACCGATCCCTCAACAGCGGGAAACTGCGGGAAACGGGGGGAGTCGCGGGCGGATAAGCAGGGTCGGAGTGCACAGAGCCAGACCGGGTCTCAGCGAGTCCCAGCTCCAGTCGCACCGATGAGCACCAGAAAAATGGGGCAGGGGGGCAAACATGGGGCAGGAGGGGGCGTTCAGTGTCTACAAAGCTACCCGACGCGTTTAGGACAGCATGTGCGAACACGTGACTCTGCTAAAGGTAGCCGTAGAAACGGCCTTTAACTGCTCCAGCTTTGGTCAAAGGACACACAGTCGTACGGTCAATTCCAGCATCCGTGAGAAATATTAGCGGAAAGTTGAAATAGGCTGTGAGCCAGCATGTCTAAGGCCATATACATTAACACATGCTGTCAGTGAATGCTAAGGCAATACCCCTGGCTTATACACCCCAGGGACAAGTACAGTGGCCATGACCGTTCTTACGTTTGCTCTGGCTATGAGAATAAGGTACATATGACCCCCTCCCCAGAGCTGAAGTCAAAAGAATGTAAATAACTGGCAAACTGCCATGAATTGGCACTGATAAAGTACTTTAGCTCCATGTTTTGATGCGTGGCATTACAAGTGCTCGGTGGTTAAAAACAGAAACGAAACGTTTGCGCCTTCAGGGCACAACTCCATTCCCAATGAAACAGAAGGAGCGACGGGAGAACAACAGCAGAGAAGGGGACGTTGGGACGGACAGAGGGACGGATGGGACAGACGCCCTCAATTGTGAAGAAACTTTATTTGCAATAATGTGTGAAACAGTCCAAGGGCAGAATGGAAAGTTCATACGAATGGTTGAAGCAGCTTCACGTCGTTGAGCAGGAGCCCAGGCCTTCTTCACCAACATGCTGTACGTCTTCCAAGCCGTCCACCACCCTGCCTGACAGCCTGGTGCCTAGCAGAGCTCCTTGGTACTTTGGATACTTTCAGCCTGGAAGGTATCAGCTGGCCTGGTCCCATTCTCATTCTATATTTATATATTTTTTTCCTGCTGTGTACTCGAGTCCTACCTTACTTGACTGTCAGTGCCTCCTGAGCTGCTCTTTAAACTCGTGCTCCCTTTGCGTGAGGGGAAGGCATTGCAAAGCCCTGCGAGTTCCTGTGAGAAGTGAAGGTCCCCCCCCCCCCCAGTGGAATTCCTGATTCCAGGTAGGTGCACACTCACCTACAGACATGTTCAAGCAACATGAGCCGCATCGCAGTTAAGATCAGGGCCCAAATGTCACGTCTAGTCCCAAAATGTGTAAAGCAGCCTACAGCTTGACAGCCTACAGCTTGACAGCACACACTGTTACACTGGTATATTTTGGCCAGCCAGCGTGGGGGGGCACTTTTTAGTTACCCACCCATTTACCCACCTTTGCAGAGTGGTGGGCAGCCCTAGCCTGGCACACAGGGAGCAGTTGGGGTTAAGTGCCTTGCTCAAGGCACTTCTGTCATGCACTTCTGTCATGGCCTGGGAATCGAACCCATGACCCTCCGGTCACAAGTGCAGTTCCCTAACCACCAGACCATGATACAGAGAGCCTTCAAGGTGTTGCAAGTTTATGATACAGTAAAAAGATGAGTGCTCTCTCAGAGGCAGGGTCTTCGATAACATCTGTGCAGGAATAAACATGGGTCAGGAATGTGGGATCTCAGAGATCGTCATTTGTAATGTGCCATTGTGATCTGCTGTAGGGGGCAGTGCTGAATACCCGGATCACCACGGGAAAGCCATCACAAAACACTAGTGTTTATACACACACACACAGCAGTTTGTTAATTGCCGTCAGTAAGGGAAACTAATGCGGCATACTAATTGGTATCAAAAGCAAAAGCCTCAGTAACAAAAGGGCGTAATTAGAAAATATGCAAGCGTGCGCAAACTGTCCCCTAGGCCAACAGTCCCACCGCTCTGCCAACAAACTGATGACTGAGGGGAGGGGAGAACCTATTACAAAGGCAAATTCAATAGTGAGCAAGAGCATACAAGCTGATGGGTGCTAAGAAAGCAAGATGAATATCACATGTACGCACAGACATCAAGTGCCAGCCTTGCTCATACATCCACATCAAAACATACACACACAAACACACACACAAACACACGGTGAGTCAACAGTTTGCCAGGAGGAGGTGGTGATGTCTGCAGGGGTGGGAGGTGAGAAGTGAAGATGAGTGACAAGTTAGCACGCCCGCACACCCACACAAACACACACCCGCCTATACACACACACACATACACACACATACATACCTGCACCCCCACCCACTCCCAAATAAAGGGCCAAAATTACACTAGAATTTAAAATGCAGAAGAGAGAGCTGAGGGACACTCCACCCGATGGAGCGAGGGGCGGGATGTAGATGATGTAGCGAGAACCACCGCCGCAGCAAAAAAGACCACAAGCCAGTGCGCGATTTCCGTCTCCTCCACGCCACCACTCCTTATCGCTCAGCGGCAGTGAGTGAGTGAGAGAGAGAGAGAGAGAGAGAGAGAGAGAGAGAGAGCACCGCAACAGTTGGTGCTGGAGATGCATGTAGTGGTGATAAGGGCATCTGCGGTTTGGCGCTGCGGAGGCAACAGTAAGAGCACACGGCACTTGCTCTGCCCGTTCGTTACCCAGAATTCCAAGGGCAGGGAAGGAGAAGCAAAGGGGGGGGAGAACGAGAGGGGATGGATCCGTGCGACCAACAGACGGGTGAGACTCTGAGCGTGAGCGAACGTTGGCGGGCATGCGCACGCACCCACGAGCTCACGCAGCAGAGACGTTGCAACATGGAGGCGGCAGGCAAACCATGGGTGGGTAGAATTTGCACCGCAACCATTGCAGCGCACAAACATCCTCTGCACAGAGTCCCCAGAATGCTGCTGCTGTCGGCCAGAGAACTTCTGCTTCCTCCTACAAGTGCATGTGTGTAGGACACGCGCGCGCGCGCATACACACACTTCACACTGTGCGTCTCTGCAGCACAAGAATAGAGGTGCAAAGCTCCTAAGAGCGCCCTACTTGCATGCCAGATTCACTCAGTGAGACGGGGGGAGTAGGAGAAGACGGGAGGAGGAGGAGGAGGAGAGGACACAGCCCAGGACACAACCAAGATGGACGAGAACACAGACGCTGCTGGCTTTCATCCTTTTGATGAAACTTTTCAAGTAGCGCCAAGCAGCAGCGGGAACCACGTGGTTTTATTAACGACGAGAAAGACAACAAAGCCAACGAACCCGCATGGAAATGCAAACACGACTGTATTTTACTTGTCCACCAGTATGACTGAGGCTCAAACACCAGACGCTAGTACCCAAGACCAAGACACGTTCACAGACTCGTGGTCAAAACTGAAGTGCAGCTGCACCCGAAGAGGGAGGAGCCAGATGCTCAGACACGCCTCCAGGTCATGTGGTCCGCCCCCTAATGCGTTAGAGCCTCCTAATGGGGATGGGCTCAGATGCATTCATGCTCAACACACTGGATAGTAAGCTAGGAAGCAAAGGCTCAAGGTGAAGTCATTACTGTGGTACACTAAAGAGTGTGTCACTGTTTTAACTCTACTTGGACACAGCCAATGCAACTGCGCACTTCAGCATACACCTGGGCGGCCCGACCGGCGGCACTGGAAGGAAGCTCGACCCAAGTCCCGTGTTCATTCGCCAAGAAGGATGACATGCAGTGTCTGCAGATACGGGGGCCCACAAGAACAGCAGCTCGTACGCCGACGCGTAGAGTTTGGCAGGAATGCTGGAACTTTACATGAAAATGCCAGAATTTTCTAAGGGGGTTGGAACGGGGGTGGTCCACACACACACACACACACACACACCTACTTAAAGGTCCTTGTGGAGATCACACTGCAAATAACTATGTTTACAGATCAAAATATATGTGGGCGCTAATATGTAATAATGATTCATTGTATAATGGTAAACAAAACAGGCCTGCCTGCATTAACGATGTGTCAGAGTGTCAAAGAATAATCACTAAAAGGTTTGGAACAGATCTGCTTTCTGCCCATCCACCCACCCACCCACCCGGGTACACACACATAAGAAAAACATAAAAACACACACACAGTCTCCTCCCCCTCCCTGCCTCACCAGCTTTGAACACAAGCACTTTGGAACTCGAACCACATGCATATAAACAAGTCCCTACAACACCAAACAAAACCCTTCTTAGAAAACACGACTGCAGCTTGAGGCTCATGCAAATGGACTAATTAAGGAAACAGGACGGCGGTAGAAAATGCCCGTCCGTGCAAAGCAGCCCCTCTCCGGCCTTCCTCTCTGCACTGGCCCAGCAACCGGCTGCTACGGAAAACTCCGACATGCCTGCTGTGGTTCCCACGTTGCAAGTTCGAGGGAGCGGAGTCGTACACGAGGGCGGCAGAGCGCGCGCTAGGGTATTCCCTGCGGCGTTCAGCTGCAGCGCACAGTGGCAGGAAGTCGACAGCTCAAAGCGAAAGAGACCCTGTCTGCAGCGAGACGCTTCTTTTTCCATGAAGTCACCGGAGGCCTCGGCACGCCCCTGGAGGGATAGACCTTCTGCAGCCTGGGAGCTGGACCGGCGCTCCCACGCCTAATGTGCTGGCCTGAGATCAGTTTTGCCCTTTGGCTCGTCTTTAATTAGAGTAAGCGGATTGGACAGGAGATGCTGAGGCCCCTTCAGTGCATGGAACGAGGACGTACGCCGAGGCAAGATGTCTTAACCGAAGGGGAAGTACGTGTGTGCGATGAGTTAAAGAGGACGGTCCTTTAACAACACTTCGTACCATGTCGAGAAGGAGAGAGAGACACAGTGTGCGTCTGTGTTAAAAGTAGCGACCTGTGGAGAGAGCAACCATACGCATGACTTACTGTTTACAAAGAAAACGCAGCCATGTACACGCACAGACATATACGCAGTCGTCTGCCGCGTTGTGTGGCTGTAATAATTTAATTGCCGGAGTCGCTGCCACACTCCAGAAATGTTTACATTTACTTTGTCTAACATATTCCATATAGAACTAATTGTCCCTCTTCTTCCCAATGGCTGCCCGAGAAATACCGGGACAAGGAAAGACGAGCCTTTCCGTTACCCACCCCATACAAGCATCTAGGAGATGGTCTGGCTTGCCAGTGGATGTGCCAATGCCGTGGTTGGATGTGCCATTATCGCAAGAGGACGCGCTGATGCCAACTCCCACCTGAGGCTCATCTACTCTGAAGGGACTGTGACTACTCGGCCTGGAAGTAGAATCATAACTACAGGATTATATCTGGACTATACATGAACTGTGAATGTGGACATTGCTAGCGGGCCGCCCAATGGAGGATGGGTTCCCTTTTGAGTCTTGGTCCTCCCAAGGTTTCTTCCTAAATTCCTGCCATCTTAGGGAGTTTTGCCTTGCCACTGTCGCCTTTGGCTTGCTCATTAGGGATCTGGACCCACGCAATTTGTAAAGCTGCTTTGTGACAACATGTGTTGTAAAAAGCGCTATATAAATAAAATTGAATTGAATTGAATCTGCCATATGGAATACAAACATGCACTACACGCTGACCAGCTGTGCGCTTTCTCAACAAAAACACCCAGTGGACTTTCTATGGCGATGCTAAAAAAGAGACTTTTACAAGTGTAGCACTCCATACATATCGTGACACGACAACACCACAGCTACATCAGTAACGACTTTTCAAAAAGTACTTATTCAGACACCAAGAGCACGATTTATACTGTGTTTGACGAGATGACCGATTTCATTCTACATAGTCGGATCTAAAATGGCACACTGGTGTGGTCCGAAAACAAGAACACCCCCTGAATTGTGTGGGTGACGCACAGTATCTTAAACGCATTTGACAAAGTGCAACGTGTCTCAGCGACAGCAGGATGTAACCTGAAACACACTGTTGCTCTGCGAGCACTTCTAATGCCTCTCGTGAGGAAGTGGAAAACGGGTTGCACAAGTTTTACGCCTGCAGCGTCAGTCACAGGTGCATCATTCAACCATGTTGTAAAAAAAAAATACTTCCCAGTCGAGAGGGTATCTCTTTGTGGCCAGACCGACGTGGAGGTTTTTTGTTTGTTTGTTTGTTTTTTAATAGTTAAATGCAATATGGAAGTAAAAGGGTTCGTGGTCCACATGATTGTGCTCTGCTTGTCGAAGCATTAGGAACAGGACACTTTTCCACTGACTTAGCCATACAGGTATAACAGAATGGCAAATCACCTTCAGAGTTCAAGCCAATTATCATAAAATGAAAAAATCGCCAGACCTAATGTCCCAACCATAAAACAAGGTAGAGTTCACCCCCTTGAAAAATCATAAGCATTCACGAGGAACATCTGGGATTTGCTCCGGACATATTATATGTATAACCTAAGGGGTTTTATCCGGGGAAGCGTTAAATGAATGCGCTTCAAATATACCTGCCTACTTCAAACACTTGACTGCTTAATCTTAACACGTATTACGTGGAGCCAAACGTGTACGGAAGCTTCACTAATGTGCAGAGTAAATATTAAAAGATGAATAAAGTGGGTAAAGAGAACTCTAGGAAGAGAGAAATGCACCTCAAACAAAAGGAAGGAGTTAACTTTGGAACAGGAATTGTACACTAGTCTATTGCATGACTTGGGTGTACGTTGTAACTTAACGACACATTGCGATGTGCGGCTGAGTAATTCACACTCATCGCTTAAGCGTCACTGACAGTCTACTGTAAAGCCTTTATCCAAACTCTCATTTAGCTACGAACGCCTTTTTTAACTTAATGAAAAACAAGCATCGCTTGAATCAACGAGACACAAAAGGCTTCACGCACACGTTCCGCGCAGAATGTTCTTCCGTGAGAAGAGCCACCCGACTCTGATCTTCTCTCCCACCGCGTAGATTAATACCATTACGAATGCATTTAGGCTGTGAATTGTTTCTTTTGAAGTTCAATTATGACAGATAATACCAGTCAGAAACAAACCGCAGATAACTCACCGTTTGGTCCATATTTTTCCAGACTAATCTTTACTTGTTCAGGAGTCAGTCCATTGTTTTCGTTCACGTTAAAGTTTTTTAAAACTTCAGCCGCAGATTTAGTGTGAGCGTTTTCCATTTCGGATAATTGTTTACTCTGAAGTCTCGCAAGGCATGTATTTTCGAATAATTATAACGTCTTGGATGCTGTAAAGGTTTTTTGTTGAGATAAACAGTGGCCACCGAGGTCAGTTCAAGACCGCCAAGCGGAGGTGGGTCGGCGTAGACTTCCACCTGCCTCTTCTGCAAGCCGTCGGTTTCAAACCTTCCTCCGGAGTCCTCCTTTACGTAGAGCTGCCTGCTTCTGTAGCCGTAGAACTGCACTCTCCACTTCGTCGGAAGGTGTGCTTTGGTACCGGGTTCCGCCTCTTTTTCGTGAGTGAGACTGTTCGAGCCTGCCTTCAGATGCTATTGGCTCGCGCTGAATCGGGGGCAGCTCCTAAATCTTACAACGTACTTGACTCAAATAAGCATAACCATGAACTCGGATAGGTCAAATTAGAGTGTGAATAATGGCAAGAAAACAATGAAGCTAATTTCAGGAGGATTTTTCTCGTTCGCAGCTGAAGTCGGAAACCGTCAAATTGGCAGTGCTCGTGCCCTTGAAGGTGACAATGCAAATGCTTAATGTATTAAAAGTGCGCGCGCTCCTTTTTCAAAAACATTTTCAGCGTTTTCAATGAGCTCCGATGCGTTCTTCAAAGGTTGCGCCGTATTTACACAATCCTAAACCCAGACGATTAATTTCATCAATCGTAGAATCATAGTGATTAATTGTAAATTAGTTGTTCTAATGTAACGTAATACAAAACTTAATAATATAAACGTAATATAAAGTTTTACATTTACTGTAAGATAATTTACACAAACAGCTGTGTACGCAGCTGGAAAATAGACCACTTGTGGATAAATACGTTTTTAGTTTTATTGTTGCTATAGCCCTATTTAGTACTGTTTGCTTGGCTGTTACATTCATGTAGAACTTAACTGGAAGGAACAGTAACAGAAAACAATCCAACACGTTTCAGAGGGATGTCAGAGGAAAGTGGTCAGAGAGATTAAATAACACTGAACAACAAATGCTAATATCTGAAATGAGTCATTTTGAAACAAATCAAGACGCCCCAACTTCTTCTCATAATCTACTATGTTTGAAAAACATGTTGAGCTCCTGAATGTGAAAATTGTCATCAGTGACCTGAATACAGATGAAGACAGAAGGATGCACCCTACTTGCTACCACTGCATCATGAGTCATCTATCATACTCCAAACCGAGGGCTGTAAGGCAACATATTAGCAGCAATACCATCACTGTTTCCATAATATGACCTAGAAGGGTTTGAACCATTCTGAGCTCTGGACCCTTGGTATCATTGGGTAGCTCCAAACAAGAGTTATAAAGTGTCTGGTCGCATTTCAAAAGGACAGAGGGAGAGCCGAGATGGAGCTAGAGTCCTGTTACACCCAGGGCGAACTAGTCAGGTCAAAGGGCATGGACTAGCTGGGCACCGCAGAGAGGAGGAGGCACATTAGGAACAGGGTGCTCTAGTTCTCTCCTGCCACGCGGTTTGTCCTCTCTGCACACTCCATATATAGCCAAAGTACATAACCCCTATGGGTACTACATGAAGCATTCAACTCGTATCCCACAACACAGATGTGAACGGATGTGAATGAATTCTTTAAATTAAAATTCTATAAAGAAGCGAAATATTGCCCGAGGTGGGGCCTCATAATCTGCACTGCATGTCAGCGTTGCACAGCGGGCAGGGAGGGAACATTGCACGAGATTACAACGGCAAAGCACAGTTCGCGAGCGGGAACGTCGGCACAGCAAAGGCGTCCATGGCAACACCACGGCTGTCAAACAGGCTTCACCGCAGACCCGTCAGCGTCTTGGCCGTTGACCCCCCCCGCCCCTCACTGTCATACGGTGAGGAGAGCGGGAACATGGTGTCGAGCTGTCCGTGTCCTTGTGCGCCGCGGCGTCCCGGATGTATGCACAGCCCAGTTTCCCTTGTCATCCAACCACCGTGCTTTCTCACACCCCGGGGGACTATATTTAAAGCCGGCCGAAAAGCGAACAGCTTCTCGTCTACTTCTAACCAGGTCATGTCCGACTCTAGCTCAGCCCCGGGAGTTATGGGTAGGAACTGCCCAGTACACATCTAGGACCAGCTTCCTCTCAACCAAATGGACCATATGGAGTTAATTTTATGGGTCTGCTGTTTGGTTTTCAAATAGGTTCCAGTCAAATCACCTTCGCTTAGACAATCAAATGAAGACGCCACAGACCTACCTCAGGTGTCAAACAGTCCAGACACAACTTCTCCAATCTGCGTCTATCCTGGTTGCTGCTTGTTGGGGTATGAGACTACTCATAAGTCGCTGGGATGTAGCCCCTCTAACGCCAACATCAAAAGGCTCTTTGGTGCTAAGACAAAGGCCTGGGCTACAAAATGTCCCCTGGACACTGTAGTGTCATTTGCTATCCCAGCATGCACCATGCCTAATTATTTCATTTCAGGCTATAGACACTCTTCCAGCGAGAACCCATGGAGGGTTGGTTGAAGGTCTGCTTGGAGTTACATGATAATGACAACAGACAGGCACTTGTACCCTCCTGGACAAGGATCTCAACGAGATATCGACAGAGCAGTCACCAGCATCCTATTACTCATATCTGACAGGCACCCAAGTGGAAGGTCAACCTCTGAGCAAAAGATCTGTCCATAATTATTAGGAAATTATTGGGAAATAATACAAAATCTCCCATCTGTCCTGGTTACTGTTGGTTAATTAACTCCAGAATCCTCAATGCTGTATACACATTTATGTGTTTGAGGTGGTTCTGATAGACTGCAGAGACTATTCTGTACACAATCCCAGCATATATGACTGAATCCAAATGAGCTGTTACTAGTACAACGTCAATATGTTATTTAGGACACCTTATAGCAGTTGACCTAAGCTCAGGCTCCTTCACCAGGAGCATGAACCAAAGGGAAATCCTCGAATGCCAAAGTGCTTACGGAAAGGAAACCCCCCCCCCCAACCCCCTGCTCATAGATTCTGTAGAAATGTGTGTGCATGTGTGTTTCACCACACTGGCACACAATGGCGGTCTGTCCTGCTCCAGACACGGAACAGTTTCCATTTAGTCTCGAGTACCTCCTTCACAGTGCATTTGCCTTCACCTCAGGCCTGTCTCTCTTTCTTTCTCTCTCTCTCTCTCTCCCTCACACACACACAATCTCTCTCCCTCTCGCCCTCTCTTTCTGCATTATGGAAATCAGGTCATGCTCTCTGTAAGTTTAAGTATTTTCTCTTTTTCTCTCCCTCTCTCATTTTCATATAATGAACCCCCAACAAAACATCACTTGTCTCATTTTGTCCATTAGCCCTGGCAGTTTGTAGTCTAATGACAAACGATTGTCTGGAAAATGATCTTGAATGATTTCAGTTCTTATTGCAGAATACTTTGTTCTGAACACATGTGGTGCGTTTTGAACCTTCCCTACACGTGCCGCGTGCCCCTGATTCCACCAATCTCCAGTGATCTCCTTTGTTCCACTGCAGACGCCATGCTGCGTCTCCGCCATTGACTTTGACTCAAGGAGATGACGAAGGGGACTATCCCTCAGATGGCAGCAGCCAAATCTGACAGAGCAAAGCAGACAGAATGAGGGGGAGCCCGGGGGGGGGGGTTTGGGGGTAGGAAAGAGGGAGAGGGAGAGAGGGAGAGAGGGAGGGAAAGAGGTGGGGGTCCACGGTTAATGATCAGAGATGAAGCTAAGATGGAGAATGTGTTCAGGGGATGTTAGAAGAAAGGCAGGGTTCTCTGTTTCTTTCTCTCCCCTCTCTCTATCTATCCATCTTTCTGGTTCTCTACTCCGTGTCTCTCCCTCCCTCTCACACACCCAGACTGCCAGCAAGCCGCGTGTGTGACGCAGCAGACATTTCACAGGAAAGTATCGAGGGAGGCCAGTGTGTGTCTACCAGTTTACCTGAAAATGCTGAAGAAATTAGAGCTGTAGTGACAGGAAGAGTCATATGGGAGGAGAAAAGAGGGAGAAGGAAGAGAGATAGAATGAGGGGATGACAAATGGTGAGGGGATGTGAGAGAGAGAGAGGGAGAGACAGAGACATACAGAGAGAGGGTATGAGAGAGAGACATACAGAGAGAGAGGGTATGAGAGAGAGAGACATATATAGAGAGGGTATGAGAGAGACATACAGAGAGAGAGAGGGTATGAGAGAGAGAGACATATAGAGAGAGAGGGTATGAGAGAGAGACATATAGAGAGAGAGGGTATGAGAGAGACATACACAGAGAGAGGTTATAAGAGAGACATACAGAGAGAGAGGGTATGGGAGAAGGAGAGACATACAGAGAGCGAATAAGAGTAGGGCATGAGAGAGTGAGGAGGATGTTAAGAGGGATGTTGATATGAATCACACAACAGCATCCACAGGCTGGGGAGAGCAGGATCCAATCATCTTGCAGAGTGTGAGCCAATCAGCTTTCACAACACCAACTCCTTCTGACTGAAAGAGCCCCTCACCTTCTTTATTCAAGAAACACGAAATGAATTCAGGAGAGGAAAAGACACAGAGGTAGATTCCTCCAGTGAAGTAATTAACAGTATGGTGCCCTCGATTCTCCTTTCCTGTGCCATCTTTACTCTGCCCCCCTCTCCTCTTACAAGAGGATCACAGTCACGTATGTATATGACAAGAAGTACATAGTGACTGTGTCTAACTCACTGCTGGGGGTTTCATTTCAACTGGGGGGGATGGACACTGTTCACATTACCCAACCTAACACATTATATGAGTAGTGTGAGCAGGAATCCCGCCACATCCGCAAATGGTCTAAATAGCATTTTTCTTTTTTTATGGTACAGGAACATCACATTCAAATGGCTCTTAAACACGATCACACACAAATACACACAAACACACACAAATCACTTGCAAGCTTGCTACCTTACACAACATTACGTATATGATGAGTCACCTGTTTAAAGCTTTGCCAGTTTTTGTCTGCTGGTGAGTGAGTTAATGGATGTTCCATAATGGGCCAATTATCATTCACCAAAATGGGTTGCCTTCTGAGAGCATGCCAGTCACACTGTCCGAACGAGTTACATCTCAGGCCTGCTGCCGGGAGTTTTGTTAGCAGAGAGACACTCTGTATCACACTGCTCTAACACCTCACCCTGAAGACTTCAAACAAGTTCTTGTACCAGCAGATTATGCAGGATAATGTGCACATGTACACACATACAAAGACACACACACAATGATGAGTGAAATAAGACACCTTAGTCCACATACTGAAGTTTTATGTTTCAATTTTGTTACACCACCTGTATCTATTATATTGCCATCAGACTGTAGCATCTGCCATTAGTCTGATGGTAGAAAGTCTAAGTTAAAAGGCATGTTAGATCACATCAAAAGATGCCTGTGATAAGTTTCACTCTTGAGCCTCAAGATCTTCATAAATAAATCAATATCAATCGATCCATCTCATTACCGGACGAGGAGCCGTGAGCACGAGTCCATACCGGAGGAATCATTACCACGCTGCATGTGAGCTCACTGCGGACAGCAGTTCCTTGTCAACCGTCTAAAGGGATTATGTCCTTTTTGCAGGACAGCAGACGGCGAAACCTCGAACGATGACGCAGCAGCACATTGCCACCCCAAAGAGTGCGTCGGCTCTTCAAACGACCTCTGCGCGGCGAGGCGACTGTATGGCATGAATCGAAATCTCGCTGACTTGTGAGGTACGAATTCAGAACGAAAAGTTCCGTCAGGTATTCCTTTGCTGTCTTCACTCTCCTCTCCCCTCTCTTCTCCTGAATAGGCCACTGGCCCAGCAGACGGCGGTTTCACGGCTCTTTGACTTTGGGTCATTTCAAACGTCTGTGGTAAATTTATGAATGGCCCAGCGCGAATCATTATGGTCTCGCTTAGTTTTTTTTATTAATGGTGGCTAACCGACTGGTGACTATTTGCGACGGCCGGGATTTCGCTGCCATGTGCTCTATTGAAAGTCACCACCGTGTTTCTCCTGTGACCATTAGATTTTTTTTTATTGACTCGAGCAATAGATCAGTGTGGCTGCGGTCTAACACTGTTGCGTGTGAACTCACCGATTCTGATTGAGATCCTGCTTTAAACTGTAGTGAGCTAATTTCTGAAACAAGACAAAGCAAAACAAACAAGGCGTAAACCGATATTTCTATATTCCGTTGAAGAAAGTATTGCGAAGGCAGTCATAGTGGAAAGTGTGTGCGCGTGTGACAGAGTCAATCAGAGAGAAAAACAGCAGCCAGCATTTCTTCGATGGAAGAAAGAAACGGAGAGAAAGAGAATTTGAATGAGAGAGGGAGAAAGGGATTGACTCGGAACAGGGCGTCATTGATAGCCATGCTGACCCTGACAGCAGAGTTGCGTGTTAAAGAACAGTGTTGAGGGGAAATATTGATCTTATACGTCGACCAGGCCTTGATTTACAAGCAGAGGCTACTTACTCCGGCTGGAGCCTTTCTCTTGTGTCTCTTCGGTAGCGGTGTTCGCCACAGGAGAGCAGCTTGTCCACAAAAAACAAGAATGTGGTGTGTCCAGATTCTGCAACGAGGTCTATTGAATAAGCTCTCCAAACAAACGTTCTCTCAGCCCACAGTGCTCAGGATATCGACCCGTTATATTTCTGTATAACTCCATAGCTCAGCCTTTTAATAAAGACTTAACAAAACAAAAATATAATAATACAGAAGACCCCATTTCAGATGAAGGTTACTATAGATTGCACAGACTAGTGCAAATGGCAGGTTTTGGTGCGCAGCATCAAATAAAATGGCTGCCATGTAGATACTGCACACATGTTCACACCAGAATTTCCATATAATGCGAAATGAAGTGCAGAACTGTGTACAGCGTGAGCTAGGGAGCGTGAGAGGTTCTGCAGGTGGGGCTTCAGGCCCCGGGGCAGCAGGTTACCCCTCTCCCCCTCACAGGGCTTCTGCCACAACTGAGGAGTCTCTCTTCTACCCACATCACACATACTACGATGGAAGGCACGGGAGAGGCACTGAGAAATTGAAACCGAGAGTGAACTGTCTGTCTGTGTGAGAGAGATAGAGAGCGAGGGAGAGTGAGCAATAAATAAATGAATTCTAACACTGTTTACGCATGGGTGGAGAGGTGTCAACACCGAAAGCGTAGCAGCACAGTGCTGAATATGACAACGTGTCACTTATCTCCCAGAAGACTTTGTATCAGTTAGCCCAGGACAGGCTTGTTAAGACCAGCTTTTGAAATGTCAAAACAAGCCTAATCATTTTAGACAATTCAGTACAATCGGTCGGCGACCTACTTTCTCCAGGTGTTTATGAGATTTAAGTAGTTATCATGAGGGAAATGTGCTTCAGATCCCCTTAAAGAGTGCAGGAGTCTCGCACGTACTGTACTGGCCACACTTCATTTAAAGCAAAGCCTACTGAACGTGGTTTACTTACAGCTGGACATACTGCTTCATGTATACGTTCATGGCATTCGCTTGTCTGCTTGCAGTCCCTGACACAGGTGAGCTGGAACACTTCTTCATTGTCCTTCTCCTACTTACCGGCGTGTTCCCTTACGCCAAGTTTCCTCGTCACTGCGAGAGGCATGGGACTGCCTCTGTATGGGGTAGCTGAGTTTACCAGAGGCCGGCGCAGTCACTAATTACCTTCCCCCTCCCACCTGCTCTAAGAGGAGAGCATGCTCTCTCGAGTGACCTAGGGTTCAGCCCTAGCTGTGATGAAGTGCCCTTTGAAGGGAGCATGTCTGAGAAATGAGTGCCGCACAGTGGATCACACTGCAGCAAAACTGGTACTGTTACTTTTATCCCTTACTGTGTTTCTTTTCCGTTATATTCCTTCGTCCTGCCCCCCCACCATCATGTCTCCCTCTCACCACACACAGCAAAACCTATGTTTAATGAACCGTTGCCACTGTTATAACGCTCTTACAGCTTTGCTTAGGAACAACAATCTGGTTAATTTGCTACTTCTGATTCCCAGGCCAACCTCCACCAAATAAGGGCCATGAGAGTCTTCTTCCTTTCCTGACCCTCTGTGTCAGCATAGTAACTGCAGAAAGCAAAGGCTCCTTAACAGTCTAGTGAAACTGATCACAGATCAGTGGGACAGCAGCTATAGCACAGCTGCAGTCTATGTACTCCCAGGGAGCCTTAACACCAATCAAAACACAGATTCACTGTGTCAATAGGGTTCACTTGTAGAATATATTGTAGTGTACTGTTAGTGTGTGCTTGATTATTCTATATGTATGGATCTGCATGCATTGTATATTGGCTCTGGATTATGCTATTGGTTGTAACATTGCAATAGTGCCCCATTG
The DNA here is from genome assembly GCA_020368025.1 of Brachyhypopomus occidentalis. Taxonomy (NCBI): domain Eukaryota; kingdom Metazoa; phylum Chordata; class Actinopteri; order Gymnotiformes; family Hypopomidae; genus Brachyhypopomus; species Brachyhypopomus occidentalis. The sequence continues at coordinate 538,489 of JAGXOD010000032.1, forward strand.
GTGCATTTATTTCCATCCCCTCTTGATCCTCACTTAAACCGGCTAGATGCTTCATCAGATATAATTACGAAACCACCCCAAATGAATATTTGAGCATTCGTGATCTTTCAGAACAGGAGGAGGTTCTTGGCTATTTTGTAGGCTGTCCATCAAGCAAGGGTGGGAGGGCAGTAAACCTGAAGTAGTAATAAGGGAAAATGGGTCTGGATATTTGTTTCTCTTCCAACATCCTGAAGGTTTTGAAAGTCTGCTCAGAAGGGAGCATGAAATAATGCCTATTAAACATTAGTGCCTATTAAACATTCAAAACATAATGGAAAGTCCTCACATTTCACCATAAACTGGTTATTTGACAGTATTGGCAAAGCTTTGAAAAGAGCAGTATCCTCTCAGGAAAGCATCTGAGACAGTGGGCAGAGCTCAGCCGAATGTTTTCAATATACCAGGTATGTAAGCTCACATGTAAAATGAAAATTCATATGTTTTTGACACTCAAAAAAGTGCCCCCGCTCTTCTGAAGTGTGGAGAACACAAACTACTAATCAAACAACTGCCAGCAGAAGTTTCTGTTAGCCGTTCAAATACAGCAAAAAAAAGGTCATGAGGATTTTGGGCCCATACAATGTAAATAAAATATATGTACGCTATGCACTGTTGAAAAGAATGGACTGTTTGCAAAGCATGCATAGGTGGGATGTATTTTCCAGTGGAGCAGTTTGCTTCTCTGGCCAGTGACTGTAAGGTCAAAAGGTCACATATATAAGGCAGGCAGTGACTGCGCAAGCATTCTACCAGAATCCCTTCATTCTTGCCTTGAGATCGACACTGTTCCCGGCACAAATATGCAAAACAACGTTACACTGACACCCCCCCCCCAAAAAAAAAGTGGGCCTCTCCCACTACACGACACAAGAATCAAAAGCTTGGTGATAAACAGAAACTATTATTACAGGAGCTCCTTGATTTTATCTGCCAACTATCACCATGCTCAAAAAATACGAGGTCCAGCACCATGCGATCTTGCCACTGATAGCACCATACTAATTATATCCATAGATGTGTTAATCCATTGAGCTTCTGGAGCTGTTTGCGGAGGTTTCCAACATGAAGCCAGCATCTTTTTGGCAGCTCCGATGCCTGTTAGGAGAACACATCTATTTGAATGTGTTAATTTGAATGAAGAGGCATCATTCAAGAGTAGCACAGTGGGAGAGTATGGCACAGGTCCATCCAGCACATCAGACAGAGCAGCACAGCCCACACAAGCCTTACATCCTTACCTTCCTGATACATATGCATGAAAGATCCTGGGTAAGCCCATTTGGGATACCAAGGACAGTTTGGATTTGATGGTCATTTCATGAGATTGCTCTTCCTCAGTATGAGGCAAGTTCTGTGAATATAGAAGAAGAATTTTTAGAAGGAATGACAGTTGAGTACCACAGCTTTTCCAAGTCAAGTGGAGCTTCAGGTCATTAGTCCACGCATATATACGTTGGAGGGAAATATATAGGAAGGAGTTAGTGTGAGGGGATTTAGCTGAGAAGCCAAACCTCTTTCACACCCTTTGTTGACCAAGCTGGAGTGCAGGGGCTGGGTGGTAAGAACAGGGTTTCATGCCACTCTGTGCTTTTGTGGATGATCACAGTTGGGGGAATAAAAGGATACGCTCCATAAGTTATAAGACGTAAGTTATAAGACTGCACTGCAGTAAGGAGATCTAATTTGTTTGAGTGAGGGGGGTGGATCCAAAAGTGCCCAGACTCTCATTCTTTATGTTTGTGACTTCACACTTTTCATATTAGTTTCAGTGCTGTTATTGAACAATTTCTAGTGGCTATTGAATAAAATGCCTTATGGTTAATATCTTAGTATTAAGTCTGGAGTTTTTAAGCACTTGCTCTCATCTAAATATATTGCTTGGGAGATGTGTGGAATGAGGGGAAAAACAGGGAAGAGGAAAAGAAGAGATTTCTAGAAAGTTCAAAGGGCGGATGTGAATTCCCGCAGGGAGAGAGAGACAGAGTTTGGGGGGGAGGGGGGGTGTCCTCTGGTAATTGTCATTTTTTGGGTCTGTTTGACATTTCACCATGGATTCTGAGACCTTACATGTCACTGTGTATCCACCAGCCAGTGCTGGCAGTGCAGACAGGTTTTCTGTTACCTTATTTATTTATCAGGCCATAGAGACAGGCAGCAGTGCCTCAACCCTGACCCTGGATCAGTGGCTCTGTCCTACACCTATTCAGTGCAGTCATGAAAAGGAACAAATGACTGATCTCAGGCCTGCAGAACGCCAACATGGCACCCTCATCAAATTAGAAGAATGACTTACTGAGGCCTTGTCACTGCAGACAACCCAAAGTCAATTACGGGAAGCCAGTGGACCCAAATGTTTATCTTCATTTATCAGAGCCCTGGCAGACACTGCATGTCACAGAGGAGAAATGTGAATTAAACAGCACTCCCCACTCCACCCCTCTCCGCCAATCAGGGGAGGACTTGCATCCCTTACTTGAGGTGTTCATTCCACGGTTGGTTCTGCATACTGTGGGCTTTTTAATCTTGTTGGTTGTTGGAGTGAAATGAACTTGAAGAGACTCGAACGAAGATGTCCATGTGAGAAAATGCTTAGCAACAAGAACACAATTAGGACAAATATGAATCAGCATTTGTTGACCAAAAACCAAAAAACAAAAACAAAACTGGAGACAGACAGACATGAACATGCAGATATGTTATCAGTATGCCGTGGTTTGAGTTCTCCTCCACAGTCGCTGGTAGCATCTTGGCTCTTTGAGGTTCAGGGTGAGCATTTTGCAATCGTTCCATAGCAGTCTGGTGTTACTGTCTGCAAGCTGTTACTACTGACGTGGTGTATTCTGTAGCACAGTATAGGGATCCATCTCTGAATGATCTAAACGGTTTTCAGTGAATGAATAAATGTAGGTAGGGACCAAAATCAACCAGGAGTTAATTTTGGACCCTGAATGTGGGACACTTAAGATACAAGCACTTACTGTTTTATTTAATGTCCTTCTTGTATGCAAAAATCTATTTGTTATGCACTGAGTGTCTAAAAACTAAGACTGTTTTTACCCAAAGGGGCTCAGCACAGGTACAAATCCACTCCAGTGATCTTTGATAGGCTAAATAAAGTTGTGTTGCAGAACCTGGTTGTCAGGCTCAGAACACTTGTGATCATTCCCAGACATGAGTATCTCCTCCCTGGAGTACCTGGGGAGGATGCCTCCCTCTGCAAGTTGTGTTCCTGGTGGAAAATTAGACAAAGCATCTCATGTTAAGATGGTCAGTGGGGAATTCTCAGACTATATCTCGACAGTGACAGTGTATTTCATGTTGTTGACAGGAATCGAGTCGATGTGAAATGTGTGTCAAGCAATATTTCCATGACAACGGTAGTACAGGGTCTTGCAGCCCTAGGTACTGTTTACTGAGCAAAATTAATGAACCTAATACAATTCTTGCTGGTCTCCAGTATTAGTCCTAAACATAATGAATCAATACTGACAAAATAACTTAGTTTACAAAACTAGGCTAAAACTACACCCAGGAATCCAGGCCTGTGGCCATCATTAACCTCGTGGTGATCAGCACTTCCACAAAAACTCTCAAACCTTCAAAATGGGGTTTCAAGAAGATGCTAAAATCTCTGTAGCGCTTGACGTTCTCCTCTCCAGACACCACGAGCCACTACTGCAATGCTGCCAAGTCAGGCAGCTGGATGAGCACGGATGTGCTGGGGAGGAGATGGGGGATATTTTTGGGTTCCCAGACAGGAAGCTCTGGAGGAAGCCTGATTACTGTGGCCCCATTGACACTCCGATCTGGAGGCGCGTGCATCCACGTTCAAACAGCTGGCACTACTGGCAACGGCCATGAAGCACTAACACATTTCTTTAAGGTAGAAAAGGATGTGCCTTTCACACACACGTCTGATGACCACCACCTTCTCTGAAGGATTTTCTGTTGAATTTCAGGGAGCAGCAACACAACCGACTGTGAATAAATAATTGAATATCTAAGAGACCTATCGTAAAATTCAATGGGCGAGATTTGTTTAAGTAAATAAATACACCAAGGGAGGTTTAGTAGCTTCAGAACTCACTCAAAATGGACATGTTTTAGTTTAATACTAGGCCACAAGACATTTTAGTTGCGACTCCAGTGAAGTACAGGCCTTAGAAAAGGTCATTTCACATCTTCATGGTAAATTGCCAATTACGTTTGATTCCAGTCAAGGTGAACTTTCAAATGGGATTTCAGCCAGAAAAGAAAAACTGCTATAACTGCATGCTGAGAGTTGATGTGGGTAGAGAAACCACTCACAGTTTTCCATTATGGGTTACATTACCATGCTGGACTGTCAATGCTTGGGCTGGGATACTGTGAGGTATTTCACCACTCTCCTGAATCACAGCAGTTTGTGCTATGTGGTGAAGCATACAATGTAAGAGTAATTCAGCCATTCTGTCAGCTTTCTGCATGAAATTCTTATTGTTTTTACTACAAACTGTTTATTGGTCATCAATGAACGTCCTGGCTAGGAAATTCGTGAATGAGTTAAATGCAAACGGGCTGCCCTGCCAGTACAGGAAGTGGTTCAACACATGTGCTGTAAGCAGGCTTAGAGTAGACCCGGAAGTGGTTCAGCACACGTGTGGGGAGTAATCTTAGAGCAGACCTGGTATGTTTGCGGTAGCCCATCCTTTTGCACCAGTGCAGACAGGCAGATTGTAGTCCAGTTGTGGGAGAGACTTAGTCACGCAACAGTGCAAAGTAGCAGAGACATGCAGAAAGATTCAATGTGTCTAGCAGAAAGAGCCAATGCCCCCCTCCCCCCAAAACAACCCCCCATACCAATGCCCCATACTCCACCATACCTCACCATACCTCCCACCCCATACCACCACCCCCCACTATACCCCCGTGTTACTCCCATGCATCGTTTGGCCACCTCTGGTCCTCAAAACACCTCCAGCCTCCGCAGTGATGTCATGCCTCCGCAGTGAGGTCATGCCTCTGCAGTGAGGTCATGGCTCCGCCCCCTCTCACTCTTCTCCCATGTTGTGGATCTATCTGCAAGGGCCCTGTGGTCGCTGATGATGTTTGTGCTGTTGATGCAGTGGGTGGGCTTCCCCCCTCGCCTTTCTCTCCAGTCCAACTAAAGCGACTGAGTCAGCACCAGTGACTCACTCACTCCCTAACACACACACACACACACACATCCATAGCCACATACCCCCAAAAGTTCAGTCTGTCTTACACCTGCCCGTCTGGAATATGCAAACGTCGCTTGCCTAGAAATCAAGCTCCACCCTTGCACACACAAATACATGCAAAATCAATTTGGGCCCATAAATGTACACCCAAAACCCAGTCAGAGGTCCTCAGATCCTCCGCATGTCATGCTGAAATAGCGAAAGCTGCAGCTGCAGCTGGAGGGGGGGGTGGTGATGGTGGGGGTGTAGGGTGGAGGCTGGCCACGCTCCGCACCATTTCACAGCTCACACCGCGTCCAAACGACACTCGCCCGAGCTGCCGATGAGCTAACAGCTTGTCACGATGTCAACTCTGACTTGGAACGCCTCCGCACACAGTAAAACAAACACTCACCGCACGCACGCACACACGCGCGCGCACATTAAGTTGTGTCGTGTTCACGAATGATTGATGGAGTTCTCTCTCCTCACACCAAATAGATTTAAATAGCCAAGTTCCTCGTTATTTTTGGTGTTGAGATTTTGTTTTTTAAAGTTTTGTGCTGGAGCTTAAAGGCTAACGCTGCAGCTGTCAGTTAGCGTTGTGTAAACTGCAAAGCATCACGACTGCTTCAAACTGCATTGAGTTGTTAAGTAATCTCAGAAAGGCTGGCTTATACAGCTCCTCACACCATGACACACTGATGGACAAGACAATGGACAAAACAATGGACAAAAATAGGGACAACAATTCCGGCTTCAAGATGGCTGTTTTTAGCATCTTTCGCTAACTTTTTAAACTTTGTCCATTATTTTAGATGTACTTCTGTTTATGATTTCAGCATATATTTGTAATGATGCTGATTTGTGTGTAAAATTATTTTTCACCAAAACCTTTCCTTTAAACAAATACTTAGTGAAGTAGATTTTTAATGGGTTGGTGAAAGTCCCTAAGTCTACTTATAAAAAGTCCAGACCTGAAATTACCAATGTCAATAATTTTAAAAATATATATATTATTTTAAAAAAAGCAAATCTCTCTGTCCAAGTATTTCACATACATCATAACAGCTCTGCTCTTTGAATCTTTGAAACCAAGTAAATGAGAGGAGAAGATAGCATAGCTTGTGCCGTGCGCCCCATTTGCTCACCTCTGTGTGGACTGGGCTTTGCAGCAGGCTCTCCTGAGGAACCCAGCACCAGTTTGAACCTCTAAATAAAACACTGGCCTGATTACGTTAGTGGGAAAGGAGACAGAGAGGCAGCAGAAAGAGTGCTAGTGTGTGTGTGTGTGTGGGGTGCTTAGATGACTACACAAGGTGGAAAGGAGTGGCTGATAAAAATGAACAGATGATACGATGGGCTTATCTGCATTCAGACATTAGACCGTGGAACCCAGAGCTTAGTAGACGAGTGGCTAAATGGAGTGTGGAAGGGAGAGGGTTTGAAGTAAGGCAGGACATTCTGATTTGCAAAGCAAACAACCTGAGCACAAGCCAAGCATGCAGATGAGCTGACATGATGGGAGAGAGAAGCCACCAGTTTTCTAGAAAGACAGGAAACAGGTTATGACCAAGAGAGAGTGCTGGGAAATGTAGTTGCAAAGAAAAGTTAATCACTACATATTTTCTTCTAAAATCAAAAGACTGTCTAAGAGAAAGTATACTCTGTTTAAATTTGGATGGTAATTGATTAATATATTTCTTGTGAGTTAGTATACAGCAAGTTAGTATACAGTCATGCATGACTTAATAGTATGCAGTTTCTTCTTGCCAAACCATTGCTCATTAAGTTCTCATAGCATTTGCCTCAAGGCAGAAGTACCATTTATTCATATTTAAATACATTTTCTTTCATCAAATACGAAATCTATCCTCTTTTGACATCTTGGATAGTGGTGAAAAAAAATACATGTCAAAAATTGCATCAGTTTTTGAGTTGCATCATAATCTGTCATCTCAGGCTGGATTTTCTTGCTCATGTTCTGGCAATTAGAACTTAAAAACTCATGAGGAAATTGGTACAGAACTTAAAATCCATTTTAAAAGGATTTTAGTATGTTATGAGGATACATTACCAGTTCATGCTTATTAGGTCAATTTACAGGTCAAGAGACAGTCAAAGCAAATTACAAAGTTGAAAGGTCACAACACTTAGCTGAACTCTTTCCAAAAAGGACTCATGGTTCCAGTCAATGTTGTAAAGTTTATGATAAACAACTGAGTCAATAAAGCCAATAACTGCTTACATTTTGTAATTGACATTCAGCAAAACCACAGAATTTTGACAAAAAGCAGCAATGTTTGGGACTTAAATTTCCCGGCTTACAGTCCTCTCATGTCTGAAGTTACTTCTGGTTATGTGTACACTGAATAGTTGCTAATCAATTACTTTTAAGCTGTCTGTAATTGCATTTGCCAAAATAAATATGAAGGACACAAAATAGCATCTCATTTACAAATGCCCAAGCAAACAAGCACCAGATAGTATTTCTACAAACATACTTCATAATTGTTACTTTACTTTATAGTTATTTATGATAAGAAAATATAGCAATATGGAAGTTTTTTTCTCTTTTCATCCTACTATTTGTAGTTTATGCGGTTTCACAAAGCAACATGCTTTGTAAGAAAGCAGAAAATTTGTCAGCAATCCCTTTAAATTTATGTTGACATGATCGGCTGACACGATGGTCGACATTTCTTTTTGTCCCCGGTGCATGTGCGTGTTCTTGTGTTCCCGCAGGTGTCTCAGACAGGTCCTTAACTCTGCCAGAACCAGCTGTTCCTGACAGACAGCAACGGGAAGAGCAGAAGGTAGCGCCATGCGGTCACATCCCTTGCTGTTCGCCTCGCAACCCGTCCAGCACATGCAGACATCTGCACAGATACTTCAAACTCAAAGCGAAATATTGTTATCGAGCGTTCAGTCACGTTGTTCCGTCAGTGTTGGGTTTTTGTATTTCGTTAAGAATCCAGGTGGTTGAGATATACCCTCCGCCTTTTTTGGCAATCATTGCTGTGATATACAAAATGGAAAACCCGATGTCTCAGTTCTGATATACTAATTGAAAAGTTCTGCTCGTACACTTCAGTGGTGTACTGTTCCGCCTGGCCTTTAATAGGCATCCACAGGTTTATTTCAAAGGCTCACCAGAATAAAATATTTAGGGACTGTTATTATATGTCAGTGCCTGGCAAATAACAGAAACTGAATGTAGCCTAAACCCAAAGAGCATCATCTTTCAGCTTTTTATATTAGACCTGTTTGAAAGGAAGCACACTGTATCGAGTTTTATCTTGGGTGAATCGACAGGCACCTGCAGAGAACACAGCGTCATGTTTCCCGCTCTTTTGTAAGTAGTCAAAACGGTGCGCCTGTGCTAATTGAGAGAAGAGAGAATGAAACCTCATCCACCTGATTTGGCCGCTGGATAACAGCTAAATGCAGGGTCATCCGATTAGATCAATACATGGAGTTCCACTTACGAAAATGTTCCGTATGAGGTGAGGTAAGTGGTATAATTAAGCTGAGTCAAACCAGTTAATGTTTTAGTCAGAGGCCTGCCATTTACAGTCAACTGATCAAACGCACCAAATCTCCAAAGTCACCGATAAAAACGAACATCTAGATACACAAAAAACAACATTACAAAACTAAGGGAAGGCGCGCGTGTTTTGCACTATGTGACGACAATTAACAGCGAAAGTAGAATCATGGAATTAGTTTTAGGACACGGTGCAAGTTAAAGACTGTTATCTGCTTTCACGAATCCCCACGTCCCTCCACCACGTCTCTGCCTCACCGTCTACCTCACTGTGATTAACCGCAGCCACGTCCGGGGGGGACCATTTGCCATCTGTGGAAAGCCTTACCATTACGCGCTGGCTCTGACGTCAGCGTAAAATGCGCAATTCGCTGTCTCTTGTTCCTGCCCATCAAGAGATTTATTTTACAATTCGTAGAACTTCTCTTGTACGCTCTTTTATCTCCATCTTGGCGTCTCTTTTAAAGGTTGTTCATTTGTATCTTTCGTTTTATTCGTGTAAACAGGAACTGTCGCAGTGCTGTTGCTGGGTCCATAATTGACCTTGCAGGACTTTAGCTCCTATTATAGGCAACCACTGCAAACACACTCACATTCGTGTCTGTGTGCGCGCGTGCACCAATCTCCTCTTCAACAATTCGGCGTAGGTGCTGGTGCGTTACAATTTGCTGCAGTCGCGCTGGATTGGAGGGTTTTATTGGAGATGTTAAAGGGATATTACGTTCAGAAATGCTAATGTGGCCAGCAGCATGAAAGCCGACATGATGCTAATTTCCTAAGGCTTGCACAGCTTTTTAGAAAAACCTAGCATTTTAGATGACGTGGCCTACCTTCTTATAGATGAGATTTCAGAGGGCAAATTCTGATGAGATGAGGGGGGGGGGATCACATTTGCAAAGTAAAAGTCCTCAGTATTTTGTTCCAGCTGCCTGGGTGAATAATTAGCTCGAGCGAGCGAACAGAATTAACAGTCGCTTGGGCAAGGACTTTTTCTTTTTGAAGTACCACTTATGTTTGTAGAGCTGCTGGCACGGGGTTCGGTAAAAGAGATATTGGAAGAGTAAAACTCTAAAAAGGAACGTGAGAGGCCGAACATAGAAGCTAATAATCATGCTACGTTCTGAGGGCAGATTCACACAGGTTTGGTGCCTGTGAAACCGAGCGAGAATCGATTCAAAAGGCCAGCCGTAGCCTCCCAAAAACAAGAAAACTATCACGGCTTGCCTTGATGCCTGCCATTTATAACGATCATCCATGGCACATCTGAGCAGTTAAAGGAGCAATAATGCTCGGAAGATAAATGGCTTTAATAAGGCTGCAAGGACTTCACTTTATTTTTCTGCCGCCGAGGCTAATCGACTTCATTAAACACAACGAGGCAGTGTTTGGTAGTCTGCTCTTGGCAAAGTCATTCAGCTCTCCGTGTGTGTTTGTTGTTGTTTCCTTGGCCCATATGCCTGGTTTTCTGCAAACCTGCACTGCACTGTGTTTAGGAGGTGTCTAATCACTTTTTAGTCCCTGGTGAATCTGAGGAATGCCAGCAATTACACTACTCTAAAATGTTTTATACTGCTTATAAAGCAGCACACTGAACATTCTTTTAACGGTGTCAGACAGACAATAGGTTATATTTCAATTATAATTCACCTCCAAGCATTTTAAATAATTTAAACCGTTATTTTTAATTATTCATCTGAAAAGACTAGATTGACAGCTTGAAATGTACTTTTTAGTTGTAGTCTGCTTTAATCAAGAAATGAAGTTTACGAGTACGAAAGACGGAGAGGGACAGAGAATAATAACGGCTTCTAAACTAAAGGTAACTTCTGAGAGACTTCAGTAGGTGGCTGACCATCAAAGGTCCAGAAGTTACAGATATTTCTGCTTCCTCCCCTCACTCGTTCTACACACAACACCTTTCACCTTTCTACTCGGCAGCGTCTCTGTGCTCGAGGAACCTCTCTGTCAGCTCAGCAGTCCTCCCACTGAGGCCCTCACCCTCGTGGAAAGGCGATTAGGGAAGAGTAGAATACAGGTGGGAAGGGCGAGTAGGCGAGACTCAGATACCCACGGGTTAACACAACGACCCCCACGTTAAAGTCGTGGGGGAAATAAAAAAAAACAGTTGACACATGATGGCCTCTCTAAAAGTGCTACAGTGCTCTTGTTTATTGGACATTTTTAATCTGTATTTTATTTACCTGCTCTGCTTGCTTGTTGCTTTCATTACATTACATTAACATTAATTGTCAGGCAACATTAAGCTTACTGCCAATTGGTGGATAACTGGATCACTACAACAGATTTTTTTCTTTCAGCCAATCATAAATCCGCAAAAGCATAAAGCGGGATTTATTGCAGTCAGGCAAGTCTTCCATGTTGAAAGTGCTCTATGGTCATGGGAGAAATGGTAAAAATTGAGATGGCTGGACTTAAACGTTTTTGTTTGGTTTGTTCTTGGAGGCCCACAACAGGACTGATGGCTATGTTATCATCTGTTCAATAGAAGCATTTGTGACACAGATTGGTATTAAAGAGATAGAAGGGGTCAAATGCAGCCTGACGATAGCAATAATACTTCATTTCTATCCTTCGGGGACTCATTGTGCACTTTCCCAATACCCACATTTTGGTACCTTCCAGAGTGCATGCTTGAAATGCAGACATAAATTACTTGTGGACTTGCCTGAACATGGATGCGGGTGTCACAATATTAACGAGAAAGGAACAATTTCGATCACAAATTTTTAAGTTAAATGTAACTAGCATATGTTACAGAACGAGGTGTGACGAACTATAACTTTTTAAAATCATTTTTTCATATAATTTATTACAACGTCTGATCTTTGATAACAACAGGCCCTCCACCTATAACAGTGTGACTTGTGTATCTGCGTACCTCTAACCTGTCCTGAGGAGGGACAGCATGAGCAGAGGGGTCAGGTAACGAACTCCTCTGCCCCCCGAGTGCCAGCGGCAGTTGATAAGCGCCCTGTAACATAAACGGCGTGCGGCGGTAATGACCGTGTACATTTTGTTCCTGGAATCATGTTTTGGTGTCTGTGTTGAACAAGGAAACGGAGGAGATGAATTCCCCACGGCCCTTGCTGCCTTGCAGGTGTGACGTGACCGTATTGACCACTTCAGTAAACATCGCAGAAGTCCAAAGTCCGTGCGACTCGAGCCGACGCGGTCTGGAGATTTAGACTGGGGGTTTTCCCTCTAGCCTTAACAGAGTGGTTAGGCGGTAAACACAGTCAGCCTTATTACGGAATCCTCACACGCCGATGACGCTCGGCGCATGATAGCTTGGAACCGCTGGGCTACCACCTTTGCCTCCATCAGGATTCCCCACGTGAGATGGTAGATTCTTACTGTCCATCTTTTGTAATACTTTAACAGAACAGCTATGGGACGAATGACAGTGAATACGATCCAAAGGAGAGCTAGCTGTCGGCCGTATCTCATATGCTGCAGTCAGTCCCGTCCCCCAGTGATGAAACCGAAATCTGGGTTGAAAGGTCAAACAGGATGCTCTCTCGTGAGCTACCTAAATGGGCAAATTATGAAGCAAGCCTCGTAGGGAACAGTACCTACAGTCCTTACTGTCTCGGGTGGTTGGCAGGAACTAGGTCTCATTACTGTGATGGCGAGGGCTGAATCACCTATAGAGCGGCAGGTAGGGCGGAGAGGCCGTTAGCTCACGCACCAGCACGGCGCCGTGTCCATCATGCAGGCGGATATTCCCCACATCGTCACCCGGCTGGTCTGGGAACAAAGAACTTGCTCACGTTTGTGGCAGCAGAACATGACACGGAAACATCCAAAAAAACAAACAAACCAAGCCTGCCCCCCCCCAACAAAACAAACAAACCACCCCTTCCTCCTGAATAATAGATAAATAGAAGGTGGTTGAAACTGGTGTACCATTAGGCGCTGTTTGTTTGTGCTTGTCACATCTGCTGTTAGATTCTTCTGTGAGTGTGTGGGTGTGTGTGCGGTATGCGTGGCAGAAGGGAGGGGGGGAGAGTGGGGTTTTTTTTGTCATTGATGCTTTAAAAAAATCTTTTTTACTCCTGATTTACTGATTTTTTAAATTTATTTATATTTTGTTACTATGATGACAAATTTCCTGAAGTAACTTTTGCTTTGGTTCTGTGCATAGCGAACAAAAAGAGACTGAGGAAGTGTGAATTACAGCACGGTGCTGTAAAACTCCACCTGCTGAGGAGAGATGTTCCAAGAATCTCTTTTTAACTCTGTCATGAAGGACAAAATGATCTAACCATGAAGTTTCATTTTTAAAGCACTCGGGGGAGTACAGCAGTCAAGATATTGTCTCTACTCATGAGAGAGGGAGGGAGGGGAGAGAGAAGCATACAAAAGGAAGAGTATTCACACACTTTTGAATTGTTATATACAAAAAAGTATATATATTTTTCATTTTCTTTTAACATCTTTGAAGGGAAAACAGACAGCAAGCGAGGTAGTCAACACTTCCCCCAAGTGTAGCATCTTTCAGGTCCTCTTAACTCCCACACCGTAGAGTTGCTCCTGACGTACTGTAAGCTAAACTGTTGGAGGTCTCAATTAGTGAGGTAACTCCATCTTGAGCCTTCTCCTGCGGTCGTGCAAATCTCGTTACGTCTACATGAGCCGGAACCTTTCGGATTATACCTTTTGTATTATATCTTTTGTGCTTGGTTCTTGGATCTCTATGTACCTCTGCAGCAAATCGTCCTGAGAGAAATTGCGCACCCACAATATGCAACGCTGAACAGCCTGTGTTCTGTTTCTCAGCAATGCTGTTTGGCCCACAGATGCGATCTCAAAAGAGGACACTGGCGGTCCTGGCCGTGCCGCAAAGTGACCACCAGGGACACAAGAAAACGGCTCTGAAAGGGGGACAAACTGGGCAGCCTTAATCATGCTAAACAATGTTAGCATTCCTCCTCCTTTCCTGGTCCTCATCTGAGAGGCACGGGCGCCCGAGAGCGAGCTTGGTGCCATCGCTGTCACGCGTTATTTATAATTCATTTAACCCACCGCCATACGTCCCCGTTCTCATGCCATCTTCGCCGCCGTCACCGTCATCGTCGTCATTATCGACCCACTCTGCAATCTCAGCTGTGGGGTCCTTCTCATTGTGGATAATAGTGTGTGTGTGTGTGTGTGTGTGTGTGTGTGTGTGTGTGTGTGTGTGAAAGAGAGAGAGAGTGAGTTGGCTAGGGCGATGAGAAGAGCCAGGCTGAGTGAAGAGGGGGGCTGATTCAGAGATGTGGGGGCAGATTGAGCAGCACTACTGTGAATCACCAGCATCTTATCCAATATCTCCCTCCCCTTATTCTATCACTCCAAATATCATGTCACCCATTCACCCCGTTTGTGGATGGATGGAGAGAGGGGGTGGGAAGGGGGGGGGGGTATGGTGGAGGTGGGGAGAACAAGCGAGGGAGAGAAAGAAAAGACAGTTGCATTGAGGAAGCAAGAATGAATGGGGTCACCCAAGGTGAGGAGTTGTGGAGGCAGCAGCCATCGGCGATGATGAAAAATAAACAAATATATAAATACATATTAAAAAAACCAGCTCCAAGTGGAGCAGCAGAGAAGTGTTCATTCACCCTGTCACTTCTTCTGCTTCGAGCTCTGGTGATAAGGCCTACATTCATAAAACATGGCCAGATTTAACGTGACGTTAGCAGCGCACGGTGCTGCGGTAACACGTTTCTCCATTCATGAACGTAGATTGCCTGTGAAGGCTATTCTGCCTTCTACGTGATCTAGTGTTACCGCATTTTGTCCTCATTTACATACGAGGAGACGGCAGCCAACAGGAGAAGAGGCAGACAACGCTTCCCCCCCCCCCAACTGTAGCTTCTTTCAGATCCTCCCACACTGTAGAGCTGTTCCTGACATACTGTAAACTAAGCTGGTGGAGGTATCAATTAGTGATTCATTGTAGAACCAGGATTCATCCCAGGAAGAAGCCAACGTGTATAAGACGACGTTTTCTCTAACAATGTTTGGTCAACAAAGGTCTGCACACGCACATTTAGCTAATTGACAAGAATGTGTTTATAAGGCACATTTTTGGTTTGGTTGGAATAAGCAGGCGGGCAAACGCTGCTCCTGCCAGAGTACACTAAAGGGAAGGTGAGTTGCTTCAGCAGGATCTAAAAATGTCACTGGCATTTGCCATATGAAATACAAATGTAGTTGTTACAAGGGCAGAAACTTATATAGAGTGAGTAGAGGTTTTGCTGCTGTGCCAGGATTTAGAAGAACTGAAGTCAACTGGTGGTTTTCACTGTACCACTGGTCTCACAAGTGGGGTTAGTGGGTAGTGCAGTAGTATAGTATGTAACAACACACCCTGTCCTGTGGGGGGGACTGGGGTTCAATGGCCTATCTGTACAAGTGCACCATGCTATACCAGTAGGAGTCCTAATACCACACTTGCCTATATCTGAATATGAGTGTGGTGTGTCTTTAGTTGATATGACCTCACTTACATGTCGATTTTGATTGGCTTTCACAGCTAATTGTTGCCATGGTGACTTGGTACAGCATCACACAAGCCAAGCGGTGTAGCGCGGGTACCATCGGGTTTTATCGAGTGGCGGACGTCTCGAGCGCAGCCGTAGCTTTCCTACAGCGGTTCGAAAAGACGCTTCACGTGTCTCGGAGGAAGCACGTCCTCGTATGAACCCTTCATGGCTGCCAGTTTGACAGGAGAAAGCTAGCTAGCTAATAGATAGGAATTAGCATAATGACTTAAAAAAGGGGGGGGGGGAAAAAGAAAGAAGTTAAGAAAGAAACCAAAACTCGAGACGTCAGTAATATGGAGAACTTCAGTCAAGTGGTTTACGTTCCAGGAAATAATAATTTACACTGGATCACAGGTGTTGGTTTAAAGGGTGGAATATATGTGTTTGCCTTGCCTCATGAAAACTCGTGTAGCTGAAACAGGAAGGAGAAATTGGAGAGGAGGCAGTTGGTGTAGGTGATAGCTGGATAGTTGAACCTTTTTTTTTTTTTTTTTTAGAAAAGGAGATGAAACGACCTGCTTGCCTCAAACTTGGAGTTTTCCAGTGTATTTCTGACTTGCATTGATGTTTGAAGTGAAATGATTTTCAAGTGAGTGTTAAAATGCCTGATCACCCTTATACAGTCTATTGCGTCCACTGCATTGCTATTTAAATACAAAACTTGAAACATTTCTAGAGCATCATAACATAATTTTAATTAAAAACAAATTACAGATAAATTTTAGGCCAGGACATAGAAAATCAGATGTCAACCAAGAACAATATATTAAATTTTTTTTTTCATATTTAGGGGAGAAAGGTGATTTTTTTTTTCCCTATATGTGCAATTATTATTCACAACTATACACATTTCAAATGAAACATCAATGAAAGAAATGCACTTTCAAAAAACTGTTAAAGGCAACGTTCAAGAAAAAAAAGCTTCAAATTAAGCCTTTTAATTCTCTTTTAAAAATATAACTGCTGAGTAGTTCTCTTACAATGATATGACATTAAATTAAGATTGCTTCATTTCAAACATAGGCACATAAATTCATTAATATCTGAGGCTTTGAAAGAGGCTTCAATCTGGCAGCCATCTTGAAAACTGAGTTGAGGCACAGAACGTGGCTAACTCTCCAAACTTGGATAAGTGTAAACAAAAGCACTGAAGACTAAAGGGTCTACGTCCTCCCCGGACGCCGATCACAGTCATCACTTGGGATGGTCTTCAGTCGTCAAAATAAAAGTCTTACTAATCTCACTAATTAGTAAATCTTACTAATCATTTTCATCCCCCGCTATCTTCATATATACCAACATTCCTGAACACCGAGGTCATGAATGTCAGCATGTCAGAAGTATTTTTTTTTTTCAATAAAGGTTCTTTGGCATACTCACTACAATGAACTAAAATCAAAATAGGCATTATGATTAGTATCACACATCTGATTATTAGGGTGCTCCGGGAGTGGGGTGTGGGTGATCCAAACACCAAAAAAATCAAAATATAATTTCAGTTTCTACTGTAACTCCTCTAATTCTGCAAACAAACAAAAAAATGTTTTTCAGCAAGTAGACCTTCTGTGACCATCAAATCGGGATCCATGAAACTAGCGCCTCTACAAGACCTTCCTCGGGTTGCTGGGGTGTCGATTCAGCACACCTTCCAACACCCAAGAAGAAGAGCACAGTGTGCATCCGTATGCTCAATGATCATTCCGCTCAAATGCAAAGCAGCTTTGCACAGCACCACCGTGCAGACGTACATGTTGCATTCACCTCCGGGTGCTCCGCCGGGACTGGATGCGGGATCGAAGGAGTGTCCCTCTCAGTTTTGGTGATGGCAACATCCCAGGTAAGGTGCAAAAGGAGCCGCTCTAGACCAGACGTATGGGTAGCGTTAGCTCTGCTCACTAGAGTTTCAGCTGGAGAAATATCCTTCCCTCACTGGGTTTCACACGATTATTTTTTTTTGAGCCAAGACTAGTGTAGAGGATTACTTCAAGGCAGAGGGCGTCCATCGTGTTTCGAGGGCACTTCAAGCAGTCACGTACACCAACCCACATCTGACGTCGGCCAACGTTAATCGAGAAGAACTTGTGCTGCTACTGGTTTACAGTACACAGACGGAGTGGACATTTGGACCAAAGAAAGAAAAAGGGGGTGTGGGGGGGGGGGGGGGAGCGTTTCCGTGACGATCGCCTCTGTAAAGGTGAGAAGCGCTCAGCGTGAAGTTGTTGCGGTCCAGGCGACGCTTTCGCGGCGAGGAGCTCGGCTTTCCGTTGCTTCGGTTCCGAGTTCTCGCCCACGCCGCCGCCTGAAGTCTTGGGCCGCTCTGACGGATGAGGCCGTGCGGACCGCTCGTATTTTTAGGCTGTGCGCGTCCGCGGAGAGGCGCGGGAGAGGAGAGGGAGGCGGGGAAAGGTGACCCGCTTTCACCATGATCGATTGTCTCACCCAAGGTGCGTATCCCCCCCCCACTTTCCTGCAGACGTCGAAAAAGTGGAGAATAAATAAAAGGTGGCGAGCGGCTTTGCGGAGGTATGCGGGCAGATTTGGCACACCACGCCGACCTGCTTTAAGCTCTGGAGCTGCTTCAAGTAAAAACGGATAAATCAAGAGAGCGTAAGAAAAACACGACCTCTTTCTTCCCAGTCTTGGCGAGGCATCTGGATTCGGAAAATCCTTGGTGTCCGTCCTAGGATTTCATCCCGTCGCGTTTTGGGTAAGAGTTTTTGGTCGTGCCCCTCTGATTGGTCGGTTCAGAAATGTGATGGCAGACCATCTCCTCTTCCCGTTCCTTTCTGAAGGGCACTGGTTGGTGGAAGACTGTACGGGGGGCTCCCCGACTCGGGCATCGCCCGTGTGCTGTACGTAGCGGCGGGAGGACACGGTGGCAGAGGCTGTGGCCCTCCCTCATGGGGACAGGTTCAGCAGGCGGGTGGATTTATTTGGGTAATTGATAGCCAGGCTGATGGCTGCGATGTTCTTAAGGGCCTGCACAATAAAATATATGAGAGAGAAAGAGAGAGGCATAAAAAAAGAATGAGTAAGGAGTAAAGGAAAATGATGATGTGATGAGGGAGGGAGTGGGGGTGAGATCGGGACGGGGGAGAGAAGTGAAATGATTAAGCAAAGTATTGCAGGTAATTCATCAAACTTTTACACACCTGTGGTGCTCACAACCCAGAAAACACACCCACACAGCAATCACAGTCTCTCATACACACACACACGCACGCACGCACACACACAAACACACAGACTACCCCCATGCATCCACTTCATTACTTTTCTGGGTAGGAATAAACAAACACACAAAAAACATAATGATGAGAAATGACATATAGCCTGTGGTAGACAGCGTCTTGTTTTGGTTACAAACGGCATTAAAACAGGACACAGTGTATGAGGACAGACAGAGAGCTCACTGCATCCAACACGCCATCGGCACACACCATCAGCACACGCCATCAGCACACGCCTCAGTCCTGATCAGATCAGAGCTTTCGTCCTGCTGGCCCACGCAGGCTAATAGGAGCTAATTACTACATGCATTATAGTTAACCACAGCCCACACACACACTTAAGCCTGCAAGAACACACAAACATGAACACTGTGGGCACACATGCCCACACACAGAATCACGTGTGCAATAGGGGGGGGGGGGGGGGACATGCACACACACCCAATACAAAATCTGAGCAAGCGCGCGCACACACACACTCTCACACACACACACACATTCTTTTATCATCTTCACCATTCATATATTCCAATAACACAACACAACCCTCTCTTTTCAGTTTCACACACACCAAACGGAATCCTTCGAAAGGCGGACTGCTTTCATCTTTCACAGTGATGCTCTAAAGCTCCCGTGCCTTTCTTCCTGTCTTACGGTGCATCCGTTAGGGCCAAAGCGAATTAGATACGTCCTTAATCATTCATGGAACTAAAGTATATTCCGTATCCAATACCTCTTCAGATCTAGAACACTTGTTTTGGATGGGAAGGGTCTCTTGAACCTGCATTCCAGCTCCGCTCACTACCTTGCACTTCGCACGAAGGGCCTGGCGCAGGTGGCCGTGTGCTGGCGGCAATGCGGTTGCGAGGAGGTGTGAGGTGTGCTTACCTGGGCGGTGCGCACTACGAGCTGCTCGTTGGTGGTGAGGGCGAGAAGGTACTCCTGCAGGACGCCCTGCTCCTAAAGGACAGAGGAGGAGACGGCCGTTACTCTCTCGGACGGTCGGATCGACCGCCGAACTGCGTGCGGGCTCAACCGCATAGCCGCTCGAAGGCGGACGGGAGCGACGCCGCAGGTCTCCCGAGGAGGGTGTGCGCGAGGTTGCCTTCTCGAGCAGCACGGTGAGGATCACCGTGAGCATCTCCGCCGTTTGTAGGCGCAGAGGAACCATTTCTACGCAGAGGAACTAATGTTCCTGCAGGCCAAGTGGGGAAGTCACTCGCGTACATTTAGACAAAAGAGCATATTCTCTTAGATTTATGACTATAAATTGTTGCAAACGTGACTCTTTTCTTGTAGTTACTACGCAAGTAGTGATTGTCTGTATTTTTGGCTGCTATATACACTCATACACATACATGTCTGGCACCAACAACCATGCCATGTTCAAAGTCACTTAAATCACCTTTCTTCCCCATTCTGATACTCGGTTTGAACTGCAGCAGATCGTCTTGGTCATGTCTACATGCCGAAATGCATCAAGTTGCTGCCATGTGATTGGCTGATTCGACATTTGCGTTAATGAGCAGTTGGACAGGTGTACCTAATAAAGTGGCCGGTGAGTGTATATTACACATTCTATATTGCATGTGGATCTTACTGGGACATCATTTTGTTTTGTGTACAGTTTGGTATTTTCTGAATACCAAAGCTTGTCCAAGTCATTTTCTTGTAGCCACTACGTAACTACATATCAGTGGAAGAACAGCTAGTCTCTATTCTTGTAAATGCTATAATGCTATATTAAAGAAAAATTAAAATACTGGTAGTGGTTTTGATCATGTAGCATTCCTCAGTAGTAATGTTTATCAGCACAGGCTGGCTCTGAGCCACGAACACATGAACTATGTAGCGTTCACCAGTGTATGTTTTCGGCCATCTTTGACAATAGTAAGTTATGCCTGATGGACCATACAGGTGGTCAGACGTACTGGAGATTTTTGGTGTTCCAGCATCAAAAAAATCTTTGAATCTTCTGGAAATCTTCTGGAATTGTAAAAATGTATTTTTATAACTAATTGGTGATGTTGGGTTTGTGCAGTGTAATTAAATGCAGTGTTCTGTACTGTATACATTTTGGAGTAAGCATTGATTAGAATGCTTGTACAGAGGGAATGTTTAAATAAAGGTGAAACCATAAAAGCGCTGTGTGGCAGTGGTATGAGACGGACAGCAACAGAACGATCATTTCCTTAATATTGTCACTAGTTTTAATTATCGTGATATTCGATATCATGCATCGGCCCCAGGCTAGTTTGCTTAATGTGCCTCTCATTATATTCACACTGAATTCTAGTTAGGAGAGCATTTTTCTTGCTCATGGTACCTCAATGCAATGAAAAGAAACTTCACATCTATATGGCAGTATATGCATAATGTGAGTAATATTACTATTATCTGATGTAATGAAGAGCAATATTTCTTCAAGTAACAGCTTATTATAATTGACCTACTATAGCTTCCTAACAGTTCATAACAGCGAAGTAAAAACATCAGTTTTTCAAGGTAAATTTTTTTAACTTGCTTGGTCATTTACACAGGCAAAATATGCTGGGATCTCCAGGGACTAACGAGTCTCACCTGATCTAAAAGGCTCTCATCGAATTTGTGATCGACAATAATGCCAATAGTGAACACGGGTGAGCGATCGGGGGGTGGGGGGGGGTGGGGGGGCACGACTCTGGATCGGAACACTGACAGCGCCGATGGCGATCGTCGGCGCGGTAACATCCTGATGGCTGTCCGCTAGCATAAAGCTGCACACCGCATCCAGCTCTGCAGAGCTAATCTCACACTCGAACGAACACAGCAATGGGTTCTGGGGGTTATTGTGTACTTCACAGTACAGGCTGCCCTAGGGTCAGCGCAGGGGCAAAAGGTTGCAGGGGCTCCTGGTATCTCTATGCTTAGAGGAGTGTGAACTTTCATATATACATATATATATACATATATATATATATATATATATATATATATATATATATATATATATATATTAACTTTCATGTTTAATATTAATCCAGTTTTTTTGGATGGATATTATTAAAAAAATAATAAATGCTAATAAATGCACTCTTTTGAGGACTTTTGAGGAATATATACACACACTGCTTAAAAAAATAAAGGGAACACTAAAACAACACAATGTAACTCCAAGGCAACCACACTTCTGTGAAGTCAACCTGTTCAGTTAGGAAGCAACACTGATTGTGAATCAATTTCACCAGCTTTTGTGCAAATGGAACAGACAACCGGTAGAAAGGAGAGGCCATTAGCAAGACACGCCCTATAAAGGAGTGGTTCTGCAGGTGGTGACCACAGACCTTTTCTCTGTTCTCATCCTTTCTGGCTGATTTTTTTTTTATCACTTTTTGCATTTTGTCAGTTCTCTACAGTTAGCATGAGGCGGTGTCTACAACCCACAGAAGTTGCTCAGGTAGTGCAGCTCATCCAGGATGGCACATCGTTGCGAGCTGTGGCAAGAAGGTTTGCTGTGTCTGTCAGCACAGTGTCCATGGCATGGAGCAGATACTAGGAGACAGGCCAGTACACCAGGAGACATGGAGGGGGCCGTAGGAGGGCAACAACCCAGCAGCAGGACCACTACCTCCTCCTTTGTGCAAGGAGGAACAGGAGGAGCAGTGCCAGAGCCCTGGAAAATGACCTCCGGCAGGCCACTAGTATCCATGTTTCTGCTCAAACTGTCAGAAACAGACTCCATGAGGGTGGTATGAGGTCAACAAGTGGGGCTTGTGCTTACAGCCCAACACCGTGCAGGAAGATTGGCAGAGAACACCAAGATTGGCAGATTCGCCATTGGCACCCTGTGCTCTCCAAGGATGAGAGCAGGGTCACACTGAGCACATGTGACAGACGTGACAGAGTCTGGAGATGCCGTGGAGAACATTCTGCTGCCTGCAACATCCTCCAGCATGACCGGTTTGGCAGTGGGTCAGTAATGGTGTGGGGAGGCATTTCTTTGGAGGGCCGCACAGACCTCCATGTGCTAGCCAGAGGTACCCTGACTGCCATTAGGTACCGGGATGAGATCCTCAGACCCATTGTGAGACCATATGCTGGTGCAGTGGACACTGGGTTCCTTCTGACACATGACAATGCAAGTCCTCATGTGGCTGAAGTGTGTCAGCAGTTCCTGCATGATGAAGGCATTGATGCTATGGACTGGCCTGCCCGTTCACCAGACCTGAATCCGATCGAGCACATCTGGGACGTCATGTATCGTTCCATCCACCAACGCCACGTTGCACCACAGACTGTCCAGGAGTTGACTGATGCTTTAATATCTTGAGATTCCTCAGGAGAACATCCGCTGCCTCATCAGGAGCATGTCCAGGCGTTGTAGGGAGGTCATACAGGCACGTGGAGGCCACACACACTACTGAGCCTCATTTTAACTTGTCTTGAGGAATTTCCACTGAAGTTGGACCAGCCTGTCATTTTATTTTGAGTATGATTCCAAATCCAGACCTCCATGGGATAATAATTTTGATTTACATTGATTATTTTTGTTATTTTGTTCTCAACACATTCCACTATGTAATAAATAAAGATTTTCAACTGGAATATTTTATTCATTTTTCATCTAGGATGTGTTATTTTAGTGTTCCCTTTATTTTTTTGAGCAGTGTATATATATATATATATATATATATATATATATATATATATGAGAGACACACCACATGGTCATATGTACGCATCATGTGCAAAAATAATTTTTTTCCGAGCCTAACCTTAGATCAGGCTTCAGTCATACCCAAAGCATAGCAGTTTTCACCTTTCACTTGTACACATGATGATATTCATCTCTTGAAATTTTGATGTAATGATGCAAATTACCCATTTTTCTCTGACACAACACACCCCCACACAGTGGAGGAGAGAAACTGGGGGTGTGATTTGTGCGTGTGTGATTACTATAAGCACCTGCTTTAGGCTACATACTGAGAAAATGTGCTGCTGCCCTCTAATGGCATAGGACTGTGTGTTCTCTCCCATTCTCTCTCACACACACACACACACACACACACACACACACACACACACACACATTGTGCACTCAGATGGCTCAAACAGTAGAAGGTGACCAGGTGAGTGTGATGCTGAGAATCTTTATTAATAGAGTGTGTGCATGCTCATCTGGAGGTGTGGCATCGCTCCCAGGGCACGCACACACACGCATGCACGCACACTGTACACACACACACACACACACACACACACACACACACACACACACACTACACTTTAGCACCGCAACTGCTTTATTAAAGACCCACATGGGTGGAATTGACTGTTCTGTTGGACTGTTCATGTGTGTGTGTGTGTGTGTGTGTGTGTGTGAGAGTAGGAAGGGAGCTCACCATGGCCTTGGCCTCTGCGATGAAGAACAGCTCAGTGAGGGCACGGTGGAGGGGGAGCAGGACAGTGATGCTGGTGGGGTCCTGACTCAGACCACTCTCCATACTGATGAAGAGACGCCACAGGGGTCGCAGCAGGGTCAGATCACAGCTCCTGACACACACACACACACAGAGTTAGGGGAAGCACCTTTTTGTCTTTAAACCCTCAGCTTTGACCCTGCGCCATGCTTTCCTAAGGCATCACTTACAGCCACATGTGGCCATTTGCATGGCCTGTGTCTTCTGCCTCAGCCATTTGATACCACAGACCATAATATCCTCATCTTAGATCATCATACACAGCTGAGTGTGGAGCACGGAGTCCATAGACCATGGAAACCATGCAAATTGTCTCACTGGCATGTGACCTTGTTGTCATAGCAACAATCAAGAGAGGAAGCATGCGGCCAGGGTTTTATGCAAAAGCTGTGTAAATCGGAAACACAAGGGTGCTCTCTCTCTCCCTCAGTCTCTCTCACACAGATACACATGCATATACACACACACACATGCACACACACGCGCACGCACACGCACGCACAATTGCCAAGTCAAATTCTTTTTTTTGGCCACCTACAAATGAGGTAATGAGGTAAGGTGTGTATGTGGCCTGGATCTGGGTCTGTCATTCAGAGCTCACCACTTCTCCCTCTAAACCCCCCACCACCACCACACACACACTCTCTGTAAAAGACGTAATCTAAGAGTGAGGATTTAGGTCGGCGCCTGAGGTTCCGTTACTAGGCTGTGCTGCACCTGGTGTCCTCAGAGCGCCCAGCCAACCTGACAGAATCAGGCTGAGGGCGGGGCTATAATCTGGCACACCCAGTAGGAGGGCCCTGAGCTAAGAGAGGGAGGACTTAAAAAAAAATCAATTGTAGCTCCTACTCCAGTATAACTAGTGCAGGGTCAGTATACAGGATCTTGTCATTACAGACAGTGGTATTAAACTCTAGGCATCAGTCCCATACTGTTGTGTGCATTTCTCCTGTACAGTGCTTCAGCAGCTAAGCTAAGCCTTCTGAGAGAGTGTAATGAGAGAGTCCAGGGAGGATGAGGGCGAGTATAAATATTTGAATCTCTCTCAGGAATGTGAGTTGTTTAAATCCATTTGTTAATTGTAACGTGGATGCCGTCTGCTTTGGCCATACTGTAACTAAATATGGTCATGTGAGGGCTTGAGAAAGTGAGTGAAAATGTGAGAGAGAGAGAGAGAGAGACAGACAAGGAGATACAGACAGAGAGGGAGACAAGCACAGAGGGAGACAGGCAGATAACACATACCACTGAGAAGGACACTGCAGCAGCCGTAGGAGGAGGTGAATAGCCTTCAGCCGTTGGCTCCCTGTCTGCCGGCAAGCCACGCCCACCTGCCACTCCCAGATGTCAGCCAGTGGCAGCGCCTGGCCATCAGCCAGCATCTGCTTGAGGATCTCAAAACCTGCAGTTATAAAAATGGAGAGAAGACGCGCGTTCGTTAAACTCTGGTCCACGGCAGCAATCACGGGCCCCGGCCTGGGACACTAGGAAGCGCAAACCCGTGCGAGACAAAGTCCTCGTCACGAACTCTCCTTTTTTAGCTCGGCGGTTCACTTTCCACTGTTTACCTGAAAGGACGCATGAAGCCTGCGTTGCCAAGTTTACCTTAATCCCACTCAAACTGGAGACGAATGACTTCATAGCCCCATATAAACAAAGCATTTTTTTACCATGGTTGGAAAAGCTATTTGATATCCCTGCACAGAGTGATGGTTTGAGCCACAGGGCACAGAGGCGTGTGACTCAATTAGTTGAGTAATTAAGAGAGGCAGACGCACAGGTGAAGCAAGCACACCTGCTCCCGCACCACTACTGACTACAGTAATCAATCACACACACACACACACACTCACACACACAAGAACGAGGGGAGACAGGATGGGCTCAGGCGATTCTGTTGTATATAGACAGGAGTGTTCGGTTATTTTACTAAACGCACACTGAAACCAGGCTGAATTGTTCATTTCTAATATACCGAGAGAGACGATTCACACCAGAGTGAGACTCCCAAAGAGGGAGGGGCAGAAAACACCAAAGTGCTTAGAAAGGGGCGATGGAATATGACCTCACGGCCCACTGACCAGTCTGGAAGCGGCCGCGCTGTCCTCCGGTCACAGTGAACCTGTAGCCCCACTCCGTATTGCTCATGTCCGATATGAACCTGTAGTAAAGAGTGTCCCCTGCAGGAGAAAAAGAGAATGACGGTTCACATACACGCACACACACACACACACACACACACACACACACACACGGTCAGAACCGCAGCGAGACGGCATCGGGCTGTGCCGCCTCTCACCAGGGATCTCCACGTCGCCCCACTTCTGCCCGCTGAAGGTGTGAAGGTCCTGCTGGAAGTCGGCGCTGCTGGCCAGCTGCAGCTCGTCACAGCCTTCCTCCGTGTGGCAGCGCGCGTCGAACTTCACGGCCAGGTAGAAGGCGCCGGGCACGTGGACCTTGTCCTGCGGGAAGGGGCAGAGAGCAGAGGGCAGCCTTACTACAGAGCCCCAAACCCCCCCCGCCTCAGAGCACACCAGCACGAGCCGACGTATTTGGCAAGGGCTGCGTCTCTCAGCCGTGAGCAGCTTTGATAAGCTCATTTGACAGAGGCGATAAATAACAGCTGTTAAATAGCATATACAAAACTCCAACAAGTTGAAAGAAATGCTCCTGGAGAAAGAATATTTATAAATGTTTAATTTCTCAACAGCTAAAACAAATACTTCCCTACTGAGCAGCGCAGTCAACACTGCTTCCTGCCGGAGTACTGGACTCAACGCAGCACTGTCATTACCTTAGCAATTATCGCAATGTCAGTATTGCAAGGGCAAATATCACAATAATTGCTGAGAAATTATGTATTGCGCGGCCTTACAGAGCACATCCAGCTACCTGCGTACACCCTTAAGGTTTGCGGTATGGGGTGGGCAGATGTGTTCTCGTACCTCGAAGTTGGTGTTGTTCTCGTACGGGTGCTTGGATTCGCGGACCTGCACGGCCATTCCGGGCTCCTCCATGAACTGGCACGCCGTCAGGGAGAGACTTCCCAGCATGCTCTGGGTGCAGCCTTTCAACACTTTCTGAAGGATCTGTGTGTGGGAGGAGGAGGAGGAGTGACCCATGGGAGCAAACGCACGCACTCTCTTGTGTTACCATGTAAACAGAAGTTATCTAGCCGAGTTAGCCAACTACACTGTAGCGAAATACAGCTCTTAACCCTAAAACCAGTAACAAAAATTTTTTTTTTAATCTAAAGTTACTTTATCTGAAAAATCAGCACAGTACCCACTATATCCCAAGAGCTGTCAGCTTTTCCTGCCACGGTGGGGACAACGTTTACCAAACATCTCAGAGAGATCGGTTTTTGTCCTTTACCCCCTCATAACCGCGACCAAACCGACGGGGACGCCACAGTGGCTCCGCCCTCACTCACCCTCTCCCAGAGCGCCTTCTCCTCCAGCTGCATGAGCATGTCCAGGATGTAGGCCATGTGGGAGGCGCCGCTCAGCTCCAGGTCCTCCTCCCGGATGGCGGAGCCGGCGGGCCAGTCGGCCAGCAGCAGGGCCAACACGTGGCGCGCGTACAGGATGCTGATGGCCTCGTTGACCTTGAAGAGGTACTGCCGCACGGCCTTGTTGCTCCGCGCGTCCAGCTCCTTGTGCAGGAGGGCGGAGCTCTTGGTGCGGCGCTGCTTGGCGTAGCTCAGCTGCAGGTCGCCCTCCGTCACCGTGATGAGCTTCTCCGTCACCACGTTGGTCTCCTCCGTGGCTCGCTCGCAGCGGCTCGGCTTCGACTGCCGGGGGGTGGGGGTGAGGGGTGAGGGGTGGGTGGAGAAAGAGTATAAACCAGGAAGTTGAGCTCCGGTCCTGGGAACCCACTGCCCGGCACGGCCTCACGTCATCTCTAACCCGACAGACCTGATCCAGCTTGGATAATTGGCGGACCTGACTCAGCCGGATTTAGCGCATGGAAAGTGGGCAGGGCAGTAGGTCACCAGGACTACAGGGACAACAAGGAGATCCTTCTAGCACCAGGGATCCAGTCTCCTGATCCTGGCTTTTGGGGACTATACTAATTGGCCTCCAGCCCAGCCCCCCCGACAGACTTGAATCAGCCAATCGAGATTGAATGTTTGGTGTAGCTGTTGTGAGAGCCAGAGGATGTGGAGGACAGATTGGAGACAGACTGGCTTGACGTACCACGCAGGGGACGATGATCATATCCGTGTCCACGGCTTTGGCGAGACGCTCCTCGGAGCGTGGCCGTTTGGCCGGTTGCCACTTCTGCGCCAGCGTCCGGATCGCCTCGTCCGTCTTTATCACGTCTCCGTCGAATCTGGGAGAAAACGGGATTATTCTGAATTTGACATACACAGCTGCTCAGTTCAATAAATTTTCAGGACAGAGAGACCAGATTCGTCAACAGTTAACGTGAAGCTTCTCACCGCTTCTGCACCTCCAGGAAGAAAGAGTCAGTCCTCTTCATCTGGAGCTCATACAGGGCCCTCAGAATGTGCAGGGGGGCATTCAGGGCATCGTGGGTAAGCTGTAAACACACAAGAGGACCGTGAGGCACCAGCCACTCGGTGGAAACCTTCCGTTCCCTTTATGCGGCTTCTCTGGAAAGTAGGTCAACGGTATTCCGGTAGTCCCGCCTGACTCTCGCCGCATTTCGTGCTTTACTAATGGGAAAACCGCAGATGGCAGTCGCCCTACCACCGACCTGGAAGCAGGCCTTGGTCTCCTCGTCGAGCCCTTCCAGGGGGTCAGGCCGGCCCGGCTCGCCGTCGTCGGTTCCGCAGCAGCTGGAGTGGTCGGAGTCGCGCTCGCGTTCCAGCTCGCGGGCGCATCCTCCGCCCCCGCCGCCACCGCCGCCGTCGCTGCCGTCGGCGTCCTCGGCCATGGAGTGGATCTCGCGCTTGGACGAGTAGAGCATGACGGAGAGGATCTCCAGGTCGCGCAGGAGCCAGGTCTTGCTGAAGCCCGTGCCTTTGCTACCCTTGCGCATCAGGAGCTGCGTGAGTCCCGCGCCGTGCACTGCCGCCTGGCCCTGCTCGCCGCCGTGCTTCTGACGGGGAGAGAGAGAGGCCACCCGCTTCGGTCCCAGCTCACGGAGTCAAGGTGTGTGTGTGTGTGTGTGTGATGACTTTGCTCACCTTGAGGGTATTGTAGAGGCCTTTCAGTGCGAGCGATAGCACCCAAGTGGCCTCCACAGCGTCCGGCGTGCTGCTGTCCACGCCCATCTGCAGCAGCTCGCTGATGATGCTGATGAAGCTGTGCAGGTAGCGGCCCGGATGGGCGGAGCCTGACAGAGGGGGCGGGGACTCCTCAGCCTGCACCAGCTGGTAGTCCTTCACTGAAGGGAGGAAAGTGGTGAATTAGTATGGTCAGATCCAGACCAACAGCAAACCCCAGTCTTAGTGGCTTGAATAGTCTAATATACATGCAACAACAAAACCCTCATATATGACTACAGCAGACAACATCACTCACCAAACAGATTCCAATAAAAACTGCGAATGTCATATCTTTAACATGCTTGCCAACCTAAAATGAGGCTTTGGTCTTATTTTATGTAATATTTTCATTACTTTTATCAGTTTTTGAGAGAAAAAAAAATAGGCATTTCCTTTTAACTGAATAAAATATATTCGGATAGAACCCATTAAAGCACCAGGCAGTGAGCCAGCGGTGCCATTAGACACGGTACAGGGTTGGCACACGCAATAAGGCCCCCCCCCCCACACACACACCACACCCCCACACACACCACACCCCCACACACCACACCCCACACCCCCACACCCCCCACACACACCACACCCCCCACACACCACACCCCCCACACACCACACCCCCACACACACACCACACCCCCCACACACCACACCCCCCCACACCACACCCCCCCCCCACACACACCACACCCCCCACCACACCCCCACACACCACACCCCCCACACACCACACCCCCCACCCCACCCACACACCACACCCCCGCTCACCCGTCCTCCTTTTGCGTGTCTTCACATCCACCACGGCCGCCCGGTTCTTCTCTGTGAAGTGCTTCAGCAGGATCACGTTGTGCTGCTCGTTGGCGTTGTCCATGAACACTGACTGCGTCCCCATGCACAGCACCTGTAGGGCAGGACAAACAGGACACAGGACACACAGGACAAACAGGACACAGGACACACAACAGACACAGGACAAACAGGACACACAACAGACACAGGACAAACACAGGACACAGGACAGACACAGGACACAGGACAAACAGGACCAACAGGACACACAACAGACACAGGACAACCAGGACACACAGGACCAACAGGACACACAACAGACACAGGACAACCAGGACACAGGACACACAGGACACACAGCACACTTTGTCAGCACACCAGCCCCAGTGCACGGTTGCACAACCCAATCAGTGTCCCATAGGTGGGGATCACACGGTTCTGAACAGTAATTCAGATGAGCTGTACAGCCTGTCTGACATCTCATCTCATCTGATATCTCTTCTGATATCTGTGACCTGATACATATTTAGGTCAAACTGCATTGTTCTCAGCTTCTGAACTGATTTCCTCTTAAATGGCTTCTTTAATGAGCGTAATGTTTTTAACTAGGGTGTTTTAAAGGCATTCAAGAATAGAGCAACGCATCCAAACCTCAGGGAAGACCACCAGCACGAGCAGCGTGAAGACATTGGTGCGTTTCAGTTGCTGCGGCAACTGTTGAACGCAGTGGTCAGTGAAGGCCACAATGACGTCGCACCACTGCGGACAGGCGTTCAGGTTCCTCAGTATGTCCGCCACCGAGCACGCCCAGTCCAACCCGATGCGGCTGGAACGGAACAAGCACAGGAAGGCATCGCTTATTTTTTGCCGGAGCTTCCAGTGGAGCAGCCCGACAGCGGCGTGTTGTCGTTTTGCAGTAGTAAGACCCGGACCGAAGTTCACTCAAATCGATGCGCTGTTCCCGAGATTATATAGTCCTGTATTTACTTGACAAGACTGTCAAGGTTCTCTTACTGGTGAGAAGTGAGGCCGGGATGATGAAACCAGGCTCGTCTAGCTGTCATTTCCACTTTATAAAACTTATTTGGGACACTTTCTGACCGACTGCTCCTCTAAAACCACAACGTGAGCCCCCACACCCACACCCACACCCCACACACACACACACACACACACACACACACACACACACACACACACACACACACACACACACCTGTCCAAGCACACAGCACCGAGGCTGAACAGCAGCTGCGTGGTCTTCCAGCCATGCAGCTGAGTGGCGCCCCCTTCTGGCGGCGACGGGAGTAGCAGCTCGCCCCGGTCAGCCAGCGCCTGCGTGGCGGCGTCGTCGGCCTCGGCGGGGGGCAGGCGCTGCAGCAGCTGCCCCAGCAGCCCCAGGGTCAGGTGGTAGGCCTCGTTCAGGCAGCCGGCGTTGGACACCACCACGCGGAAGAGCAGGGGCAACACGGCGCTCAGGCTCCGCAGGGGCAGGACGTTGCCCTGCTGGGGGTAGAAGCAGCATGGGTCAAAGGTCAAAGCCGGGAGTGCCGTTTCACAGTGTAAAATCTTCCGCCTACGATTAATTAAACATTCTCTAATAAACAACGAATTGCATTTGTTTCAGTGGATGGATATTTGTCCCCAGCCGATTCACATTTAAAGCATTACATACATATATTATACATATTATATATATGTATTATATATATTATACATTCATATGTATGCACCAGCACCCCAACGCACTGGCAGACACACACACACACACACACACACACACACAGACACACACACACACACATACACACACACACACGCAGACACACACACACACGCAGACACACACACACAGACACACAGTTTTTGGTGATTTCCAGTGGCATCTCACCTTCGAGCCCTGGAGACAGAGTGTCCTCACTAGACATTGATGGCGTCTGGCTCGGACTGGGAGAGTCCAGCGTATCCTGGGAAACCAGGTTTCTCTGCCCCTCCTTCTCCTCTTTAGCCAGTGGGCTTTTAGGAAGAGAGGGTTCGGCCTCCATCTTGTTCTGCAGGAACAATGACAAACCTATCAAACTGCACTTGAGTCACTGTCCCCAACAATGAATGTTCACTCCCAAAGAGCTTGTAGAAGTTCTGAGTGTCAAAAGGCAATATATATGTATATATTCCTGTATCCGTAAATGTAGACTTTATCCAATCTGCAGGAACTCGCCTTGTCTTTAGGGGGTGGCGGAGAGCAGATGGCTGCAGTGCTGCCCGGTAGAGAAGAGGTGTCCGTGGTGCTGATCTCCTGGCTGGACTCAGGGGTGGTGGGACACAGCTCACTCTCAGTGGCAGACTCACTGGGGGACAACAAGGACAAAAGGGCAGAGGCCCGCAGACCTAGAGAGAGAGAGAGAGAGAGAGATAGAGAGACGGACACAGACATGTACAATGACATCAGCTCCTCACCGTCTGCACCATTCTAGCCCCACAACCCCCCCAGCAGTGGAGTCTCTCCCTCACCTTTGCCCGTCTGGCCCTTCATCAGGCACTCGGTGATCAGCTCGGAGCAGCGCGCCTGCAGGGTGCCGGCGTCGTGCAGGGCGGCGGCGTCCAGCGGCTCGCCCTCCAGCTCTCGCTCGCTGCCCAGCTCCGAGGAGAAGAGGGCCAGGGCGGCGAACAGCAGCCAGGCGTAGTTGTGCACGTAGGGCTGGACCAGGCGGTGGCGATCGCTGATGCGGATGGTCACCATGGGGTAGACGGTGATGCGGTGCGTGGGCAGGTGACTGCGTCAGGGAGAGAGAGAGAGAGAGAGAGAGAGAGATGGGATCATCAGCGCCCAACCCCCGCTTTGTTGAAACCGGCAGCGGCGCCGTCGGGAGGCGGGACTGTCGGGCGGAGCGCCCCCTCAAACCTGTCCGGGTACTTCTTGGCGTTGTAGCAGCCGAAGCACAGGTCGAAGTCCTCGCAGACGTTGCAGTTGATCCGGCTGCCCACGATGAGGCCCTGGCAGTGGTCGCACGCATACTCCATGTTCACCATCTCGTGGTCGTCCTCGTGGCCCTCTGGCTTGGCGCCGCCTGCCGAGAAAAGCGGGGGGGGGCGGTGAAGCTACAGGACGCCGAGGAGGAAAACCGCGGCATGCGAAGGTGTGCATGCACGTGCGCTGGATCCATGAAGGACCATCCCAGGGTCCACCTGCTCAACAACATCTAAACCCAATTCAAGCACATCATGACTTCCTGTTAGAAACTTCAATTTGCAAATATTTGCACTCGGTACAAGATCAAGAAACACCCTGAACCGCCCAGTGACAGATGTTTTCTTTTTTGTTTGTTTTATGTAAACAGTCCGGCAGAGCGTATGAAGTGAGCGGGGCATGAAGTGGGTGGGGCCTGTGGCTCACTGAGGAAGCAGGTCTTGCACAGGTCCATGTCGGTGCACTGCAGACAGCGGTAGCGGTGTCCCGGGGCGATTCGCTCGCAGCCGTCGCACGAGATCTCCACGTTGAGCAAGTCGCAGTAGCGCGCGATGAACATGTGCATCTGCAGAGAGACACAGCAGGACGGGGTGGGGGGGTCAAAGGTCGGCCGGACCAGCAACGTCAATTTAGAAAGAGATCTAACCGCACTGGTGTCCGTTCAGCTGATACTGACTGGGGCCGATGGAAGGTCCCTCTGGTCAGAGAGAGAACGTTGAACAAGACCCAAACAAGCCCTTTTTTCCAGGGAAGGATCTTGTCAGGGAGGTTTACATAAAGCTAAAATGGCAAGTGTGCAGTCAAGGTTGAATTCACTTTAAACATTTACTGAAGGCTTACGGTGGCTTACAGCGGCTCGGGCCGCGGAATGAGAACATCCGTGGTCGTTCCTCCGTGTTTACCGACACGAAGCCCTGCGCGTTTGAACAGAGGCAGCTGGGACGAACGCGGAGGACGCAGCCCCCTCATGTGACGCCCCCCCCGAACACGACTCCCCGAAGAGAGCGGAACTGTTGTAGTGTAACGGGCATAGGGGCTGATGGGTAAGGGGGATCGGAGGCGGGGCTACCTTCCTGCGGTCCTCCGGCGAGGCCTGCGCGATCTTGTCGAACCACTTCTCGAACATGCCATCCATGCACTCGTCCATCCACTCGCTGTTCCTCTCGTAGTCGGCAATCTCGTCCTCCTCCGTCCACTGGCTGAAAGTCAGGGAGACAAAAAGGGACAAACCAATAGGCAACGAGAATGCTGGAGCGTCGGATTTAAATATCATCTGGATTGTCCACTGACTGTCCTTTAAGCCCTGGTCTGGCTCGGGGGTGGGGGGGGGGGGGGGGGGGGGGTCAGTGCGTTTAAAATGGCTTTCACACTGAACAACTACAAAGGATTCAACCAAAGTTCTTTTCTGGAAAGTCGGGAAGTCGGAGAGTTGAACTTCATGGCTGCAGTAGCACTGCGGTTCCACCAGAGGTCGCCCATGTACCTGATGGCGATGTCGTGCACACTGATGTTCTCCTGGGACATGGTGAGCAGCAGGTCAGGCAGGCGGATGGTGACAAACAGCGGCAGGTCCCGTGCCTCCCAGCTCATGGAGAGCAGGTGCAGCAGACACGTCTGCACACATGACAGTGCGGGCAGTAGGACCCTGGGGAGAACGGGACGGCATGATGTTGAGCAGTGGGAAAGAACAATAATAACAACAACAACAGCAAACCCCACTGCAATATAAAGCACATAAAAACAACAATATCCATGTGGTTCATCTCAGTGTGCTCGACTGCCTCCTGTAAACGGCCACCGTAAAACCACCTGACACTTTACAGTCAGCTGTTAGGAGAGCTTACTTGTCATTGAGGGCACTGAAGCCTTGCACTGCCTCTACCAACATAAGAATCAGCTGATGATAGGAACACCTGATCTTCTCTTTAAGCTCCGGC
The DNA here is from genome assembly GCA_020368025.1 of Brachyhypopomus occidentalis. Taxonomy (NCBI): domain Eukaryota; kingdom Metazoa; phylum Chordata; class Actinopteri; order Gymnotiformes; family Hypopomidae; genus Brachyhypopomus; species Brachyhypopomus occidentalis. Next base: position 573,428 of record JAGXOD010000032.1, read on the forward strand.
CCACAGCCTGACAACTGGGAGAAATAACTGAGAGAGAGAGAGAGAGAGAGAGAACTTATTATTATTAAACCAATTTTCTCCAATTATGCCATTACTGGAAGTGACCCCCATAAGCGCCCATTTTACTTGGTAAAATCCTTCTGGCAGACAAGCAGCTCCTGGAGGAACAGAACACAGGGGGCCTGGAAGAGGTGAGGCTTCCCCAGGGACAGCAAACACTGCTGCACCATCTCCAGCACCTCACACACGCTCGTGGCCTGGGACTTCTTTAAGGCGAGAGTCTGGAGAACACTGCACGTGCACACACACACACACACACACACACACACACATACACACACACGCCCGAAGAGTGAAGGAATTAAGAGCAACGCCACGCGACACGAGATCTACATCAGTCACGTACATCGATCACGCAGATCTAAATCAACCGCTGGTCTCAGAAGCACACGCAGGCGTGCGTTTCCCATCACAGCGAGTGCCTCACCCGGTCTCACTGATCCCCATGTCCTTCATGAAGCAGAAGATGTGTTTGAGGAGGGGGTGCCTCTCTTTGATGGGGGGAACCACGCGGCTCTCCTCCACCGAGCGGTGCGACAGCAGCCGGAGGCGCCCGCGGGCGAAGGGGGCGCGGCGGGAGGAGGCCTGCGGGGACAGGGGCTCCCCCGGCTGGGAGTGGAGGCTCTCGCTGGAGCCCCTGAGGCCCTGGGCGGAGGCGCCGGGGTCGGAGGCAGACGAGTCCTGGGTCTGTACTCGGACATGGTGGGCTTCACCTGGGGAGGAGGAAGCCACAGCCGCTGCTGGCATCTCTGGTCCCGCGGAGCTCTGGGAGGTGGTGGGGGAGGGGCAGGCACGGAAGTCGCCTTCGGATATGGAGACGGAGCGGAGGAGGGGGGCGGCGCCCTCTGCTGGATTGGGAGTCGGAGGAGAGGCGGGTGCAGCAGGGGAGAACCGAAATAGGAGCAAGCTCTTACTGATGCAGATCTCAGCTGGGGGGAGAGGGAAAGAGGGCGAGGGAGAGAGAGAGAGAGAGAGAGGGAGAGAGGAAGAGAGAGGGATCATATCAGTGATAGATAATGGCAGTATATTAACTTCTTTCTATGTAACATTTCCTATTATTTTGTTCAAAATAAATAAGTAAACTCACCCAAAGATTCCATAGTGACTTCACTCAAACAAGCCCCCTTCTCATCTGCCATATTCATCTGGCCCACCAGGGAGCGCTGTTTCATCTCCAACTACAACGCAATCAACACAGCATATTCAAAGTGGAACTAATCCCACTGTCTTGAACTGACCAACAACAAGGGTCCATCATACCATCCACGTCCTGATGCCGTCGGCGAGTGCGTAGAGTTGCATGAGGTCCTCGCTCACACACGTCTGCCCGCACTGACTCACTAGGGGACACACGGGGGACACGGCGCGGGTCAGTGTGACTCGGCGCTAACAGAAGAACTGGGCGACACTCTGATATCTGGGGTGTGGTTTTTAAATATGCAGCGTAGAGCCAGAGACACTCAGCTCTTCCTGAACCAGCAGACAGTCCTAAGCCGCCACCCAAGAGCCCAATGCCAGGCAGCCAGAACAGTTTGGTTCAGACACATGGAGCAAAAATACTGGAACTTCAGGCGATATTATTATTATTTACCAAAGTTCTTCAGCGAGGCATGGAGGGCTGGCGTGTGGTACACCATTGCTGCCCAGATTGCGTTCGACGCTTGCTCGACCTTTGACCCCGCAGCAATCTCGTTCCGGACTGGATGTTTCTTGCATGCCACCATGAGGTTCCGCATAAGCTCTGCCCTGCTGTCACTGGAATCCTGGGAAGGATTCCAGCGTGCAAACTCAAGCAGGAACTCCACCAACTCATCACTAGAGGGCGCTGACGATTTTACCTGCAGTGTGTGACCAACAACCATCAATTACAGACTTATGTGCTTAATTTTAAAGATGATGTAGAGCATAGATAAAGAAATGAATAGTTACAAAATACGAAGTGCATACACACACACACACACGCTGGTACAAACCTGCTGTGCGTCCTCGTTCAGGTGCTGGGGCTCTCGAGAGCAGGCGGGTCTGCTCAGGCCGTGTCTGAACACAGGCCTCCACAAAGGAGAGGTGAGGACGTGGGTCGTCATGGCAGCAGGCAGCTCCTTCCCCGCCCGAGCGTCCGGGCAACCTGCACACAGCGAGTCGAGATCGGGAATCGTCATCCACTTCCAGCCAGTCAGTGTCATGACCAATGGCGCCACCTGCAGGGCCGGGGCGCACATGTCGGCCGGAAAGAACGCGGAAATCTGGCTCATCTCCCGTTCCGCGGGTGCTGGAACCGATAATGGACCGGCGCGCTTGTGTTGACTTGGATGTCGACGAGGTTTCCATGCCCACAACCCCAAACAAGTAAGACGCACGATCTGAAACCAGCACCCCTCGTGCGAAGACACGTACCGACGGACACCTGGTCAGATACGACCTGCTATGGGCTCTGGCGAATCTCACGGAGAGCGGGAGAACCAATGGCGCGCCGGCGGAGGCGGGACGTACCTGGGGCGGACTTCAGCGCCATGGCGCGGGACGCCAGCCGGCCCATCAGGCGCGAGACGAGCAGCTGCAGGTCGGACGTCCAGGACACGGCCACATCGGGCAGGCCGAACGCCGTCACCGTGAACTTGTAGCCCCACTCCGTGTTGCTGCTGTCCGAGTGGAAGAGGAAATGCAGCTGGTGGCCTGCCTTGAACGTCACTTTCTGGAAGACAGGGGGCGCCGTGATATCAGACGTGAAATGGCGCAACAAACGTGCACACGTACGGCGTCTGCGAGGACACATGTGGACTCAAAGGGAAGCGGTTTCCTCTGCTATGTACACCAGCATCTCTTTCGAGTTTTTAACATGAAGGTCCCCACCCAGTTTTAAAAAAAAAACATGATGGTCAAAACATCTGTGAGAATCAGTTTCGGTGTGATTCTCCTCAGACCAGACTCCTCCATGAAGAGTCTACAGAGTTTCTGTGGCTTTGTGAACAGGTCTATTCTTTACGTTTCACTTCTCTTGATAGTATTATATCTCTCTGGGAGCTGGAAGTGAATGAAGAAATTCCAGTTTATAAAAGGTATCCATCTATGGTAAACATGACATTATGCGCTGCAAAAATAATACACTGGTCCCATAATACTAAAGTCAGACTTTCCATATCTGTGAGAGCGTTGGCCCTTTATGCAACAGACCCAGCCCCAGTTGTGGAGATACATGGACGTTTGTGATGTGGTCGGCTCTTGTATGTCTGCTCCTTAGATGCTCTTAAACTATATAGTCAGTTGGGGGAATTTGAGGAGACGTTGGTGTCCATGTCGTCGTTCCCAGAGGGAGGATGTCTCACCTTTGGCCACTTCTCAGAGCCGACCTTCATGTCGTAGCGCACTTTGCCTCCTCTCGAATCCGTGAACTCCAAATAGTCGTATCTGCCATTTCAGGAAAACACAGAACAGTTAGCGAACAGTACGCTGGCAACTCGGGACATCAATACGGGGGGAATCGAGGGCGACCGGAAGACGTCTCAGCACCTCTTCTCGGTCTCACAGCGCTCGTCGAACTCCACCTCAAAGTAGGTGGCCCCCGGGCAGAGGAAGATTGTGTTCTCGTGTTTGCTGTCCTCGTAATCGTGCGGCGACTCCATGTTCCACGTCCTCAGTACCACGGGCTGCTGGGGGTGCTGGCAGGAGTCCTCCACCTGCAGGGACACCACCCGGTTTAAGCAAGACGTAGCGGCCGGGCACCTGCGCTTCGGTCTCACAAACAGACGGATGGAACAACTCACAACCCCCCTCCCCGCCCCTCCCCCACAGCTGACCTTGGGGGCGTCCTCCGTCGCGCCAGACAGCTCCTTCAGCAGCTCCAGCAGGGTGAAGAAGCTAGCAAGCAGCGTGCAGTGGGGGATGTCCAGAGCACACAGCTCCAGCAGGAAGATGACCTGCAGCACATCGACCGCACACGGTCGTGTCAGCATTATAATGGTACAACATGAATACACTGGTAGAATCGACCCAATGAGGGAAGCCGGGCGGAGTCGGTACCAGCTGTCTCGTTGCCGTGGCGAGGATGGAGCCGCCGAGGTTGGCTGCGATGGCGGCGCCGGAGTGGCTCTCCAGGAGGGCGAGCAGGGCGGACCGCGTGCCCGCCAGGAAGCGCTCCACGTCTGGCCGAGAACAAAGCACAAGAACAGAGCTCAGAGTTTGCTCAAACAAACAAACAAACAAACAAACCACACGCTATAGCCTGAAAGGTCTACAGATCCCACAGGTAAGTGCACTCGGAATAAGGGTGCAGGTCTCAGATCAGCTTCCTGCGACTACTGCGACGTGGCAGGAAGGCAGGAGCTGCGCTGAGGCCAGCGTTCACGCGGGTCTTTGCTTACAGCGGACCAGGATGCCCCGGGCCAGCTCGGTGGCGGTGGATGCTGAGCCTTTGAGCTGCAGGAAGCACCAGGACAGCAGGCTGCCCTGCAGAGCCCAGAACAGGGAGAGCAGGACCTTCCGGCTGGGGCCGCCGTTGGAGTCGGCCATCATTACCTCGCACTGACACACAAGTGCAGACACACACACGCACGCACAAACGCAAACACTTTATAGCATACAAACAATAACCATATAGTAAAGAACACTCTGTATTATAGCCACAGTCGGAGACACAGCTCAACTATTTATACAAAAAAGCCAAAAAAACTCAACTGGGCCATTTAAACAGCAACTAAATAACTGATCTGGTCCGACCAATCAGGGAGCTCGTCTATCCATTATTATGTGTGTGTGCACAGCATGTATGCGTAGGCTACACACTAAGGCTGCAGGACTCTGGAGGAAGGGGTGTTAGCGGAAGGTCTGGCTGGATGGTGTGGGACTACACGGCAGAGCCAGACTCCTTTGGTGGCCGAGACTGGCAAGAATGGGAACCAGTTACTGCTGCTTTAATGTCAACAAGAAAAGGTCAACAGCTGAGGCTACTGCTGGAGGCTACAGTCTGCATGAATGACAAACGGCAAATGACACAAGTGCCGTCTCCTCGTGCTTGTGTGTGTGTGTGTGTGTGTGTGTGTTTGGGATACTACCTCTCGAGTGGCCACCACGAGCAGCGTGTCCATGACGGTGAGGATGGGGGAGATGTCAAAGTCCGCAGGAGCCCCTTTGGGAGGCAAAAGCAGCAGCCCACTGGGGTCCTGATCACTGCACACACACACACACACACACACACACAAATGCAGCCATGAGAGGGTGTGTGTGTGTGTGTGTGTGTGTGTGGGCGCATGGGTGCGCATGTGTGTGCGCGCACGCTTTACCTGAAATAATTGCAGAGCGACTCAAACGTTAGCTTAACTGACTCTGGCTGATCCTCCTCCGTTATGTTCTTCTGCCATAAGAGAGAAGCAAGACATAAAACACCAACACACACACACACACACCAACACACACACACCGTTCCCCCTCCCACCTGCAAGTCTCGTAGGCATCAGCATTGATTCCTGCATCTCAACAGTATTCTAGTTCAGCTGTATCCTTAACCTACTGCACTGACTACGGCATGTTTGATGAGTAGATACCAAAGCACTTTTGTCAGTTGCTCTGGATAAGAGCGTTTGCTATATTAAAAAAAAAAGTCTCACTCCTCCTCCCTCACACCCACCATCATGTCGAAGAGCTTGTCTCGCCGGCTTTGTTTGTCTGGGTAGAAGATGGCCGCTCCGCTGAGGATGGCTCTGACCGCCTCTGCCCTGAGGGCCTTCTCCACCGCCGACTCTCCTTCAGGTCCGTCTATCACTGCAAGGCAAGGGCAGACATGTCAGCGTCTCCTCTCCCTCTCTCACAACACCAACCATACGCCAAACGACTGACAGAAACACCAGCGTCGGACATCCGATGCCAGCCTGCCAGGGACCAGAGCTCTTGCTCGGTATCTCACTGAGAAACTGAAGAAATTTCCCATCTCTTTCCCATCTCTTTTCCCTGTCTAGACCTTTAGTCGGACATCTTCATGTCCAGCTTGCTTGCTGGTTATTAGCTGTATGTGGAGACCACACTACAGCAGTCCTCCACCTTCCGCCCGCCAGGCTTAACACTCATCTGTGTTGGAGTGCTAATGGAATATTCCAACCTGTTCCAGAACATTCTTATTCCAGATGGGAAAATCTTATCCAGACTTTCCAGAATTACACCCTTCCTGTCTTTCCCCAAGTACATCGACGCTAACCCTGAACATCACTGCAGTGGTGAGCTGCAGCTCAGATGGGGTGGGGGTGGGGAGGGGGGGTGCGTCTGGATGTGGAGTTGGGGTAGGTGGGGTCAGGGGGCCTACGGGGCAGTGTGGCTGTCCGCACCCTGACACAGGTGGTCGTAGAGTTGCCCTACAGCCTCGGCCGGGCCCACGTCTCTGCTCGAGGCTGATCCAGCAGACATTGAGGGCAAAGTAGAAGACTCAGAGATCTCCAGAGGGTCCCGGAAGTCCGGCAAGGTGGGAAGAGCCGGGAAGCAGTTCTGAAGGAGCCGAAGTAGAAGGACCCTGGCCTTCAGAGCCTCCTCGCCATCTCTGCACACACACACACACACACACACACACACACACAATCAAAGGCCATCCAAGGATATTTCACATGCTGAGCACTTTTATATGCTTTTATATGAGCACTTAACTTAATAGTCATTAAACCACACACATATTACATTTTGGTAAAAACAGCAGAAGGTAATGAAAGGTGTGTGTATAAGTACACAGTGTGTACTCACATAGACCCGAGTTTGTTATAGAAGTCCCAGAAGAGTACTAGGTTCAGCCCACTGAAGTCCAGCAGAGCTTTCTGCTTGTGCAGCGACAGGTCCTACAACAACAGAGCCAGGTCCGTTACCCCACACACACACACACACACACACACACAACCCCAAACCCTCTCTGTCATAAACAACATGCGTGTGTTACCATGTCTCGCGTGAGCTGCTGGATGAAGTCCAGGGTCTTCCTGACGAGGGCCAGTACTGCCGGGCCCTGCTGGGGCCCCAGGGCCTCGCTAAGCTCCTCGGCCGACTGCAGGCGCTCGGCCCCTGGGCACAGGTAGCCACTGAGGCCCAGCTGCTGAACGCCCAGCCGCTCTGCAGTCTCCTGACGTGTGCACACGAACTTCACCATCAGGAACTGCACACACACACACACACACACACACACACACACACACACACACACACACACACACACACACACACACACACACACACACACACACACACACAAGAGATGGTCACCGCAGGACGCGGACCACAGGACACAGATCACTACGGTTTTAATTTGTTGGGCATGCACTGACGCACCCACTGTACATGACAACAAATGCAGAGAGAGAGAGACAGAACAGAGAGAGACAGACAGACAGACAGACAGACAGTTATATCCTACATTGGAAACTCGGCATTGCTGCAGTTTGATCTCCACATCATTCCAGTCGTCCTCCAGCTCAAACCAGCCCACAGGCTCCTCCTCCTTCAGCTCTGCAGCCCCACTGCTGCACTGCCTGTGTGTGTGAGCGTGTGCACGAGGAGGTGAAGCAAAGCAGAGAGACAGCAAGGTTATCTGATAATCTTATACTCTATACCGCAGGACTAAATTGGCAACAGACACACCCAGACATACACAGACTAGAAGGCACCCTCTTACCACCAAACAAAAACACACACAGTCAGCAAAAATTGGCCGCTAGGCTACAACTAATAACCACAACGGCAATAAGGACAGAGATCGTTTGAATAATGTGAAGAAATCTAAAAAAAAATGAAAGACAAAGAGTGCTTTTGACCTACTTGTTTTGGACAAACTCTTTGTAGTCCTTAAACGACCAGGAGTCGTATTTCCTGAACCTCTTAAAGTGTCTGTCCGCGTCGAACGCCTCAGGGTCGTTATACGCGAACACCAGGCCACATTTGGCACCTATGGCACCCTTACGCACCTGCGTAGAAAGGAACAGACGTTTGAAAAAGGCCACGTGGTCGAGCTGAAGGTGCGCGACGACACGCTAGACTTCCACAGCCCGCTCGCACCTCGGGCTGCAATCACACACACACACACACACACACACACGGTGGACATTCGTTTCCAGGTGGCGTGGGCAAAGGTGTGGCGGTATGCATTCACCACGCAGCTCGAGTGTTAGCGACCTGTCCAGAGAGCCGTGTGAGTGGGGTCCCCCGTTCTCCAACCGGCCCCCGGCAAGAAGATTCGGTGAAAATCGCCAATCAGAAAAAATGTACCGAACCGGCACACAAACAGTGCGGCGAGTCCGCTAAACCCTTGGGGGCGTATGTGGCGGATCCGCTGGACCGTATCCACTGTGATCTGTTATCAAGGAGGTGTGGAGCCCTGGGGGTGTGGAAGAGCCGCCCAGCGTACGCATCACTGCCGCATCACGGCCTCGTCTGCAGGATGATAAACCCTGGGTCTGGGTTGTCATTAAGAGCGTGAATAGTCCACGCCTCCTTCTCCACTGACTACAACTACTCACTGCTTTACTATATAATCTCATTACTTCTGCTCATCATCGCTGAGGTCGTTTATACAGCGTCGTGCATTTCCTGTGTTGCAAAAAAAAAAGCAGCTAGCGATTCGCTGTTTGTAGTTAGCCGTGCGGTGTGGACCAGGGAAGGCTGGGCGTCCCTCCTGATCCTGGACCCCTCTCACGGCTTCTTCCCCTTGCTCTAAGGATGTTTTGTTGTCCTAGCAACTATCGCCTTGGCATGCTAATTAGGGGCCTGGAGCTGGAGTCTGTTAGATGACTTCGGTAACGCTGCTTTGTGACATCATGTGACCTCACGCTCCAGGTCGTGCTACCGCACTGAACATCAGCATGGCTGTTATTGTCAGAGTCATTGCAGAGCACAATAGTTACATTACAGAGCTGCGATAGTGATTCGTGACTGTGTTGCGCAGACCGATATGGGTAAAAAGAAACGACCTGCCTTGACCTGCATGGTGAACATCTCTGGCTAGGGCTCAGTTCTGCGTGGTTCTGGCGAGCGCAGACTTACTTTGACTCTGAGCTGTGTGACCTGGAAGCACGTCTGGTCAACGGTGGACAGGATCACACTGGCCCTCTTCTTACTGCTCTCGGTCAGAAACCCTGTACGAAGACAGAGGGAACGCACGTCACGCCTCTCCGGATGAAGCTTCTCCTATAGCACGTGTCCGAACACGGTGATGGATCAGACTGTATGTGGCGTGGTGATGGATCAGACTGTGTGTGGAGCAGTGATGGATCAGACTGTGTGTGGAGCAGTGATGGATCAGACTGTGTGTGGGGCGGTGATGGATCAGACTGTGTGTGGAGCAGTGAAGGATCAGACTGTGTGTGGCGTGGTGATGCTAGGGGCAGGAGGGCAGTACCATCTCCAGTGGCGGGCTCTGTCAGCATGTTCTCAGGGCCACACTTGTCATCTCGACTCTTCACATCGCACGCCTGCAGGTGCAGCTGCAGAGGTTTACCTACACCACCCAAACATCAGACATCATGGGATTACATACACCACCCAAAACATCAGACATCATGGGATTACATACACCACCCAAACATCAGACATCATGGGATTACATACACCACCCAAACATCAGACATCATGGGATTACATACACCACCCAAACATCAGACATCATGGGATTACATACACCATCCAAAACATCAGACATCATGGGATTACATACACTACCAGCCAAATATCAACAGCATAGGATTACCTTCACCATCCAAACATGAGGCAACTTGAGATTCTGACACCACGGGTTAAGGTTAGTTAGGGTTAGGTTTAGGGTTAGTTATGGTTAGGGTTAGTAAGGGTTAACTAGTGTTTGGGTTAGCTAGGGTTAGGGTTAGTGTTAGGGTTAGCTAGGGTTAGGGTTACTTAGGGTTAGGGCTACCCAGCCACCCTACCCAGCACTTGACCCTGGGGTCCTAAAGGAGGAATGTGGGAGCTCTGACCACCGGAACAAAGAGCAGCTGGTATAGGAGCCATAAAGCCATCCTAAGTGACCGTCTCCCATCGGAGAGTGACGGTCTCCATCACAAGCATCATCATCATCATCATCGTCAACAACACCATCAGCTGTATTCGCCTCTCTGCAGTGCAACAGGCTGTGGGGAGGTGCGCGTTACCGTTGCGATAGAGCAGCCGGAGGCGCACCGAGGCCATGGAGGCCAGCAGGGAGGAGGCGTGGTACTCAGAGCCCACGCGCTCACACATCCCAGCCAGGGAGAGCAAGACCTTGGCCACGCTACCCCGAGCCAGGGCAAACGCCAGGAGGGTCAGCTCAGCGTCCGGAGTGTTACAGCAGCTGCAGCACATACGGGGGAGGGGGGGGGGTAAGAGCAGAGAGTCAGGGAAGGGAACAAGAGAGCATAATTGGAGTGGATGAATGAGCTTGGTAAACAACAGTCTACAGCGGCGCATAATTACACGCTAATCGCTGCTTCCTGTGATTACACCATCACAGCAAAAACATAAACAGCCATTTTGCCACCCGATAAACAAAAACACCAAGTGGAGAGAAACATCCAGAACGCGCTCTTACTCTGCGATCCGGAGCAGGAAGGCGTCCACCTCTTCCAGGACGTTGGCCGAGAAGAACTTGGGGAACTCGGTGGAGGAGGGCGTCAGAGAGAGCGGGGGCATGTGCTGCAAAGCTTTCCTGGGGGACACACAGCAGCACAAACGGGCATGACAACTGTGGCGCCGCCCTACTGACAGGCGGGAGGTAATCTATTTCTCCCCCCCGTGGTCTGTACACGCTCACTGCTGAATGTTAGGAAGCAGGAGTTTGGCTGGATCCATGCATGCGCTCCTATAACGCTTCCCTCCGTGTGTGAGACGTCAAGGGGGTTTTAAGTATGATCATCAGAAATATCATTTGAAATGTGGGAACTTGAATTCTACATATGGCAGAACACTCAGCAATGTTGAAATAAAATGTTTGCCTGCAGCAAAGCTTGCGAGGACAAGTCATGAGTGCATCATTCTGGTGTTACCAAAGCTTGTGAGGAGACTCATGCGTGTGTCATTTCAGTTGTTATTAAAGCTTGTGAGGAGACTCATGAGTGTGTCATTCTGGTGTTACCAAGCTTGTGAGTGAGGCACGGGATGACTGAGCATGCCCAGTGCTCTCTATGGGGCCAAAATTAGTGAGGGGTTCCTGGGAGCTGATCAGGAGCGGACCATATGTGCCTGCCGAGGCCATACTGCGTTACCACGACGCCTTCATCCGGCACTCCAGACTTACTGTGTGCTCTGCAGGACGGTCTGGGCGAGGACGGGGTTGGTCTCCATGGACGCAGTCACCAGGGAGGTGAGGAGGGAGAGGTACCAGATGGCAGAGGCGTCCGACACGGAGACCTCCCTGTTCTTGGTCACCTGGTAGCCCATGGTTTTGAGGCCGTGGATTCGCGTGTCACAGCCGTCGCTCAGGCAACGCTTGATGTTGATCTGAACGTCTGTGTGGGCAGATAGTGAGGGGAGAGGGCATGAGAGACTCTGGGTCCTAAGAGACTGGACGATTTCAATGGCATATTTCAACAGACTCCATTCCCATATGGTGCTGAATGGAGAGGAGGATAAAAGGCGGAGTCGGTGGCAGCAGTGTGGGAGGGGCCAAAAGCTCACAGGGCTGGCTAATGTTGGCGTTGTCCAGCAGGGCCACGTATCCAGTCACGTTGCTGGGCACACGCACGTCGCGGATCTCCTGCAGCGCACGCCGGCTCTTGCCCACCGACACGGAGACCAGCTGAGGCATGTAGCTGTGGTCGCTGGACGCCACGGCGATGGCCAGCCTCCGCAGCACCACGTCCGGCTTCAGCTTGAGCCTGCCACACACACACGCACACACACACACACACAGTCATGTCAGCAAACGAACTTCGCTTCTGATGTCCAGGCATGACGGCCAGTCCATTGTGAAACGGGCAGCGAGTGGCCGAAGCACTAAGCATCTGCCATCTACCACCACTCACCTGTTTGCCTCAGAACCTGATTGGCTGATGCAGGTTATCTATAAGGTGCAGCCCTACAAGCTCGGACGGACTAATGCGGCACAGTGCCAAATACCAGACATGAGAGTGCGCGGCCAATAATGTGAATTAGGACATTCACACAGTATAATTACACAGTGCTTTAGAGGTCAAATGATCACCACCAGTTACAGCTCCGATTCCCAGACGGCTCCCGCTTGGCGTTCCCGCCTACCTACTAATCCCAATCATGAACACAATGAATGAGGTTTACTCCAAAGTCTGTACACCGTTTGTCTATAACACTGAGAAGAAAGCAAGACACAGAAGCCAGTTGACCGAGAGAGTGTAGGTGGGAGGAGCCAGCATGCCTTATCCAATGGGAGCGCGCGCTGCCGTCCGACTGCCAGAAGGACACCGTCTCGCCGTTGGTCATCTTGTGTATGTCGGCCGCGTTGGACGAGGCCTCGATGGAGCTGTAGCACTGCGAGATGACGCGCACGCGCTCGGCATCCGGGTCCCTGACTCAGCTCCGCGCCATAGCGGATGTCCAAGTCTGCCGGGGAGAGCCAGAGTGGTGATGACGGTGAGACCGTTAGGGATCAGAGGAGCAGGACAATTTCTGTAATGCTTAAAAAATGCGATCGCGGAGAGCATGAAGGAGACAACGGCCTCATCCGTCAAAGCTGCATGTGGGCAAATATGATCAGAAAACGAGCACAATGACTACGGAGCAACTTCATCTTTAGAGTCTGACCATTCCGATATACTGCAACACCACTCGTATTAGACCACGTATGGCCAGCTCGTGAATAAGATGTGAGGTGGCTCATCCATCATTGAGGTGGTCAGTTCTGTACTTGCTCGTATGCAGCTCTGCTAAATAAGGGTGAGTAGGGCTAGTTTGTGCCACGTGGGAATGATTTTAGAACTAGCGCACGTCAACGAACTGATAAAAACATGTTGAAGACGGGCCTGTTAAACCACGGACGAACCGTCGCACCAGATAAAAGCGACAAGAGACGTGTGCCCTGACCCCTTCTACCGTGTGCCCTGACCCCTTCTACCGTGTGCCCTGATCCCTTCTACCGTGTGCCCTGACCCCTTCTACCGTGTGCCCTGATCCCTTCTACCGTGTGCCCTGACCCCTTCTGCTTCTGCTTCAACCAGACGTGAACAAAAATGTCGCCTGCCCACGGCCTTTCAATCAGCCTCGGTTAGCGGTAGCAACCTTTCTCCTTCTGCAGAAGGTATTCCAGGAAGTCCTGCAGGACGGAGGACCTCATGGTGCAGATGCTGTTGTAGCCCTCGAGTGCCGGGAAGGGCACCGCACTGCTGGGGATGCGGTTTCTGTGGAGGAACTTCAAGATCTTGGAGGCGTGGGCCGCCAGCCTGTCCTTGGACTTGGAGAAGATGTCCACGAACCCTGCGAAAGAAACAGAATTACACGAGGACGCAAAAGCCAGAGGCGTTAAAAGGGTTTTAGACCAAACCCCTTTTAAGCCGGATACATGAAAGGACTGAATCGCCCTACAACACTGTGTTTTAGGTTTCGGAGTCAGAGTAGGGAGACCAGGCAAATGACTTCAGCTGTCAGGAATAAAAAAGAAGAACAAATTCTGAGGTTTTCCCCCCACCTTTGTGGAAAAACCTTTAAAGATTACTTATCAAAGACACACAATGAAGGCTATCTGACAAACACACGGGCTGATCTTTCACTGAAAAGCATCTTAATATCCTTAACAATACAACCACGGTTGTGGGATAGAAGTGTCCCTCAACGCTCTTGACCAGACAGTCGTCCTGGAACGTGTGGGGAAGCGGGTCTCCCTAGACCCAGCCCGAAAGACGTCCGGTCTTACCTGGCGTCAGAGAGCAGGCCTGTAGCTGCCTGGTCACGTGACTGAGCTCCCCCTGCAGGTTGGCGCCGTTACTATTCTTCAGGGCCATGAGCATGCTTTCGACATCGACCACGCCATCTCCTTCAGCATCAAATTGTCCAAAAGCCTGTCAACACAACGAGAGAATACCTATGACTCAGAAACTCCTTTTTTTTTAGATTTGTTCTACATTAAAAAGGTTTTCACGCTGTTTCATGGCCTCATGACTACTAATATGGACAAAATATATTCCAACAATTCCTGTAATTATATCGCTATTGCAACATCCATCCACGTCCGCTTATTCGGCCCAGGCTTTCCTCCCCCCAGCCACCCCCTCTCGCGCCTTTGGGGGATACCGAGGCGTTCCCAGGACAGCTGAGAGACATGATCTCTCCAGCGTGTCCTGGGTCATTCCCGGGGTCTCCTCCCAGTCTGACATGCCTGGAACACCTCAACAGGGAGGCGCCCAGGAGGCATCCGGACCAGATGCCCGAATCACCTCAACTGGCTCCTCTATACATGGAGGAGCAGCGGAGAGACCAAACCCTTCACCCTGGCTCTACGGGAGAGTCCGGACAGCCTGCGGAGGAAACTCATTTCAGCCGCTTGCATCCGCCATCTCATTCTTTCAGTCACTACCCAGAGCTCGTGACTACAGGTATTGCAACATGCATTGTGATATTTAAAACCACAGCGGTCAACTATTAACGTGACGTAGTAAAAGACCGGCCCACGTTAATTTGAAATGACTTATGTTTCTTGGCTCATGTGAATGCCCTGATTTACTGGAACGCCTACTGTAACTCCTCTGTAACATCTGACACTCAGCACACAACAGAACGTGACATAGGACGCCTTTGAATAATGTGACATCACTATGGCTGCGGCCGTTATGATCGCGATAAGCAGCTCCTATCTGGAATTAGTTCAATACTGGGGAAAATCAAGCTATTACAGCCAATCAAATATAAAGCAAGTGCTGTGGAAAAATACCAAGGTTCCGTGGAAGAACTAAATATTTTCGGAACCAGTTCAACAAACTAGTTATGTTTTACGCAGGGAAGAAACCAGTGTAGCAACACAGCAACACAACACATGGTTTAACTACACCTGTGTCACTGAAGCTTCTCGAATCAAGCTGCCTGAATAGAGGTTACACAGAGAGAATAAAAATGCAAGAAAACCAACAACAACAGCAACAGAATAAGAACCACAGAAGAAAGAGCAGACATCCATTTGCAAAGGTGTGGTGAGTGGGGCCCTCCCAGTCCCTGACCAACACGGTAAAACGTGTTTTGCACAACCGGGTCAAAGTCCACTAAGTGTCAGTCCTACACATACACACGTTTCAGTGTGCTGACTCACCAGGGGATGAGCAACACTGCATAAAACAGGAGCGATGTCAGAGGCTGGGGGGGGGTCGATCGATCAATGAACGCCAGGCAGATGCAGTAGGACACTAACAGGTTGCAAATAAACCCTGTGGTTGCTGGCATCGCATTGTAGCGGTAACGCAGGTCAAATGACTTCATGCTTAAAAGCGCTAGACTTATATCGTAGCCATTGGTCCCGACAGCAGGACTGTCTGGGGACAAACGCATTGAAATGAGCCTTCTGGTGTTAACAGGGGCCAGTTCCTTTATGTCCGATTAGAAGATTTTAGAGTGAGGCGGAAATGTTCGGCCGTTCTCTCTGGAGACTGCTTTTTTACAGGAACCCTGCTCGTGTTACGACTAGTTGATTTCAGATTGATGGGAGAAGGTCGTACGTAGTACTGGAAAAGCCTTTGTATCACAATCTAAAAGTTCAGAATATTCCTGAATACATGCAAAACAAAATACTATCACAGATGGTGTTTACTGGATCCAAGCTGTCAAGAACACAGAATAAGCCAATACTAAGTAAACGTGGCCCCCTTACGAGGAGATGCCCTGTGACTAATTTGAGCAGTCAGGTTGAGTTTGGAGTTATTTTGCGACTGACCATACGACCATTCAGGCAGCACCAGATCATTTAATTGCGTTTGCAAGAGCTCCAAAACATCGCACATTAATGCAGACGACTTTAACTGACTTTTGTCAACTTCAGAGTTGGACAGGGCGAGTCATTAAATATCCTATATGTCAGTGTAAAAAAAAAGTTAAAGTCGGACATGAGCAACGCCATATACTGTCTTTATAACTCATTGAGAACTTTTTTTATTAAAAGTGAACTTGGTGAGTAAGCTGCTGAACGTTATGCAACGGACGTTGTTTTTTTAACGGTCATGGCGAGCCGGATCTGTTAGTACGGTATGGCTTGTCTAGGTACCTCTTCGCACTCCTCTCGTGGCGCGTCTCTGCTCTCTAGCATTTCGCAGAACTGCTCCAGAGTCACCGTCTCCTCTCCGCGGCCGAGCCGCTCCTCTAACCAGCGCACCAGAGCGCTCTCATTCCGGGCAAGGGCCGATTCTGAAATGGCGACCATTGAATCACTCATGCGGGCCGCCGCTTCTCTCAGTTTGACCTGCTCCATGAGGGCCTCCGGGGAGGGGAGTCCGTAGCTGGGTAAAGGGGGGTTCGCTGTTCCCCTTCCGCTTCTTCCTGGGACGGAGCCTCTGCCACTGCCGGCCCCGGCGCCAGTGACCGCAGAGGCCGGGCTGCCTTCTGCGAACCCCGGGCTCTCAGTCTCAACATCCTCCTCATCGCCACTTCCAGCACCACCTCCGCTCTCCGCGTTCCCCATGCTGTTCTGTGGCTGAGGATCTACTTCTTATTCCTTTCGGGCCGTGTTTGAGTTCGTTTTGTAACCCGTTTTGACAAGTGCAGATTGCTAAGCAGCTCCTGCGTTCCTTCGTTGTCACTACCGCATTGATGTATCTCACAGGCTCGTTACGTCATATTCCACAGAAAACTTTGGCGCTCCGTGAGGGTCTGAACGAAGCAGTAGTCCCCCTAGTGGTCGCCTCCAGTATTACTTTCTTGTTTTTTAATTCATTTAATGTAGCCAGCTAAGCAACCTTTCCAGGATGATTTAATCCCAAATGGCATTAACTAAATGGCTCGTACTATATACTGTCCAACAATTTTCATAGCAATGTGATATAAAAAAGACTTAGACCAGCTCTCGTCCTCCTCCGCCCCCCCCCCACTAGGACATGCGTACTACAAACAGTCAGACACCCGGAAGCGTACAGCGATGTTAGGTGTTGTTTATTTTCTGAAACGCTTTTGAGTATCTGAAACGTTTCCACATATAGTCAAGTATTTTTTTGTTTGTTTGTTTCCCTCACCGTCGTTATGCAGTCGACACACCGTTAACAAAATGTTCAAATATTTTGTAGTCTTTCTTTCGGTGAGCTTGGCTGTATGGACGTTGCCTGAGTGGCTTACAATAGCGCTCTACGGGAGGACCTTTGAGCTGCTACGGCCGTGGCTGTTGGAGCCGACTGCAGAGCTGTCCTCAGTGGGCAGACTACTGAGCGAAGACGAGCTGTCACTTTATGATGGGAAGGAGAGCAGTAAAGGACTTTACCTTGCCATTCTAGGACAGGTGTTTGATGTTGAAAAGGGGCGTAAGCATTACGGTCCGGATGGGGGTTATCGTTTCTTCTCAGGTAAAGTTAGACTGGGACCACATGCTGTGTCTGAGATCGCGTAGTATGCTCTAGTTATAGTAGCTAGCCAGCTATAGATTCCGCACTAATCTCTGAAATGTGAGCGATTTGAGAACTCCACTACTTACGGTTTAATTCCATACAAATATATCGGGCCCATCATGTGACAGCAAATCCGCCGAGTAACCTAGTCAACGTCAGCTGGGACATTTCAGGTATGAACTAGCTAAAGTGGAATGAAAATGTATAGGCTACATATTGAATCAAAAGAAAATGTTTTCTTGTATTGGCCAGAGAATTTTGAGAAACAATAGTATTTTATGAATTTGCCTAGGGCTCTGGTTAGACTAATCCCAGTGGATGCCTGAACTGATACTTGCACATCTGAAAGGGCTTTACATTCCTGGACATTTTGATTGTGTATGTGTGATCAACTAACAAAACAGGCTATTCTAGACCATTCTGGTGGGAATTGCCACCAGAACTCTGAATCAATAAATTAATATCCCTCTGCTTAAAGTATGGTTATTTACCAAATTGTTTCTGTGTGTGTGGAGGGGGGGAGGGCTTTTTGCCACAAAGTTGTCATTTGACACTTAGCTGAATTAGGTATTTGTGTATTTTCAGGAAGAGATGCATCAAGGGCTTTTGTGACAGGAGACTTTTCTGAGGCGGGGCTGTCCGATGATGTCTCGGATCTGTCTCCATCTCAGATAGTGGCACTCTATGACTGGCTGACTTTCTATCAGAAGGAGTACACACCAGTGGGTAATGTCTGTACATATGGCTGTGTATGTTTCTAATCACTTTTCTTTGGATCGCATGGCTATAATGAGTAAAGCTTACCATAAAAGTTTGAGATACCTACAGAGGTCCGTCTGGGACCTGTGCCCGGTCTCACATTCAAATTTATATTTGACCTCGCGGTACATTTCAAATCCACAAATTAACCACATCCTTCCCTCTCTTTGACCCTCTATTTGCCCAGGCAGGGTGATTGGCCGATTCTACACCGATAGGGCGGAGCCGACAGAAGCCCTGCGGCAGGTGGAGGCCTACTTGACCGAGGGCTTGAAACTGAAAACCCAAGCTGAGGAGGAGAACCGGGTCTACCCAGCCTGTAACTCAGAATGGAGCTCTGCTGCAGGGGGGCGTGTTTGGTGCTCGGAGAAAAGGTAAGACCCCCCCGACCCTGGTGCGGTCACGGACACAGCCCTTTTTTCGCTGATGTGGGAACCCGAGGTGACAGCTATGTGATCGTCTTTCCCTAGCGGCGGTGTCCACAGAGACTGGACCGGAGTTCCCAGAATGCTCTTCTCACCTGGCGCAGGGCACACGCGCTGTGTATGTGTGCGACTAGACGATCAGACGCCTTCAAACAACCCCAATCTGCAGGAGTACAAGGGCTGTCCACCCCACGCAGAGTCATGCTTCCTTACCCAAGACTGAGCTGAGCAGAACTTAAGACTTGCACACACACGTGTGTATGTTGCTGGATGCTGTTGTTTGGAAGCGCTATTAACTTAGGCTTATAGTAACATTCAGATCCAGCCTGCCCATGGTTGATGTTGGGAAAGCTAGTTACATGATCAATAATTATATTTTTTACCCTGCAATTGCCTTGCGTTATCAGTTCTCATGAAGTCTGTTAGCTGTCAAAAGATTTTTTTTACAATTTTTCAATTATGATTTCAGAAAATCCATTTACCTCAGGAAGTAAGCCAAACTAAATGAAAAACAATAATATTCTCCATATTTGTAGGTAAACAACTTGAAGAGAGTTAAGACAAGCAGTTTTTAATTGATTTTTTTAATTGTCTGATGGCCTTATTGTAAAGTTGTCCTCCCTTTCTTGAAAAGGATACTAGAGGAAGTGACAGGCTAGATATCTGAGCATACAGATACGATACAGTGTGCATAAAGGATTGAACAGAGGCGAGTTTTTAGGTTTGTCACATCGACAAAAACAAAAAAAAAAGCACAACCTGCATCTAAGTACAAAACAGTTGTAGTGATCAAAAATATCATACAATTAACTGTACAATTTAACATTACCTAGAACACATTGTAGAGTGACCTCCAACTCCAAGCATCACATTTTCCTTTCAAAATAAATGTGTAAAAAAAAAAGTCCTTTGATAAAGTGCAGCTATTTAGCGTTGCGAATGAAAATTTAAAACATGACAGATCAACTTAAGGTGACACCACACACTCATAAAAAGGCCAAAGGAGATTAAATGGAAATGGAATGTTTCTTATGGTGATCAGAAGTAAATGAATCATGGTGACTGGTAAAATGTCATACATATGCATAGTAGTTAACTGATCACACTTCCGCACCTCAAAGCTCTATGTCTGAGTTAATCACTTTCTGGCTTCATATGAAAGAATTTTTTTATTGGGTTAGAAATTGAGACTTCGCTTAGCCAGCCATGAGTGTTTTATGAATATGTAAAAATGCTAATGGGATAATAAAAATAAGGTATGTTTAATGTTCCGATCTTTCAGTGATTAATGTTGATCATACAATACACCGACACAGCCAAGATTAAATCACATCTCCGCTGAAATGCAGATGACAAGGAGTTAACTATGTGCTCAATCACATCAGAGTCATCCAGGCTGCTAATCACTTCCCCAGACCTTGAGAAATCTTCAAAACACACTAAAGGTATTTGAATGCTCGTTGTTCTGGACTAAGAGCAAATACCCCAGGCCTGCGAGATTAAGGCTTCAAACCATCTCTGGAGAGGACAGCCAACCTAGCGGACACCTTGTTTACATCTCTCCATATCCAATCATGAATTTCCCCAGTCAAGTGATGTTTAACTCCAAGATGGATTTATGGGAAAATGATGAATGACACTTCATCAGAGTCATCAAATTCCTGTGAGCCTGCCCCCAAACCCCTACCCATGGTCTCTCTCCCCTTTAAACTGGTACAAAAACCTGCTAGGTCTACAAATTCCACTTCAGTGGCACTTTACTACTTTGACTTTGATCCTTGGTAGATGTTGGTAATGTTACTAGAACATACACACACTGTAATGGTTGTTTGTTTTATTTCCAGAAAATACTGTGACAGTAGTAATGGTTGCGGTCCATACGTTTAGTCCAAGGGCTCTCACCTCCAGCCTCCCCACTGTTTTCACGCTTCTCTTTCTCGCTCTCTTTCGCTCGCTCTCTCTCTCTTCCTCCACCTCGTGTGGCGTCGCGTGTGCCCGACCTGGCTGTTGCCCATCTCTCCCACAGCACCCCCTGCTGGCCTGTTAGGACACTCCACCCAGAGTCAGGACGTCGAAGCAGATGTCGCACACGCGGACCGGCTTATTTAGGTCGAACTTGATGATGGGGATCTCTTTGATGGAGCACTTATGGCACAGCAGGCGACCACAGTGGCGGCTGGGGGTGGGGGTGGAGGAGAAGGGCGGAGAGGAACATTCAAAAGGGACTCAACAAAACACACAGCAGAGGTGTAGCAGAGGTGGAGACGTTCCAATGGTCAAAGGCCTGAACGTGCACGTACCAGTGGTGCTTCCTCGTGGTCACCCCGAACTTGGCGGCGCACTCGTAGCAGTTGGATCCATCACACCACGGTGGTTCTTTGGACAGCATATCTACAACACAGTTCCGAGACTCTCCGCTAACTCAAGACACTTTAAAGCGGTTCCATGCGTACAATTCCAGTCCGTTTTTTACAGCAAACTATTCCAGGCCCAAGCTGAACTTCAGACCTTCCTTAAACCCTGAATAAACTCATGGATCTCCTTACCAAGGAGGCGGAAGAGGAGCTGTTTGGTGGCCACTTGGTAGTTGAAGATGTTGACGCCCTGGTTGTTGTTGACACCCAGGCGAGCGCCCGACCTCACGATGGCTCGACACAGGTTAGCGTTCCCCTTCATGTAGGCCAGCAAGAGGACTGAGGGCGTCGGAAGGAATAAGCACGTGAAGTATCAATGTCGTGTCAAAATGTCAATACAATCAATAAAATGTGTGTTTTAAACCCACATCTACATATACTACTGTTCTACTGTACTGTACTTATGTGGTATATTGTGCATTATGAAACTATGAAGAAAGCCCTCAGTGGGGAGCTAGCACCAACCTGTGCTTCCATCATTGTCTGGCTTGTCCAGAGGATACTCTGGCATGCACTCCAAAAAGAGCTCAAAGATGGCCGCCGCATTCTCTTTCCCATACTGCCCCAGCACGTGCATTGGAGACTGGCCCCTGAGGATAGCAAGAGCGGTCAGCTGGGTCAGACTGCGACAACAAGCAGCAGTTCTACCTTTTTCCCTCCGTGTCACACGAAGCGGATGGAGGCCGACCCAACACCAGAGTCAGACAAGAGATAACCTGACAGTTAACGGCTGCGTTTCCACAATGCGAGGAGTCCTACCTGAGATTATAGGCCTCCGCGTCGATGTTGGACTCCGTGAGAAGAGTGCGCACGTTGTTGAGACGCCCCTGCATTACCGCTAGGTGGAGAGCTAAGACCAGGACAGACAAACGCGTCACACAGTGCCAAACGCTACGGCTAATGCTACGGGCGCGTTCGGGTTTCCTTGCGCTGGCGCGCCGTTAGCGTACCGTTGTTGCCGTTCTCGTCGACAGCGGTGAAATCGACGCCGTTCTCCAGAAGCACCGAGCCGATGGTGGCCAGGTCCTGCTGCGCGGCCAGGTGGAGCGCCGTCTGGCGGTGTTTGGTGAGCTCGTTCACTTTGGCGCCTGCTAAGAGCTAAACACACACACACACACACACACACACACGTATGTACCCATCAGCCATACTCTAGAAAACTGAGCAGCAATTCAATTATCTGACCACAAAAATATGTAGCAGCCCCAAACCCCCATAACACAGATAACTGAGCAAGAACGAACAGCGTTGTGATTTAACTGCTTGTATCACACGTCCATTATAAATCATTTATTTAAATGTGTAACATGGAATCATGATTTAAACCTGAAATGAAAAGTAAGTGGAGGGACAAAACAACCAGCTGAGTACCAGACAACCGCTGATGCCAGAAAATAATTCACAATAAGATGGACTGAATTACTGGCCCAATTAAGGCGACGATGTCTGGGAACGCTGCTGGCCGCCTTCCACTGACTGTATTCGTGGCCCCGCCCCAAGCCTGTGGCCCTGCCCCTCACCAGGTTGCGGACGATGATCTCAGAGCCGGCCTGCACGGCGAGGTGTAGCGGTGTGAGCTTGGCCGCGTCCTGCACCCGCGAGTTGACGTTGGCCTGCACGCTGATGAGGAAGAGCACGCTCTCAATGTCCGAACTCTGTACCGCCACGTGGAGAAAGTTCCTCCCCTTGTTGTCCACCTGAGGAGGAAGTGGGGGGAGGGGACATGTCATACTGGAACTAATAGAAAAAGAGGGCAGATACATTTGCTTGAGACTTCATCACATCTTCTTGCGATTAGCTTAATCCTCCTTAGCCTATTGCCATTTCTCATGGATGACCAGACAGTCCAAACTAATGCTCTCTCCCTCCTCCTACTACTCTGGAATCAAAGAGCCAAGATCGCTGGCTTTCTGAATACTGCTGCATGGGGAGTGGGGGGAAACAGCAAAGGCACAGACCAGCAGAGTGCCACCTCAAACCTGAGTTCCGTGTCTGCACTCCCCGCCCACCCCTGCACTCCCCGCCCACTTCTACACTCCCCGCCCACCCCTACACTCCCCGCCCACACCTGCTCTGCGGCGCCGGGCTCCCTCTTCAGGATGGCCTCAGCCGCCTTGTTGTTCTTGTGGCTCATGGCGCAGGCGAACGGCGTGGCGCCCTGCCGATCTCGCAGGCTCAGCCGGATGTCCGGGTGGGAGATGAGCAGCTGGATGATGACGCTGTGCTGGTTGCTGATGGCCACGTGGATGGGGGCTCGGCCCTCAGAGTCCTGTGTTCAGACGGAGATCGATGGGGTTCAGGAGTAGTCTGGTACGCAGCTATAAGCCTACTGTATGGTGGCCGAGACGGGCAAGACAAATTTACATTTGCACATCTTGTAAATTTAGTTGTTTGTACGTTTGTAATTTTGCTTCCTAAAATGTAGATTTGCCCTTCTCGGCCACCATTATATTCCCTCTTCGGTTATCTACCATGTAAACACAGGACCATTGCAAAAAACTAGTACTACCAAGAAAATACATTTTACTTTTTACTTACGTTTTACTTTTTATTTTGCTTTCTGGACCTGAACTGTTTGCCTCAGCCAAAGTCAGCTAAGGTAGCCTTCAAATAACTTTAGTAGCAAAACAAAAAAAATTCCTCAAAGGAAATAAAGGAATTATTTTATATTTGCTGAAGTTCTAAAATCACCAGTGCAGAAAAGGGTTGAGTGAATATTCGCACCTGCGCGTTGACGTTGGCGCCAAACTCCAAGAGGCACTGCACCGTGTCATCCAGGCCCCAACAGGAGGCCAGGTGCAGGGGGCTCTGGCCATCCCGCGCCTCCTCATCACCCTCCCCGCTGGGCCCTGGCCTCCGCGGGCTGTTCACATCGCAGCCACTGAGTGAAACACCAGCAGAGACACACTAAGCAAAACCCACAGGCGAGATGTGGTTGGTGAGGTGGGGCTTCATGCACCTCGAAGGCCGACGACGGAGCAGTGCGGAATTTGCATATGCATCATCGGATATGTACAAATGAAACAAATGGTCTATTTCTTTGAAGTAATTTTAACCAAAACCCCAGACATAAAGCCTTAGGTTATCCTGCGGTTATCACACTGGCTACAGTCATCTCAGAGCTACTGTGCATAAGATTCTTCGTTTACTCTGGATTGAACACAAAACATGTCTACGGTACCACAATAAATAGAAACAGAACCCTGCTCCTCCGACTACATGCATGAGACCAACATAAATCGTTTTGTGTCCTTCGCTGTCGCAACTGAAATCTGAGCCGGAGACTCTGCACAACGTGACTGCAGCTCCCAGGATTCATTGTGGTGAAGGTTCACACCATGGACACGCCAATCAGAAAGCTGTAAATTTAAAAACGGCGTCCTTGTCCAGGGCCGAGTCAGCAGCAGAAGGGGGGGGGGGGGGGCTGGCTGCGCACCTGCGGATAAGGAAGCAGGCGGAGACCTCGTTGTTCTCGTCGATGGCTCTGTGCAGCAGGGTCTGCTGACAGCCGCCGGGCCCCGAGCTCCAGCACGTGGCGTCGCAGCCGTGCCTGACCTAGGGGGCGGGGTAACAGGCAGAATACGAGGGGTGAGCTTTGCGTCACGGAGAAAAAAAACGAAGAAAAAAGTCATTGGGAGCCAACAGCAAAAGCCCCTAAGCATCCTCACCAGCGTGGAGGCGATGTCCTCCAGGCCGTTTTCCAGGGCGAGCCACAGAGGAGGGTCACCCTTTTCATCCACCACCGACATGTCTGCTCCTCTTGTGCAAATGGCATCCACCACCAGGGGGAGCTGGTTGCTGATGGCCAGCTGTAGGGCCGTCTGGCCCTCCTGTGTCCTGAGGGTGCAGGGTATCTTTAAAGGTGGCACCTAGAACTAGCATCGCACCTCTGACTGCAGCCATCGTGAGGACGTTTGACCACATCCATAAACCATTGATTCGTAGGATTCACAAGACCACGGCCAGGATCGGTGCGTGTTCACGCACAGTCCATGATCCTCACTGATGCTGAAGGAGACTGCATAAAACGCGTACCTGACATTGATGTCCGCCTGGTGCTCCAGCAGGAAGAGGGCGCTCTTGCTGTCCTGCCTCTTGATGGCCATGTGCAGGAGAGTCTGGCCGTCCGACATGGTGTCATTGATGGCTGCACCGGATCCCAGGAGCTGAGCGGCGATGATGTGCATTCCTGACAACACACCCAAGCGCTCAGTAATCGCAGCGGTAACCTTTGCAGTGGAATAACACTTTAAAACCTGGGTCTTCTAAAGCCACAAAGAGCTCAAAGCAAGCTGAAGCTGCCGGCCCCAGTTATGGAGTACCTGTCCAGAGCGCCAGGCCGAGCACGGTCTGGTCCATGGAGTCTTTGAGGCTGAAGTCTGGGATGATCTGCAGGTTGTTGGTGGCGTGAAGAGCATTGGCTGGGGGAGGAGGCAACGACGGACACCTTAACAACGTGCCAACTCTGGGACGACACAGCTCACACAACAACTCGGCGGCAAACTTCCGCGAGGCGTTACCGGGCGACCTCTCCGGTCCGCCGGGGCCCTACCCTTCTGCTCCAGGATGACGGACACCACGTCTGGGTGGTTGTGGGCGATGGCCATGTGCAGCGGGCTCTGCGAGGACACGGCGTGGCTGCGCTCCCCGCCGTCGGGAGGGGCGCTCTGGGTCTGCAGGTTGGGGTTGGCGCCCTGCTGCAGGAGCTCCGCCGTCAGGCCGGCCAGGCCGCAGCGGCAGGCCGTGTGGAGGGGCGTCTCGCCCTGGACAGATGGAGGGGGAGAGTCAACGAGAGGAGCAGGCTGCTAGACGTTGCTAACGTCCCCGCCAAATCCCCCCCGTCGGTCATTTGCAGACAAAATAAATGTAGTGGTTCTCCGTCCTGGTGGTGGAGGCATCAGGTCAAGCTCATTATGGACTCATTATGAGTATTGGAGAGCAGGGAGAGGGAACAGGGAGACAACTTGCAACGATACTTAACGATGACCAGAGCTTAAGGAACACTGGCCTCCAGACACCAACTTTAAGGCGTAATAATCTTGAGCAATTTCATACTGGTGAGGAGAAACAGCAGGTGACACTCACCCATTTATTTGTGTGGTTGACCTTCGCCCCATGGGTGGCCAGGAAGATGGCGGCTGCTTCGCTGCCAGCAAGGGCTGCCCTCTGCATGAGGCAGCTCCCTAAAGCAAAGGCCCACCAATGTTACCAGTGCGACAAGACCGTACAATACTGTATCCCAATGGTTGCTAGCAACATGTCAGTTTTACCCCATGCTGCTTTCCGTATGCCATGGCCATTTTGCTATGCTATCTTTTCCAGAGCATTAAATGTCACATGAATAGGATTATAGGTTCAAGGGTTCATGGAAGCAGCTCTGGCCATGGAGTGCTCAAGTGTGGCCTAGGGCCACTTTGCGCCCTGCACTGGAGCCATGACAAATGCCACACCCATTTTTAGAACTACGGCTTTGGAATAGCAGCACTATTACTACAGCTACAGAATCAATCACCCAGTAAACCAATCTCACATATTCTCCAATGTCTTTATGTAATGGCCATATATTGTCAGAGGCCTGAACCATGGGCTATAATCTCTATGGTTCAGGCAGCTGTTTGAGGAGTCCTTCTACGATACCTGAGGCATCGGGGCTGTCCGGGTCACTCCCCCTCTGTATGAGCTGAGCCGCGAAGCTATTCTCGTCGAACGAGGTGCCGTTGACCACGGGCACGTCGTCCTCAAAGGGGTTAACGGAGGGGTCAGAGGCCACGGTGATGTACTGAAGGGCCAGCCACAGGGCCGTGCTCCCCTCGTGGTCCTTCAGCTCGTGGTCCAGTCTGAACAGGAAAGGTATGGTTCGCGACAGGAAGTTGTCAGTAAAAACAGCACGGACCCTCAGAGCCGTTTTATTACTCGTGTATTGGATTCAGTTATTTAGGAAAAGCATTCAGGCTCTCACTGTTTGCATTGCAAAAGCTGGTTGAAAACTGGTTCATTTCCTGATACCACAGCCTCATGCAAAGGTGTTCTGAAAAGATGGGAATAAGGCAAGAATCAATAACTTGTTTACAAGGAAAAATAAATTTACAAATCGGATTTGGAACTACGTTACCCACCGTCCCCTGCTGTTCTGCATGTTGGGGTTGGCACCAGTGTGAAGCAGGGCCTCAGCTATGCGCGCCATGCCACTCATCACCGTGCTGCTGTGTTTCTTGGGGCTGAAGGAGCAGACGAGGTGTAGCGGCGTCTCCACAGCGCCAACCGTGGCCGCGTTCACCTGGGCCGAATGTCGGATCAGGAATGTGGATGCAAACTCGTCTCCTGGAGTGGGAGATTCACGCGTGTTCAGAGGTTTTCGCCGAGGTGACAAAGGTGCTCACACTTTAGAGGCAGTGGTGTAAACGTAAGGATGAAGCAAAGGTGTTCTGGATTTTCGATTTCTCTTCAAGCAACTTGCGGCGTGAAGCTTCTACAAGGCCGCAGCACCCCCTACCTCTCTGGATGGCCTTGTGCAGGAGGCTCCAGCCACTCTGGTCCACCATGTCCACATCTGCTTTGTTGTTTACTAGTGTGGTGGCAATACTTTCCAGCTTCCTTGACAGGGCTAGGTCGAGAGCCAGGTCCCCGTTATTATCCAGCTCGTTCAGCTTTCCTGGCAACTGAGAGAGCCCAGGAGATTTTTACACGTGTCCTTTGCGGTTCCACGGCCATATAGACTACAAGCTTGAAGCCGATGGATGAAGTTAACATGACCAGAAATGTTTTATAGCTTTAACATGTGATAAAAATGGATTATCAAAAAACCTCTCTGAAATCACCAAGACAGACTCCTACCTTCCCTTCATGCATATTCATAACCTCATAAATTTATATGCATAAAAATCCTACATACTTAATTTTTCACAGTCATATTCATGAGCTTCATCAGACAGAGAGCAAACACTATAAAGTGTACACAAGTGCGTGAAGGAGAATCAACAATCCGAGCGACCTCCGCGCCAGTCCGCTCTCAGTGGTCCGATGACCTCTTTTGAGTGCCCGTGTACCTGAGCGTCCATCTCTATAAGGTAGAGGAAGACCACATCCTCCCGCTCCACCTTGATGGCTTTGTGGAGGGGGAACTCTGTCTTTGACTTGATCATCTTGTACAACAGCTGGGCACTCATGGTACTGAAGTCCTCCTTCCTGAGGTCATCCTGCGACAGAGGAGGTGGGTAGAGGGTGAGCCGACATTGATCATAGTGGTGGGTGGAGCCGTGAGGAGAACGCCCAAGACACATGAGCCTGCACGAATATATTTCCATCTTATTTCAGTCAGGAACGCCCTCGCAAGCCCAGACGCATCATCATTATACCATCGTCCCTCTGTGTGGACAGTCATCGTTAGTCCCGCGCGTCCCTTGAGTCCCCAAAGCCCAAGGTCTGGGCTAAAGCAACAGAGTGAGAGTGGGCCAGGGAGAACAGGCTGATCTGCTGGGTGCAGAGCAGCAACAGTAGCTAATGTGCAACTAATGAGTCAGTCTGCTGCATCCAGGTCTCCGACGCCACCTTGATTGGTGAGGTCGTTCCCAGGGGGATTAATTGGGGGTGGGGCTGGGCATCAAGGACAGTTCTAGGACAGAAGGTTCAGCCTATCAGAACAGCAGCGGGGGGAATCATACTGTGGGCCACTGTCTCACAACAAACAACAGAGCACAGCCATGTGAATATTTAAAGGGAAAATCTATGAGAATCGAAAAGATAACAACTGTGCTGGGGATAAATTAAAATAGAGTTGTAAGACATCCTGTCCTGGCTATTAAAGATACAATCCTGAGAAACAACCATTATTGAGTCTTATAAATCCCCATATTATAACTTAGATACCAGCTCTGAAGACGCAAAACCTCTCTCAACCTTTCTGAAACAGAACACTGACAAAATTAACAGTCAGTGGCTAACAAAGTAGATGAACCAAAGAGTAATGGCTAGTTAAGCAGTTAATCCAAATCCATTATTTAACATGACAGAAATGAGGTAGATACCAAAATACAAAGACAAGAAAAATACCAAATAAGATGAAACCTAGGACAAACATAACATCCACATATTCCTAGCTGCAACTCACGTCGCTATGAATACTTGAATAATAAGAGCAACACTAAATGAAAATGGAATGCATAATTGCTTAAGGAGACGCCACAAGCTATTGGCTGAACAGGTTCGCATATTTTTGCACACATTAAATCGGACCTTTTGTTTCATGAACCACTCCGTTTTACCTAAACCATGAAAATATCTACATTTTTGTTTTTATATTTTCTTTGGAAAATATAGATATAATAGAATATCTTTATTGGCATTGCAAATGTAATGAAACTGGAGTTTGCAACTTCCTATCTCAATAGGGTCCCTCGGTCCATACGTGTGTGTGTGTGTGTGTGTGTGTGTGTATGTGCCTACGTAGGTGTGTATACATGTGTGTATCAGAATGATCCCTCCTTTCCTCTTGTTTGTACAACACCCTTGTTCTCTGGTTATATGTAGCACCTGTTTGTCATTAGCATGTCTGTCATGTGTGCATATAGTCCTGCCCGGTGTGCCTGTTTGTCGGTTCTTGACCCTTATCACGTTGGGTTGTGTACGTTATGCTTGGCATTGGGTCTAATAAACGCCATTTTTGTTCACAACGACCCGCCGACAATCAGCAGTGAGTATGTACAGTTTAAACAAGAGTGCAGAGTAAAAATTAGACAGTAATAAACGCAAGTCAAACTTAAAAAACAGGTTAATGAAGAAATACACAGCATCGGAGGATGATGATGATTCAGAGGGCGAAACTGCTGTGTCTAGATGTGCCATCTAGAGGGTGGCACTCTTAATTTATGTTAATGTAGTCCTGCGCCTACAATTCACCTACACTCGAACGGACCAATTACTAATCATCACACTAAGACAAGACAGAAACTAACACAGCCAAAGAAGCAGTAAGCTAAACGCCCGGAGTCGATCTTATAAGGAAGAGGATGTAAGCAGGGCTAAAACAAGGACCAGGCCTTCAGGGTTTGCATATGTCCGAGCAACACAGGGGATCACGGGTGTGCCGGAGGGGCCCAGGTCTCTATCATCACAGTGTTTGAGGAGTACAGCCCGTCTCCTTAATGGTCGTCTTCATGACATCATTCAGCCACCCGAAGACATAATTGTGATGCTTGCTGGAGTAAATCATACTAGTCTTTACAGGGTAATTCATGATGCGTTACCCAGGTGTTACTAAGGAAATCCTACAAAGGCTTTACAGTGAGCGGAGACAAATGGAGGGAGACATTCCCACGGAGACGGCTAGAGATGACTCGAGGCTGAGGGACAGGAGGCGGAGACAGGCAGAGTGCCGACTCACCCAGTGGCTGGCGATGATCTCCCCACAGTAATTCATCAGCGTGGTGGCGTCCAGCTCCTCGGCCGTCTGGTAGAACCTGATGCAGTTCCTCACGTTCACGGAGGACATCACTCCCTTCTCACACCTACATGCCGAGAGACAAACACGCTTTTAAAAGCTGAGGGAGAAATATCTAGGACTATGATCAGATGGTAGTCATTTAAAGAGCACGATGTGTTGCTGTGAATATCGACTGTAACAGATATTCATTTTCAGTATGTAACATGAGAGTCTGATGAACTACAATTACAACTTCAGTTGTGCTTGCTCGCGCGCGCACACACACACATACCTGCCTCAGTACAGCAGGGGGTGCTCAAGACAAGGCAAAGCTGCAACCTGCAGACTGTGACTAATCCCCCGCCTCCTGAATCACCTGCTCGCTACAGACCCCACCCCCTGCTGCCACCTGCCTGTCTAAGGCCCCGCCCCATTTCCCACCCACCTCTCTCGCAGGAGGTGGAGCTGGAATCGGTTGGCCAGCTTCATGAGGTCAATGAGGAAGATGTCATCTTCGCACAGCTCAAGCTCGTCCGTGTAGGCCCAGCGCAGCATCGCCATGGCGACCTCTGGCTTGGCCTCTGAGTGCAATCGCCGTTGGTCAGTGAAAGAGAAAGAGCAGCGAGAGCAAGGCACAGAGAACACAGGCAGCCAAACAGAAGGATTTCAATACGTGTCATTGTCCAATGCCGCGTCCTCTCACGCCGCGTGGGCGCGAGAAAAGCTCCGCCCACTCTCACCTGATAGGTCCAGCTCTGAGACGGAGGCCAGGTTGGCCAGGCTCCAGACGTCGCTGCGGGCCGCCAGCACAAACTTGTGCGCACTGAACCACTCCCGTCCGACCTTCACCTTTAGGTCACTGCCAACATGGGACCACAGCTGAAGGCTCACACACTCACCAGTTTGACCAGGCACAGTTTGAACGGCACAAAGCTAAAATAACCACTTCAGATACAAGAGAAGCTTGAAAGCTGCAGTTCATTCTGGGCATCAACAACACAGCTCATCACTGCG